>CM064067.1:31650098-32850098 GCA_032594955.1 Panicum miliaceum | reverse complement strand
TTACTTCATCTGTTTTGCAGGGATCTTCTGTACAAACCAGTTGTTATCTGTAAGATTTCATTTTCTTTTACATTCACATTACAGCAGCTTGGCTATGTCATACTCTTCAAAACTCATTTTTCATCTACCGGTGCAGCATGTGGCCATATGTCATGTTTCTGGTGTGTCCACAAAGCTATGCATATCTTCCGGGAATCTCATTGTGCTGTGTGTAGGCAGCCCTATAAACATTTTCCAAGTATCTGCCAGCTCATGCATCACTTGATCCTAAAGCTTGAACCTGCAGACTACAAAAGAAGGGAAAAAGAAGTACTAGGTGAGCGTTTTAAGCCCTAAAACTAATATATTGTGATATGGCATGTAAAATGCAGTTCTACTGTTACTGGAAACTGCATGCGTTGTGGTTCTATTTACAAGCAACATCTTCTAGATTGGATGTTCTTACATATTTAAGTCTCGTTATTTCACATCTTCTAGAGTACACTGGTTCTACTTAGCAAACTTTGCATTGATTGAAGATTGTTATTCTGGGTAGGAACATTTTAGGAGGTGGTGTGAGTATATCTTTTTAGGTGTAGAGGGTGAGCATGCTGGCTTAGGTTGTTTCATTGCTTTACAGTGATAGGTTTGGAGCCTTGCTGCTTCCCACAGCGCATTTTCCCCAGATTTTACTAGTTAGCACTATGTACACTGACCTTTTAGGAATTAACTCTATGTTCATTTTGGGCTTACCTTTCAGAGGAAGAGAAGCGTATAGAAACATACTCTCCCCAAATCATTGAGTTTTTAAACTCCAAGAACAATGGTAAGAATCGTGCCATATAATTACTTATTTCCATTTCCATGATATCTCATAAGTCTTAAATGTTTATCTCCATTTCCATTACATCTCATAAATCTTAAATACGATTACCACTTTTTTTTGGTAAGAAGTTGGAAACAACGGGGAGAACAGAAATGAAGACAGTAAAACTCGACCTCCACAAGAAGCTTCCTTGAATGGCAGCATTGTGGATGAGCATTCGAAGAAAATTAGGTTGGAGGATGTTTCATGCCCTCTCTGTAAGGAGATGTTGTATCAACCTGCTGTTCTCAATTGTGGTCATGGTAAATTCTAATTTCAGAATAAAAACATTTTAACTTGTTTTTGAGATATTAACTTATGTTGGTTTTGTGACAGTGTATTGTGTATCCTGTTTGCCCTCCTTGAACGAGGAAGCACTCAAATGCCATGTTTGTGGAAGTCTTCACCCTGGAGATTTCCCTAATGTTTGCCTGGACCTTGATCATTTCCTGGAAGAATATTTTCCAGTGGAATATGAATCGAGAGGACAGAAAGTTCAGTCTAAGAAGGGTGAATGCAACCGTGAAGGATCATCTTCAGGTAAGCTTTTGTCGCCAAGCTCTATCTCACTTTGCATATTATCTCCTATAACAAGGTAAGATGGCCTATTAGAAGTAAATGCCCTTCTTTGATGGAACTGGTAGTTGTTGGCATGTCTCTATTAACAGTAACTTATATGGAGAGAATCAGTAATCCATACCATGCATGAGATGAATGATTCCTTCTATTAACTTTATCTGACCGTGTTAAGCTATTCCCTTGCTGGTCCAGCCAATGTCGTGCCATTGGTTAGCCTTTATATTCCATATTAAGTTGTTTGCCCTTGATTACCCATGCTAATGGATGGCCACCAGTAGTTTTCTTATAATCGTCTCATTTTACTTAGATGAGTACCAGCAGTCATGCTTAGACCTCAATAACCTTATTTTCACATGATTGACCTACAAGGCATACTGTTCACATTGTTGAATAAACACAAAGTACACTTCAGGTTGTAGTTTGTGTAAGGAAGTAAAAGGAACTCTTCATAACATTGGGGAACTTAGTCTTAGTTTATGGTGCAATTTCACTTAGTACTCCAGCAAATTAGTTTATTGTTAAAGTTTTGGTTGGATTCTAGCAATAATGTGATACAAATACCTGAGATGGAAATTCTATAGGATATCTTTTGGATGGTTTTCTTGTGCCCTGATTCTATAAATATGCATTTCTTCCTATTGAATTAATTTACTAACATGTAATGCCGTTTTAGTCATTAAACCTTTCCATTTAGGGGGGAGTGCTAGCATATTGGATTTGATGATGTTAGTTTGTGGATGAAGAGGGATACAATGTTCTTGCTATGGTCAGAGTGACGATTCATTATTGTTGGTCGTTCTATGCTGTCAGTTGACGGCTGTCTGGCGGGGCAGTGTGTAGTTGGAGTCTTCTAATTTAAAATTGTGTAGAGCTAGCACTAAGCTGTAGAAAGTTATTTGCACACCAGACCTACACACTGGAATCTGGACAGTTGCAGGGTCCACCACTACAGGAGGGTGCAGAAGCACCTCCTACTAATTAGTAGTGTTGTAGTTACGCCTAGGATATCTCTTTTAAGGGACTGGGTTAGTTGAATCACATTCAAATAGTCTAGATACACGTGCAAGATTAGTTTGCATTTTCTTTTTGTCTTGCTATAAAAATGTGTGTGCGCTTCAGGGTCTGTTTGGTTGGGTTGTGGCTGTGAAATAAGCTGTTGTGGGCTGTGGGCTGTGGAAAAAGCTACTGTGAGCTGTGAGAAAGCTGAAAGCCGTTTGGCTAGAACAGCTGTGAAACTGTAGGTTTGCTGTGAAATGTCTGTAATGCCCCTGAAGTGCTGAGGGACTCTTGATATTCAAATTGATTGTAAATCATCGTTTTGTTCACTAATTCTCATGCAAATTACCAGTTTAGCCTAAAACACACGACTACATTCATGACACTGCATGAAGCAACCGGTTTTGACGCAAAACAAAATAGGATCATTTAACAGCATTTACTGTTTGGTTAATCATTGAAACCTTGCAGGAAACAAATGCCAGCCGATGAACCAAACTTGTACAGTAACTGAGCAACCAATATGAACATTACATTTACAGTACTCCAACAAAAGCCATCAATAACATTTTGATGACCTTGACCTTTCTCTACAGAAGGGGAAAATTGAAAAACATTTAGGTGGCCTTGCGAGGGTTCATCTAAAAAAATTATATCCTACCAGCTCCAGAAGGCCCCATGTTCACGATTGAAATTTCAGACTTCTAATAGGATGAGATCAAGACACACAAAAAAGGATCAATAGGACATTAATCAAATTGAATATGTTAATTGCAATGTAATGACAATTTTGTCTGTGCCTTGTCCTCAATTCCCTCCCAAGTCACCTATAGTAGGGCTGTCTGACCCATTTTTCTTGCCTCTATTTGGCCTTCTGGCTCTGGTTCAGAACAACTAACATCTGCAAGCAGCATGTAATAGAAAACTTCTTTAGTGTCTCAAAAACAGCATGAATTATTTAATTTTGGGTTAGAACAAAAGAGCACCCTTTACATCACAGATGAATTCATCAGGTTTACCTTGTCGGAGTCATCTGATTCTTTAGTCAGCAGGAAATGCAAGGAACTGGGGAGGGGAGTGGAAGTTCACCTCCAAATCGGCACTGCAGAAAGAAAATCGGAGCTACGGCCAGGGAAGGGAGGAGAGCACTCGCGCGTGCAGGTGGTCGTCGAGGAGCAGGCCCGTGCGGCGAAGCAGGGGCACTGGGGTGGCGTAGGCAGGTGGCGTGGGCAGGGGCCAAGCAGGGGCGCTGGGTTGCTTGGCCTTGCTGGCCTCTGGCGTGGCCTTGCCGGCCGCCGGCCCTGCAACCCTAGCCGCGCGCGGCATGGGAACAGGCCCGCGGTGTAAGGTGCGGCGGCCGGGGATGGCAGATCCGGGCGGGGGGCAGGCGGGCCGGCCGGTAGGCGGCCTGGATCTGCCGCGGGGGAGGGGAATCGGGGCCTGGCCGTGCAAGAGGAAGGAGCGGCGGCGCCTTTTTTTTCTCGCGGAACCGTCTGCTCGCGAGGCAGGGGGGCGGATGGGAAAGAAACGAACCGGTACCTCATTAACCGATGGCAGGCGGGTAAATTCGATGAAACGGTGCCCCCCACAGCCGCTGAAAGCACCCTCATATCTGCTATGAAATCTCTACTACAAGAAAGCTGCTTTCAGAGAAAGAAGGGAGGTCAACCCATGCCCTTTTAGCTTTTTAGCTTTTCTTGGAAGCCAAAGCACCTAGAAAGTCAAACCAAAGGGACCCTCATGTTGTCATGCAATCTGAAATCTTAATTAGGTTTTAAAATTAAGGAATGGAGTCTATATTCATTATTTTGATCTCCCCTCCCTCTTTTGGTTGCTAACTCGAGTGTTTTGTGCTGTTTAGGTGCTTCAAGCGCAGAAGGAAGCAGCAGGGCACATCGTGATGAGGACATATCAAATATTCACATTGGCGTTGGATGTGACTCATGTGGGGTATGTATAAGTTGTAATAGTTGGTAAAACATAAACTCTCAGAAAACCTTTACCGATATAGTAGATAGACTGATTTCTTTCACTTCATGATCATTCACCTTGAGGTTGGTAGCTTGGTATATTCAAAGGTGCTAATAACTTATACAAGCATAGCTATGATCAGTAACATGCTAAATGTGGCAGCCAGTAATGTGGTTATCTTTCAGTTTATCTTTCAGTTTTGATACCTTCAGCCTAAATTTCCGAGTAGCTGCACTAACACTTCTTTTACTGTAGAGATAACTAGTTTGTGCCTCTTTGCTTTTTTAGAAGTTTATCGATATTTGTTCTTTTTTCAGCTGCAAAAAAAAAGAACAACTGCCTTTTGTTCTGTAGACTTCTTAGGGGAACCCGGCCATGGCAGATCAAGTTGGTGCTGTAGTATTCGTCTTCTAGCATTTGACCTTTTCTTGCACAGAACTCAGTTATAGTAGCTTTTATTGATGGTAAAATTGTTTAAGTGGTCATTGTTCCGTGATAAACCTTATAATCCTCTGCGGTTGTATAACCTTAATATCAAATCAGACGACACTGATCCTTATCATGCATTGAATTATTCCCATCGTTTTGCTAAGATGAAACTGCTGAACACCATGCAGGCATATCCTATACGTGGTAAGAGATACAAATGCAAGGACTGCACCGAGCTAATTGGCTTTGACCTTTGCGAAGCGTGCTACAACTCTAGTTCAAAACTCCCAGGTCGCTTTAATCAGAAGCATACTCCTGACCACAGAATGGAACTTGACAATTCAGCGCTCTTGCAAAGGCTCCTGAGGATCCTGCCTGAGGAGGGACAGCAAGAGCTGATGATGGAAGAGGCGGTTGTTGTTCCTGGCGCCATGGTCCAGATAGTCTTCAACAATCAGGGAATTGGGGAAAATGATGGGGGTCCAGGAGACGCGGCCATGGGGGAACCGGTTGGTGCTCCTGGTGATATGTTGCACATAGTCATCGATGATCAAGAAGGAATGGGAGACAACGGTGAGGAGGATCAGGAGGACTAGACGTAAAGCAGCTCAGTGAAGCTGTTTCTGTGCCTGAAGCCGTTCGTCTTATGTTGCTGGGGGCAGGTTACATGTATGTAATGTGAAACGGAGGGATTGCATAAGCTCAAAAAAATGGCTGGATCGGCCTTGTTTGTTTTCCTGGCTCTCTAGTTACTGTCATCAAATGGCCATATGATTTTTTTTCGCCGCGTCTGTAAATCCGAGCAAGTGTTTGTTTCAATGGAAATTCAAATAAGGATGTGCAGAATTGCATTGCTAAACCTGTACCAATTTTTTTTTCCCTGGGGGGGGGGGGGGGGGGGGGGGGTGCGCGGGGGCGGGGGGGCGGACTGCATGACCGCGGACCACGAGAGTTCTGCGTGACTGCGGCTGCCGGCGCATCAGGCACGGGAAACGGCAACCGCTGGAGTGGCAACCCCCAACCTTTACCAGCGGCAGCCAGCAGGGCACCATGCATGATGGGGCGGAGTGGGATCATGGTGAAGTTTGTGAGCAGGGCCCACTGCCTTGCTCAAAGTTTCTCATGAATAGAGTCATCATGACTCATGACAGTAGGACATCTAATCTGAAGCAGAGCAGAGTCTTTATTTCTCACATCGTACAAATCAATCAACGACCTATCCGAGGCACAAAATCTGCGTACAACAACAAAAAATATGACCTGCAAATTAAACTACACCGGCTGCGACATTCATGCTAGCTCTGGTGGTCCTCAAACTCGTGATCGTTGGGCGCACGTATTCACCGTAGAACAAAAACGAAGAAGAAATCAAAATCACGCAGCGGAGCGGTGCTCGCGAATCCTACGCGACGACGTGCGACGGCCTGAAGCAGCGGGCGATGTGGATGTGAGGCAGGCGGAAGTGGTGGTGGCCGCGGCCCCGCGTGTGTCCGTGCCCCGCCGACGCCGAGGCTGAGGCCTCCACGGCCCGCATGAAGCGGTCGACGCCGCAGGGGACGGCGACGGCGCCCTCGTGCTCGAACCCGTACGCCTCCCGGGCCTCCCCGAGCAGCTCCAGCATCCGCGGGTGGCCCAGGCGCGCCACGGGCACCGCCACCCGCCGCGGCGCCTCCCCGCCCTCCCCCTCCACCCAGAACGTCGCGCACCCCTTGGTGGCCGCCGCCCGCGCCGCGCCGTCGCCCGGCGGCGCGTCGTGCCGCGACGGGGTCCCCGCCAGGAGGTGGGCGCGGGCGCCTTCCTGCGGCGGCCGCCGCTGCCGCTGCGCTGCCGTCGTCCTCATCCTCTCCCCGCACGCCCTGGCCTCGTCTCCCCCTCGAAGCTGTGGCTGCGCTGCGCGCTCTCCTTCCGCCGCCTCGACCAAGATCGGACGTGGCCGTCTCGTCCCGTCTCCCTCGGAGCTGTGGATTGGCGCTGATGGCGCCGCTGGTGGTTTAAGCGGATAGGAAGGCGGTCGCGCGCGTGCGTACGTGCGCGCTTTCCGTTTGCTTCGTGTACGTGTGTGCGCGGCCGGCGCGCGGTTTCGCGCACTGGAGTCGCCGCTCCGTCGGACTCGGATTCTAGATTTGTTAATTTCTTTTTTTTTTGTTTGAAGTGAAATCAACTCGAACTCGGCTCTGCCACGTTTCGCAGATGCGAACAAAAAATATATTCAAATCCATCGCAAAAGAAAAGCTATACTGTCGATCATCGGCCTAACAAAGGCCCATTAACCTTGGGCCCGTTGCCCTGTTTTCGTAACCCGGCCCGCCGGCGTGTAACACAACAAGGATACAAGTCCCGTGAGGCGGCCATCATCCTGCTTCATCTTCGCGGCGCTACGCTGAGAGCCTGAGACCAAACAACCCCGCGCGACTCGAGTAGCCCCGCTCCGGCGGCGGCCCCGGTGACTCTCAGGAAATGTTTACTGGTACCTCGCCCTCGGGGGCAAAAATGGAAAAAAAGAAGGAAAGAAGGAGAGGAGCTTTCGCAGCTCATCTAGTACCGTACGAGCTGCGCGCGCCTTCAAAGGAAGGCCCGATCGAACTCGGCGCATGTATTTTGTGCCCGTGCATATTTTCTTCCATCCCCCAGAAGGCGGCCACCATTCCTTTTTTTTTCTTTGAAAGAATACGAAACCCTTCGGCGGTTCGGACCTCAGCTCGGCGCATACGGCAGACCCATACCTTCTCTCTCTCTCAGGTGGCGCTTCCCTCCCCTCCCCCAGGCCCCATCACCCGGTGGCATCACGGTCACACTCGCCGGCCGTTGCCCTCCCCGCTCGTTTGTTCCCGGAAACCGCGACGCGGCCCACGCACGCAACCCACGACCGCTCACGCGCCGGGCGCGCGCCGCGCCGGAACGCGTGAGCGCGGCCGGCCGGGAGCGGAACGTTCTTGCTGTGCCTGCTTGCTGGAATGCTGGTAGTAGTTGCTAGTCGCTACGCATTTCCGCAGCCGCGCGTCGCACGGACGGACAGGCCCCCTGGCCTGGCCTGGCTAGCAGCCGCGCGCGGCATGAATGCGCCGCTGCGCGCCCGCCCGGTACGCCGCCGTACACACATGGGGCGGGCGTGAGGCTGCCGGGGCCTGGCTGACCGGCTGCCTGCTGCTGCCAAGAGTGCCGGTGGCCGCTGTGCGTGCTCGCCGGCCGCAAGCGCATCAATGCGCGGCGGCTTGCGGTGGATCCGAGTCGTGCCTCCGTCTACTAGCCTGTAGTCTGTACAGCTACGCGACGGTGGCCAGCCCGTGGCCACTGGCTGGCGGACGGGCCCGCGCGCCCCAGACGGTGCAGCGCAGCGCAGCGGTCAGCCGAGTCCTCCCGCAGTCGCCGGGCAGCATATGCATGGGCCCCGGTGAGCAGACCGGCTGACATCTCGCAGCTGCCGAGAGCGGGGCAGAGAGAGAGAGAGAGAGAGAGAGAGAGAGGAGAGAGAGAGAGAGAGAGAGAGAGAGAGAGAGAGAGAGACCCAAGCTAGGTGCCAAACACACCCATAGGTGCCTTCGCTTCGCTGCGCGGTTATAAAACGCCAGGAGAGGGCGCCTGGCGAGGTGTGCGCAGAGCCTGGGTTACGTTGGGGGTGAACCTTAGCTTGGCTTGGCTCGGGGAGGTGGGGGTGGTGACCACACGAACGCACAGCACAGGAGCAAGGAGCATCATCCCTCGCCATGGCCACCAGGCCGGGCCCTTTGACTGAGTGGCCATGGCAAAAGCTCGGCAACTTCAAGGTGCGTAAGGCTTCATACCAATACTCTCGCTCGTCTTCGTCTTCGTCTTGTTCCTTGGTTCTGCTAATCGCGTGCTTGAGACCCGTTAGTTGCTGAGAGAATAGCATGGCCGCGCTCCGATCAGGCCTTGTTCTTCGAGGACTCCACCGTTTAGATTGTTTTGGTAGAGAGAAAAAGCACCGGAGGAAGAATAGGACCATCTCCTGCGTGATACTAGTATGCGGTTTCTGAGCTTCAGCAAGCTAGCAGGGATCTGTGGTGCATGGTATAACATAATAAGATTAATACATCGTTGTTACTTGCTACTTGTGAGTAAAACGTAATTCAAGCTACTGTTCGTCGTCTAATTACCTTTTTTCTCGCTAGAAGGTGATGATGTTATTACTGTAGGACGCTGTTACAAGCTATTGCTTTGCATGTTTCTACACATGCGTGGACACGTTTCGGTAGATGACATAAAATAAATGTGCGTACTCCGCATGATTCTTTTCATATTTATTTGCATCTAAGCAACATGATGAACTTAATACGTACTTATGTGCAACTAGTTAAAGGAGGAGCAATTTAACAAAATATAAAATAGAAGAGGGAAATTCTGCAAAAGGGAATTCGTCGTTCCTGGTATATGCTGTGGGAAATTGGGAAAACAAATTATTGGTTACAAGATAATGGTCCTGTTTATTTTCGATTATAATCGGTTTACCGGTAAAAAAAGAAATAACCCCACCAAACGTCCTGTTTATTTTCGCTTCTGTGGTAAGCCGCTTCAGATATTTGAAATTTTTTATTTGAAATAATTTTAAAAATTTGTACTACGAGAAGCGAAAAGCGATAAGTGAGAAAATCTTCACTTAGTTTATAAACTAAGCGTGGCTGAGAGAAGTTGAAATAAACAACACCAATAGGTGGTGTCCTGCAGCTAATTTCATGGAGGAGCAGTGTCCTGTAGCAAAATTTCCCAATAATTAAAAAAGTCATGGCCATCCCATGATATATATGTTCATAGGTGGGAGACAAAAATGATCATTTTTCCCATCCGAAATACCACAATATAAAATGTAGCCGAAAAACATGTACAAACGAATCCCATGTCCGAGATCCTGAAACCACAATTCCTTCGTTCGGACAGATAATATCTGCGCTTGTGTTGCGTGTGTGTGCTCCGATCGGCCCTGCCTGGCTGTTAAACTTTTAGGATAGACACGACATGCTTGCTACCACCAACCAGCAGCAGATCCGCGCCGAAGCCGACAGGGCATGGGAATTATGCCTTCGTTCCCGTCCCAATCCAAGGGCGCGGTGGTCCTCATGGAATCCCCCCGCCATCAAAGCCGAGAGAGCTCGAACGGCAGGGGATCGACGCGCTTTCCGCCCCGAATCCGGACCGAAGGCGGCAATGATGATCTCCAGCTGCTGTTTGATGGCTACTGATGATGACTGTCTGATTGTGCCGCCGTGGGCGCTCATCGCTTGCATCCATGCAGTACGTGGTGATGGCTCCCGTGGTGGTCCACGGCGCGTGGCGGGTGGCCGCCGGCGGCTGGGGCGACATCGACCTCACCTTCGCGCTCATCCTGCCGTCGCTGCTGCTGCGGATGGTTCACAACCAGATCTGGATCAGCGCCGCCCGGTACCAGACGGCGCGCAGCAGGCACCGCATCGTCGACCGCGGCATCGAGTTCGACCAGGTCGACCGCGAGCGCGGGTGGTGAGTACTACTCGTCAGCTCTTCGTTCGTCTCCAGGGCTCTAGCTAAGCTAGCTGTTCGACTTCGATTCGGCTGATCGATGACGAACACACTTCACCTTCACCCATCCATGGTGCATCGTGCGATTGCAGGGACGACCAGATCATCCTCAACGGGCTGTTTTTCTACGTGGGCTACCTGCTCATCCCGAGCGCGAGGTACCTGCCGGCGTGGAGGACCGACGGCGCCGTGGCGACGGCGCTGCTGCACGCAGGGCCCGTGGAGTTCCTCTACTACTGGTTCCACCGCGCGCTGCACCACCACTTCCTCTACTCGCGCTACCACTCGCACCACCACTCCTCCATCGTCACCGAGCCAATCACATGTAAGTATTGCATCGCGTATGCTTTTTTTCACGTTTATCGGCCGTTTGAAGCCAATAAAAACTGGTTTCAACGACTTCTATTTTATTTTAGCATCG
The DNA here is from genome assembly GCA_032594955.1 of Panicum miliaceum. NCBI lineage: Eukaryota > Viridiplantae > Streptophyta > Magnoliopsida > Poales > Poaceae > Panicum > Panicum miliaceum. The sequence goes on along the minus strand of CM064067.1, from coordinate 32,839,347 downwards.
GTCTGCATAACGTCTTCCGTCTCGATTTGCATAAAGTAGATGGAGCTGAAGTTAGCATAATTTCTCCTAGACGAGCCCGTAATAGATGTAAATGTCTTGCCAATTGGTACGGTTCACCATTATAGTTTTACCGAGTTCCTCGAAAAATATTACAGCTTTACCGAGGAAAATATCTCGACATCGTGTACCTTCGCGCTGTTTAGGATGCCCACAGCTTAGAAGTGGTGTACCAGCCAATTAAACAAGTAACAAATCATACAAGTACAAGAAAAAACAACACCAGCCTTGGCATCCGGAGCAAACATGCATGGAGCATCTCAGCCATTATTAGGTTTCAGGCCGAAAGCCAGAAACGTCCTGGGCCTGTCCACCGTCGTCATTCAAGCTCCCTGGCCCACGAACAGTGATGGGCCCCAGCCCTATTTGTGCTCTCCTACAGCGAGGTCTTTCTTTAACTGGACCACCACAAGATACGTGCAGTCTGAATCCCCCGAAACGGGACGTGCGGCCAGAAGACTCTGACGCGCTGCCTGCTGCAAGCGAGCAGCGCACTGCATTGCGCTGGGTTGAACTGGGCCACGTTCTGTCCGGCCCACTGGCCCAGGCTACTGTTCCGGCATCTGCTCCCCTATTAAAACGGCGCATGTGATCCCTCCGAGCATGTGTTCTGGTAGGGGTTAAAGGCGCCCTTCGGAATGGACCCAATAATTGGGCCGGAAAGACGCAGGCTCAACTGCTCAGGGAAAGCGACCTCTCATGCGGCCGTGCAGTGTTCAGAATATCTGTGATGGGACTTGCTGGATTTTACCATTCGCCGGTAAATTACAAAAATGTGTGTAGAACATACAAGAATTGGAAGGAATTTTTAGTATAGTAAAAGTAAAGGGTAAAAGTTAGATGTTTTTGCAACGCACAGTATTACCACTTGGTAGTATGTAGATCCAACCGTCCATTAGAGGGGGTAAGATTGTCATCAGTAATTTAATATAAATTAAGGATAATTTTTATATTTTTTTTACAATTTTATCTATTACAACCATTTTTGACATATTACAACACTTTTAGACCGTTGCATCAGGGGTAAACCTTATAGTGAATTCTCGTATTACTCTTATACTACCTATGCTACCTAGATATATTACCTCGTACTACTAATCAATATTTTAGTGGTATAGAAAAATCTCGACCGTCCGATGTTTACATACGAATCCTTTTCGGATAGTAGTATATGATCATATTGTGAAGATGAGCACAATGACAGACTGAAGAGACATGGTCAGTAAAAGAGAAAAATCATAGATTTAGGAGGGAGGTTATTTTTCAGATAACCTCAAGTCTGCACAAGGTGCTGTTCATGTTTACTTGCTGTTCATGTAGGTGGACAGTTTATCCTGCCAGGAGACACTTGCTCTTGATTTCCACTAATGCAAGTTTTTAAAAAAGATTTCCACTAACGCACACAAATAATGCAGCGGTGATCCATCCCTTTGCTGAGCACATCGTCTACTACATCCTGTTTGCGATCCCCATGCTGACGACGGTTTACATGGGGAATGCCTCCGTCCTGGGCTTCGTCCTCTACATCGCCTACATCGACTTCATGAACAACATGGGGCACTGCAACTTCGAGCTGGTGCCCAAGTGGGTGTTCCAGGTCTTCCCTCCCCTCAAGTACCTCATGTACACGCCCTCGTAAGTGCAATCCTGCCACACGAATCAAACGACACTAGCAACCTGATCTCCTGAAGAAACCACAACGTTACAACTTTCTGCTGCTCTCTCCTGCAGGTTCCACTCCCTGCACCACACGCAGTTCCGCACGAACTACTCGCTGTTCATGCCGTTCTACGACTACATCTACAGCACCATGGACAAGTCATCTGACCAGCTGTATGAGAGTTCACTCAAGGGGACAGAGGAGACGCCTGACCTTGTTCACCTCACGCATATGACCGACTTGCAGTCGGCCTACCATTTACGGATCGGATTCGCCTCCATAGCGTCCAAACCATCCAACAGCTCTATGTGGTACATGTGGACGCTGTGGCCATTGGCATGGCTGTCCATGGTGTTTGCATGGGTTTATGGGTCCTCTGCGTTTGTGGTTGAGAGAATCAAGCTGAAGAAGCTGACGATGCAAACATGGGCGATACCAAGATACAACTTCCAAGTAACCCACTTCTCTTCTGCACAAGCCTTTATCTGATGGTTTGCAAGCTGCTAATTGTTTCCTTTCTGCAGTATGGCCTGAACTGGGAGAGAGAATCGATCAACGACTTGATTGAAAAGGCAATACTAGATGCTGATGCAAGAGGCGTTAAAGTTCTCAGTCTAGGATTATTAAATCAGGCAAGCAATTATTACTTCTATAATTCTGGTTGAAACTATATGAGTAGAAGCTTACCGTAGTATGGCATTTTCTTATACCTTCTCGGTACAGGCGAAGCAACTCAATGGTGGTGGTGAATTATTCAGACAAAAGTATCCGAAACTAAGAGTTCGCCTCGTGGACGGAAGTGGCTTAGCAGCTGCAGTGGTTCTCAAAAGCATTCCTCATGACGCAAAGCAAGTTTTTCTTCATGCAGGCCCTTCTAAGATAGCCTGTGCAACAGCTTTTGCATTATGTAAGAAGGGCGTCAAGGTATGTTTATATCATCCTGCAAATCTTGTTGCCCTGTATCTGCTTAATTATACTTTCACAGAAAAATTCTCTGAACATGTCGCTATATTTATTTGGACAAGGTGATCATGAATCCAAAGAAGGAATATGATACGCTTAAGTCACAGATCGCAGAAAGCAGAGCAAGCTATTTGGAACACTCCAGCAACCACATGCCTCAGGTAAAAGTTTCATTAGAAAAATGGGATTTCCCTAAGCATCAACACGGTTAACCATCCGATTAAATTTTATATACTCCTTCATAAGAATGTTAATGGGCAGAATTGAGACATTGTGAGTAAGCATATCCATGTAACCAACACAGTATGGACTCCAAGCCATGTTGGAAGTTTAGATAGTAAATCAAAAAAATGAAAGTATTTAACTTAGCCTTTGGCATGAAATGTGAATACGGAATTACAGATAGTCATAGTAGAAATAACTGCTGGTTGGAACCTATCAAGTAGGACAGGAGCACATTACCTTAGTTGATTCTTCTAGGACTAAACAGAGAAAATACTTTTGTCATGGAAATCAGTTACACTGATGGTGATTGCTTAAACTGCCGCAGATTTGGCTAGTGGACAACATTGATGACACAGAACAGAAGATGGCACCACAAGGAACTATATTCATTCCTATCTCACAGTTCCCCATCAAAAAAGTTCGCAAGGATTGCACTTACTTGAGCACCCCAGCAATGAAAATCCCAGAAACCATGCAGAATATCCATGCCTGCGAGGTAAGAAAGAATGAAAGATAAAGAGTTCTAAAAGATTTAAACACTATACTGCGCGCTATCAGCTTTATCAAATTTGAGCAAATAAAAATAGAGATATCTGACAGACTGAATTTCTTCTGAGTATGCTCTGTTTGCTTCATCTGACAGAATTGGCTGCCAAGAAAGGTGATGAGTGCTTGGCGCATCGCTGGAATACTTCACGCCTTGGAAGGATGGACCGTGCACGAGTGTGGGGATGCCATGATGGACGCTGAGAAAGCATGGTCAGCTGCTATAAGCCACGGGTTCGTTCCTCTGACTAAAGCTTGAGAGCTTTCGAAGCATGGATTCTGTAACTGGGAGATGCATGCAACTCTAGATGGCACTTGACGATGCTGGAAAACTATATCTCAAAGTTTAGTAGGACAAATTCTGCCTGGTATAAGGGCCAACTATGATCTCGAAGATAAGAGGGGAGCAATATGAATGCCGGCCTTGATTCCAATAGCTTACTATAACTACATGTTTGTATGATGCCAGTGCCCGAAGTTGATGTACGGTTGTGGGGGATTATATAATAAAGAAAATATCGGTTGGGGTTTTATGCTTGAGTTTAAAATTAGCTGGATCCTTCAGATTTTCCGAAGAATTCAGAATTCCCTCGCTGAAAATGGCTGGGAGTTTTGGTACGCAATCTTGAATCTCCGAGCCTCCGAGGCCGTCACCCGGTAAAAGCTGCTGTTTCAGGTTTCAGAAACAATATCCACATGGGGTTCGATTCATACCAAACCTGGTACCATGTCACTCCACAGGGAAAATCTGTAAGAAAGCTCCAGTGATCCGCGGCAAAAGAGGCCGTTTCCCTGGATCAGCGAACAAATTCGCCCTCCCCCTCTGGTACTTGGAGACGAGTTCGTATCTTCCCACTTGGGGACTGGGAGAATTAGGGCACACGCTGACACGCAATCCAGAGAGATTGCCGCGAAGCATTCGAAAATCGAAAGAGATGCAAGGAGATAGAGTGAGGGTAACCTACAGCGATTTGATGTGAGTTGCAACTTGCAAAGGTGGTCGCCTTGCCGGAGATCGTCCACCACCCGGCCAGACTCTCCTTCGTGGCTCGCGGGGAAATTTCGACCGTGGCGGCCGCCGCTGGAACAGCAGGATCCAGGAAGGGTGTTCACCATTCCTTGAAATATCACTTGTTGCAATATAACATCAAGCACCAGTGGTCTAGTTGTAGAATAGTACCCTGCCACGGTACAGATCCGGGTTCCCGGCTGGTGCATGCGCTTTTTTACCTTTTCTTTTTCTTTTTGGCTTCTGGTGCGCGCGTTGCCTGTCCGCTGTCCCCGCATTTCTGGAGCTGTCATGAGTGCCTTCGGCGGGCTCGGCGGTTTTAGCAATGAGAACAGTCGCCGCCGCCGGCCGCCGGCCATGGCGCCATCTTCCGCACGCTGCTCCAGTCAGGTCGCCTGCTGACCAAGATGGGATCCGTTCATAAAAAGAATCCGACGGCTGAGGCCGAGCTCACATCGCGTCAGGACTACGGAGCGGCGACGGTGGTTTATACAGAGAAGATCGAAACTGCATGATGACTAGCTTCGCAGGGAGGGCGAGAGTTGCTATGCCTTGCGACTGCATCATTTTCATTAGCCAATCTTAATAGGAGTATTATGATAGAGTTATTTATAAAGAGAGAATATGAGGAGTTTTTGAGAGAGAAGTGCCATCACCATGATATACCTCAGCACAGTTATCAAATTCTCAGTCGTAGTAATTGTACGATGACACTCTCCACTGAATTACTTTTCCTCTCAAACACTAGAAATCTTTGGACGCCCAGCTTTAATTGGAGATGCTTTACTTGACATCTATTTGAATAGCAAGAAAGCTTACAACCCGCTGTGCTGAGTTGCAAAGAGAACTTTTACAAAACAGCTTGCCCTTCTACATTAGTTATCTCCCCGACGTAGCTAGAGAGATTTATGTACTAGCCTTAATTTTTTTTCCTTTTTTTATTGATTGTACTCTTTTGTCTGGACACCTTTTCCTATTATGCCCGTGTGTTGCTACGGGTAATATAAATTTTAACTGAACGTATATGAGACCATCAATTTTGTATTCTTTCACTCCAGGCTGTGCCGTGACCACGTAGGGCATTGATTGTTCGGATTTTAATTGGGATTACGACTGATTTGTCCAGATTCCTATTAGAATTCCGATTGATTTATCCAGTTCTCATTAGAATTTAGATTGACAGACAAGGAATCATTGTTTGCTTTAAAAATAATAGAGATAGAGATATATGAACAGTAAGGGGCAAACCCCTCCAGATTTGTAAAGAAAACATGTATTATAGTTTACCCTCCAGATTCGTAAAGAAAACATGTATTATAGTTTGCAGACACTTTAGCGTCCTAGTCTGAAGTTACGTAATACCAATCGTCTAAGACATTTGACATGCATATCTGTAGATGAGTTTTACATGTTAGTCTGTGTGTTGAGGAAATTTGAAAGGAAACAGAAGACTAATAAAAGGGGTAGTTAACCTGGACTGGTGACCGATCTCTCTATTCTCCATTGAACTCTGTTCTTTGTTTTGTCACACTTATCTGCATACCGAATAATTCTTGACAGCGCCGCGTGGTCAGCAGCTGTCACCGAGCTCCACTCATTATCTTTCTCTCTCTTACTCCCCACATGTACCTCCATTCATCTCTGTTGTTCGTTCTCTTATTCTCCATCAATGTAGCTGCTGTTTTACACTGCATGATGATATGCTTTTTGAGAGCCTACATCAGTCTATTGATCTAAAATTAGTGAGGTGTTATTTTGCTGCACCAATCCGGAATGGAAAACACGAGTAGCCCCATGCCGCCACACGGGGGGACATGGGGACGTCAAAAAGGGGATGAGCTTTACCTTTTTTTTTTGAGCCTGGGTGCTTTTCCCGGTTGAGGCTAGTTTTTCCCTCTCAGTTAGTATTTTCCTCCTTTTGTATAGTTTTTCAACCTGTCATGGCTATTCCTCTATTCAATATAATGGGTAGTTCTTCTGCCGGTTCGTTTCAAACAAAAACATCCGGAATGGAAAAGGAGGCAAGCCCGAGGGAGCCGATTAAATTGGAGCCTGAAGTTCACTGGCATAATTTCAGACTCTGAAAGGAGAACATAACTAAAATATGATAAGGTCAGAGAGTTGTTAGGAGGGCAACAACTCTTACTGTATTCTGACAGTCTGTAACAGGATATGAGCACAAGAGAATTGTAACTGAACAATTTGTAAGCTTAAGAATTTTTTCCTTTCTTTTTGCATGAATGTTTGACAAAAAAATTATCCGTACAAATGCTCAAGGGTAATCTCCAGGCTGAAGAAGGTAGAGATATATGATTTTGATGTGTCTGATGTTCACAATCAAGATAAAAAGTTTTTGGCAAACACTTTACTTGGCTATGTACATGATCGATCAATAATTATATATGGTGCGTGTGTTCAGTTATATTACGGTATTATCTCGCCAAATTGATAATTATTGCAGCAGCACCGACCAATGAGTACGAGGCCGCTGATTATCAATTTAAGCAGCTGCCATGGAGCAAATTGTGGTGCTGGTGTGCTGCAGTAATTATCATGTAAGCGGCCACCGACCAATCCGTGTAAGCGGCAGCCATGGAGCTCTGCGAATCCTTGCTTCAGAGGCGGCGGCTTGGCTCTACTTCCCGTTTGAACCTGAGGCAGACCGAGGAGATCAGCGAAGTAGCTGCACTTCTCTTTGTTGCTCACGGGCCCCGCCGGTGGAGCACCCCCTGCGGCAGTATCACCATCGGTCCATCGCCATCCAAGGCATTCGCGTTGGCGACGTTGTTGACATCTCCCACACTGGAGCGCTTCCTCGACGTTCGACGCGCCGGAGGGAGGTGGGGCCGTGTCGATATTTTCTCCTCGCCGACCTCTTCCTCGATGTTGCTGTCGCGTGGATCTGCAGCTTTTTGCCAGCTGCGGACGAGCAGCCGCTCCGTTTCGTGTGCAAGATGAGGCTGGCCACTGGCGTGATGGAGTTGCTCTGAAGAAGAGTCTGGACCCTTGGACGGACGACCCGATTGAACTAAACATGCTAACGAGCGGACGAGATTTGTCGGTGACGTGGCTCAACAAGATTTTGAGGATGGCCCAATCCAGGGTTAGGTTTTGTCTATTAGAGATTCCTCGTCCGTTGCCAACCATACTTCATTACTTCCAAAAACATAGACCGGGTTTCCAATCATGCAAGGAAATCATGAGCCAGGGAACTTCGCATGAGCATTCCGTAATAAGCAGACGAGATAAATATTGCACCAAGCAGGGATGCTCCAAATGGCTAGAGTTCAGACAACCCACATTCCAGAATTGCTTACATCTATCTCTTGCTGAGAAAAAGAATAAAAAACTAACCACAAAAGAAACGCTTCTATGGAGCAAGCTTGGTAGGTCAGCATTTCCTGAACGACTGCCGGATCAGTAACCTAGAATGATGGAGCTAATATACCCTAAATTCCTCTTTGTTGAAATGGAGAGCAAGACGTCATCTGTCTACAACGATACCATGAAGAGGACCCTGCATAACTCCTTACTGCCCTGAGTCTCTAATCACCGCAGAACCAGGGCTCTAGCTTTAGATCCTCCTGTGGCATCATATCAACCTTTACAGTCAGATCGAATATAATTTAAATGACAAAATATACCAGTAAATAATACATTTAACCTAATGAATCGACGTAGCAAGCTAAATCTAATTTGAACACTTTACTTATATAGCCAAAATAGACACAAACGTGATTGGATATTCACTTTCTTGGGTAGGTGGTAAATCTGATTTCAACACTATGAATAATCATATTGATGGTTCAAATTAGAATCATTTTCTGTGAAAAAAGCATATAGTGACTGAAGAGGAAAAATGTATAATAACAAGACATAAATGAGATACAATGAAGGGTCCTGATACTGATGTGTGAAACCGTACTAATTCTGTAATTTGCGTGCAGAGAAGATTATTTGCACACAAAGACAGACAATGTATTTGCCTAAAAAATAAGAAATAAGCATTTATAACCTCTTACTGGAATCCTAACACAGTTTGTACTAACCAAACCTTTTTTTGCTACCTGTCCTAACTGATTGTTAAATGCAGCATAAAAGCAACCTTCAGATACTTACTTGAGATGCGACTTTTGTCCCGACAAAACTCACTTCCACAGTGGCATTTGAATGCCTTGATAGGATGGTCGACGTCATCAAAATCAATTCCATAGTCCTGCAGTTCGAATTTGCTTAAATTATTGCATATTTTGGTAGATGACTGAAAGTAAGCCATGATCTAGGCAATAAGATTCTACCAAACAGTTTCTTTTAAGAACATCCCACCAAATAGGACAACAGCAGCTATGGTATGGTAAAAGTATGCATTAATCGTCTGTCTGACTAGTCATGAAGTGGCCAGCATAAGGCCCCTACTACAACTAGATGAAACCAAATTCATCCTCGATAGAAGAAATTGGTCATCCCATCGCACCCCCCCCCCACCCCCCAACATACACACACAGTCCATATCCCATGCTTAATTCACTAGTTAAGAGCTGGTACAGTGCAGCGGAAGTTCAATGGTAATTGCAGGAAATGCCACCTACCCATGTCAGCTCTTCGAAAGCATCTACTTCCCTAGTTGTGAAGAACGCCACCTGAGTAAACAAGGAGCAAGAAAAATAAGGTTATTATAAGGACACAGATTTAGGTTATAATGTCGGTAACAAGGTCAAATTGCACATACATGATAGTAGTGGTGGTCGGGCGTCTCAATCTCAACAGGAATATCAATGATGTTACCATCGAAGCACCTGCAGCATACAATAGTATGCCAAGTCAGCACATAGATAGTATCTGTAAAGTGGGACTCAAGTGTTGCAAGCTTGCTTCCAAGTCAGAGCAGGTCATCACTAGCATGTTTTGTCATATTTTGTTTTAAGTGCTAGCATCAGGAAATAATACAATCAGCAACCAAATAATCATTCATCTACTATGTACTTTACATGAGTGTGTACAGAGAATGATCAGACAGAGGTAGCACAAGCACAAACAAAGATGAAAAAGACAAGCACAAACAGAGTCTCTTACCAGCACATAGAACCAACCAATTCACGAAGCATAGAGAACTTCACGAGAATCATAATGTGTTTCGGATAAAAGAACACTTAGTTACGAATAAAAGATAAATATTACCTATGGTTTATAAACCTCGCAACGTTCCCGTAAAAGGTACCATCTAGACAGAGGGCTTCCTCGTCCTTCAGAACACCTTCAGTGCCCCAGTCAGCATTCAGTAGCACAGGATACGTATGCTTCGCTTTACCAGTGATTTGGTTATTTCGCTCATATAGCTCAATGTTTGTCAATATTTCACCAACATACTCACAAACAAAAGCTCCTTGAGGGAGTTTTTCAGCAGGGCGCAGGCCCCACCCCTTTTCTCCAGGGGTCAAGAACACCTGAAATGATGATAAAGAACATAAAAGATTATAAAGATGTGGATGTGAGTTGTAGTTAGATTATAACTCAAAACATAGAATGTAGCATTCCAAGGCAAAAGGTTTTAGCAAAATCTCTTCAAATATCATCTCAATTTAATTTACATCTGGTTCCATCGTATATTTGTTACTAAAGGCATTTGATGCTGCTCAGGTAACAAAAATAAGCTACAATTTGGTTGCCTGCAAGGGCCATGTATGTCCATCATATCTATCAGTTGCACTAATTAATGTTAAATTTATCTTTGCTAGCAGAAAATGGCAATATCATGACCTTGATTAGTGCTAAATTACTTCACTTGCCTGCAGATTCCGAGTAATGCCTCGCTGAACAACACGGTTTCCGCAATTTCTGCTGCAGCCACATTTTCTCCAGCATTCCTTGACAAATTTCTTAATAGGATGCCCTTTACAAGGATCAGGTTTCACTGAGTTTACTTCCATTTTCATTCGTTCAATAGGACAAACAGTGCAGTAGAAGTGGGGATGCTTAAGTGGTTCTCGGCGCATTGAGATAAGAGCATCAAGAAATTCTTTCTTGAGCAGGCCATCTCTTGTATAAGCAAACTCTCCTCCAGTTTCTGTTGCACACGCACAAGGAAGTGGCTCTGCTAAACAATCTCCAAAACAATCAGAACAACAGTTTTCATCTCCAATTCTAGCAAGTGAGAGGTTGATATAGGCCTCTTGTAAGGTGGTATTGTGCGGTATATAGTGAAATGGAGGAGGAAGAACCCCATGTTCAACTCCACTGACTATTGGAATGCTCACACGTTCTTCACCTTTTGTTATATCATCGACATCATGATATTGTCTCTTGACACTATTAGGTAACTGATTCTGAATAACCTGCAAATTACTAGAATTGTTCTGGCGACCTCCAGAAAAAGCAGCACTACCACCAAGCCTCATGAGATTACTAAGAGGCATGCAAGCGGAACTATTTTGATTTGACTGCAATGAAGGCATAGGAAGTATTTCTACAATACTTCTCTCTCTAGACTCATTGGATCCAGAACCCAAATCAAGAATACACTGGCAAGTATCATCCAAAAGTTTCATGAAAGAGAAATTGGGTTCTAGAATCTTGTATGTCGTGAGGCATTTAACCTCCATTGCCTTGCATATTGACTCAATGTCAGGCATATGAAAATAAGAACCATTTGCCAATGAAGAGTTGAACGAGAATGATAGTTTCCCTTCTGCAGAGCTGGACAATGGTACCTCAAAGTTGGTGGAAAAATCTCTGCTGCTTACAATTGCTTGGCTGCTACATGCATTAGTCATCTGCCCTTCATGCGCAACCAGAACACCTTTTAGCTTCTTATCAGCAACACGTTGAACACCATAAATCAAATGAGCGTCTTCACGTCCTGAATGATATTGTAGCAACATAGGAAAAGGAAATTAGTAACAGCTTAAAGGTATCAGGATTGACTAGTCAAGAAAATCATATGGAAAGGGGAGCACAAAACGATGCCAACATCATCGTAACAGTTAAACCAGTGTAAAAACATTTTTTTCAAAATTGCAACACGTGATACTGTAGTTTTTAGCACCATATAAGCAAAGAGGTATGCCTGGGCCTTTTGTCAAATTGTCTAGCTGCAAACCAAGGTCAGTAATATATGAAGTTAGCAAAAAAAGAAAAACTAAGATCCCTAAAAGTTTGTTCTGTGTATTCTCTCAAGTCATTAATGATTTTTCAGCCTACAAACAAACAAGGAAAGGCCACTAATGTGTATCACTGTAAACAGATAGTGCTAGAAATGTAATTCAAAGATGAGTCTGTCAATACCATTTCATATTTTCATGTGACCAATGTAGATGCAAGATGGTACCCCAAGCACACAGAAGAAGATGACAAACGATTCCTCTTTCTACCGCCTACTTACCACAACACCCACTCAGTCAATCCTAATTCCAATTCCTAATAGCTCTGAGTAGGGTTCACTGGGGAAATATTGTTTGGGAACCAAAAAACATGTTCCTAAAATGATATCTAAGAAAGATGGAGGGATTAGTTAAGTTCAAAAACTCTATATTTGAGAAAGTGAAACATCAAAGTCCATACATCCAGATAGACCATATAACAGACATAGCGATCCGTCCTAATGCCATCTGTGGGAGTCCAGAGACCACAAACGAAAGAGTCTAAAAGTTGGGTGCTCTAGTGCACTGCTAATAAAGCAGATGTGAGTAATTCTTTAAAGATAGACTTACCATTATGATGGCTAGGTTGTAAAACTTTAGGACGCATAACTGCGAGTGGGGTCTCAAAGGTGTGATATTCTTGACTTTTAAGTACTAAAGCTGAACTGCTTTCACCAATCGCTATAGTCTCTGCAAGACTCGTTTCAACTTTTGGTTCCTTCATACCAATTTGTGAAGACTGCTTCTGCAATTGGGTTCTAACGGTTTCCCCCTCAATGGCTTCTGCTTTTTGCTGACGTGGCACTTCAGCTGACTCTCTCTTGCTATTGCCATGAATCAGTTTAGGTTTCTGACCGTGCTCTTTAATCTTAAGCTTCTTGTTACGATGTTCCGAATCCAGATTCTTCTTCTCAGCTCGCTTTTTCTGCCCTTCCTGCTATAGTGATAAATTTGGCTTAAACATGGTTAGCTAATGAGCTAATTATTGAAATAATGGATCTGATTACACCGAAAATACGATTTTGTTAAAGAAACACTATATACCTAACTAGTGAAACAGAACAAAGCCACTCAAGAAAACTCGAAATAAAAGGACAGAACATACTTTGGGATTTGGATCATCAGCACCACATAAAGCACCAGCTAGAGTAGTATAGTTATCAGCTTCTATATGCTCCCAATTGTCACCATACACTGTCAGTAGCTTCTTCAATTTTCGCACAACAGTTTCCTTTGGGAAACCCATACTGGTCATGGATCTGACCGCATCATTAAATCTTTCCGCCAAAGCGTTTGGAGCTGCCATCCTACTAGCAATGAAGTAAGCATCAAACATGATAATAATACATATTAAAAAGGGAATGATTCGCGGCATGAAAAATATTAAGATTTGCAATGCAAGATAGGCTGCAATTGTTAACAAGCTGGCAAGATATAAGCTATAAGCAACTTATATTATCTTGAACTAAGCATGCTTCATTGGTACAGTGAACCATAATTTGTGGCATTAGATCTTTATAAGAGAGTCTAGAACAAGACTTTAAGATGGAAGAGACAATTCATTCTTGCTGAATTTGATGCTGGCAAAATGCCCGTTCTTATATAACTCGTGGACTGGAGTGGACTAATAGGAAACAAATGTTGTCTATGGAAGCTAATTGGTATATCCCATATAAATCATTATCCCAGGGAACTAACCAAGATTACAAGAATTGAACAAAATAATTGACTGACCAGATGAAGCTTTCCAAAACCTGGCTGTGGGGAAGTTTTAGATATGTACAAATCATAGTACCACATGCACGATATTGTACAGTAACATTCTGGTGTAAATGTTGCCTCCAAATGCCATATGCAGTAAAATCAAAATTATTACTTCAATACGTTTATACTATCTATGGTGATTTGTCAATTTTAATCACACTGCAGTTCTTGTTCCTACTAAACACTAATGTTATGAAAAAGAAACAAAACCATGTATACCATCTCATATCAAGTATGAAGAAATACCTTTTCCTTTAATTCATGAAAACATGACAAATAGACTTGTTGTTGTGGGGTTCATGGCCACAATACGAAACAAATCAGAGCACCCACTAGTTATTACATGCACAAGCCCAACAAACTGAAATCAATCCCGACAAAGCAAATGCACCATAGCAAGATGTACAAAAACGGGGTCGTGATCTATTGGACAACCCACACACAATAAATGCACAAGCCATATAATAATCTCTAGAAAAATTTCTGCAAATTATAAATATCCCAATGTATGTATAATTCGAAGCTTTGCAAATAAATCTTGAGTAAAACTACAGAGGCAATTCACTACAGAACTTTTCAAACTGTATGGCTACTATTGAATGCAAGTTGATAAAGATTTGGTGTATTTCCACTCAATATACATGCCCTAGATGTATTTCTTCCTATCCAACAAAAGGAATGATGCCATATCTCATTGGATTGATATTGCTCCCAAGTCCCAATCAATTTGAACTCAAATCAAAGCAATGGTATGGCATATATTATGAAAAATTGCACAATAACCTTAGATGTCACTACATTGAATAAATCCAAATAAATCCAAATGGCTGCAAATAAAACTTTCTCAAAACGCGATATATATGGATATTATTTTCATAATGCAAGGAGATCTATGTACTTAATAGATAAGAATAGGAGGGTGTGAAGTGGGAACATGATTGTATTATAAATTTTTTAAGAATCATCAAAATCCATCCATCCCAAAACCATATTTAGAGGTTTTCGAAAATGACATCCAAAACATATAGAATAGGTGATCTTACATAAGCTTGCAAAATTTTAAAATTAAATTCAACCTCATGGGATATGAAGTTGACAGATAGCTATGTGTATATAGCCATCTGCTAATTTTCATATCTCAAAAATGAGATTGAGTTTGATCAGCTTGTGTAAGGTCACCGAATTTTCCAAACCTTAGATATGCCTCTGGAGAGTTTCTCACAGTTTCACTCTCAAACTACTCCCTCCATTCCATTTTAAATTATCAGTCTTTTAGGCTTTTCTAAATTCATACTTTTTTGCTAAGCATCTGCATATATATTGCGTCCAGGTGTATAGCAAAACCTATAAATCTATAAAAGCCAAAACTCTCAAAAACGCAAGTCCTCACGAGAAAGCAACAGGGCAGTTGTAAAATAACAGAAACGACCCAGAACAACAGCCACCATGAACAAAAACCACCAACAAACTCGCAAAAACGCAAGTCGTCACAACAAAGCAACAGGGCACTTGTAAAATCACATAAACGACCCAGAACAACCGCAAATTAGAACTCGCAGTACTCGCCACGAGGCAACACACACGCACCTCCCTCACGAGGGCACCTCGGGAGAAACTCGAGGCGAGGGATCCGGACCATCGCGCCGCCTCTCCCGAGCTTTCCCCGACGGGCGAAGCGGATCGAAAACCCCGGACTAGTCGCAGCCCAAGCAAAGCGCGCCAGAATCCTCAGAAACGGACCCCTGGAAAAACCCCACCGCGAAAACCCCGTTCCGCACCGCAAACAGCACGCAAACGAAATGCAGACGCGCACGAACCACGCACGAGCCCGCACCTTCCTAAGCGAGCCGCCGGAGGCGACGAGGCCGAGGCAGGGACGGCCGGCGCCCCCTCCCGCGGCCCAGCAGCGGCCGCCGATCACGCCGCCAGCGCCTTGCGCGCCTCCTGCGCGAGCCCGCCCGGAACGGTCGCCCCCCGCTCCCTCCCCGCGACGAGAGACGCCCGGCGCCGCGATCGGCGCCGCCTGGGTAGGTTTTTTTGGGGGGGTGGGGGGGGGGGGGGGGTTCCGGAGCGGTTCCGGAGCGGAGAGGCGAGTGGGGCTTTGGCACCGAGCCGCGGCGTGGGAGAGCCGGTTGCCTTGCGAAACGGGGGAGAAAAAGGAAAAGGCACTGGCCGGTGCCCGGTGGCCAGATGGCAAACAGAAGGGGTGGTATCTGGGGCACCGAGATCGGGTGCAGTTGTTACCGCAACTGCACACGATCTTGACCGTCTGTTTTCTTCGCGAACGCACCAGATCAATCGCTACAGTAGTGAACAGTCAGTAACTGGCTGAACAGTGCCAGGCGACGAGAGCCAGAGGAACAGGGGCCGAAAGAAGCAATGGCGACGCGGTCCGCTGACACCGCGGTGACTGATAGGATCCGCTGCGGATGGTTGTCTTCGAGTCTTTTCGTCTTCCGCTGTCCCGGGGATAGAAATTTTGCGCGTAGGTCCCTGAAATTGGACCGCGGTTTTGCCAAATAGTAGAACACGTTTCTATAGGTCAGCGGTTAGCACGGACTTGGGGATACATTGCTGATATTTTTTTTTGAAACTTGTATAGATTGTGACATACAGAGATTGAGCTGACAGATCTTAAAATTCATGATACTAATTATATATTTGTATACTAATTAAATTATATAACACTTATTTTTAACTAGAACCCAGACCATTGAATTATATCAGGTTATTCAGATTGTCATGTGATGTGCGTTAAAAATAAGCAACTCTGTCAATTCGTGGTTGTCTCTCCAAAGTTGTTTCATGTTTTGTGTCAACGGTCATGTACCAACATATCGTATCATCGACAAATCCAACCCAATGTGGTATGGTCTGGCTTGCGAGGATTAATTATCGTACTGTGGTTGTATCCTAATACATATATCTTCTCTCTCTTCTTTAATTGTTACTGTATCGACAAAGGTAATATGTATGATGCCATCACCAGTTGTATATTGTATCATGCACATTAAATAAAATACTGCAAAGAATCTTTTTTCGCATTGGCAAAAGTTAATAAAGAGTTGTAAAATACAGCTCGAGCATGAAATCCTACCCATCAAAAACCAAGCCAAAAAAGTTGCCCACGGTAATTCATAGTCAAATATATACATGTAGCAATTAATTATCTTGTGGGGCCTATGAAACAACTTATGATACTATGCACCAGGATATCTGTATCTCCCATACTTGTTGTATTTGTGGTCAAAGATACATATATTAGACAATGAAACTACAACTCAGAGTTGGGGTGATATGTAAAATAGTTAAGATCACGAAAAATAAGGGAGTGAATTTGCCTAAAGGAGCGTTTAAAGAGAGATAAGTCTGCGAGTTTGTTGAGACTTTGGGGTATATGATTAGACAATCAAACCATTGATTTAGATTAAATTTTGTTCATAAACCATCAACTTGTAATCCATCTATACGCAAAAATGTGGTTGTATGTGATTTACTTTAAAAATATGCCAAACACTTCACGAGTTAGTAAATTTGTTCGCTATGCATGAAAAGCACTGATATCTCTTGCTGCAACTCAGATTAAATTTTAAGTTATCCAAGCATAAAGAAGATTTTGTTGATTGTTCTTAAATTTTATGACAAATTACCTCGGAGGCTTTGATGCCAAACGGAGCTAATCATGTTTTTCCGTAAATTCTTTACCGGTGTGAGAATCGCCTGTCCTTGAGTGCAAGTACAACGTCCCCATGGTCCCACGAGATGGAAACGAGTAACGACAAAGTCACGAAGGCATCTTTTCACCCTTTTGATCACGTTCGGCAAAAACCGCATCTTTTCACCGGAGCAGAAGTTCGCGTGGCAGTGTGGAACCGCGAGTCATAAAGTGGAATCGGAAGAGCCCGTCTGGCACAGGGCACGACGCCGCGCCGTGATGAACCTGCTCCATGCTAGCCTGGTCCTTGGCGATGACCTTTCGTTCCGACTTCCGATGCTCGATTCGACGGGTACCAAAGCGATCATGAGCTAGGGGGTATTTGGATCATAAAGAATAAAATTTAGCCTAATTGCAGAAGCTTAGAGCTAATGTAGATTAATTATAGATTAATTAGGTTTAATATATTCGAATTAGTTCGGATTATACAATTAGTTTTATTATTAATCTATGTTTAATATTTTTAATTAGCAATTAAATATTCAATGTGACATGACTAAAGTTTAGCCCCGCCGGATTCAAACAAGACTTCGACCCGTTTGGAGGATGGACAACTAAAGTTTAATCCGATATTTGATAATAGACTAAATATGAACTAAAACTAATCAAGCCTAATAGATTCTAACTACCAATTAGCCATAACCAATACAACAAGATTAGCAATTAGTCTATATTTAATTCTAATTAGTTCGTGTTAAATTTGAACTAAAAATTAAAAATAAGTTATTGGATCCAAACAGGCTCAATATTAATATGGGTAGATCAGGATTTAGCAAACATGTCAATTTTTCAACCGCGTCGGTTCAGTGGTCTCCGCGCAGCCATCAGTTTTTCAAATGGCCCATAGGCCATGGTGCAAGCTTCTTTTTGTTGGTAGGACTGATTCTCTCTCTAAATAAGCCTGGCAGGCGGCCCAGCCCACCAAAAAACCCCTCCAAACCCCACGCGAACCAATCAAAGCCCCCGCGCCCGCGCGGCGCCGGCGCCACCACACCACGCGGGCACGATGCGCTGCTCGCCTCAGCTGTCCCACCGCGACTTCGTCGCCGCGCTCTCCCGCTGCTCCACTCGCGCGCACCTCGAGCAGCTCCACGCCCACGCCTTCGTCGCGGGGCGCGCCGCCGCGCAGCCCACCACCTTCCACCTCCTCCGCTTCGCCGCGCTCCGCCTCTCGTGCCTCCCCTACGCGCGCCGCCTCTTCGACGCCACGCCCCACCCCAACGTCTTCCTCTACTCCGCCATGCTCTCCGCCTACGTTTCCTCCGCCGCCGCCGCCGCCTCACACCCTTCCTCCCACGCGCACGCCCGCGACGCGCTCGACCTCTTCCTCCGCATGCTCCGCCGCGGCCGCCCGGCGCCCAACCAGTTCGTGTATCCGCTCGCGCTCCGCGCCGCCTGCGCCGTCGGCGTCCACCTTGTCAGGTCGATCCATTCCCACGCCTGCAAGAGCGGCTTCTGCGAGTACGATGTCTTATTGACCTCGCTGCTCGATGGCTACTCGAGGTACGGGATGATGATCGACGCGCGCAAGCTGTTCGACGGTTTGACCGAGAGGAACGTGGTCTCCTGGACCGCGCTGGTGTCCGGGTACGCAAGGGCCGGGAAAGTTGGGGATGCGATCGTGCTCTTCGAGCGGATGCCCGAGAGGGACGTGGCTGCATGGAACGCAATCATCGCAGGCTGCACTCAGAACGGGCTGTTTGTGGAGGCGGTTGGGATTTTGGGGAGGATGGTGGGCGAGGGGTTCCGGCCAAATGCAACCACCGTTTCTTGTGTGCTATCTGCATGTGGGCATCTTGGGATGCTGAAGATTGGGAAGTTGATCCACTGCTATGCGTGGAGGACCTGTGTTGGTTTTGGCTCTTCCGTTCTGAATGGGTTGATCGATATGTACGGTAAATGTGGGAATCTAAAGGGGGCAAGATGGATCTTTAATGAAGTTTCAGATAGAAGCCTGACCACGTGGAATTCTCTGATCAATTGTCTTGCACTACATGGGCGCAGCAAGTGTGCAATCGCTGTGTTTAATGCAATGAGGGATGAGGTAGTTGAACCTGATGTGGTTACTTTCGTTGGACTGTTGAATGCATGCACTCATGGAGGGTTTGTTGATGAAGGCCTTATATACTTTGAATTAATGCAGCATGAGCACGGAATAGAGCCAGAGATTGAACATTATGGGTGTATTGTTGACCTTCTTGGCCGGGCTGGACGATTTCAGGATGCACTGAATGTTATCAGCAATATGAGGATCAAATCAGATGAAGTCATATGGGGCTCATTGCTAAATGCATGTAGAATACACAGACAACTAGAACTGGCTGAGCTTGCAATTCGGAAGTTGCTAGAGTTGGATCCAAATAATGCTAACTATGTGGTGATGCTGGCAAATGTTTACAGTGAAGGTGGCTTGTGGGAAGAGGTGAGGAAAGTAAGGAAGTCTGTGAAGGAGGAGAGTATTGGCAAGAAGCTGCCTGGCTGTAGCTGGATCGAGGTGGATCGCAAGACACACCGGTTTTACTCTGGTGATGATGGTCATCCTGAGTCAGAGGATATATATGATACTCTTGATGATTTAGCAGCCTCAATGGAATTGTGACAAAATATACTGCCTGTTAACAATGTTTCCAGAAGCTTACATAGCTTGATCACTCTCATAAATTGGCTTTGTTATTGGAAAGTAATGCGCTTAACATGTGTGCGGTAAACGAAGTGGGATCCCCTAAGTTAAGCATTTGGCCTACATAACACATTTATGGGGTACACAAGGTGTTCCATCAAAGCCTTTTATCAAGCTACTTCATGTCAAGAGGTACACCAAGAGGTAGATCTAATGCCTGAACTGGACTGAACTTATGTTCAGGATTTGCGCCTTTTCTGTTTCAAAATGCCATCATCAATGCATGAAGGTATGCATTTATTTCCATTTGATCACATTGCTTATTCAAATAATCTACTTGCAAAGATACTTTATTTATCTTGTCTATTTGATGCTAGAGTAGGTGTGCTTCTACCAGCCCTATATGCAACCCACATCTTGATGAACTTTCTATATCCATTTTTACTTTCTTTATGGAATGGCCATTGACCCAATGTTTGATGTCACCAATCATGCTGTCAGTGTGGGACTGTGGGTTCTCTTGCCTGACATGTACTTTCTTTCCCCTTGTGACCATTCTAATTGCTAAATTCCCCACCTTGCCAAAAAAAATGGGGGTGGCAGCTAGCCCGTTGTCTTCTACTTATCTGTAGTCATTTTCACATTTTATATGCCAGCTAGAAATGGATAGTTGACCCCTTTCATATGCACTGTTGCCTGCAAAATAAACCATAAGACACGGAAACAAACAGATGGTAATGAGGACAAGAGGCCAGGATTGGTTGATGCTAAATGTGTAATATGTGCGGATAATTATCTTTGAAGAAAAAGAACCGAATTCAATTCTTCCTTATCTTTTCAAAGGCGCCGGTGTGTTCTCAGTTCTGTGCCAAAGTGGGGTGGGATATAACTACCTAGTTTAGTGCAGTGTTGATGCATTTTGTCTGAAATAACTGAAACAAACTATAAAGGTACTGTAGAAATACCAGTAGTATGTTTGTCTGATTCTTTGTACTGTCAGTATAACAAATTAGCATATGCAGATCCACAGTGCTGTGAAAATATCTTGTTGCTGATAGTTAATGTCTCTCCATAGTTATGCAGATCCGGATGAGAATGGAGCATGGGATGGGTAGATACTAATCAAGAAAAGTACAAAATTCAGAATCTGGAGTCTGAAGAAGAGCCTTGCATTTGCTGATTGTTAAAATACATATATTTACTATTTGCCGCACCGGTTAGTGATTACCCTTTGAGCCTGAGATTTCACAACCAGTATATAGTGGAAATGACTGGAGCAAACTAGAAAGGTGTTGCCAAATTATTTGAACCACTATTATATTTTTCACATTCATTGTACTGCCAGTATACCAAATTACCATTCTTGTAACTGTCTTTTTGCTGGTACTCTATGTCTGTCCACATTTATTCAGATCAGATGAGAACGGAAAATGTGAAAGGTAAATCAAGGAAAAAAAATGCAAAATTCAGGATCTGAAAACTAGAGAAGAGCGTTGCAGTTGCTAATGTCTGAAAGATGTCTTTCACCATATGTATTAGTGATTAGTCATTTGAGCCTGTCCTTTCACAACAGACGTTGCTCAATCACAGTGTTTAGATGGATACTCCTGACCTAGAAACCTTGTTTCATTTAGGGGTGTTTGGTTTGAGTTGTGAGAGGCTGATGGATCATTGATCCTAGCTCAACCTTACCCATTTTTTGGTTTGAGGAATGGAATGGGTTAATCCACCACCTCATTTGTCACAAGCATATTGTTAGTATGATTTGAGGAATTGTGTCATTGCTCAAACATAGTACAAAACACCTTAGTAGCGAACATGTTGTTTGTACTAGGGATGTTTATTACAGTTTTGCGATTCGAAAGGTATGTTGCATGCATGCATGCTAGTGCACATCTTTGGAAGGCAGAAGGACCATGTCTTAGGGTATTTGATGATATGATCACGAGGCCCCAAGCCAGCAAACTGTTCAACCTGCAGTTAAGCACACAAGTTTACTCTCATCTCTTCTTGGCACTTCCTCAACTTGATATTATCTCACTTTTGGTATACCATAATTATGTTATTGTTCCATAGTCTGATTTTAACAAAACCCACATGCTCAGTGCTAATTAACAATCACTGTTATTTAGAATGACTGATGACCTTGTCCCTCAGCACTATTTAATTACTTTTGCCTCATTTTCTTGGACGGTACAAAGGAGTAAAAAAGGAAATGCGATGGGAGAAGCTGAAGATGAACCCAAGAAACTGCTATGTATTTCCATTTACTGGCACAGAAGGTAATTCCATATTTCTAGCGTACTCAAATTGTGGAATTTCGTTGCAGATGCTTTAGCATCAACCATGCTGTGCCCAAGAGAAACTTTGGACTTGCAGTTGCGATAGCTGTTTGTGACGACCAGTACCCCCTTATTCATTTGAATATATAAGAAAAGTTGGAATCAGATGTACAGCTTCTGGGTTTTAGTATCATTGGACGTGTCAACACATATTTCTTGGAACTTGGATGAACTGTGGTTCCATTGTCCTAAGAATATTTTCTGTGTCCATGCTGTAGTATGCCCATACCTGCTGCCATATCTGCTTTATTTTTTTAGCTTAGCTGGGTTCTTTTTGGATTTATCCTATCGTCCCCGATCTTTCCCTCCAATCAAGAACTTCTCCTCGTGTTAACTTATTTATCAATTCATTGTTTTCTTTCTTGAAGGGTATCGATTCATTGTTGGTTCATGTGTTCCCATCCATGGATCGTGTCTCCACAACTTGGTAAAAAGGCGATTCTTCGACTGAAGAGATCAAGATTCAAGGCTATGGAGGGAGTTACGAGATGTTCGTATATCGTCACATGGCTGGATCAGGGTAGAAAGAAGATGGGCAAATGGCCGCCGTACGTTGCCACTGCAACCCTTGCCAGCTAAGATGGGAGGTTGAAAAGGATGGTGCAGGTTACTGGAACAAGCATGCAAGGTGCCAAGGTACAACGACATGGACCGGCGATTTGGAAAGGGGGGAATAAAAGTACTCTATCGTCTTGGTCTGGAACAATTCCAGTATACCTCGCCATGTAAATTGCGAGCGTTATATGGCACCCTGACCACCCAAAACCAGCCAAAAAGTTTGGTCAATCGCAGCGTTCGAGCCCGTCCAAATAAAGGCGGGATAAGTGACTGGACTGATACGCAGCAGCCATGTCTTATCTCAGCAACTTTTTCAGGGCTTCTTGTTCATGAGTTGTTTTCGGTGATATCCGTTCAAAGGGGTGGTACGATGGATCCCCTGTTTCCAGTTCATGAACTGCGCAAAGCATGGTCATGGGTGGCTCATGGCTTCCATGGACAGAGACACGATCATGGTGGATCGGAAACTTCGGAAGACGGCGCCACGGCGGGATGCTGGGATATGCTTTCCTTGGAGCAATTATGCAATGCAAAGGAATGGTATCAAGCCTCTAATGCCAGCGTTTCTTCCTCGATGAATACTAGCAGTGTTTCTTATAGAACAAAAAAAAAAGAAATGGAGGTGTCAACCTGTATCGATTAATGGATGGACCATCCGTGCAAAAAATGCCAAACTCCACATAGTTGAGGTCAAAGGAAAGATGCGATCATAGACAAGAAGAGTAATAGTATATCTCGCTGTTATTATACAATCTTGTCATGTGTAGCATCATACGGTGAGAACCGGCTCAACAGAAGGGTGGGTGGTCTGCGTGCAATCTGCACGGCGTATGTATGTGTACTACTACTATGGCGGCCGGCACCGCGTCGCTAGAATTCGCCGCTGGACGCGTTGGCGATCTGCGAGCTCTGCACCCCCTTGGGCCTGCCGCTCGGGTCCTCGTCGTCGTGGTACGCGTACGCGAACCCGCCGTGCCGCGTCTGGTCCATGCCGGCCATCTCGTCCTCGGCGGACACGCGGAGCAGGCCCATCTTGTTGAGCGCCAGGAACAGCGGGGCCATGGTGACGCTCACCCACGCCGCGATCACCAGGACCATCACCACGTTCGCCGCCAGCAGCCGCCCGCCGCCGCCCATGAAGAGCCCGTACGGCCGCCTCGGCGCGCCGTAGATCTGCTCCACGTACTCCCGGCGGGCGAACAGCCCCGTGAAGATGACCCCCCACGCGCCGCACCCGCCGTGCAGCTGCGCGGCCTCCAGCGGGTCGTCGAACCGGAGCCTCGCCGCCAGCGCGTTGAGCCCGATGAGCACCCACGCCGACACGAACCCGCAGATGATGGCCGCCCAGGGGTCGACGACCGAGCAGCCGGCGGTGATCGCGGCGAAGCCGCCCAGGAGGCCGTTGCAGACGTCGAGCACGTTCCAGTGCCCCGTCTGGAGCCGCTTGCCGAAGAGCGTCGTGAGCGCCGCCGTGCTGCCGGCGAGGGTGGTGGTCACGGCCGTGCGGCCCACGGCGGACCACTGCCCGTGGATGCTGCCGGCGGGGCCGTAGCTCCTGAGGATGGTGAGAAACGACCCCGGGTTGAAACCGAACCACCCGAACCACAGCAGGAAGGTGCCGAGCACGACGAGCGACGCGCTGTGCCCGCGCAGCGCCACCGAGCGGCCGGCGTGGTCGAACCGGCCAATGCGCGGGCCCTCGATGAGGGCGCCCCAGAGCCCGGCGATGCCGCCGACCATGTGGACGACGCTGGACCCGGCGAAGTCGATGATGCCGGAGCCGAAGAGCAGCTTCCCCGACGTCCGGGACGCCGAGGCCCAGCCGTCGGCGGACCAGACCCAGTGGGAGACCACCGGGTACACGAAGCCGGTGAGGAAGGCGGAGTAGATGAGGTACGCCACGAACTGCGTCCGCTCGGCGATGGATCCCGACGTGATCCCGGCCGCCGCGATGGCGAAGGCCCACTGGAAGAGGAAGAAGTCGTAGTCGAAGCCGACCTGGGGCAGCCGCTTGAGGCCGAAGAACTGCTTGCCGATGAAGCCGTTGGACGGGGTCCCGTACGCGAAGGCGAAGCCGAAGAGGTAGTAGAAGAGCGCGCCGGCGGCGGCGTCGAGGACGTTGGTGAGCATGATGTTCATGGTGTTCTTGGCGCGGACGGAGCCCGCGCAGAGCATGGCGAACCCCAGCTGCATGGCGAAGACGAGGTACGCCGAGAAGAGCAGGTACGTCGAGTCCACCGCCGACGTTGTGTCCGCGAACCGGTTGCACAGGTAGTCCGTCGCGTTCGCCGCCGCCGGGCCCAGCAGCGGCGCGAGGCTCGCGGCGCACGTCGTCGCCATCGACCGACCTGCCTGCTCGCTCGCCGCTCCCTCTTCCTTCCTTTCTTCTATGAGCAATGGGAGATGGCGATGCGCGGCGCGAGCTGGAGGAGGCCGGAACGGTGGCGTCCGATTTATAGGAGCGAGCTTCGGCGACGACGGGAGGACTGACGAGCAAGAGCTCGAATCAGGAGGCGCCTGCTGGCTGCTGGACGCTGCCGTCGTTCAAAAGTTCGCAGGGGCCCATCTGCCAGGCGTGGGCCCTGCTCCTTATGCTGATGTTCTTTTCATCAGTAATAGGCGTTTTTGTTGAATCTTGGTGGCGCCTAAACTTGTACTGTACTCTGAACAATTGTGGTGGGATGATGGCCAGCACACACTGTACGCGTTGTCGCGTACAGGGGTACTCCACTACCGTATCCGTATCTTGCAGTGTAGATGTGCATTCATGAATCGAAAAGTCAATGCAATGCTGCATCCAATCTCCGCTCACGTCACATTTGAATCGAAGGCTTCTAAAACGCACATCATTTTCGGCAGGGATGTGGACGTGGGACGACGACCGATATATCATTTTGTATTTGATGACCCGTGTTTCCAAACGTACCTACCTGATGAACATAATTGTATAGCCACTGTGCCCTGATGTGCCCCCAGAAAAATTGGTCTGTCAGTATGCGTGAAGGACTGCAATGTGCGGCTGTGCCTGAAACTTTTTACCATTATCTGTAGTTGCCTTCCTCTATTCAAAGCCCTACAGGCTACATACTTTCAGACCCATCCCTAACTATATAGTATTCTCCTTGGGGCATCGGCACCTGCCAATTTCTCCTCCTGCATGTTGCCTGATTCGTCTACCGGTTCGTCGCTGTCCGGAGGGTAGCCTGTGGGTTGATCGTGCCGTGCCCAGACTCCGGAGACAGGGACGTTCTTGGATCCACGTTTGACCTTGGATTAACAAAAGGCGCTTAAACCCTCCCAAGGAGACATGATCTGACGCCGGTAAATCACCCCCAACTGCTGCGGATCATTGTAGATTATTGGAGTTTTCAGTGCAAATTGGCCTCTGCTGCCATTTGCTGAACCTGTGCTTGCACGTTATGGGTTTATCGATTTCGACTGTACTTTTCATTTGCGCACTTTGTAAATAAAGTTAAGGTCACCGCACCCTCAGTGCCTGGGCCCTGTTAGGACCCCCTAAATTTTTGTCTACGTCTCGCACTCATGTGATCAGACGATCTGTTGTGTGTTCCTGTTACTAAAAGTCAGTCCAACGTTGTTAGGGTGGAGTGTGCCTTTTTCAGTGTGGAAGACTTGGTTACCGTGTAAAAGTTTCTAAAAGATACTGTATGTTCTATTCGATCCATTTCCAAAGATAAAGTCTGTCACTGCAATGTGCGCTGAGCATAGAAGGTTTTAGCATTGCCAAAACAGTCTTCGTTTATTCAAATCCTCGAAACTGCTTTCAGGCACATCCCAATTCCCAAGCAAGTAGTACATCTGCATCGAATTCGGGCACCGCTGATCATCTTATCCATACTTCATCCCTCACTGTAGATCAGCTCATCATCAGCTCAGCTCAGCGCCTCAGCCCGTGATGGCCTGCGCCCATCGTGCCGGACCGACCCGGGACCACGGAACGATCAGAAAACAACCGATCCCCAGACGACACAGGCGACGCCGGACTCATGGCCGGGATCCGCCGCAGCCGGAGACGCCACCGCCGCGCCGCGCAAAGTCCACGCCCCCCTCCGTTAAAAAATCTCGGACGTCGACGCCATCCGGGGAGACTAACCGGCGCCGTGAAAGCGTCCGGTCGATTTGACAGTCTACCGCGTGGCAAGATGGGGATGGCAAATAATCCCCACTTGCGGCGCCATCTCCGGTAGCCAAGTTCCCCTTTGCAAGCGCGACGATTCGACTTCGACCCCACCGGAGAGCAAGCAGCCCTGCCCGCCCTGAGTAGTTTATGATGTGTCCAGACTCCGGAGACACAGATGTTCTTGAATCCATCCGTTCATCCCTGTTTGACTTTGGATTAAGAAAAGGCGCCTTTATTACTATCCTTTCAAAGAAACACGATCTGGCATCAGTACATCGCCATCTAGCAGCTGCGGATCGTCAGACTATTGAGTTCTCGGCGCAGTTGGCCTCTGCTCCCATTTGCTGCAACCGGCTATAAAAAATGTCGTCGTTGCCAGAACAAGTTGAGCCGTGAGACGACTAGTTCTTTTCTTTTTTAGCCAAAGTCCAGACGTACGAGCAGCAATAATAAACACGATCAGAGGAAAGCTGAAGACTGTAGCGCGTCCCAATCAGTCGATGCGGAAAACGACGGTCTGGAAACAGTGCAGGCCGCCGAATGACGCGTCGCCGTCGGCGGGGTTCCCGGGTCCCCTTGCCTCCGTCACTGGCGGCGCCGCCGGCCTGAGCCTGACCACGTCGTCGCCGTTCTTGCTGGCGTTGTGATCGGCACCCTTCGCGGCCGACGACGTGGGAGCGCCTCCATGTGAATGAACAACCTCGGCGGTAGCTTGGTCCGTTGGTCGGTCTGGTCGCGCTCGGTGTCAGCGAGAACTCGTTCGGAGGCAGTGTTGGTGCGCTTGGTGATTGGCATGGCAGCGCACGGCTTGGTTCGAGCGTTTCCGTTCCGGACGTGGAAGCCGAGGACGAGCGCGCTGTAGGGGATAAGTCCGTGCGCGTATTGGATCACAAGGCGGGGATCTCACGGATCACGGTCATCGGTCAATCACTCCATTGGACTCTCTGGAGGTTCGAGCTCGAGGAGACGAGGACATTTCAGCCAACGCGGGAGCCGGGAGCGGCGGCAGCTATCTGATCGGATGTTGGAACGCCTGACGTGTTGGGCTGGAAGGGGCCCAATCGTTCGTTTTGGGCGGGGACTGGGTTGGTGTGTGTTTGTTGCGGCAGCTAAGAGCCCACGATCTTGTGTATAGAGACTTCGGCCGACATAGCCCAACCAGATGGTTTCTACCCCTCAAAAAAAAAAAGAATATGGTTCTCGCGTTTTGCTACTCCCTCCGTCCTACCTACTCTGTACTCTCTCTAGTCTCTAGCTTTGTGCTAAGACAAATTTCTCGAACTTTGACAAAACTTATAGAAGAAATACCGACATTTACGAAATCTAATAAAATTTATAGAAAAAGGTCACTAACATTTACGAAATCCAATTAGGTTCGCTAAAACCACCAGCAAATGTATACTGATAAGTTCAGGATAGCGCTGGCATTAAGGTGATGTTCGGTTTGTAGAACGGTAACGCAAATGGAAACGGAATCAGATGCTGACGTATCCGCTGCTGTAACGTTAATAACATGCACCAGAACAGACTAGACAAGGCCGCGCGGGCCGTGCTCCCGCTGCCGCACAGCAAGGTTGCAGCACGCAGTTGAGCTCCTATTGGATAACGCTTGGGTGGGGGCGGTATCAGTTTTGTGAAGCCTGTATCAGCGTGATCCGATTATGAGAGAACCAAAACAAACAGCAGGTAACAGGCCCTCTGTAAACAGATCACGTTACAAGCGGCCGAACCAAACACTACCTAAGAACTTGAGACATCTGAAGAAGAGCAGTGCACGGAGAAGACAAAACAAAATGTGCATTTTTATATCTGTAATTTAGGGAGTACACAACCATGCAAGTCGAAATGTGTTAATAAGACAAACGTGGAAAATAAAATACTTGACGAACCTACAAATTCACAAGTTACAACCACGTGGGGCCAGACGGCCAGTGCCGTGGTCTACATACAATACGTTTAATTTACAAGCTCAACATAGCGGGGGAACCTCACACCAAGGGAACATGACTGCATCGCCTGCTCCAGCGTCTCGCCAGGCTACGCATCATCCATTTCGATTGCCGGCCCGGCACCGTCCTGCTCCACGAAGACGTACCCGGGGCCGCCGTGGCACGCCACGTCCATTCCCCTCCGCTCATCGTCTTCCGCGACCCGGAGCAGCCCGAGCTTGTGCAGCGCGTAGAACAGCGGTCCCATGGTGAGGGAGACCCACCCGACGATGGTCAGAATCTGCACGACGTGCGCGGCGAGCAGCCGCCCGCCGCCGCCCATGAACAGCCCGTACGGCCTCCCCGGCGCGCCGTAGATCTGCTCCACGTACTCCCTGCGCGCGAAGAGCGCCGTGAAGAGGATCCCCCACGCCCCGCACCCGCCGTGCAGCTGCGCCGCCTCCAGCGGGTCGTCGAACCTGACCATCTCTGCCAGCTTGTTGCAGCCGATGAGCACCCACGCGGAGACGAACCCGCAGATCACCGACGCCCACGGGTCGACCACGGAGCAGCCCGCGGTGATGGCGGCGAACCTGCCGAGCAGGCCGTTGCAGACGTCGGTCGCGTTCCAGTGCCCCACCATCCATTTCTTGGCGTAGAGCGTCGTCAACGCCGCGACGCTGCCAGCCAGCGACGTGGTCACCGCGGTGCGGCCAACCGCCTCCCACTGCCCGTCGATCGTCCCGGACTGCCCGTAAACCTTGGAGATGGTGAGGAAGGACCCCGGGTTGAAGCCGAACCACCCAAACCACAGCAGGAAGGTGCCGAGGACGACGAGCGAGGCGTTGTGACCTCTGATCGCCACCGGGCGGCCAGCGCCGTCGAACCGGCCGAGGCGAGGGCCCTCGATGAGGGCTCCCCAGAGGCCGGCAATGCCGCCGACCAGATGGACAACGCCGGAGCCGGCGAAGTCGATGACGCCCGACCCGAACAGGAGCTTCCCGGACGTCCGGCCCGCGGACGCCCACCCGTCGGCGGACCAGAACCAGTGGGAGACCACCGGGTACACGAAGCCGGTGAGGAAGGCGGAGTAGACGAGGTACGCCACGAACTTCGTCCGCTCGGCGATGGAGCCCGACGTGATCCCGGCGGCGGTGATCGCGAAGGCCCACCGGAAGAGGAAGAAGTCGTAGCCGAAGCCGGTCTGCGGGAGGCGCTTGAGGCCGAAGAACTGCCTCCCGATGAAGCCGTTGGAGGGCGTCCCGAACGCGAAGGCGAAGCCGAAGAGGTAGTAGAAGAGCGCGCCGGCGGCGGCGTCGAGGACGTTGGTGAGCATAATGTTGACGGAGTTCTTGGCGCGGACGGAGCCCGCGCAGAGCATGGCGAACCCCAGCTGCATGGCGAAGACGAGGAAGGCCGAGAAGAGCAGGTACGTCGCGTCCACGGCCGATGACGTGTCGGTGAACTTGTTGCAGATGTACGTGGCGGCCACGGAAGCGTTCGACGAGCCGCCTAGCAGCAGGCCAAGGTCATCCATGCACGACATGGTGTCCGCTGGCCTATGGCAATATTGCGATGATTTTCGCTATGGTGTTAGGGAAAAGGAATCGGGTGATGTGTGATTCTGTATAGCATGCTGGTGAAGTATTTATAGAAGCAGAACATTGGAACCCACCATTATGGTGGTATCTTCTATGTATGGTGGTTCACTATTAAATTAGAAGATTCTTTTTTTAAAAAAAAAGATGGAAGATTCATGGTCGTGAAAACAAAAACAACGGGAAATGCAAAACCGAGGGATGGATGCAGATCTGACGTTTTTTATTCATTCTGACCAACCAGCTCAAAGGAATTTTTTTTGGATTTTTAGGCGTTAGATTTTCATCTGATTCAAGCTTGGGTGATCCAATCGGCACTGCGATTCAAGCTGTGATGATCATCTTTTTTTCTTTGAAAAATAGCAGGAGCACTGCTTGTCATTTTCAAAGTAGTTTTACAGGAGGTTGACAGGTTGTAGATCATCTTTCTCGAGTTCGATAAATATTCAGCGATGTTACGGGTTTTGGTTGGAATTCAGAGCTTTAGGGTGAGAGTTTCAATAGAAATTCCGGCAACGAAATGTCAATCACGACACAGCTATGATGAACTGATTAAACATTTTTCAATTCTTTCTTTCATTTCTTTAGAAAAAAAAACATCCACCAACACTCTTTGTTGATGGATTCCGTGACGGCGACTCGAATTTCCGTCAACTTCAAGGATTCCAGTTTGGGGTATCTCCTTGCGTGCTTGCATGAACGTCAGTACGTCATTACGTGTGTTGCTTGTCGTCATGCCCGGTTAACCCTTTCGAATATTGTTAAGCTTCATGGGACGTAAATCCGACATTGATTAGAGTTGCCGATGGCAGCACTTGCCAGAGCACCTTCAAAACGTTAAAACCCATCAAGCAAGAACGCACCTGGTATGCTGTATCTTGCGTGTTTGGTTCACGAACTGTATATTCAGCAACTGATACGTGCAAGCATTTTCTAGCAAAAAAAAGTTCGGATCAAATCTGCCAAAAAATATTCAGACCTGAAAGAAGGCATTGCATACTATGGCTATTGCCAGCGTTCACAAACCTGGTAGGGGTGTTCTTAAATTTTAGCCTAGATAATCTAAGGACCGGATTATAATTTTATATAATTTTAAGTTAATAATATATAAGAATCAAGTTAGATTGAATCATGATCCGTTACCATCCCTACACGTTGGCTCACCATCCGTTTCTTCTGGAGCCTCTCACGATAGCAGCCTGTCATGATAGCTTCTGAAGTCTGAACCACCACCCCTACGAGCTGATCAGTCCCAGAATGGCATCAGTCGACAGTCGACACAAATAGGGAGGTCTTCACTCTCATTGCAAACATTTATCTCTGTTCTTATTTTGTGAGATTATTCAGAAATACTGCTAGTTCCGGCTATATATCTTGATTCATACAAGTACAACACGATCCCATAATCCATGAAATCCATTACCATCAGCCGACCAGCACAATATATTTCTCTGTTTACTCGTTCATTCAGATCAGTCGCTGTCTGTTAGGATCCGTACACGCCAGGACTAGAGCTGCGGGCGGCATCTGCACATCCTATCCCAGGCATTCTAAATAGTTTCTTCAGAATTCAGACGAGGCAAGCAAAACTACCAACCAGTTCTAATCCAAACTCTCGCGATTGCAAGTGGGTGCTGAACTGCGCACCGGATGTGGACAGGAATCCACGTTGATTCTTGCAAGTGTGACTTGTAGATACCCCCCGCACCGGATTCCTGACAACAGGACTGCATTTTTTTTTTTGAAGAAACCAGGACTGCAATTTAAGTATCCGCTTTTTTAACAGGGTCACCCGCAGGCTGCGTTTTGGCGTCCATGTTCCTGCAGCTCGAGCGGTTGACCTTGGGCAGAAGCGCGAAGGGATCCCCATCAGACGAGTCATCGCCATTGCCCATTGGTACAGAACGAGTGTAACTCGTCACTCCTCTGCAGCTCGTAGGCGATCACGGTGTCCTCGTCGGTTGTAGGCAGGAACTCGACAGAAAATTAGGATGAATCCAACCTTCTCAACCAAACCAGGGTGAAGCTAGAATAAATTGGCACCGGGATCAACCGAATGCTTATTGATTTTTACTGGAGAACACAGTGAAAAATTACTGGATACCACGGGCACCGCGGAAGTCGTCGGGGTCGGCCAACCCCGACGCCACCACGCAGCTTTGCCCATGAACCAAATAAGAGATGGAACATTCCATCCCTGGAAACAAAGATGGGATCCTCACGTCCCACCTCATCTCCAGACCAAACGCACGCTCGCTTCCGACGAGATGCGGAGGTCGTCAGCCGAGGCCAGCACACCTGCACGCGCGAAACAGGGAAACGTTGCCGAGGCACACATGCAGCGGAGCTAGCCCCGGCAGCTCGACATGCTGTTACCACTCCGGCAAGGGCGGGCCCCTCTCGGCCGCGATGGCCACCGCGGAGAACGGTGTAATTGGGACTGTAAATGCAGGCGAATTTTGGTCGGCCAACAGACTGGCATTTACCTACTGTCCCCCTTCGCCAAGCTCGAGCTTCGCCTCATCCTTCTGTCATCTCTGGCATTTCTTTAAATAAGTTCTATAATATAAGATGCGCTCTCTCTGTACGCACTTATATCGATGCAGTAATACTAATATTGATAGAAAAAATTAAATACGTCGCTGACCTTTGAACCAGAGATGGTTACACTTTATATACTTTATATACTGAGACGCGTATATACCGAGACGCACGAAGCAGTAAGTAAACATTCGATGAGACATCACCGTCGAACCAAACATCCCTTCCTACACCCGTGGCGCCGATGTTTGTCGATGTGCAGCTCGTTCAGTCAAAAGACGCGCGGCGACAAAAGGCATTAGCAGCCGGGGTAGCAGTCAAAGGGATCGATCCCTAAAGCGCCTCCGCTCACATGCTACAGCAGCCGAGCAGCGCTTTCGGTGGCCGGGTCGAGTCACCGAGCACACAGCCGCGAGTGCACAGGACCACCACCTTCCAGCTGCCAGGCAATGGCAGCGAGGCGAGCGGCCGGCCGGCCATGACTGATCAGAGCCACACGAATCCAGACCGGGAATGGCCGGACGGGAAAGGGAAGCTGGCTGCTCCAGGCCAGGCACCACCGGTCCGCCACTGGTCCGGCCAGTGTCCAGCGTACACTGCCACCCAGAACCCCAAGTGCAGACTCTACTCAAGTCACTACTCACCCGGCCATGGATTGGACAGTGCACGGACGCATCTGGCCATCAATTCCGAGCCACGCTACCGGCCAAGGATCCGGCATATGCTCTCTCGTACGGTCACATATCCGATTAAGTGGTCCTGGTGTTCAAGCCTCATGAAAGAGGAAATGCACATAAAAAAGGGGAAAAGAATAAAAGAATAAAAAAAGACAGCGTAGTCCAAGGCGCTGGTCAAAGAAGCATTCAAAATGGATTGCACTCGGAGGAATAAACAAGAATACTTTGAACAGGCCCTGCATTGACCGGTTTTTCTGCAGTTCCCGGATGGATGAATAACCACTGGCCTACGACAGGGGCTAGATGCCCTGCACCCCATTCATTTTTTTTACACGACACAGGAGACGATTAGAGTTACTAGGCACAAAGCTAGGTAAGCAAATTAGCGGCAGGATTAGGCTAATCAACGGAGCCCAGTAATCAATCGGCGGATCATCAATCAGCGGGAACTCGCGAGCGGACTGATCGATCGAGTCAGGACGAGTCGAACTTGTAGTACTTGTCGACGGCGGCGACGACGTCCCAGGTGCAGCTGAGCCCCTTGGGGAAGACGACGAGGTCGCCGGCGCCGAACTCCACGCACTCCGACGACCCCTTGATGTGCGCCCGCACCTTGCCCTTGAGCAGGTAGCACGTCTGCCGCGCGTCGAACTTCACCGGGAACTTCCCCGTCGGGCAACCCCACCTGCGCACGCGGCGACCGCGCTTACGGCGATCAGGAAACGGAGGCAGGGAGAGGCAAGAAACGGGCAGTGTGATCGACCGGCGGCGGTGTTACTCACTTGGGCCAGGACCTGACGCCGAGCTGGAGCAGGCGGGACTCCGGCGGGTTGCGCTCGACGGCGATGGAGAGGCCGCCGGGAGGGTCGGTGTCCATGCTGTCCGGGTTCGAGCCCGAGGCGGCCATGGGCGGGCGAGGCAGCGCTGGAGCCTGGAGGAGATCGACGGAGAATGGCGGCTCCGGGAGCAGCAGTTATGGAGAGGCTGTGCTAGTTTGGTAGGGGTTGAGGGGTGAGGTGGTAGTGGGAAGGAGGCTCGCCAAGGGCACTTGGAGTGGTGCCTTTCGGCCAGTATTAAACCGGGGAGAAGGGATCTTTTTCTGTTCTCGTTTATAAAGGGCGTGAGGAATAGTTTATTGTTTCTTTTTATGCATGTGTGTAACCGAAGTGGATTAGAGTTTAGAAAGCGTGGTAATTGTAGAGTTATTTTTATAAAAAAAACACTATATTTACTGTATACACGGCGGTTTTTAAATGATATCAATATACTTAAACACACAAGGATTTGAAACAACCTTAATGAGCAAACAGTTGGTGACTGTTCGTTGACTAAAGCAATGGTACACGTCACGGAAAATAAGAAACTGTGTTGATGAGGTATGTAATTGTGACAGACAGCGATCCAAATAATTGACACCAAGTATTCAACCAGCAAGAGTGTGAGTACCTTTTAAACTTCGTATTAATGACGAAAAAGCCACAGCAGTAAGTTGGAGCAATATATGAACAAAGCATGAGCTTTGTCTCCCATCCTCTAAGGACCAAATGAACCATCCAAAATCGAGCAAATGACTAGATATCTTCGCCGGAAACCCACAACTCGAGCATAAACCCTAAAACAATCCCATTTAGAAGAATAAAACATTGGTCTCACTTTTTTCCAAGTCATGAATAACCTTCAGAGTGACATGGTAGCACACTCCCATTTTGGAGAGCTGTGCCAACCAATTTTAAACTTCGAAAAAAGAAAAAGCAAATATAGATTTCCTATTTTCTGCCCAACCACTGTAGATGTTCTGCGAGAGCACTGTGGGAGTGCCTAGCCGCAGCGTGGAAGGCATGCTTGCCTAGAAGCGAGATATTTTATCAGCTCGCAAGCCCGGAGTCAAGAAAGGAGAGGTGAAAATGAAGTTGGAAAAGCAACCACACGAACGCGACCGCTCGAGAGAGCAACCGAATCCACCGACCACCACACGACGCGGTCAACACAACACACACACACACACACACACACACACTCGTGAGCCACAGCGCACGCCCACACGAGACGAGCGGGCCACGACGAGGAAGGCCCGGGGCCCCCCCGTGTCCGTCCCTATCCGTTCGTCCGCCCCCGCCCCTCCCGTTCGGCCGACGTGGCGGCCGGTGGGGCCGGGCCGGCGGCTGACCAGGCGCTTGACCGCCCGGCGCGACAGGGATCCCATGTGACGGCCCCGCGTGTGGCCCGCCCTCCACCGGTCCCTTTCGTCACACACCCCGCCCGGGGGGACACGTGCGGTGAGGCGCGATCGGACGGCACGCGCCGGCCCTGGGAGTGGGGTAGGGCGCGGCCGCGGCCGCAGGGCGACCACGGGCGCGAAAGCCGGCGGAGGGAGGGCGCGGGCACCGGCACGACCCGCATCCCCTGGTCGTACGGCGCCGTGCCACCCTCCCAAACATGTGGGGGCGCCAGTGGCCGGCCGACGCGTGCCCCGCGCGCCGGGCGGAGGAGCCGGATCGAGCTCTGAAATCCCGAGACGATCCCGTTGCCGTGCGGGATGGCGATGGGATCGAGCAAACGACAGCTATCACCTTCGCCATGTAGTAGGTATCGTGGACACTTCACATGGGCCTCGGTGATCTCTTTGCCTCTTCCTTGGCTTGATGCTGGTCACTGCTAGTCAATTCTGTTCTCCCGTCTGTCATGTAGCATCGTGTTCTTGATCTGACAGAAAGGCGTGAAACTAACAGCGCGATTGGTTCGGGGATCGAGTTCATCCGGTATGGGATGGTCACTTGTCCACTCTCGTTCGGCGTTTCCTCACGAACGAATGCGTCCTGCCGATTTGCCCTGCTGTTGGCAAAGCACTGCAAATTTGCACGTCATCTTCTCGAAGGAAAGCTGGCAGAGTAAACTTTTAGTATTAGTAGATCCTTCTGATGATAGAGGAGCATAGGCTCGGGCATAGAAGGAAAGAATACACGATCTGTCATACGAGAACAAAGTAAGACACCCAATCTCGCACATCAATCTGGGAAACATACAAAAATATAAACATACACCAATATGAAGACTAAGAAATACACACAATCTCACATATGAAACGATCATCTGACAGTTGACACCATCCCATCACTTTATCAGCAGTAAAGATGGCTTCATATTCCACCCTATTGGGTTCCGGAGCGCTAAACTTTAGCCCTATCACGTAAAAAAGAATCTTGTTATTTAGAAATATTAAATAAAATTTGTTTATAAAACTTTTTACACAAATGGGTGCTAATTCGCGAGACAAATTTAATGAGCCTAATTAATTTATAATTTGCAACAGTAATACTACAGTAACCATCCGCTAATTATGGATTAATATATCTCATTAGATTCGTCTCGCAAATCAGCCCAAAGGTTCGTAATTAGACTTTATTTAATACTTCTAAATAACAAGATTTTTTGATATGACACGGCTAAAGTGCTCTCCGGAACCAAACACCCCCTTAGCATAAGACAATGGCCACAAATATGAAGTCCAAGTTTCAAGAAT
Organism: Panicum miliaceum; assembly: GCA_032594955.1. Lineage (NCBI taxonomy): Eukaryota > Viridiplantae > Streptophyta > Magnoliopsida > Poales > Poaceae > Panicum > Panicum miliaceum. The sequence continues at coordinate 32,802,347 of CM064067.1, read as the reverse complement.
GTTGATGGCATACTACAATCCCTACCACTTATGGCCGTTCCCTGACTGATCCTAGATAAAGTGACAAGGGGTAAACTACCGGCTGCAGCATGTGCAATATGCTTCAATCACGTCTAGCAAAATGAAACTGGACATAAGCTGAAGTTAAGATACCACTGTACAGCTTAACAAATATCAGGCAAACACACCATAAAAAACTTGCAACAGCTTGCTAGACTCTGCAACTGTTTATATTGATAAGCAAAATGCAAAGCCATAGCCAGATTTGTTGACACCCTACAAAACCATGGTAGTTATAGTTGCTAATTTGTGACCTAATTCTGATTAACAAACTTCTAGAAGAAAATGTAACAGACAATGACTGGTTGCAGGGTATCAGATAAGAACAAACTACCAGAAAGAACTTTGAATATGTTGCAACAAAGTCTATCGACACAACTGAACCCCAAATTAACCTCTCTTGAAGAAAAATTGGCAGGGCAAACCATTCATCATCCAGCAGTTACAAACATAAAAAACCTACTAGGCACGAGTTCTAAGATGCAAAATTTTCATTACCTCCATATTACTGACAATTGCGAAGTATAATCAGATGGGTTCGGTTATCAACACACAAAATCTCAAATGTGAAAATCAAGAAACATACAGTCTTGCGTTATCTGACACCACCACTTCAGTTGTCTCGTAAACGAGAAAACAAGAACTTACAGCCAAAATCGGAACTGCAGTCGAGTTTTCAGAATAAAAAATATATGTTATAATTCACACAGTTTATGGTGACTGATTCCATTGACTAGGGACATACTATGAGACAGAGTTAGCAATATGTCGTGATCATGTCTAGCAAAATACTACTGAACATCAGCTGAAATTAAAGAGATATACAGCTTAACAGATATGGGACAGACTCTACCACCAAAAACTTAAAAACAGCTTAGGGCCTGTTTGAGAGCACTCCACTCCAACTCCACCGTGGAGTAGCTCCACCATAGAGTTGGGGTAAGAAAATAAGGTGTTTGGCTTTAGAGATTGCTCCAGCTCTAGAAACAAGATGATTTCACAAGAAATGTCTATTGTGCCCATGTGTCGAAGGACCCACACATGAAAGTTCACTGCATGCCCTACAACTTCCTACCAGTAGTTGTCATACAAATTGAAAACCATGATGATACTAATGCTAATTTGAACAAGGCATGCCCTCTCCGATTTCTTAAGCAAAACTTCAAGAAAATCTACATAGGGCTGACTGATTCCAGGGCATTAAGGACAAAGTTTCAGATGGAACATGTCATATGTTGCAACAAAGCCTATTGACACAACTGAACAAAGGCTAAAGTTATCAAAACAAAACACTGGTTAACATGCAGGGAATGAATCAAACGCAGGAGACAACAAACCTCGCTGGAAAAGTTTCAGATGGAACTTGCAATATGTCATGACAAAGCCTTTCAATATAACTGAAACAGCTGAAGTTATCAAAATGCAGGTTAACAGAAGTTAGGACAAGATTCAGATGTAAATTTTGGTGTTGCAGTTGTTTTATATTAGTGTAGTGAAAAAAGGTGCAGCAAGATTATTAGGCTCTTGTGCTTATTTCATTCCCTGCATATCTATTGGTGCCTGTGATTGTAGTTGGGAACAATTATAGTGCTTATGCTAAATAAAGTTTCTAACCAGCAGGTTAAAATACTTCCCTACCAGTGCTAAATTTGCATGCAGGAGCCAATACCGATTAACCAAAGGTATGTACAAATTGTCATAGCCAATTCAATTCCTCATAAACTATGAATTTCAACACAAAATGTGAAGTAGCCCAAATTTTCTAGGGTAAACAGCCAACAGCAAAGCATGGATATCCTTCCAGGAACGGATATAGATACTGAAACGACAGATACCTCAACGGAGACTTCAATAGATCAAAGCGATCAAGCCAAAAATACCAACAAAGACGAGCAAGCACAAATGCACAATGATCCGCCAACAACGCGGCAGAAAGGTGCCTAGATTGATCCCAATAGTCTCCAGATGTCTCGAACGGGTCTCCACCGATATGCTAATTAAAAGATCCCATCACGATATCGACAGAACATGACAGACAGATCCCTAGCTTCCCTCGGATCGCGACCGACGAACGGCTCCCCAATTCCCCAGCCGCGCGGCCGCCGCGGCGGGTCCCTCAGGCGATGTCGGCGTCGTCAAAGTCGGCGCCGTCGAAGCTGTTGTAGAACCCGGCGAAATGGAGGGGCCCGCGCGCGTCGCCGGCGCCGGCGCCGCCGCCGCGGCCCCCGCGGTGCGGGGCGAGCAGCATGTCCCCCTCGCCGTCGTCCTCGTCGAGGAAGCCGGCCCCCGCGGCGCCGAGCGGCGAGTCGTCGATGTCCATGAGCGTCGAGATGGCGTCGTCGTCCATGGGGTGGCGCGGGCGGAAGATGTGGGCGGCGGCGGCGGGGGAGAGGCTAGGGTTCTGGCGGTGCTGCGGCTGGAGGTGGGGGTGGGCGGGACCCGGGGTGGGCCGCGCGCGCTGCGGGACCTCTGGTGGTGGCGACGCGACTCGACTCCACGCCGGCCCTTCCCGCGGCTGATATTTCGACGCGCGGATCTGGAGATTCGTGCGGTCCGGCCAAGGCCACCGGAGTATTTTATATCGGTTTATTAACAGAGTCCAATACGTCTTGGTTAGGACGTGATTAGTCGCCCTCTAGCTTGGATTAGACCCACACGTCAGTCAGCAAAACACCATCACCCGCATGCTACTGGCCGGGCTTGACTTGTGAGATACTACAATCATCTGTGACTTGTGAGAAATTTAGTAAACTCTTGTGCCCTCAGGAGGACACTCTCCTCTGACAAATCGAGACTCGCCGTCCTGCGACCACCGGGAGTTGGGAATTTTGGACACCGCGAAAAGGGTTGTCGAGAGAGTACATTGTGAAATGCAATTCGCGAGATCAGAAGGTACTAACGGTTTACGAAACTGAGAGCTAAGATAGCTGTAACGCGACCAATAGGTAATAGCTGATGGAAAACACGGCGTTGCTATACAGACCGCACAATGCTAGCGATAAAAAAAAAAAAAAATCCGCATTCCGTCCGAGAACGGTCCAAGCGCTCGTTCCCTTTTCTTTCCTTTTCCTTTCTCCGCGCACTCTCGGCTTTTCTTTGCTAGCGCGCGAGTCGGCGCCGGGCGAAGACCGGGCGAGCGTCCACACTTGGGCAGGGCGGGCCCACTTCAATTCAAGGCTATTCAACTGAATACCCATTGTTTTTGGTAAAAAAATTGTAAATATAGCATATCCTATGTACTCATATATGATTCGAAAAGAGGAAAATAGCACAACATTGTTCTGTTCCTAAAGTCTCAAACTCTCTTTCAGCCCCAAAACGTAGCAGCCCATCTTCCTCCTCCCGATCCGACGGCCCATAAATGGGCCCATCGCCAGTCAGCCGGGCCTCCCTGGTCTGACCGAGCCGAGCCCGAGCGCTCTCAGGCTCCCCTCCACCCCTGCTGCCTGCCCACTCGTCCACGGTCCTCCTCCCGACCGAACCCTTGGCGGCGCGGCCAGGTTGCCGGCGACTCGGCGAGGCAGTGACGAGTGAGCCTCCGAGGCGGACGGCCGCCAAGCGCCCCGTGGCGGCAGGCGCGGCTCCGGCGACGCTGCGACGGCCGACGGGCGAGGAGCGACCGAGCCCGTGAACCACCAAGGTGAGGAATTGGGAATTTGTTCATGTTTTTGAAAATCTGTCATAGTAATTTTGCAAATACTTGTAGTTGTAATTTGTCCATGTTTTTTGAAAATCGGTCATAGCATTTTGCAAATACATGTGATCGTAACTGTAATTTGTTCATGTTTTTCGAAAATCCGTCATGGCAATTATGTGCTATGGGCTGTCAAAGAAAAACACCCTTTAAATTTTTTTTGAATACCCATACCTCAAATCCTTGGCCCGCCCAGCGTACTACAACCTGACCATGATTCTGTAGCCTTAATGGAGCTCTTGTGCATTGTATTATTGATATTTTCCTTACCCCTTCTTCCTATTTGAATCACAGTGTGTATGATGCTTCTTTCTAAGTATGTTTTGTTTGATGATACAGTGATGCCATGACTTCTCTTTTGAGGATTTAGAGTTCACAATGATATCCCACTAGCATTATGCTCTTCAACTTGCCGAAAGCAGCAAAACGAATTGGAGTAAAGTTCCTATCAGTTGCAAGTGCAGAATGCTTTGGTCAAGATATCTCCCCGATGCATTTCGCATCCCTGTTAAAGGAATGCAGGTCTGTGAATACAGTTCGTCAAATTCACCAGAAGATAATTGCTTCGGGTATTCTTTCTTGTCCAGCATCGTTGTTGTCAGTGTCACTTCCACCGCTTCCATCACATTCATATGTATCACCAAAATCTTTGGGTACTGGTGTTGTAGCTTCTTATCTTTCTTGTGGTGCTACAAGCGATGCTCTTTCAGTGTTGGAGCGTGTCACACCATCACCAGCCGTATGGTGGAATCTACTCATACGAGAACATATCAAGGAAGGCCGCCTTGATAGGGCAATTGGTGTGTCTTGCCGCATGTTGCGTGCTGGAACTCGGCCAGACCATTTTACTCTGCCATATACACTAAAAGCATGTGGAGAGCTACCTTCATACCGTTGTGGTAGCACATTCCATGGACTCATATGTTGCAATGGATTTGAGTCAAATGTCTTTGTATGCAATGCTTTGGTGGCAATGTATGCACGCTGTGGTTCTTTGGATGATGCCAGTCTGGTGTTTGATGAAATAACTTGGAGGGGAATTGATGATGTTATCTCATGGAATTCAATTGTTGCTGCTCATGTTAAGGGTAATAATCCATGGACTGCATTAGACCTTTTTTCAAAGATGGCAATGATTGTCCATGAGAAAGCTACAAATGATAGGTCAGATATCATTAGCATTGTCAACATTCTTCCTGCATGTGCTTCTCTAAAGGCATTGCCTCAAACTAAAGAAATTCACGGCTATGCCATTCGAAATGGCACATTTCCAGATGCTTTTGTATGCAATTCCCTGATTGATACCTACGCAAAGTGCGGGTCAATGGAGGATGCAGTAAAGATTTTCAATACAATGGAATTCAAAGATGTGGTTTCTTGGAATGCAATGGTTACTGGGTACTCCCAAAATGGAGACTTTGAGGCAGCCTTTAAGATTTTCAAGAATATGCACAAAGAAAATATCCCACTAGATGTGATAACTTGGAGTGCTGTAATTTCAGGGTATGCTCAGAGGGGATGTGGCCAAGAGGCCCTTGACGCTTTCCGGCAAATGCTTATTTATGGATCAGAGCCAAATTCTATCACAATCATCTCTCTGTTGTCTGCCTGCGCTTCCTTGGGAGCATTGTCTCATGGTATGGAAACTCATGCATATTCTCTGAAGAAATGCCTTCTACTCTTGGATAATCATTTTAGTGGTGATGGAGATGGTGAGGATCTAATGGTGCACAATGCATTGATAGATATGTACTCAAAGTGCAGAAGCTTCAAAGCTGCACGTTCCATATTTGATTACATACCTCGAAAGGAACGCAATGTGGTGACTTGGACTGTCATGATTGGTGGGTATGCGCAATACGGGGACTCAAATGATGCACTCAAGCTTTTCTTGGAGATGATTTCGAAACCATATGCAGTTGCTCCAAATGCTTACACAATTTCCTGCATTTTGATGGCCTGTGCACATTTGGCTGCTCTTCGTGTGGGTAAGCAGATTCATGCTTATGTCACCCGCCACCATCAGTACGAAGCATCTATGTACTTCGTGGCAAACTGCCTTATTGATATGTACTCAAAGTGTGGTGATGTTGATACTGCTAGAAATGTATTTGATAGCATGCCTAAAAGGAATGAAGTATCTTGGACTTCAATGATGTCAGGATATGGAATGCATGGTCGTGGTACTGAGGTCGTGGACATATTTGAGAAAATGCAAAAGTCAGGCTTTGTTCCTGATGATATTTGCTTCCTGGTTCTTCTTTACGCTTGCAGCCATTCAGGCATGGTTGATCGGGGCTTGGATTACTTCGATAGCATGCGTAAAGATTATGGTGTAGTTGCCAGTGCAGAGCATTATGCTTGTGTTATTGACTTGCTGGCTCGCTCTGGGAGATTAGATAAGGCATGGAAAACAGTTCAGGAAATGCCAATGGAGCCTACTGCAGTAATCTGGGTCGCATTACTTAGTGCCTGTAGAGTACATTCAAATGTGGAACTTGCTGAATATGCTCTGAACAAACTAGTTGATATGAAAGCAGAGAACGATGGATCCTACACACTGATCTCCAACATATACGCCACGGCAAGGCGGTGGAAAGATGTAGCAAGAATCAGACAACTGATGAAGAAATCAGGGATTAAGAAGAGGCCAGGATGCAGCTGGGTCCAGAGTAAGAAAGGCACTGCGTCTTTCTTTGTTGGAGATCGTTCACACCCTCTATCTCCAGAGATATATGCTCTTTTAGAGAGACTAATAGACCGCATCAAGGCTATGGGTTATGTCCCTGAGACAGACTTCGCATTGCACGATGTCGATGAGGAGGAGAAAAATAACCTTCTTGCTGAACACAGTGAGAAGCTTGCTCTCGCATATGGCCTCCTCACGACTTCCCCTGGTTGTCCCATACGAATCACAAAGAACCTGCGTGTCTGTGGCGATTGTCACAGTGCATTCACTTACATATCGAAGATTGTTGACCATGAGATCATAGTGCGAGACTCCAGTCGCTTCCATCATTTCAAGAATGGCTCTTGCTCCTGTGGTAACTATTGGTGATATGATGATAACTCGTTCTGTGAAAGCAGTTGGTGAGGAAGAAATTCTAATTATTTCCCATAGAAAGAAACACTAATGTGATGATGACTGTTCTCAAAAGGATTAATGGTTCATGATTTTTGTCATACTGATTCACCGCTCCAGAAAACTGAGTCACAGAATTCTACCATTGTTTTGCTGTGGTTCTGTGAGATGTCACCTGCACTGGTGTTCACGATATTTGTCCTTTTTTTCATGTCTTATGCTGATTTTTTTCTTTTCAGTGCAGGCTTCTCATCTTTTGATGATATTCAGTCCCAGAATCAGATTTAGATTACTGATACTATTTATCTTTTAAATCAATTATAACCTCAAGTTCCTATATGTTCAATCGTCATGTTAACTCTTGCTCTGCATTGCTCTCAAGTGCAATTCTTGCATAGGTATAGCCTTATCTTGGGAAACTCAATTTATTGATTGTGTTTGCATTTTCATTCCTGTGCAAACTACATATATTTCGTATGCATTCTTGATTACCTTTTTGTCCGGTCATTGTCTCGGGCTCTCGGCTCTGATATGGAGTCCAAATCAAATTGGCTCTCCACTTTTGAGCATATAACAAACTTTCTCATATTAGATTTTTCATGTGCATAAGCAGACGCTAGGTTGCAATTGCGCGTGTAAGACCCAATGTGGTACTTGAAAGTGAGTTGCTTAAATTAAATTTATTAGCCCATGGCTGTAAGTGACTTAATTGGTTCAAAGAAACCGGTTATTCAGTGTTTGTCTTCCTGAAATTATCTGCAGGTTTCGAGCAGGCTGTGGCCCATGCATAGATTGTTGCTCCATTTCTGTGAGTGCAGGGATTGTAATCGACAAGTGGTTTGGGGTTTACACAAATCATGAACTAATGTTTGCAAACTTGGCTTAAGTGGTTTCGATTCAGCTTGTCTGATTCTGAGGACATTCATTATTAGACTCTGTACATGTTTGCAGCAAGCCGGAGTGGCTTCTGAGCGGTCTCTTCAACACTACTGTACGCACCAAATTATTATATTTTCGTGCTAATATGGTACTCCCTTGATTCTAAATTGTAGTTTGTTTTGGCAAATCTAGATACATAAATTTTTTATTACATATTTAGATACAATCAATGTCTAAATGTATAACAAAATCTATATATTTAGATTTATTAAAATGTTCTATAATTTGGAATTTGGAACGGAGGGAGTATTTTTCACCTTAAGCAAATGTGCCCGAAGAAACTCCAACTCCAAGCAAACAAGCAGTGCTACTGCTTCCCAAGACCGCGCTCAGGGAATATGGGGAGTCACGGCCGAAGGCATTCTTGAGGACCATGGCAATGGCTTCTTCGCTCCCCTCCTATCCAGCGCTAGGACCTGGTACGTGCGTGCGTCCTGGGCGCGTGTGCGCGTGAGCACGTGAATGAACGTCCACCCGGCCCCGGCACACGCACATGCGTGCGTTTCAGCGCGCGGCGCAACCAAGACGACCGCACGCACATGGGTAGGTGCGCGACGCGACTGCGCGAGCGGCCGCTACCTGCCAGCAGAAAATCAATGGCACAGGGTCCTCGAAAAGTTTCTCGTCCACGTAGGCTACCAGGCAGCTCTCTCTCTCTCGCAGCCGCGCGCGCTCCCTCCAATCACCGCCAGCCAGATCAGCGACGGCGAGGCTTCGCCGACAACCGGGTTGCACGCACGGGATGGCCGCGCCGGACGGCGGGTGCCGCCGTGCGAGCGCGACGGCTCCTCCATCTCCGGCCGACCGTATCCGTGGAAGCAAGCGAGCGCCGCGCGGGCCCCCGGCCCTCCTCGCCTGACGCCGTTTTCGAGGGGACGAAAGTGCCCCGTGCTTTTTCGAGGGAAAAAAGTCAGCCCCGAAAGCGGGAGCCTCCTTTTCGCCCGCGCCCCCGCGTGGCTTTCCGTGGTGGTGGGGGAGCAGTGGCCGCGCACGGCGGACGCCGCTCGCCGCGCCGTCCCATCCATCATCGTGCTCGCCTTTCCCCGGCCTTGCCGACGAACAGCATCAACCCGCACGCGGGCACGCCGCCGCCGCAGGCGCGCGGCAGCCTGCAGAGCTGCGCTGCAGGCGGCGGCCGGCCGGTGATCTCAAGCCTGCCTGCCTGCCTGCTTTGATCGTGCCTGCCAGGGAGACACCCGGCCCGGGCACGGGCAGGGTGGCAGCCACCGTGGGCGGGGACACGGGCACGAGCGCTCGATCGCAAGAGGTCGCGGCGTCTACGTGCCGTGCGTCGTGGCTCCGGTTGTTCGATAGCGGCGCGTACAGAATCAATCTGCTCGTGGCTTTTCGCGGGCTATGATGATTCCTTCTCCGGACCGTACCATCTTGCTGCCGTGGAGCGTGGAGCGGAGCAGCGTCGAGTGTGTGCGGGTTGCCCTGGCCTCGAGCGACCATGGCATTCTTGGTCTGAGTGCTGCTCGGTGTCTACGTGCTCCCGTTTGGGTCGGGACGACGAGCCGGTTTAAACTCCTCATGCTTGGACGCTACCCCTCGATCCAACATGCTGTAGTCCAGAAATATAGTCGATTCACCCGCAAAAAAAAAAAGAAACATAGTCGATTCAGTTTTCACGGCCCCAGATAACTCCTTCTCAGCTAAAATAGTAAAATATACAAAAAAAATTATATGGAGGGTTGATTAAAAAAACTTTAATTAAAAAAGGGGGGGTTGACAGTGGACAAAAAGTGGAGGTAACCATGCCTTGCCAGTCATTTCTTTACGGACTAACGAGTGCCTGACCAAATCAGACTATCAGAGCATGTGGAGAAAAGCACCAATGCACCATACTCCTATCAGACTATCAGTATCTGGTTTCAGGGCTAAAGAACACAGTAGCTGGTCAAACCAGTACTACTTAACCATCCGGATGTATCACGCTCTCATTTTAATTTCTTTTTTTTGAAATAAAACATTTTAATTTCCAATCTCGAACCATTCGATCAGCCATAACCAAAGGATTGACCCCATTCCATCCAGCAGCAGCAGCAGCAGGATGAGCCGCCCCGGCCAAAAAAAGCTACCTGATCGATGCAACTTTCAGCAGTCTTTTGTAAACTCACCCCCAAAGAATCTGGATCCCCCTCCCTGCCTGACATAAAGCTCGCGCCACTTTATGGGCAGAGACCGGAAAGCAACGGCGCTATGCTCGAAGCCCCAGCAACCCCGCTGCTCCTACCCGGCTACCCCCACTAATCTAGACGCTTAAGCCATGATCCCCTGCAGCGTCCATCACCGTGGCGCCGATCGCGCGCACGCGACGCGACCTCGCCCGCCACTGCGCTGTCAGGTCAGGCAGGGCGCCCTTCCCGCCGTCGCGTCGCCCTTCCCGGCGATGCCAGGTCAGGGCGTCAGGCCGGGGTGGCCGAAAGGGTTGGAGGAGAGGAGAGCAAACGGGGCGTTTGGGCGCGGGGATTTCGCCGTGCGCCGAGGATTCCTCGTGCGCGCGCGGGGGTCATGGGAAGGAATCTCGGGCGGGCTCCGGATCGTCTTCACGTGCCGGATCGCGTCCGGCCGCATGGGCAGCGGATTCGTATCGCGCGCAGACCGCCTGGTGGCACAGCGCCGCATAGCTGCCGACAAGCGAGCATAAAACTAGTTGAAACGCCCATGCCTAGCGAGATATATATAGAGAGAGATATATACACACATATATTCATATATATATATATATATGTATATGTATATATGGAAAATTCATTCTAAACGCACTTATAATTACTCTTACGTGTGTATCTCATGACGCAGGACGTATCTGACCCAACGAAGAGTAGTTTGTAGAATGAATTTTTCATATATAGAACGAGTTTTATCTATACTCGCGTGTAACTACTCTCACCATCAGTATACCACTGTACGTATATCCGCATACTCATTTATCACTTCGAGTATATTCATATACTAATTCTAAGATAGTTCAAAAGGATATATACAAAAAATTTTAAAAGCACCCCTATTTTTCAAATATATTATAATTATACTTAGTACAATTAGTATGTCCATGTTTTACATACCTAATGTCTATACAATCATAGATGTTCTAGTATGATCACATACTTCACGTATATACTCTTCGTTGTATACTGATGGTGAAAGTAGTTACAGTATGTATGTATGTATGTATGACGATCGATGTCTAGGCATTGGAGTATTTTGAAGTCGTGTTTTCGTTCTGTGACCCGTGATCTTTGGAAAATGATTTGACTCCTCAGCTTAACCATTTTCAGTCCTACTACTAATCAAACGGACCCAATTAGTCGCAGTACACGTGGTTGGTACTAGTTCATCTGAACCTGCAGATCGCTAGGAAATTCTAGGCACGAGTTCGCCAATGGCTTTGCCTCTTCGCTAGTGCTCCTACCTCAGAGTACGGTCGAGTAACTGGCCGGAAATGATTCTCACCTGAAATCAATCCGATTCATTCGTCCATGATGCCTGGAACTGGCGGCCGGACAGCCGGACCAACCCGACCCAATTTTTTTGCGGTCAGAGTTGCTGAACGTTACGGACAGTCCTCCAATGGCTGGCTCCATGTTTCTTTCTTTCCCTGTACAATGCAGATGTGACTGGTTATCTGCCTACCTGGACTTTGGTCACGGGAGGCACGATGTTCATTGGATCAGGTAGACAGGCGCTACGGTTCCCATGCATCTACGCAACGCCTGATTCCAGCCGAGTTTTTGCTTGGTACAGCAGCTACCAGCAGCTAGATCGGTGGATGTACAGCAATGTGGAAACAGTCCATGGACCGTGATGCGCAGCCAACGTACAAGTGTGTGCTGGGTGCACGGCTGGCCTGGCAGTTGGATGCAGGATGCCTGTGGAATATTTTGGGATAAAATGTGGGCTGAAAAGTTGGGCACTTGGACCGAATAATGGTAAGAGGCTTGTGTGCTTTGAAGCCGATGATGTGGTCAGCGCTGACAAGATCACCACAAGAACAACCGTGACGACATTGGCAAGGTCACCGTCTTCAGAACTACTATTATTCCAGGGAATTGATAGCACGTTGAAACGTACACGATCTTGAACTGATATTGTATACAAGAAAAGAAAGAAGCTGATGCTTGAGTGTTAGGCGCTCATTTATGGATTTAGAAATGTTGGCTTGGCATTGTTATGCACAACTAATGCTGCAAGCTATTTTTCGAAGGTGGTGGACATTTAGCGACACGAGTTACTATTTTTGCGTTTGGTCGTGATAAGAAACGTACTCCTTCCGTCCAAAATTGTTAGTCGTTTTAGCTTTTCTAGATTTATAGTTTTAACTTTTCTAGATGCATAGCAAAGTCTATAAATTTAGAAAAGCTAAAATAACTAATAATTTAGGATGGAAGAAGTACAAAATAGATGTCAACATCTTATTTGTTAATGAATCACTCATGAATCTAACGGCTATGGGTAAAAGAAGTATGTAAGCTATTTGTAAAGAAGTAGAGAAGAGAAATACAACCGTTAATAATGGCACAGCCCACAGACTAATCTAATCTAGAGGCTAAACATAAGTCAACATTGCATAGCTTACAAATAAAACAACATCCTTGGTCAAAATCACATTGCAACTCACGCAAAACATGTCATTTGGCTGGCCTTGAGAACTATGGGTGGGTGAGTAGCTGTGGATGGACCAATTGGCACTTGCCAATTCGTTGCATTGATGAGTTTACGACCAGAAGAAGTAGGCTGCCACCAACCGGTGACCAAACCAACCCCTTCCCCGCCCCGCGTAAAACCAAACGAGCCCGGGCACCCAAAAGCCCCCTCCCATTTCATTTTCCTTTCCTTTTTTTGGCTCGTAGTCAAAACCCAGCTCGCATCCTCCTCTGTCTTCGCCACTTACTACTCTGCCTCCTCCCCCCTGTCTCTCTCGCAGCACAGAGGTCAAACCAAAAGCCCGCAACCCCGCCCGCCCGCCCGCCGCAATCCCAGCCCAACCCACCGCCGCCACCGCTCCCCAATGGCGGCTCCCCTTCCCCTTCAAAACAGCCTTTCCCCTCGCCCCATCTCCCTTGCAATCTTCCTCTAGCAGGAGTGGAGTCACCATTTGATGAATCTGCGGCCGCGATAGTGCCGGGGAGCGAGCAATGGAGGGACTGTGGAGGAAGGCCAAGAAGGCGCTGGGCGGCGGCCTGTGCGTGCACCTCCCCGCCGTCGCGGGCGACCGGGAGGACGGCGCCAGCGAGCGCCGCGCGTCGGATGCGGTCTCCCTGGACTCTACAGCGGCGGCGCACGTATCGGCGCCGAACACGCCGGCGGCGACGGCCACGGCCATGGCCACGGCGGATGCCAGCGGGCCCAGCGCGCTGCGGAGGTCCAAGTCTGGAGGCAAGTCCTCCAAGGTGAGACCTTTTCTTTTCCTCCCTTGTCCGAGCAAGTCTCTCCCGTCATTCCGAGTTAAGATTTGCGCTTGGTGCACCGGCAACCTAGCACGCGAGGGGAGGGGGAAGCCTTGCAGGCTTAGATGCGGAATGTCGCAGGGACGGAGGCCGGCTTGCCACCCGTCTGGGTTGTTTTTGGTTGGAGCTGGGTATGGATTGGAGCAATGTGGCTTCGCCCGTGAACGATCTGTCTCCAGATGCGGTGTTCCCCTGGTCGGCAATTTTTGGATGATTTGATGGGTGTTTTAGTTTGGTTGCTCCTGCTTGCGTCCAGCATTCTTGTATGCATCTGATTTTTTAATCTGCAGTTCTACTAGCCCGGATTTGTCATTTGTCGCTTTGTCTCCCAGTTGAAAATCTCGCATATTATTCCTGCCGGAGCATGTGTTCATGACAAGAACCAACCCATCTTTTTCCTTGCGGATACTGGTGTTTTATTTCACCCCCAATTACTCGAGAGAGCACATCCAAAATAGATGCACCTTTGCAAGATGATGTCACTTTCTGTTGTGAATATTCCGTTCCATTCTATTTTCTCATATAACTTTGTGCTGTTTTCCCATGCACAGTATCTTCAGTTTCTTTTTCTCTTCTCAGATCTCCTCATTCTCAGTGATTCTTAGCGATTTTGGCGTGCCGTCAGTTTGCTAGTTTTGTCTAGATACCCTTTCAAGGCGCTTTGGGACGCTGATTGCTCTGTTGTGTGTGATATGCATAGCTTAACGTAAGCTTCTTTTCTACTGTCCCAACTTGCTCCTCCCCGAAAGAGAAAGTTGGCTCCTTTGCTGACCAACTTGCCAACTTCCCATTATGTTCACGTGTACCATCTTCTCCCCTCTACCACTCGCCTATAACTTTTGTAATATCTTTAAATGTCAAACGACATTTTCAACTTGTGTTGCTGTCCATGAAGGAATACCAAATCGCCAGCATTACTGCTACTCTGCAAGTATTTTTTGCATTCAACTGTTTTCTTAAAGGACGTACCTCTGTATCCAGTTGTCATGGCAGGCGTGTGAGTTCTTTGAATATTCTAAGATCTGAAATTTTCGTGATATGATCTTTGTGTGGTTGGGTCGAGGCATTGGTGCCTTTATTGATGACTTCATGCTTTTTTGTTTAATGGGTTATGTTGGGCTTGGTTATAATTGTGTTCGGAAGTGCCCCTATTTGACCAGCAACCTCACAAGTATTTCTTCCATAGGGTTGACATTTATCCACATGACGGTTCTAAATTTGCTTGTTCTGGTCAAAGGTTAAGGCTACAGTGTAAGGAAAATACAAACTACAATATTTGTTTATTGTGAGGCCTGGATAGTTGCCTTTGAAAATTAGTTTGGTAACCTTTTCAAAGTTGATATTGTAGCAAACTAACATGGGATAACGTGATTGGGTCAAATTTTAGTGGCAAGGATTTTGACAATATTTTTGTCTGTTCGTCCAGCTAGGCTTTTCAAATTTTCTGCAAAGTGCCGCAAATTATGACTAATAATCAATATTTTGATGCATGTATGTTCGCATGTTTTCTTATGCATATATGGGTTAGAATTTGTACCGTGTGCTAGTATTAACATGTAATAGAAAGTGCCTTTTGGGGGTTTAGTTTGTTGTATGGTGGTGGTTAATTTGATTTTTGTTTTGTCAGACTCTTTAAATAAACACCATTTTGGTAGGATTTCTATAAAATACTAAAATAGTGATGAATATTAATTTTTGTATGGTCTCTTTTTGTTGTGAAGTTCTATTTCTATAAAATTAAGTATATGTATTGTTACTTGTGATCTGTATGTCCATTCATCCTGCTTTCTTTGGAAAAAGTAAATAGAGAAATTAACACACCTTTTATTCTTTTGTCAACAGAGAATGTGCGCTATATGTTTTGACTCCATGAAGCCGGGTCATGGACAAGCCCTATTCACTGCTGAATGTTCTCATATGTTTCACTTCCACTGCATCTCCTCCAATGTGAAACATGGAAACCATGTATGCCCAGTTTGCCGGGCAAAGTGGAAAGAGATCCCCTTTAATCGCTCATTATCTTCTATAGTTCCCCGTGGAAGAGGTGGGTTGAATGTAAACCAAGCTCGATTACCCCAGCAAGATGCCTACATGGCTCTTCTCCGCCCGGTTCCAAACCGCCAGCGAGAACCTCCCGTCTTACTTGCTTCTGAGCCAATAGACTTCAATGATGATGAACCTTTGCAGAAGATGGAGTCTGTTAAAATTGGATCTAGTAGAACTGTAGAGATGAAGACATATCCAGAGTTTTCAGCCATACCACAATCATCTCAAGATGACTTTGCCGTTCTGATCCATCTAAAGGCCCCATATGCTAACCCAGAGCAGGTCACAGGCAGATTGGTCAATGCAACCTCAAACGGGTATCCTACATCTCGTGCCCCTGTGGATCTTGTTACCGTGCTTGATGTTAGTGGAAGTATGGCAGGCACTAAACTGGCACTCTTGAAGCGAGCTATGGGGTTTGTTATACAGCACCTTGGGCCATCTGATCGCCTTTCAGTCATTGCTTTCTCATCTACTGCCAGAAGGTTGTTCCATCTCCGACGGATGTCACACTCTGGCCGGCAGCAGGCCTTGCAGGCTGTCAACTCACTTGGTGCTAGTGGTGGCACAAACATTGCTGATGCACTGAAGAAAGCTGCTAAGGTTATTGAGGACAGGAGTTATCAGAATCCAGTATGCAGCATCATTCTCTTGTCAGATGGCCAAGATACGTACAATATTCCCTCAAATATTACGGGCACTCGGCCAGATTATAGGTCACTAGTTCCATCTTCCATTCTAAATCACACATTTCGCTTAGTGCCTGTGCATGCATTTGGTTTTGGAGTAGACCATGATTCAGATGCTTTGCATTCAATTGCTGAGGCCTCTGGTGGTACATTCTCTTTTATTGAGGATGAAGGTGTGATTCAGGATGCATTTGCTCAGTGTATAGGTGGGCTTCTCAGCGTTGTTGTTCAGAATATGCAACTAATTGTGGAGTGTGTGCATCCTGGTGTTCACCTTCGCTCCATCAAATCTGGTAGTTACCTGAGTAAGGTGGCTGCAAATGGGCGAAATGGCTCAATTGATGTTGGTCATCTCTACGCTGATGAGGAGAGAGACTTTCTGCTGTCGGTGAGCTTACCACAATGTCGTGAACAGACCACACTTCTGAAAGTTGCTTGTGCCTACAAAGATTCATTAACAAGTGAAGTCTTCAAGATTCAAGGTGACGAGGTAAAGATCTTGAGGCCTAAATCACCCACATCGGAGCCAGTTTGCATGGAGGTTGATCGTGAGAGAAATCGTGTCCGTGCTGCTGATGCTATTGAGGCTGCAAGGGCTGCTGCTGAGAGAGGTGCTCTTTCTGATGCTGTGACTATTCTTGATGATTGCCGGAGGATACTATCAGAATCCTTTGCAAGCAGGAGTGGGGACCATCTGTGCACAGCCCTTGATGCAGAGCTGAGGGAGATGCAAGAGAGGATGGCCAACCGGCAACGTTATGAGGCTTCAGGGCGGGCTTATCTGCTGTCTGGACTGAGCTCACATTCTTGGCAGAGAGCCACCGCACGAGGCGACTCCACCGACAGTGCTACACTTGTTTACTCCTATCAGACACCATCCATGGTTCAGATGCTGCAGCGCTCACAGAACCACTGCCCTTCACCTCAGGGCCCATCACAGGTCCAACAACCTAGGATACTCTTGGCGAAACCACAGCCTAGGTAGAAGGTAACTTGCCATTATCTTGCGAAGCAAGTGCACGGATCACAGTGAAGAAATTTCATTTGTATCTTAGTAGGTCATAACTTAGTGGCTTATCACCTGTCTTTTGTTTCTCTTGTTTGAGTCATGGCGGTGGTGAAGCGGGCTTGGTAAATATATTCTGGGGGTATACTGGGGAAGGTGAGGAGGGGCTTTGGTGGTAAATACATTGTGGGGGGTATACTCCTGTGGTGTTGAAGGAATAAGTAGACTAGTAGAGGAGCTGCTGGAGAAACTGTGTAATAGCTTCAATGGGGTAAGGTGGAGCTAGGTAGTTTAGGGTCAGGTCAGTTCATTGCCATTGTATCTTTTCTACCTATCGCATTTGGTGATGTAGATAAGAGGGTCCTGTCTTGGGCGGTATATCATGGAATCTATGGAAATTTTGTTTTGGGGGTGTAATGCTATTCCATGGTTCCGTAACTCTTTGTCCAATTTATTAGCTGGTGTTCACCAACACTCTTGTTCAATTTATTTATTAGCTAAAATGATGCAGCACATGCCGTGAGGCGTGTTGCTACTTGCAACTTGCTGTTGTTACTTTGGGTGTAGTTGGACTCGAATTTGGTCAGATTCTGCTGACGAATTCTACTCCTTTCCTACTTTGCTTGGTGCCCAGGCGAGAGAAACAAAAAGACTACGGTCTGATTGCAGCATACATGGATCTCCGGGACCTGATGTAAATTTATTATAATGCAGTTCTCGTGATATCTGCGGTCGTATTCCCTCCAATTCATTGAACACGTTACCATAAAATTGCTGATTAGCTTCAGATTGCTTGGTATGAGCTAAATCACTTACAAGTTTAACACAAAATCTAGGGCACTTTTAGAGAAATTGAATAACATCAAGTACTATATGCATGAACTGCTGGTATTCCAGATGAGCTGAACTACAAAGGTTTGGCACGAATTAAAAACCATAAATTATAAACTGCATCAATGCATCTACCGTTGTTAAACCTGGAGAGCACAATGTTTCCCTGATTAACAAAGAACAGAATCTGATAGCTCTGAACTCCTACTCACGGCAAGACGACACACCTAGTTGCGATTCACAAAACAAAAAGCTCCTTGCCGCGCATCCACTACTGCGGCGTCCTCAGCTGCTTCCTCGCCTGCTGCGGCCGCCTGGCCGGGTCGTCGGGCAGTGTCGGGACCTCGTCCCTGACCCAGCACGGCGGCGAGGCCTCGCCGCGTCCCAGGCGGGGCTTGCACTCGATCACCGTCTGGACGTAGCTGATGCGGTACCTCACGGGCCCCATCAGCACCACGTCCACGGCCGCCTCCCCGCTTGGTCGCAGCAGCCGCCGCCGCCGCCGTCCTCGTCGTCGAGGAGCCGCTCATCAGTTCCCCGCGCGTGCGCTCCCATGGCGAGGCGAGTCGACGCGATGCCCTTCTCGATCTCTTTGTCGTCGGGTGATCTCGTTGCGTGCGTGCGGGTTTTGGGGTTGGAGAACTTGGAGAAGGCGTTGGAGCACCCGACCGTGTCGCGATTCGTGTGTTTATATGAGGGATCGCCATTGGGAAACGAGGTTGGATTGGAGTGGAGGTTGGTTCCTCTCCACGAGTTCGGCAATGGCACGCGATCGATGACGTGACCCAATCGTGGACGAGACGATCTTGTACGCTGATATACACGTGCAGCCAGATCAATCCCCTCCGAGGCCACAGAGACAAACCACCTACCAAAGCCGGGGTTGGCGATGGGCGCGTACGCCGAACACGAGCAGCCGATGCTGCCCCGCCATGGCGGTGGCTCCTACCGTCGGGGAGATCCTGCCGGCGACTGCGCAGTTGTCTTCGCGTCATCTGCATCGCCGGCTTCGCCGCCGTGGTAGCCGCACTACTTACTGCGCTTTTCTGGTACATAGACCAAAGCTCGATGTCGCCGGAGTACTCCGTCGCCATCACCGCCGTCTGGCCTCGACCCCGCGACGGACCTGCGGCCGGGCCGGGGCGTGCTCAGCCCGGTGTTCAACCTCACCGTCGGCATCGCCTCGCACAGCGCGCTGGCCGGAGGGTGCATCAACCCCGGCACGTTCATCAGGGTGTCCTACTCGCACCTCCACCTCCCCATGGCCAGCGGCCGCGCGCCGGACATGTGCGTGGGGCCGGGGCAGTCGGCCGAGTCGCGCGCGGCCGTGGCGCGCGGGCACGACGTGGCCGTGCCGGGATTCCTGGTGGACAGCCTCGCCGAGGACATGAGGCACGGGGAGGCCGTGTTCCAGGTCCAGCTCACGGGCCTGGCGTCTCCGGAGGAAGAACGCGCCCGGGGGTGAAGAGTGGTTACGTGCTGGGTTCGGGTCCGGGAGGCCGCCGCCGGTGCCGCCTTGGACAGGCCGTGGCCGTGCTACGAGACCTGGAGGGACATCGACAGCACGCCGGAAGAGGATTCCTGTGACAACCCTGGTAATTAAAATTCCAAAATCAATGTCATTAGCCTAACTCTATGTTTTAAACCAACTAATGAGAGGGTGGAAAGAAATTAAAACGAGTTCAGTTGGAATTCAAATTTAATTTGAGCACATTGGGTTACTTTTGAACTTTTAAATTTAACTTTCAAACCATAAGCCAAATGAGATTTTGCCTGAAACCAAAGTTGTAGAACTTTTTATTTTGAACAACTTTCGTGTTCAAAAGTTTTTGAAATTCCAATCAGAAAGAGGAGAAAACGCCCTGTTTGCACCCAGCCCCCTGAAGTTTTTCGAATTTTTGTACTTCGGCCCCTCCCTCCTCTGCCGCACCGCGCGCGCGCTCGCCCGCCCGCCGCGCGCCAGGTGGCCGGCGTCGCCTGACCGGCGCGAGGCGCCAGGCCAGTGGCCGCCGCACCACCCCGCCACGGCCGGCTTTGCCCCGCCCCGACGCCGCGCGGCCAGTCAGAGCCCGCGCGTGCTGCCGCGCCCAGCCCGCCGCCCGGCCGCCCAGTCTCCGCGCTCCGCCGTGCCGCCCCGGCCCCCGCGCCCCACCAGTCGCCGCGCCCGCCCTCCGCCCGAGCCGCTGCCGCTGCTGCTCCACCACTCCGCGCCCCGCGCTATCCCTCCGCGCCCGCGCCGTATCTCGGCCGCCCAGTCGCCGCGCCCGCGTGCCGCACGTCGCGCCGGCGTTCTGCCGCCGCCCGCCGCGCCCAGTGCACGCCGATGCCGTGCCCCGCCCCGCGCGTCGCCCAGGCACCTCCACACCCCCTCCTGTCCCTATAAAAGCACCACCCCGGCCACGCGCGCGAGCCACCGCAGCCCAGAACGCCTCGCCGTCGCCATCGCCGCCGCCGAGCACCATCCGCCCGTGGACAGCCCTCCGCCGCCGCCCACTGCCCAAACTGAGCCCCCAGCCACCACTACATCACCTCACCGCAGCTCGCCGACCCACCCAACGCCACCTAGAGCCACCGGAGCGCCGCCGCCCGCGCTGCCGTCGCCGCCGCCGCCCCTGCTCGCCGTGGACAGCACGACCCCGACCCCCTCCGTCCAAGCCGAGCCCCTGAGTAGCTTCCCCACGCGCCACTGAAGCTCACCGACCGGACCACGCCGCCCCAAGCCCGCCGGAGCACCGCCGTCGACGCGAGCCGTGCCGCCGCCGCCTCTGCTCCAACGCCGGCGAGCCCTTCCCGGCCGTCCCCCACCTGAACAACACCCCCACAAGGTAGCCCTCGCACCCCTGAACCTTCCCCGACCCTCGCCCCTCGCCGCCGGCGAGCCCCCTCGCCGGAATTTCGGCCGGCCGCCGTACCCGGGCCGCCGAGGACCCAATTGCAAGGATTTAAATCTTTAGAAGGGTCTGAGCGTAAGATTCAAGGACCTAGTTGTAAAAGAAAGTTTCAAACCTAGATTCAAATTCAGTGAACTTGTAAAATTCGTATAAAATCGTAGAAAATTCAAAAAAATGCAAACTCAACTGTTCTGGAATCCTCAGAACAAACTCTACCACTTTTGTTACAAAAGTTTTCTCAGTATCTCAAAATATTTTGCTCTACATTAAATAGAAGCTTTAATGGACTTATTTTGTACCCACTGTTCTAGAACAATGCTGACCCTAGATTTTGGGCAGTGAACTAGTTGCTTGATGTTTAGGACTGTGTAAAAATATCAGGCCCAAATCCCATCTCTAGCTCTACTGTTTGTTAAACTTAGTTTTAATTCATATGAAAGTAGAATGTTTTATCCCGGCAGTTAGGTGGTGAGTCACCCATTGAAACTTTTCCTATGCTAATGTATTGGTACCTAGAAGCCAGAGAAAAACTAGGAGAATTTTTATCTTACAGTAACCCACTTATTTGATTTATATGCTAATAACATACATTAAATCAAGAAAATAGTATCTTAGCTTGGAAAATTCTCAAATTTTTACTGGGAGATAAACTATGGTAGAGGTTGCTGTGTAAAAAGTTCCATGGACAAAAACCCTGTGTAGGGTCCTGTAAAAATGAATCTTTGAATAGCCTAGGTGTAGAATGTCATATTTTCTATGCTCTGAATACTGCATGATAAATCCTACAAAAATTACAGTAGCTTCTGCATGCTTAAGTGAGAGCTCTGTAAAAATCTTAGACTCATTTGTTGCAACAATTGTTCTGTAAAAAAAGAACAAGGATCTAACAGCAACTATGTAATGTATTTTTCATAATTAATCTGTTACATAAAATTGGCTGAAAATTTTACAGTAAGCACATCGTTCCTTGATGTGCCTAAATCCAAAATTTCATGACCAGAAACTATCCATTGTAGTAATTACTCTCAAATCGTGATCAAGCACCATTTCCACGACTTAAACTTGTGCACTCATGTAGAATCGACGACTCTCGCCGACGGAACTTACGAGCTGGTGCCCGCGTCCGAGAGTGAGCAGCGTGAAGCTCAAGCAAATCTAACTGAAGCTTTTGAAGACCCGAGCCCATGTTCGGAAGATCCCCAAGCGAACTGCGAAGGCAAGCCCCGGAGCATAACCCATTCTTTCCGAAATTATGCAACTCATTACTCTTGCTTGTGCATTAAGTTTATAGGAGTTGGATGAAAACTTAGTTGCATGATGTCAGGAACCCTTGCTTGAAAACTAGATGTAAGGTTCGATAGAATGCTGTGCTAATAGGACTCCGGTAAAAGTCGAGTGATTTCCTGTCACTCGCGAGAAAATAGGAGTTGAATGGCTACTACACGCTGCAATCATAAGGACACGGACGGGCTATGGAACGATGGTTACGATTGAGGCCCGTCTGTCTAGTGAAAAATGCTAAGGCCGCAGGGTGTGGTAGTGATGGTTAAGTCTTTGAACGTACTAAACACATGCCGAGATTATGGGAATCGGTAAGCTTAAGTACCTGATTGGCCCGGCAAGGGGACGGCATCCTACCCTTTGAACTTCGGTCCCATGTGCATATGGCGAGTGCAGAGAGTGGTCACGACCCGGCGCCGAACCGTGGCGTGGAGCTCTTGTACTCTCGGAGGGTAGCCCCGATCCACGACCCGGAAAGAAAGGGGAAAAGTTGCACGTGTGACTCTAGGGAGTAACCACGTGACGTGTGTTTGGGTTTCCCTTGCAAGGTTAAGAAATTCGATTCGAATCGTCCGTTTCTCACGGCTATTGAGACTGCTTAACCATTTTTACCCACAGAGTAAGAAGAGGAACAATGATGATGAATGAACTGGTTGGATGGAAAATTTAATACTTCACCATGTATGCTTTAGATAGCTGCTTACCTAGACTGGCTAACGAAACTAGAATCTTGAGCTAAAAATTGAAAGTAAGGACCCACTTGTAGATGCTTTTCGGCAAAACAAACCCCTGAGCCAAAAAGCCTGGCATGTCTAGAGTCGGTGGAGTAGTTTCCACTACACGGGTAAGTCTTGCTGAGTATTAGTATACTCAGCCTTGCTTGTGGCTCATTTCAGGTGAGACCTTCGAAGACATGATTGCTAGCTTGACTTGGCCCTGCACTCTTCCCCCTGGTTGGTCGGTGGAATGGGATGCGCCCCCGTCCAACGGAGATAATGCCGAGTGATGTCTCGTACGGGCTTCATCGAGACATTCTTTATCGTCGAGTAGTTTCCGTTGTTTATTTCCGCTGCAACTTAAACTCTGAAGAACTTATTTATGATAATTGAAGTACTTGGTTTCTAAACTCAAAACTTGGTCTGTAATATTCACTTATGCTAATGTTGTAATATTTGCTGGAATGTGGTATTCTCTGGGCTCATCGTCGCATGAGCGTTTGTATGTATGGCGCTCGATCCGTTCACCGTGGTTGTATCGGGAGGTTATACCCGACAGGCCAGTGGATTACTCCGTTTGAAGTGTAAGGTTAACCGAGAATGCCTTAATGGTGATAGTTAATACACTTGAGCCGGATTAATTCAGGTGGTTCTGCCACAATTCCGGCTACGTTCCGCGCCCAGTAACAACTGCCGGGCCCCGTTAGTTCAATCTAGGGAGAATTGTGACACCGTGCCAGTTAAGATTGTGACATCATGTAGTCCATGTTTGTAACGTACTTTCATGAATTCGTATTGATCTTCATCTACTCATCTTCCTCTGGCAGCGTCACTTTTTTGGTTCACTAATGCTTTTGCCTACACTTATTTCCTTTTTTCTTCGTTCGTTTGTCAGATGCAAGCTGGAGTTTAGGCAGCTAGCTAGATGAAAGTTTTAATATATTTTGTTTCACTTTCTATATTTAGACGATGGCATATTTGTTTGCAGTTCTCACTCATCTCGGTTAGATTTTTTTTTGGTGTAAAAGAATTTGTTCACTGTGAATTAAGTTGTGCAAACATTTTTTATTGTTTGAAAATTTTGATCGAAAGCACAAAAAGATAGCTAGATGTTACGTAGCTACAGTCTTTTTTTTTGGACTGTAATGTAATGTATGCGGTCATATTTCTGTGATTCTGAAGAATTTTAAGAGATGTACAAAACAACCCAAATCATCAGTACATTAATTTTACTACATTGTACTTGACGTTTCTTGCATTTGTGATGATGTGGTTGGGTTAGTTTAGGCTAAAACAATATCACATGAAAATATTATCTACTGCAAAATTTTATACCTCGTCCAGCATTGTCTTTGATGTTGAGCTTTTTTCCATCTAAGGTCATTTGATAGGTCTAAGAATTTACATTGAATATTTAGGTATATAAACAGTTTCGAAATGAAAAAAATATAATTTTATAGATCTCAACGAGCCCATAATTTTGATATAAAGTGTGTCTTCATCCAATATCATATGAAAGAGTTAACAAAAAAAAATTCGTGCGAATGGTGACTTTTAAATTTAGAAAGGGGATGAGGGTATTATATTGCCCACTCATCTCTGCCGATTTGTGCCAACAGTTGCTGGTGAAAGTGGTAATGATTGTCGTTTCGGTGATGACCGTTTTAACTTTCACCATCAGTCCGTATCATAAACCCCCGGTGATAGGTATTTTCACCACATGTTTCAACGGCCACCTGTTGACAAGCCAGCTATAAAAGTCTACACCGCTAGCTTGAGCTCAACCAACGGTGATGGTACATAGAAAATGATCAAATCTGTAGTTGTATTTACTTGAAATTTAATTAGTGGGATTTGCGTCACTACGGCAGAATTGCACTTTGATCATTCATTATTGTTTTTAAGGAAACGTTCAATTAGCTCATAGTGTATTGACGAATTAACCATCAAGATTATATTAGACCTGAACAAGCATATGGACCTTGATTCCTGCAGGTCTATGATTTTTGGTTTTCCTTTGGTACAGAGAATTCTTCTTTAGTTTACACTGATTTAATACTTACGACACATATTTTCAGGAAAAAAAAGGAATGCTGCATAAATGGGAATACGCTCTATGTGTACGCTATGTTTGGATTTGCTTATAATCTCTCTTCTATCGAAGAAGCGCAAAAAATTCATTATTTCTATATATCTTTGCATTGCCTTTCTTATTTGCCTCTGTACTGTTAGCCCCGGTCCTACACTAGTCCAACAAATAAATAGCTATTCCCTTAATTAGAGCAACTCCAAGAGCCTACCGAAATTTCACTCTTCGTATTACCATTTAGCAATTAGCAATCTATTTAGCTAAGATTCTCTCTTTATATTTTGGCACACTCTAGCAGACTCTCCAAATCTTGTCTCCATATTCATCCTGCCCACCACCCACCACCCACCTCCTCTGCGCCATCCCCTTCCCCCTCGGCGAGCTTCAGCAGAGCACCACGCAGCAGCTCCCCTCCCCCTCTCCATGGCGCTTCTCCTCCCCCACGCCTACCTTCCTCCTCCACGCGGGCCAGTAGCAGCAAAGCGCCCAGCCCCCTCCGCCTTCCTCCTCCTGCGTGCAGGGCGCGGGCGTGGCCCAGGCGCTGACGCGGCGCAGCCCCTCCAGCGGCGATCGGCGAGCCCAGGCGGGCGCGGCCTCGGCCGGAGGGCTCCGGATGCGTCCGCGGTCGTCCCCATCTTTCTCCTCCGCGGCGGCATCGCCGTGGAGCTGGTGGCGCGCGAGCTGCTGGGGCTGGAGCAGGGCGGCAACGAGGCGGACGGGGCGGATCTAGCCGTTGCGGACGAGCCGATGAGCTAGATGGGCAGCTGCGAGAGGCGGGACGGAGACGATGGCGGGTCAGCCGGCGGCGCTGCTCCCGCTTGACCTGCGCGCGACGACCGCGAGCTGGATGGGCGGCCGCGGGAGGGCGGGACGGAGACGATGGCGGGTCAGCCGGCGGCGCTGCTCCTGCTTGACCTGCGCGCGACGACCGCGAGCTGGATGGGCGGCCGCGGGAGGGCGGGATGGAGACGCGCGCGGCGCGGGAAGAAGGCGCGCGCGCGGGAGGAGCAGGATGACGAGCGGACTCCATCGGCAAAGATGCCGAGCGAAGGGGCCGGGTTGCCGAGCCGGAAAGAGAAGCGAGCCGAAAAGAGAGTCTGTTGGATCCAGTTTTCATAATTTTTTTTCATTTTTACCTAATCCAAGGGATAAATAGAGGCTGTTGTAGTTGCTCTTAAACTTATTTTCCCTTTTGTTTATCATCATTGTGTTCGACTTGGACTTAAACCTGAGTAAAGACACCGGAATAGAATCGGGAGTCTGCGCAGTTATTTACGAGTCTGCAGCAACCAGCAGACCGGCGTGCTTTCCCTTCCCTGCATCCAATCCCGGGGAAGCGTCGACGATGATGGGTGTGTTCCGGGCACAGGCGGAGCCGTACGACGACGAGCGACCGTGTTGCTGCGGCTGCTGGCGACATGTCCGGACACGTAGCAATGTACTTACCTTAGGTAGAATTAAGGAAGCAATGTCCATCTTCTCTGTTAACTTGTGGCATTATCTATTTTGATCTTACTTTTATGTTAGTGATGATTGTTGAGTTGTTTACTTCTTGACACGTTCAATTTTTTTAATAGAAAATCTCAATCTTTTGCCCCAATTCATCTATTTTTCGTGTTAATAGTTCGAGCATTTAGGCACAATCAACCGGCGATAACTAACACCATTGCGGACACTCTAATATTTAATGTCCTCATTGTCAATAACCATAACACCGTGAGTGTTTATCACATTATCAGAAACATATAACCGATGATAAACCTAATAGGTATAGGTCAATAGAGAAATTTTACAATGGTTGGAGGAAAGATGAATGGCTCATGTCGCTTGATCCGACGGCTGAAAAGGATCAAGCATCAAGAGGCATTAAAAGAGAGGCATTCATAAGCGTCGAATGCATACTAAATGGTGGGCCCATATAAATCTTGTGCATACTAAATTGGTAGGCCCAGTATAAAAAAATACGTGTGATAATCCTATTTTTGACATTATATTTTGTAATCAAGGGTAAGATGGTAAATCGATATCAGATGGAATGACGTTTGGAGTAGTAAAGTTGAAAGAGGTGATTTAGTGGACTATAGTCTGTTGATGAATAGAGTTTCGATTTGTTCTTCATCCAGCCGGCGGCGCCGTCGCCATGGGAGGTTAAGGTGCCGGCGGCGGCGGCGACAAGGTCCTGACCGCAGCGCAACACATCATCAAGTCTCTCGCAACCTCTGAGAATGCCGACGACGACATGATCTGCATCCTCTCCAGCTTCGACAACCGTCTCTCCTCCATCACCAACGACCACCTCTTCCCCTCCATGGACCCCTCCTCCGGCTCCGGCTCCACCTCCGCCTCGGGCTCCTCTGCCTCCGAGATCTCCGCCGCCGCCGCCTTCGACGCCGCGGACCAGCTCATCCAGCTCTGGGACGCTACCCCGGAGGCGCTCGTCTTCGAGGCCCCCGAGGATGACATCGCGCAGTACCTCGCCGCGGTCGACGTCGCTGTCGAGCACATCTCGCGAGGGGGCGCCGGCGGCGCGCGCGGGCGTCGCCGTGCAGCTCGCCATGGCGCGGCTCGAGGAGGAGCTGCGCCACCTCATGGTCCGCCACGCCGTGCCGATCGACTCCACTGGGCTCTTCTTCCCGCTGCGCCGCCTCTCGCTCGAGTCCATGGATGACCTCGACGCCTCCTCCGAGTTCGACGCCGTCACGCCGCACAGCTTGGACGGGATCCCCGCTGGGTCGGAGGCCAGGTGTTCGACCCCGTGCGCCCCGAGGCCGTCGACGAGGTGCGCGCCATCGCCGACAGGATGGCACGCGTGGGCTACTCCCGCGACCTTGCCGACGCCTACTGCGGCATCCGGCGCGACCTGCTCGACGAGTACCTCTCCGTGCTCGGCGTCGAGCGCCTCAGCATCGCGCATCGAGTGGAAGCTGCTCAACGACAAGATGAAGAAGTGGGTGCACGGGGTCAAGACGATCGTGCGCGTGCTGCTTGCTGGTGAGCACGGCCTCTGCTTTGTTGCCTGTTCCAGCTTGTACGCAGTGTCATTTCTTCTGCATCATATATGCATATACGACAGTGAATATCCAAATTCGCTCAATCCCCAAGGTGAAAGTATGAAGTCATGGTGTTGTAAATGGATACTGAATAATCGATAGATGCAAGAAGCCTGCTTTTCATGAGCTATTTGGCCAAAAACTCTTTGAGCACGACTAAGGTTGCAGCATATTACTAACTCAAGAGATGCATATTTCTCCGCACAACTATGTTTAATTGTGAAAGCACAGCATGAAATGGTGCACACAGCAAAGTCTACATCATTCTAGTTACATGTTCAAAGTATCGCAGTACAAAACCATCTCACCAATCATAATATACAGCTGAAGTCATAAACAGCGTGATTTCTGTAACAAAAGGGTGAAATGTTGAAAACCTTGTACCCAATCAACAAACAAATCTGTCAACTTAACAAGCAACGTAATAGTAAACAAATTTCCTACCAGTCTCATCTAACAAAAACGAAAATGAAGAAACACAACCCAAGTCTTCAATTGGTAAGCAAAATCTCGGTTCTCCAAATGAAACCACAACCTAAGCATTTAATAATCCTCTGGGAGATGCTGTAAGTCTAGAGACTCCGATCTGTTCACTAAATACAGATGATAAATTTTAGTCCCTGCTTTAGCATGAGCATTCACCGTTAGCTTCACGTCTTCTGCTCCATTTATCTTGACTAACCCAGCTGAAACATCGATCCCTGGATCGGGAAGAAGGTAGTATAATTCTGTGTCTCCTATGTATCCAAAAGGATACAGAACCTCACCATTTTGTGGTACTCAATAGTTATGTTGTCTGGCTTGCAAAGTGTCACCTGACCAATATCATCTCGTTCGCCATTGTACTTCCGTAGATCAGAATACAGTTGCTTGACCATGTGGACCTTAAATCGCATAACCACATCCTACATGTTTTAGATCAGAAAAATAAGTGTAATTTGAGCAAAATACGTTGTTACACAAAAATAATAACAAAAGTGCATATACCGGGCCACACTTGTTGTCCATTAATATTAAGAATTTTGTCTGTGGCATGTAGATCCCATCTGGTACCTGAAAGTGCAGACACGCGAGGTGTTCAAATGGTTGTCTATGTGATGCAATTTTATATAAATTAATAGAGTGCCGAACTTACCTCGACATTCGTCCTAGCGCGGGCGTTCTCTTGGTGGATCGAGAACTCAATCGGGGACTTCACCTTTGAGTGCTCAGTCTCCAACTCTTCCATTTGTTTCATTACCTACATATGAATGGAGTCCATTTTTTGTCGCTCGATCTTTATGATGTGTTCATTATCTTTATGCAGCTTTGTAAGGGCCTTGTTTACGGCATCCCGTTCATTGATTCTCTTCTCAGCAAAGGCGATGCGCAGACCCTCGAACCCTTGACGCACCATGTCTACCAGGCTCTTCTCAACTCTGCGGACATAGTCAACATGTTCTTCATGGAACCTTTCGTTCATATAGAAACACTGACTGGTTAGGATCTCTCTAGTTTCCTGTAGCACTTTTTCTCTTATGATGTTAGATTTGGCACGGTCTTGCTCTATCTCTAGATCCCAATCATCTCGTTCCGCCTTCAATTTTCTAATCATCTCCTCCTCCTCCTTCTGAGCATTGTGAATTAGTTGCAGGTTGATAGGATCCATGAGCCTCCTGCCAAAGTATATCATGCTAGCTTCAGATGCAACACACAATATCTTACAGCAATGCAAAGTTCACAAGGAATAGGCATTATAATTTGAACACATCATGAAACACTACTGCAGGAAGGCTCAACTGAAACTGAAAGTGGACCTGTCCAGAGCTTGTTTATTTTGGAACATAAAAAATGCCATGCAATGCATGCAAAATAGATTCCAGTTTGTACAGTGATTTAGATTCAAGTAAAAAAAAAGTAAGTTTTCTAGTGTAGCTGTGATTTACGTCAGAACATAACATTGCTAATCCAGATACAACATTCAGCTAATCAAAGACACAGCAGCTAAGAAGAGCAATGATTGGTACAAAAGGAACAAGCAACGCATTGTGGTGGCCAAAAAAATTAAATAACATGGTACTGAACTATGCTGAAAAGCCTCGCGTGCTAATTCAAGATACACTAGTATTCTAAGATAAATGAAACATCCATCGGATTATAGTAACACAGAAATATCTTTGGGTCGTCAAAGCAAACAATGTCTAAAGTGTCGTCAAAGGAAATAGCAAAAGAAATTCTATCTTTCAGTGATAATTTGAACAGGTTCATGGATCCTTTAACTAAGGGAGATTACCACTAGTATGAGAACACTAGTTGGTAATAGATTACCAAGATTCAGGAAAGAACAGTCAAAGGCAATAAATGGATTGTTCGACTTCATCGGTCTCAACTACTATACAACAAGATACATTTAGAACATCAACTGCAGTAACAGTGGAAACAAAAACTATAATACTGATTCACTGACCAATCAGACAGGTAATCAAGTAAGCCATATTATTTCTGTTCCACACTTAAGTAACTTGGATGAACTATAATACTGATTCAACAGGAATCGAAGATGGTTAAGCTGCAGAATAAAATAACAAAACTAAGGGCAGACAACAAAACTAAGTTGAGTTATCTCAATAAAGTTAGTCTACTAATCATGTAAGTCCACAAATATGGGCAGGCTCCAAATACCGGTGAATAAGCCTGATCTTGTGTTTTTAAGCTGATCATTCTTGTTTTAATCATGGCATTTTCATATTCTAACCAATATATAATCTTTAGTTGCCTGATATATTTTGGTAGAAACAAAAGGAACTGAATGTATGCCCTATTGTAGCGCAGATTCACAATAGGGAAGCACGCAACTGAAAAACAAGTCACAAAAGCTGTTTCTGCAAACCGTCCAAAGGCTACACCAGTCCAGTCTTCTAAGCATGATTAGACAGAAATCAAAGATTATGCAAGGTGCAATATGTGGCAGTCACCTGTGTTGATGTACTTCTGGGCCTCCCTAATCTCGAGCAGGGCGGTGGATCAGGCTGCGGCGGCGGCCGGAACAGGGTGGCGGCGGAGCAGGGCAGCGGCGGCCCGGGCTTCACGGTGGCGGAGAGAGAAGCATCGATAGGGGAGACGGCGAGGGCGTGGCGTGAGACGGTGATGCAGGTGACGGTGGCGTGGGCGGCGGAGGCGGCGACGGGGGATAGGTCGAGGATGGGGGAGAGGCTGAGGAATTCGCAGCGCGGCGCGGCGGAGTTGGCGACGGGGGGAGAGGACGATGGCGCGGTGAGAGGTGGCGACGGGAGAGAGGAGGGCGGCGGCGGTGAGAGACGCGCGGTGAGAGGAGGCGCGCTAAGCCGGTAACGCAGGGCGGCAACGGGGGACAGGCCGAGGGCGGCGCAGCACGGCGGAGGCGGAGGCGGGGGAGAAGGCGAGGGCGCGGCTTGACGTGGCGACGCGGGCTAGGGCGGCGTGGCACAGTTTAGCCGGAGACGGGGGAGAGGCCGATGGCGGCGGCGGTGAGAGACGGCGCGGAAAGAGGAGGCGCGTGGCTGGGCGGGGTGGGGATTTTGGGTCACCCACAATTACCATTCTACCCTTCCACAATTAGAAAAAATAAAAGTTATATTCAAGATAGGCATTGAAAGGCAATAAAAGGCATCAACAAGTATTTCCAACCACTGTAAAAGAGCTCAGGTCAATATACATATACCAAACAAAAAACTAATTTTTTTTTGAAGCGGCCGGCAGCATTACATTGCCCATTATGTATTGATAGAGAACAAATTTGAGGTGAATATGTTCAGTGTGTTGGTGGAGTCCTCCACTATGACCAACCTATCTATTAGGCTTCTACTAGGAGGAAAATGAGCGAATTTTCTTAGTAACTACTCCCTTCGTTCTAAATTATTAGTCGACTTGAGTTCTCTAGATGCGTAGATTTTGCTATGTACCTAGATATATTATATCTAGATACACAGAAAAAGACTATGCATATAGAAAAGGCAAAACGACTAATAATTTGGGATGGAGGGAGCAGTATCTACTCATGCCTATACTTGAACATCTCAAATTAATTTTATTTTACTGAAATCCCACAGTTCTACTATGGGACACATCAAGAAATCCTAAAAGAGTATATATTCATTCCTTCATGAAAAACAACGAAATATTTGTATACCTCCAAATCCCCCAGCAGCAGCCCAATCAGAGGCTCTGATGAGCAACACAAATATTTCCGTGTACCGAGCTACTTGCTAATAACAAGGACCAAGGATAGCACGTACTACATGATACAAAACTTCAAGCCACGATGGCTCTGCATCTGCATCCCATGAACCAGAGCTCAGAAAGCTCCATCGTCCATCTCGAGCTCCCCGCCGGCGGCCTCCTCCTCCTCGTCGGCGATGTACAGGTACGGGTTCTTCTCCACCGGCTTGAAGTTGTAGAACACGAAGAGATAGAAGGCGAAGCTCGCGCCCTCAACGGCGACGTTGACGCCCCACTGGTACTTGTAGTTGAGCACCGCGAGGAACGCCGACACGATGATCCGGGTGAAGTAGAGGTAGCCGACGACGACGAGGTAGAAGCGCTTGAAGAGCGTGAGCTTCCGGAGGTTGCGCGCCGCCTTGCCGTCGGTCTTGGAGGCCTCGCGCAGGCCGCGGATGGACCAGATGATGGGGAAGAAGACGGCGCAGCAGCAGATGACGTCGATCAGCAGGAACACCTGGTTCCACACGATCCAGTCCTTCCCCGTCGGCCCCGTCTCGCCGATCACCACCAGCACCAGGTTCTCGATCACTTGCAGCGGGATCACGATCATGAGCACGCTCTTCTCGCGCTCCTGCAGCAACAACATTAAAAAAACATCCAGAAAAAGAAAATTGACATTCTTATTTGCATGCAATGCAACTTTAAGTTGGGATGATGATCCATCTCAATGTTGATCGGCGGCGATGGATTTGATTAACAAGTAGTAAGGTGATGACCTGGAGGTAGGGCTTGAGGAAGGACCAGCCGGTGCCAATGAGGACGATAACGGTGAAGAGCAGGATGCCCTTGAAGAAGCCGAAGACGTAGAAGGCGACGTCCCAGCCGTGCGGCGTGCCCGTGCGCTCGACGAACCACGCGTCCTCGGCGGCGCACGCCGTCTTGAGCGCCTTGAACAGCAGTAGCGCGCCCATCACGGCGTGGATCCGCTCCGCGCTGGCGCGCTGCCGGCAGCACGTCCACACCCAGCCCGCGAGGAACGCGAGGTACACCGCCGACACGCCCGCGTAGATGGCCGGCAGCGGCTGCAGCCCCACTGGGAGGTAGTCCCTGATCCCGCCGGAGGCGTCGCGGCGCACGTTGTACATCTCGGTGCGCACGTCCATGGTGACCTCCACGCCGTCCTGGCAGTTGCTGAACACGACGGCGTACTCATCGGGGTCGTCGATGGTCACCGTGGTGCTGGCCCCTCCCGGCGCGACGTCGTTGAGCCGGAGCACCGGGAGCGCGTAGTCGCTCGTCAGCACGCAGAACCCGCCGCCGCCGCCTCCCGGCGGGTCGGCGGCGGCGTACTCGGTCTGGTTGTTGACCTTGGGGAACTGGGCGCCGGAGACGAGCACGAACCCCATGAGGTTGGGGTCGACGCTCTTGAGGCGCGACCCCCGCCGGAGCTGCCACGCCGCGCGGCTTATGGAGACCGTGGCCCTGCCGCCGCTCGCGAAGCCGAACTGCTCGAAGAGGATGATCAGCCTCGGGTCCGACACGATGGACGTGGTCTTGATCTCGGCGTGGGCGACCCGCCCGAGGAGGAGGGCGGCGGTGGCGGCGACGGCCACCGCGACGGCGACGGAGGTGCCCATGAAGCTGGCCCGCGAGAGTGCGCGCGTGTTGTCATGCAACGCCGCAGATTGGCCGTTCCGATGCCTCCGCCTCAGCTTGCCCGTTCGGGATCGGGAATGACCATTGTGGCACGTGCATGGCGCTCGCTCGAGGACCGGCAATGGAGACGACGGACAAGCGGCTCATCGATGAGCATGGCGCGTTTTAGGGAGGGCCATGAGAGCGCGGACCTTCTCTCTACCACGTGCTTGAACCATTGCCTATTTGCTTTGTATTTTTTAGTCTGTCTATTCCACACTCGGGTGTTTCTGGTGCATCTGACACCCGAGTGTCTGAAGCTGACACAACATACGGAAAAGATCAGACATAAATTCGAGTGTTTCCAGGTGATCTAACACCCGAATTTTCTGAGCAGCAATTTAACCATTTGAAGCACTGTTTTGATAATCAAGAGGTCAGTAATCTGAAAAAAATGATAAAAAGACTATTTTGACACCAAATTCTTGATTGCTCTGATGAGCATAAGAAAATAAAAGACACAAGATGGTATCATAGCTTAAAACGTGAGATAAAACATTGGATTACATAAGGTTGAAACTAGATTACATAGGAAAAAATCAGTGCTGTTGTGACTCGTGAGCAAAGCTAACAAACTCCCAAAGTTCATAGGCTAGAAAACTCTTACACCATGTACATTTATCTTACATTTGCCATTCCACATGGTTTGGACCTAACAAAAGGATGCTTAATAGCTACAGATAGATGACTGATAAGCTGGAAAAAATTCTTGAGATGTCAAGCCTCCTGGGCACCATGTGAGCATAAGGATCTTGATTTGCAGGGCGGATGTTGATGAACACAGTCCTAGCGAATCCCCAATTACGTAGAGCATAGACAAAGTTGCAGGGCGGATGTTGATGATCGCAGTAGCATGTAGATAAAGTTGCGCTGATGATTAAGAGCATACCTGCACACACAGCAATAAGATCACCTTTTGGGGGACATCTATTCAGAGATAAGAAAATACTGGGGAATCAGCTAGAAGCTCAGGATTAGAATGGTAAAATGGGCAAATAGTTTGGGTAATTAACTAAAGGTTAAACTTAAATAAAGAGTTATTATGCTGGAACATTCAGATTTCATATATATCACATACAGAGTTCAGATTTTCACATTCAGAGTAGAGTGCAAACATTCAGATGTTACATACAGAGCATATATACATTCAGGTATTACATTTAGATATTGCAAATAAATCTGATGACTTGTATATCACATATTAACTCAGATGCACCTTCACAAATCACTAGGAATTTAGAGGCATACAAAAGGATAGATACTATTTATAATGATCATATCATATCACTCTCATGTTGATACGGAATGCGCCTTCACATATGACAGATTTCTAATGGTCATACCATGTGGTAAGATCAGTTTACACTCTAATTAAACCCTGAAATTACCATATAAGCTAATGACAATTACCTTACACACATATTACACTCAATCATACACTATCAAATCAATTGATATGAAGTGTAACTAAAACTATGAATGTCTGCAGATATGATATATCCAAAGCGCAATTAGAACAAAAGAAAAAAAATAGGTCACAAGATTCAGACTTGTTAATCACGTACTCATAACCAAAAAAAATGTATTATACACAAATGAAAGAAATATAGATTAACCCACATACTAGAAAAAAGAATTAATGAATAGAAAAAGGGAAGGATTACACAAAATAAGAATGTAATATTCAACTGACATCATATTCCATAGAAGTGTTATATTCACCCTCAGATAACATGGCTCTGTCAGAACCACGGCGTGAGATCACAGTGCTACCCTGGTGCTCTATTTGGTTCACCACTGAATGCTCTATTTGGAACCATCAAAGGAACATATAATAAATGAAAATAAATAAATTAAAGGACATTGTATATGAAAGCAAAAAATAAAGTCGGTCTAAAAAGATGAATGCCATACAAATATAGATAGCAGACACAGTTTAAAAGTCACTAGCCATGCTCATGTATCATATTTTATAGCTTAAACTACACATATTACCACATATATTTTGTTGATATTTGATTACTGATTAGAAATACCAAATTTACAGTGATAATTTGACTGTAAAATCTAACCTTACCTGAACCTACATGTATATAACATATGAAATGGCAGGCAGCAATGGTAACATAAAAAATCTTAGTATATCAAATTAGAGCTTGAGCATATTCTTATAAAATCAACCACATGTTTTGCATGTGCATTTGCTTGCTATTGAACCACTGTACGGAATACAAGATTGACAGTGACAAATTAGTCGTAAAAATCAACCACGTGTTTCGAATATTGCTACAATTACACCTTATTCATGTACAAATTACAGTACAAACACCACTGGAATTTTAGGAAGTATAAACTGTAACTACTAAAAAATGATATTATTATGGGTAAGTGTAAGCAAATGTCAGCAAAAAAGATATAAGAAATGTCATAAAAATGACATTATCTGAACTATTTGGCAAACCCTGGAAGATGATGTAACAACTACCTAAGCTATTTAAGTATTGCAACAATTACACTTTAGTTACATACGGATAATGGGACAATCACCACTAGAATGATAGCAAGTATAAACTATTTGACAAACTATATGTCAGCACATAATGATATAATGGATGCGGCATACATAAAAAATATTCTCTTCCATATAATAATCAACACAACACATGCTCTATCTTTTCTTAGGCAATCAACACATGCTCTATCCTAATTGATATATTTGAACACAACAGATGGAAACTACAGATTACAAAGGAACCTAAATTACTTTCTGTTCATAAAAAAATTTTTGGA
Source organism: Panicum miliaceum (assembly GCA_032594955.1). Lineage (NCBI taxonomy): Eukaryota > Viridiplantae > Streptophyta > Magnoliopsida > Poales > Poaceae > Panicum > Panicum miliaceum. The sequence goes on along the minus strand of CM064067.1, from coordinate 32,765,856 downwards.
GCTCACTATAACCAAACACATGCAAATTAAATGGCAAAAGATGTCAAAGTATTCAAAAATATTTATATAGTTTCCAACGTTACAAATTTTATCAGAAAATAAAATATCCTTAAATTGTTAAGATGCTAGCTGTTGTTACATGAACCAACAAATGAACTGCCAACTACCTGTTGGCTCTCACAGCACTCGGCTTGCACTGAACAAGAAGCTAACAAAACTAATCAAGTACAGAAGACAACTGAGCATTCCCCACAGAATGATCGATGCTACTTCATGCATCTTCAGAAGCCTAACGCCCTCAAACCCCCTAGATGTCCCAAATCAGGCTGTAAGAACAGATAATACACAGGCCTCTATGTACGCACCTCCTGCCAGCGTCCCCTCCCGGCCCTAGCCTCACGTCGGCCGCAACAGCCCCACATCCTCGGCGAAACATGTGAGAACCAAAGCCTCCGCCGCTGCACGCAGCAGAATTTTGAGGAGCTGCATCAGGCGGAGAAGAAACTAGACCAAAAGAAATCAGATAATAAAACAAAGGAGCAAACAGACAGATGTCACCGACCAACAGAGATTAGCTTGAGAAATGGAAGAGGGGATCTAGAATCGCCTTCTCTGAACAAGCTCGCGGACAGGGAAATGGAAAGGACAACATGGTGGGCAGAGTTGACGAGGTCGATCTGAAATATCTGGGCGCAGACAACCTGGCTCCACATGCCAGAGAAAAAAGAACAGAAACGAACAGACAATGAATCTGACCATCGGACCATGCACATCGATCAGGACAGCAGATCGGACGGACCAAAAATCGGGTGCTGAAGAGCCGAGAAACGCTCGGGTGTCGTTTAGCTTTTCTCTATTTTTTTATTACTCTGCGTTTCTAGCAGGTCCCTGACCAGTTCAATATCTGTGCAAAGTTTCATTCTCAGCATGTGCTGCATCATGCCCTCAAGAAAAAAAAAGCATGTGCTGCATCATGATCCGGACGAACATTGGCATGCCGTGGTAACTAATATTCAGATGCAATTTTGTCAATGCACGAACCCACGAATACAGAACTTCTAAAACAAATTGTCTGACGCAATGTTACTAGGACGGATAACTCACGAATCATGAACCTAAAACAGCAGAGAGACCGAAACTGCAACAACACAAGGCATATTAACCTAACACAACTAGGTAGTGCTAGCGAGTTTGCCCATGAAGGCAAGGTGATCACCGGAGCATCTAGGCGAGATCAACAAGCACAGCCATGGCCGCCTTAACAGCGACGCCGGCAGCGGCAGCGACCGATGCGGCAGCGCCGGAGCACGCGCACCCCGAAGGCCTGGGGCGCACGCCCGGCTGCGTCAAGGTCCCAGGCGCGGGCGCCGCGGCCAGGCCCGCCGGGTGCACCATGACGCGCACCATGAGCCTCTGGCCCTCCTGGCAGTGGCCCGGCTCGCCGCTGATGAAGCAGAAGAAGCCCGGGCGGTCGAGGCGGACCGTGGTGGCGCCGTCGGAGAACGCGGCGAGCGGCTCGGTGGCGTTGCAGGCGTCGAAGGCCGGGCGGTCCACCACCAGCACCGAGTCCTGGGCGTACTTGAACACTGCGAGCAGGAGCATCGGGTCGGATCAATGTCATACACGCGCCGCACCGTCGCCGTACCTGCATCGACTGGGTGAGGAATGGTAGAAATGGTTGCTGTTTCGGCATGGCTACTCACGGAGGCGGTCGCCGACGTGGAAGCGGTTGTTCGTGGCCCACCAGTCGTAGCTGGTGTTGGCGTCGGGGACGCGCCACCCGCGCGGCCCGCCCACGTGGAACTCCAGCGGCGCCGGCCGCGGCGCGGCTGCCTCCGCGGCCGCGGCGCCGGGAGCGACGAGGACGAAGAGGACGGCGCCGGCGAGGGCCAGCGCGCCGGAGCTGACGGTGCCGGCCGCCGCCGCCATGAATCTAGCTTGCTTGCTAGCTTGCAGCAGGCGGCGAGGACGAGGGGAAGGAGAACGACCGAGGCTCTGGTGCTCCGGCAGCGGCTTGGCGGTGCACGCGCGCGCTCGGGTTGAGTTGCGTGGAGTGAGTGGGAACTGCAGGCGGGTGCGCTCTCGTGGGCGCCCGCGCCCGTCTTGTAGGGTCTCGGCAGGCTCGGCGGCGGTTGCTAACTTGGTATGAGTATGACACCTGCTGGTCGCGTCGCGACGGGGTGCCGGTTGTGGTTTGACCGCGGGAGCGCGCGCGCGCGCGCTGAGGGTTGAGAGGAACGTGCGCGCGGCGAGCGCGAGGAGACGTGGGGAACGAGGCGGCGGCAGTTAGCGCTTTGCATGGCATGCCATCGCCGCCGCCGGCGTGCCAACGTACAAGGCGGGCGGGCGGGCGCCACCCCCCGCAACTTCTCGAGCGTCCGCGCCGGCGCGCCGTGCTTGGCATCTCGATCGTCGGGTGCGACGAGTCCTACCAGAGCTCGGGTTTGTCAGAAACTCAGATGAAACTCGAGAATTAAGCGAAATCTCATCATACTTTTGGCCTTTTGGGGAGCAAAATTTGCTTGTTGCGCAGAACGGCACAAGTTGCTTGTTTTTCATGTCACCTCTGCGGCCTAGGAAGAAGTTACTTACATTCTGTTTCCACTTACAGGAGTCATGGCCTCATGGGCTTAATGGACTGGCTAGGCTGACTTGGGCTTCAGAACTTGAAGATATGCACAATTTCTTTCGAGCGATACGTCCCTTTTTTTTTGAACTAAAGATACGTCCCTTTTTACAAAGAGGGAAGTTCATGCGATTTGTACGTATTTAATTACGAAGTTCTTCATCACCTAGATTTTACCTACAGGTCCCTTTCTAAGTCGCTATCGTTAATCAGCACGATCACTGTTCTTCTTTGTTAACAAAATCCTCCCTGTACCCATGACGGGGCACATGATCTGTGTCCGCTTCCGGATTCGAGCGTCTCTTTAGGCAAAAAACAAAAGATCTAGGGATTCTTGGATGGAGGCTATACTCTACCGAAAACATTTTTTACGCGCCCATATCCCCTAGCTGGAACCCTATTTTTGTGCTGTTTCCCACTGCATTCCAACGCGAGTTGATCGGAATACTTGTCTGTCTAGGCCGCTTACATGTCCCTTGGCTGCCAATAGTTTGATCAAGCTAAGATTCGATCATCCAGAAGGCTCCGGGAGATGTGTAGACCATTCCATCATGATTAGCTACGATAATTGGTATGATGGACGCTGTTGAACCTTGCTAAAAACCAAAGGCAAAGGGACAAGAATTTTGTGTCTCTTCAGAAACCAGAATGTCAAACCCTCGGAAGCTCGGAGCTCAACTCCATGGCTCCAGATTCCTTGAAAACGTCTTGTCCGCCGATTATGTTCTAACGACGGAAAAATAACGTATCTTTCGCTGCCATCGGAGGTCCTAGGAAGGAACTTGCTGTTACTGTTCCCTTGAGATTCTTTTCATGGAGCCTGTCATTTGTTCAGGCCGTATATACAGGACCTGTGTGCTTTCTTCTACAATGAAAAGGCACTGCACCAACCTGACCCTGATTTACTGGTTCTCATGCGTGGCAGCGAGGCAGTTCTATACCGATCGGTGTATCCATGTATTCCTGTGTGTGCTGGGTTTGGAAGTTGCCCGGCCAGATAGAAGAGCCTGCGTTGCTCTCTCCCTTTCCTGCATGGCGGTCGCTTGCCGTATCGACGAACCATTCGTACAGATCACGTACACTCTTTTTCAGCGAGAAGCAAGATTAGATGCTCCTTCTATCCCAGATGCCCAAGCTTAAATACTCCCCGCACGAACGCTTGCTCGAGTACATAATTATTTGCCGCATATAGATAGCGCCTTCCCTTTCCGGCCCCGGATCGGAGGCCAGGCCGGCTTTATGCGCCCCGCCATTTAACAGTCCCCCCCGCGCCGGGACAGCTGTCGCCGGCCGGCCGCCCGCGCTTCAGCCTGTCCCCCGCGGACGCAGCCCTTGCCCGAAACGGCAGCCACGACGACAACGAACGCCGCGCTAGTTTACTCCGACCGACCGATCCCCCCGTACGAAAGCATCATCTCCACCCCACGGCCGGGCATCGCTTTGGCGCCACCGAGAGAGAGAGCCGGAGTTCTCAAGTGCCCGAGGCGTATAAGGGACGGCAGCGGCCGGCGTGGGATCGGTGGGACGCTCCGGCCCGGCCGTACGGCCGTGTGGCGGAGAGGGACCAACGGTCGCCGGCCAGGCGTGCGCGCGGGGAAGCAGGGCATCGCCGCGGTCGCCGTGATGGCTACGCCTACGCCCGGGCATAGCTAAAAGCAATTCGCCGTTGCTCGCGATGTACGTGACAGTGTGCCGGCCGGCCGGCGGCCGCGCGCTAGCTTTTGCCGATCTGGTGAGGTCGGGCTAGCTAGGCTAGGCTAGGATTAAACTAGGAGAGCTTCCCTTAATCTAAAGAACTAGGGAGCGAGAGCTATGGCAGCAGCAACACGGCAGTACGTGGACCGGAGCTCGTGCGGTGGTGCGGCGAGCCGTGTGTCGAGTTGTTTAATGCGGAGGAAATCTATGCATGCCCGTGGAGTGGAGGGGTCGATCCGGCTGCAGACTCCGATCGATCCCCCGGCCTGAGCAGAGGCGGGTCCAGATTTGGAAGGTGGGTATTCAAAATTTTAAGTGGTGTAAAAAAAATTTGATAGTCCAAAGCATACATTAATAGCACATAATTGAGTAGCAAAATATAAATGGTTCAAAATTTAAAATTGTTCACCATATAGATAATAGATGTACTAAATGATCAACATATCAAAGTGAGAATATCTGAAATAAATAGAGGATAAAATTCTAAAACAACATATGCATTGATAAGGATGCTTACAAATTACAAGATAACTTTACAATCCTTCATGTTCATAGTTCAAACCTACAAATTGTATTCAAGTTTCAGAAAAAGTCTTCACTACATGTCTACATTGCTGCTAATATTTTCACAAATTCATAAGTTATCACAAATTGCAATGACATATTTTGACGAAATTCAAATAAATTCGTCAATCCCTTGCTCAGTTGCTCACCCAAAATTCAGTGGCTCGCTGGGCGGCCCTCAGCCTCGGGCCCTGGCGCTCTGCACAGCGCGGCGGCGGCGGCGGCACGACGCCCCTGCGCCCTGCGGCCTGCGCGGCGTGGGCGCATTCTGGTGGCCGCGCGCGGCGGAGCCAGGCCCCTCTGCGCGCCGGCGCGGCGACCTGTGCGCACGTGGGCACGTTGGCCCCGGGCCCCTAGTGCGACGAGCGCAGGCGCTGGGGGCGAGACAACTGGGCTGTGGGCGGCGGCGAGGCCAAGGCGTTGGGCCGCGGGGGAGACGGACGACAGGCAGGGGTGCCGTCGGGCTAGGGCAGACAGGGGAAATCGGTATGGAGTCGGGTGCCTGCCTAGGTAGGAGTGGGAAGGGGGAGCTGATCTGAGGAATTTCGGGCCGTATGGTTGGATGGGCCCATGTGGGTTGGCGGTTAGGGGTGGGAGCCTGGTTGCTGAAATTTTTTGGATCGAAAGAGAAATTGATCTAGGAGTCTTGTGTGTTTTGTTATTTTTGTTTTTAGAATCATATACATAGAACACACTATATATACAAAATTTTTGATGAAAAATAATAGGTATTCAATTAAATACCCTTGAATTGAATGGGGCCTGCCCCTGGGCCTGAGGCGGTTGTGACGCGGTGGTCGGGAATTTGGACTCCTCTCCGACCACTTGTGATCCTCCCTGCCATGACAAATTAAAGCTACTTACATCTCCAGCAGATTACTTATCTCCTATATTCTATATATTTTCTGTCTCCATTATAATACTTTTTATAGTTTTGGTAGCCAGTGCTATAGCAAATTACTCAATGGATAAGGTGGAGGGAGGAGTCTTTTATATTTGAGCAAGAGGGAGGTGTGTTTTGACGACCTCTAAAATTTTTTGGTATTGATGATGGAATTAGTAATCTACTGGAGCACCTCCCATTACCAAAAGGATAAATCTTTTAGCATTAGGAAGAGAGATGATTAATTTGCTGGAAATGCTCTAAGATAGCCTCGCAAAAGACAAAGCCTGACGCTAGCTCTCGAGTGTGGACTGTTTCCCCACGGTGCTTTTGTAATGGTCCAACCAATGTTTTGACGACCTGCGAACATAGATTTGATCGAACTAATATAACTATCAGGTTTCAGAAGACACGTACGTGCAGTCACGTCTGTCAACTCGACCACTGTTAATTTCACCCATCAATCCGTGCGTGTGTTCTTACTTCCTGCATGCCCCCGACGACGGACGCGCCCGGATCCGAAACACAACACGAGTTCATCAATTAATCGGTTGGTCTTCCACTCGGAGTCGACGGCGGTGGTCACTCCTAGCTAAAAACCTTCCAGTGCTTCACGTACCAGTTTCCACAAAAGCAATGTGCAGCCACAGCGAGTTGGCCATTAACGAAACATACGATACGACCACCAGCCATGGTCCCTGACCACTATTGATTAGATCATCAACCGTGTGAGAAGATCAGATCAGAATCAGATCAGATCATCGTTTGACCGTGGCCGTAGACGGCGCACTGGCTGGCGGCACAGCATCACCCGGCCGGCTCAAGCGTGCCGGCACGCACGCATGCATTTATCGAAAAATATAGGGTAACCACAACGATGTTCGGCAGCCTACAAGATTTACCCGTAACCGCGTACGATTTGCAGCAGCCGCCCGCAGCGTAATTTTATATGCGGAGTACGCGGATCCAAAGCAGCAACGTGTCAACCGCGACTACGTGCGTTGACAGCCTTCCTACTATGTGCTCGTAGCTATATGCTCGTTCCTCTGAATCATGCATGGCCTTGAGGCGTCAACTGGTGGGTTGCCCCTTTTCGCTCTGCTCCACTTTGCGAAACATGCTTGCGCTATGCGCTCTGTACCAAGAAGGGCAATGCGTGACTACTGGTCTATGTCTATGTCTATCACAAGATTTTTCTTTTTTGTTCAAGCAACAGGGTCACATGCGTGACACAACACACAAGTTTAATTATTGCTAACAGCTAGCTTTCGTTCCTTCCTTTTATCCTTGATGAGAGAGCTTGATTAGTTATCTTTTTTCATGTCGTTACAAAAAGGCAACGCACCTCCGCGATGAATGCTTGGTTCTTTTCTTGAGCTTGCACCTTTGCTGGTGCGAGCCACTTGCTTCTTTTTCAGCTTCTTCGCACCGTTTTAATTGGCACGTCTCGAAGCGATAAGCCATTAGGGTCGTTGCAGTTATGCCGAAAACGACTAGTTTAGTTACTTGTCTATCGCAGTGCAGGAAGTTCACAACTAAAACATGGAGCGCAGGATTAACCATGTTTAATCCAGGTTACCTTATATGATGAACATTGCAGCAACAGAGTCAATCAAATATAATATGATCCATTGCTAATATTCATATATATTAATTAAGGCAGGTACGTTGCTACACATGGGCCATCACGTATGTCATTTCATGCGTTGCTTGTTATGTAACGCCACGTATTATGATGGACTCAAGATCGAATACCGCACCAGGTGATTTTAGCTCCCTTGCACTCTTTCGTTAAATGAAGTGTCGACAACTGCCGACAATATTGTGGGTGGGGTCAGGGGAGGGGAAGGGGGCGCGTGCCCCGGTAAGTTTCTCTCACAACCTAATTCAACTAGCCATATTTAAATGTGGACTTAATTAGATTCTTTTCGCACCTACCCAACATGTAAGTACGGTAAATATGTTAATGGTAACAAGACTGTACCCCGTATCATGGATTAGAGATGGTTAGTTTACTATCAGTATTTTACATTATTGGTAAATAAAATTTGTCGGAGTTTCCTGCGATAAACACTAAATTCAGAGAAATCATAAATAAATTCAAACAAAGTTTAAACAAATGGTGATAAACATGGTATAATTTTTTTTTCCTTTAGGCACTCACCGGTAACCATGAAATATCTGGATATTTTGGCTGATAAAAATCCCTATAAAATCATTAAATATTTGGAGCGTCTCCTTATCGGCGAACAAGATTCAACATAAGAAGCAATACTGTTATAAAAAAAACAAAAGAAGCAATACGGAGCAGAGCACCACGTGCAGCACGGCGGGGGAATGGAAGATGTCACCAGCCCATCATGTCCAACTATTAGCAAAGAACGCACAGATCGCTCTCAAGCTCTCTCGTGCCCCCCGATCTGCTATTTTTCTCCCCTCGCATCATGTCTCCCATGACCCCAGAAATCGCATACAGTGACACAGAATCCTCCTCCGGTTGTGTGCGCCTCGAGGCTCGAGGGCGAGCCTCTCCCTCCCATTCGTCGCCCTCCCACCTTGTGCTCTTTTCTTTTCCTCCCGTGCTAATCCTCAGCAACCCCCTCCTATCCTAAAAATAAAGCGCTCGAGATCGCTGGTAAACATCAGCTCCCACTCGCGGTCTCCTCCGCGCACGCACGCGCTCTCGCTTTCTCCCTCTCGCGCACGTCTCGTTTGTTCGCGGGCACGAACGGGGCCGAAACCGAGTGAGGGCGCGCGGCGAGCTGACCGGCTGCTGACCCCGGGTCAGAGCGTAGCCCGTGTCGCGCCGTTGCGGAGCGCGCGGACGAGGTGGGGTGTGTGGTGGGGTTAGGCCGCGCTGCCGCACTAGCACTACTCCCGGCCGTGTTGACGGCCGGCGAGGCGGGGCGACCCGACCCGACCCGGCCGCCGTACATGCGGAGGGACACGGTAGGGAGGGGACCAGGTGACGCGCGGCCGGGCCGGGGGCGCGTGCCGACTGCCCGACGTGGCGCGCGCCGATGGGGCGCCCGCCGGGGGGGGGGGGGGGGGGGGGGCGGGGCGGGGACGATGTGGCGGTGGCGCGGTCAAAAGGGAGGTCGTGCACCGCCCCGGAGGCCGAGCCGGCTGGCCTTTTCGGCGACGGCGACGGCGACGGCGCCATCGGATTAGCGCGAGGCTCCCCGGCCGGCTCGCCTTTCTTCCTCGTAACCGCGTCGCGGAAGAATAATATCGCTCGCTCTGGCTTGAAGCGACCGGGACGCGCGCAGCGGCGGCCAGGTGTTCAACGAGTTAGGCGCCTCGGCTTAGCCTCGCCAGCGATCGCCGCCGGGTCTAGGATTATTTTAGCTCATCGTGATCGACCTGCTGCTTGGCGAGCAGCTGCAACTTTCTGGTCTACGACTGAGCAGTGGAATTACGATCCAGTCCTGGATTCGCCTTTGCATCCGCGTTAATTGCAAATTTGGAGAGGGTTTGCGAAGAAAAGAATTCTGCATTTCAGTTCTTAAATTCGTTCACGATGCCTTGTCTTTACAGATTAGGAACGTAAATTGTTTGTGTTATACTATACCTTAGTTAATTGGACAAGTGTTCATGAACAGAGCAGTTTGGTAGTAGCCATGGATCCGTCAGTGGCAATGAAGGCGTCATTTCGGATTCTTTCAGATGTGGACTATCAGATTCTGAAGGGGCGTACACGTGAAAAGAGACAAGCTGGCTGCTGTCTACTACGGCGTTGAGCTAAGAAACGTGGACCAACACGAACGACGGCTACATATGTTCGGGTATTGGTAGGCCATAACGCAACTTGGGAGCCCCCGAGTCAACTGTCAAATGCACGAGCGCGACACTGTACAGACCGAAACGAGGCAGGTCAACTGTGCTGTGCTGGGTCCGGAGTCCAGCACAATGATCTAGCACACCTGATGAGCTTGTATTGGGACCAAGCGACTAGCAAGTAGTGCTTGCTTGCTCGACCTTTGGCGTTTGTGGTAAGAGGGGGGTGGGTCCATCCGTCCGTGTACCATGTTACTATGCATCATGCATGTGTTAGCATTCAGAAAGATTTCTTCGGATCTGTACTGATTTCATGTGAAGTTTACGTGAGATAGATAGGTCGCCTCACAGCTCATAATAATGGGCCGGCTTTGAACATACTATTTCTGTTCTCATGTTCAGCATCTACATCAGCAGTAACCTAGCTAAGTAGAACACTAAAAGCGACACACCACCAAAATCGACTGTATCATCTGACAGACTGACACACGAACGAACTGAATTTTCAGAGATCACTCCATACGATCGATGACTACTCCATCGATCGCGAGCGAAAACGGCTGCAATCTAGCTAGGATCTGCCGGTTGATGGCCGGCGTTGGCCGCTGGCTACGAGCAAAGGAAGCATGGTTTGTCCCTGTCGTGGCTCCTCCACGCAGCACCGGAAAAAAAAACACACACAGGGCAGGTGCTAAGCTAATCTAGCTCTAGGCGGGGAGGCCGCGCTTTCGGCAGGAAATCCTGCGGTAAGTCGGTAATCCGTCATCATATCCGTGGAGAAGAAAGCCGGCAAAACTAAAGCTTCCCAGAATTACCCGCGACACCGATCGGCCGGGGGGCATTTCCGGCAACCCCCGGCGCCACCAGGGCGTAGTGGCAGTGGGATGCCCCTGACAGCGACGCGGCCTCCCGGCGAGCCCGTGCTGGATATATATGCGGCAGCAGCCGCACTCGGTGGCCGCATCACCTCACTGACACACTCACTGGGGAGACAGCTCGGGGAGGATTAGATATTGATTAGCTCAATCACTAAGATCGTCGAAGTGAAAGGCTTAGTAAGTTCTCTCTTGACTTGAGGTAGCTAGAAAGAGAGAGGAGAGGAGACGGCGGGAATAATGGAAGGGCAGTTTGGCTGGGGGAGGGAGGAGGGAGGGTGGAGGAAGGGGCCATGGACGGCGCAGGAGGACAAGCTGCTGGTCGAGTACGTCAGGCAGCACGGCGAGGGGAGGTGGAATTCTGTCGCCAAGCTGACCGGTACTGATCAAACACTTGTTGCTGATCCTCTCTCGTTTGGTCTGTCACTTGCCTCGTTTGTTTTTTTCCCCTTAATTTTCGTCAGCGAGATCCTCAACCAACCTGAGGCTGCAACTTGCATTAGGTTAATCGGCAAGTTGATACAGTAGTCAAACCTGCAAGTGCATGTAGATTTTGGCTCGCATGATTGCCAACTTGCTAAGCCAAATAGTCAATTGAGATTCATGGCTCAGCTCCCATCGTACGCCAAGTGGCTTTGCCAAGTAAGCGTCTTACACCGGCCGGGCTTGATGCAGGTCTGAAGCGAAGCGGCAAGAGCTGCCGGCTCCGGTGGGTGAACTACCTGAGGCCCGACCTCAAGAGAGGCAAGATCACGCCGCAGGAGGAGAGCGTCATACTCGAGCTGCACGCCCTCTGGGGAAACAGGTAACAATCTCATCTCTTCTGAATCTGCTGTTTTTTTTTCTTTTTCTGCATACAACTGGACGGCAGTAGTAGCTGATCACGTTCTGCTCTGATACATGCACAGATGGTCGACGATCGCGCGCAGCCTGCCGGGGCGGACGGACAACGAGATCAAGAACTACTGGCGGACGCACTTCAAGAAGGGCAAGCCGTCCAAGAACATCGAACGCGCGCGGGCGCGGTTCCTCAAGCAGCGCCGCGAGATGCAGAGCCAGCTGCTCCTGCAGCAGCAGCAGCAGGGGCAGGACCAGCAGCAGAGGCAGAGGCAGGCCGGCGACGACCACGACGACGGAGCAGTCACCAGGGAGGCGTCATCGTCGCCGGCCGTCTCGCTGGCGGCGAAGCACGAGGAGGACCTGCAGATGCTGCAGCAGGACATGGACGACCTGCTGTTCCAGTTCTGCTGCCCCATGGCCTCCTCCTCCTGCCTCCTCCCCGGCGCCACCGCCACCAGCGCGTCGGCGAGCGAGGAGGGGTCCAGCGGGGACCACCCCCAGCTCGACGGCGGCGCCACGTGGGGGTGGGGCACCCTGTGGAACCTCGACGACGTGGTGGATGACGTCGACGGCGGCGCCTGCGGCGGCTGGGACACCAGCTTATTCCCTTTGCTGCAGGATCAAGGGCTCGCTTTCTACTAGCAGCTAGCCTACAATTTTTATAGCCCAGCTACTATAACTAGATGTTCTTTTCCGTGCTGTACTGCTTGCTGCTGCCGGCGCCTATGCGTGGAGGGTACACGTAGTGGCTAGAGGGTAAGAGCGAGAGGTGCACTGAGATTGTGTACATGTGGTGTTGGTGGATAAGGATGCAACACCAACTAAAGCCCACTTCGATCGAGTAGCCTGTCTCCGTGACATGTTTAGCTCGACTTAGAGCACCTTTTTTAAGGGGAATGATGTAGTTTTGTTTTTCTCCTTTTGAAACAAAGGAGGATGAGAGGACAAGAAGATATGAAGGTGTTGAAAGTGCACCTTGTGTCCTGTACTTTCATTTTACATCTATATACTCGCCAACTCAAGTTTAGCATGCATTTTGATGCACAATTAGTCTGAGTACTGGCCTGGATTTCTTTTACTTTTATGCACCTTTTAGGAACGAGTTCTACATAATTGTGCTATCATTTCACATTTTCACACAAACGCATATCATAAGTAAATAAATTAGTAACAAGTTGCACGTGTATATTTATAAAGGTGAGTGGGAGTGCATGTATATGAGCTTGCATGTTTCGTAAAAAAAATTGTAATAGGTTATGTTAATTTATTTGAAAACTTCAACTAACTATACATGATTGGCATGGGAAAAAGAACCACGAGAATTTTGCAATAGTAAATTTTTCGAATGAGAGAACGTGGCCCAAGGCACGAAACGTCCAAAAAGTGGCAGAGGCCCATCTAAGAACCAAATTGGGCTCATTATCGTCAACTACGCAGACACCAACAACACAGAAAGCCCACCTTCCCTGAGCCTCTTATACCCTCTCCTCCCCCAGTTCTCTCATAAACCCTAGCCGCCGGTACCGTGCTGAATCCTTCTCACTTCGCCTCTTCTCCGCTCCGTTCCTCCGCCATCATCTGGTAACTTCGCTACCCCTCCCCAATCTCTTCTGCTCTCGTTTGCTGCGATTCTTAGCGGTATCGGGAGTAGTCACTATTTATTCTCTTCGCATTTACTAGGGCTCACCCCTGCGCGTAGATTCAAGATGTATCTCCAGTACTACATCAACGAGAAGGGGGACAAGGTTTACACCACCAAGGTTGTATGACCTTACGCTTAAAACTTCGCTGAATAGCTGATGGTTTTGGGGTATTAGCCCGTGCTGACGTGCGTATCTTGTTTCCTCCTTTGCAGAAGGAGTCGCCTCTCGGCGTTGCGACGCAGTCTGCTCATCCGGGTACGCCCCTTCGTTCCATGGAGTTCCTTTTGTGTCTGCTGTTATCTTACCTGTCAAGACGTAATAATATGGTTTTCTTGTTGGGAAGAAAGATGTAATCATCGACTCACGGTCGTCTAATTATTAGCGTGAGCGTGAGCAGGCATGTTTGTAGACTTGTTGGAGGTCCGCCGAATGTGTTAATGGTTTTTGTGATTAGACATCCTCTTTAGATTTTTTTGGAGAACTCGTATAGATTATTTTGTTGTTAATCCGTTGCTGGGCTCAACCCTTTCCAAACAGAAAGGCATGTTTATTTATGTCAATTGCTGTTTTTGGTTGTTGAAACATTGATGGTCGTGGAGGGTTGCTTGCTAGCACCAGTTAATCCTAATTTCTCATTTGGTACTTGTGGGTTAGGATCATAATAGGATGCCAAGCGTGTATATTCACATTTTTGTTTGGGTTAATTGGATTGGTGCCATCGCAAATATCCAACTTCGGAGATCTGCCATTACAATTCATCTATTTAGAGATGTGTCATTACAATTCCCCCTCTACCTGAGATGTGACATTTTATATGTTTTTGTTACACTTAGGCCCACATGCAAGCTCTGGTATTTTCGTATGGACAAAAATACCCCTGCTACATCTCTTCTCTCCTCTCACCTACGCGTGGGGGCCACACTCACCTCTTTCCTCCTCCCTTTCTCCCCCATCCATCCATTCTCAATGGAGGCTACAAACACCACGCCACCATATCTGCTGAGTTCTAGCTTGACCTGGCATGCGTCTGGTGCCGTGCTCCCCCACCTCTCCCTGTCCGCTGCTGTCCCTTGGTCTCCCGAGTGTCTGGCTCTGCTGCGCACCGGCCCCCTCTCACGCTCTAGCGCCATCTCCGTCACCAGTGGATCACGGCCATGGCTGGGCAGCAGCGGTGGAGCTGATGGGGTCAAGGCGCGGAGGCGGTCATATGGATAATAGCAGAAGCAAAACGGCCTTTTCCTTCAGCTCCGCAGCTGCTGGGGTCCACCATGGCAGTGAGCTTGCGAGCGGTGGCCGTGGCGCGAGGTCAGCGGGAGCGCGGCGGTGGGGATGGGCTTGAGCAGGCAGCGTCGGACGTGCGAGAGGCCAGGCGCGAGGCTGGACTTGAGCGCAACGACGGCAAACATGTGCGAGGCTAGGCAGCGGAGCTAGACGCGCACAAGGCCGGCTGGGAGGGTGGCACCGCCAGACGCGCGCAACGGCGCAAGGCCAGACGGGAGCGCGGCGGCGGCGAATGTGCGCGGGGCCAGGCGGCAAAGCTGGAGGTACGTGAGATCGGGCAGGGGCGCGGTGCAGCCGTATGCGCGCGAGGCCGGCGGGAGCAAGGCGGTAGCGGCAAACGAGCGCGAGGCCGGTTGGAGCGCGGCGGCGGCGGACGAGCGCGAGGCCGGCGGGAGAGCGGCCACGGTGGCAGCAGAAGCACGCTAGGCCTGCAAGCTTCTCGCCGCCACGGTGGACTCCTGTTGCGGAGCTGAATGCAAGGCCGTCTACCACCGGTGCTCCGTGATTGCTCCCAGGGCCTTCTCGGCCACTGCATTTGACCCAACAACTCCACTGTCGCTACCCTGCCATGGCCATGGCCGTGATCCATTGGGGACAGAGGGAGACAACGGCGGAGGGTGAGAGAAGGATAGAGATTATTGAGGGCATTTCGGTCCATACGAAATTAGAGTAGCTGCACTGTGGCTTATACGTGGGTCCAAGAGCATCTAAAACGTATAAAATGGCACATCTCAGGTCGATGGAGAATTGTAATGGCATAATTCTAAATAGACGAATTGTAATGGCAGATCTTCGAAGTTGGATATTTGCGATGGCACCAATCCAGTTAACCCTTTTTGTTTTTTGTATCTGAATCAATCATATTCCATCAAGATATAATTTGCAGTGATGCAGTTTAAATAGTACCTTGCACTTTCAATTTCTTCTGAGATAAGGATTCTGGGTATTTTGAACAGATAAATAAGATACTGCTTGCGCAGCTCTTCTGTAAGATCGTAGTGTGAAAAATTTCAGATCATTTTTTTCTAGCAACAAATTCCTTGCAACATGACTTCACCTGTACAATCTAGAATCTTGACCATTCATGAATGGCCTTAACATAAGCACTGTTTGCCAGATTAGAGCTTCATTCTGTTGTGTTACTATTGGACTAAATAGACTTTGAGTTAAACACCGATTTTACTTATTGATGCATAGGACCAAAAAAAGGCGTGTAATGTGCAGAACTGAAACATTTGGAATTAGTCCTTTTCATTGTTGAATTTGTGGTTTTGATTTTATAATTTGAGTACTGAGAAATCTTTACTTGTGGTGCAGCTCGCTTCTCACCAGATGACAAGTACTCTCGCCAGCGGTACCTGTTGAAGAAGAGATTTGGACTACTGCCAACCCAGAAGCCAGCACCGAAGTACTGAAGTTTCAACTGTCCAACCATGGATGTTCAGTAGAAAATCATCTGTTTCACTGCTTGTTGGTTGGAATGTAGATTAGCTATCTGAGAAAAGAAATCAAACACTGCTAGGCGCTACCATGGTATTTCTCAGCACATTCAGACGCTATGTAATGCTATTCTATTGACAGATCGTGCTTCCTAATGTTATGTTACTCTTTCGGTCTTGACTCTTGCTTATATAGCTACTGCAGTACACACGGTCTAGACTGTTACGGTAACCTGTATTTCCTGGGCTACCAGGAGTACAAGGCAGCTTCTCTTGGCCTTTTAAAACGTTCACAGTGCAGTTCGCGTCTTCCCCTGCTGGTGGGTGATTTTGGGGCATTTGGTCCTATAAAACTTTGGAATTCAGACTTTAGAATCATATAAACTTGAATCAACGACGTGCAACTCATTGTTTTAGTGATACTGGGCTCAATAATTAATCCTTCTATCCGTTTCGTGCAAGAAATGACTCAAGTCTGCTGAACTTTCGTGTAATACCTATGAACTAGTACTCCAAAAAAAAATATCTATGAACTAGTGGACACGCTACATTTATCAACGTTGTTTCCACCTCTCCAGAAATGGATCACATTACATTTAACAACGTTGTTTCCACCTTTCCAGAAATGGATCCTTCGCCTCAGACCAGATTGTGCAAGAGCAGAGAGCAGGAACATTACAATTGCTACCATTGCGATTTCACCAAAATGCACATAGACTAGGAAGACGAAATGTGGAATCAACTTATAACATGCAGAATGTATGACAATAGACCTGTCTACCTCAAAAGGCAAATATCAGTCTGCAATGGATAATATTGATCTACACTGGTCCGTGCATCACTAACTAGCATAACTACAACTAAACTTCAAGTTTTCATCAAAAGATGATTTCTGCAAAATGTCCAGAGTAACAATGTTGGTATTGCCACATGTAACATGTTTGTTGGGGACAAAAAGGGTATACTGTGTGAGCGAAAGGGTGTATCGCCTTTCCCAGTAGAATAATGTATTGCCTAGGTCTACTGAGTTGTATCAAAGTGAGCAGTAATCATCTGCACTCTATCTTTTCACATAGGAAACCTTTCCACTACTCTGGAGAAGAAACCATCTCTACCTCCCTGGACGATGGATCATCATCTTCATCTTCAGAGATATCATCTCCAGTGCTGATAATATCAGTATTGCTTGCCTGCCTAACAAACTGTCCTCGTACCCTTGGCCTTGTTTCAGCCAGTTTCTTCCGATTCACATACCTCACTTTCTTGTCAAAACAGCGCTCTTTCCTTTTCTGCCTAAATTTGGCAAGTGCTGCGGCCCTCCTTTCAGAGCGACTGCATGTTTCCTCAGGCACTGGTGTGCTTGACCCTGATGACCACATATTTTGTGTCGGTAAATGATTTGAGTGCATAATCATACCACCGGGATTAAACTGAAATGATGGCATCATAGGTACACCATGGCATTGAGGATAAGCATTGTACTGGGGGATCATCGTTGGTGGTGCATGTCCTTGACCATTGTTTATGTTCGCTTGAAAATTTTGCACCGAAGAAAGTGCTATGCTGTGCTCTACCATCCCTGGATAATAAAATGGGTAATGGTACACAGGTGGAGTTCCTGAAGTATCATTTTGGCCTTCATTGCTTCGCTCCATATGTATGTTAGATGATGAAAAGCACACCATAGGGTACAGTACGGGCATCTCATAAGCTTCTTTATCCCGGATATTTACATCAGTGCCGGTGTCACTTCTGTCAGTTGCGCTAGAGCAATTACCCTGGTTATCAAAAGATTCTAACCGACTCCCACCTCTTTGTAATTCACTATCAAATGAGCTGGTGACTGGGGTGCTTGATTTAACATATGCTAGAAATGCAGACGATTCGCCAACCCTCAGATTAGTTTTTATAGGGCGTGAAAACATTCTTCCTGGTGATGCTGGCAATTAAAAGAATCAAACAAGAAAAAGGTTGAGAAGTAGAACTGATTAACAATGAAAAAGGTAGATCAATTATCACAGGAAATAGACAGGTCAGAATGAAATATCTTACATGCTTGATCGGCATCTACAACAGAACCTGGCACACCCTCCGTTTTGCCTCTTTGTTCGGTCTCAGTAGCAGAAGGATTAGACTGGAAACATGGCAAGAAATGGAAGAGAGCTTAAACTAGTATCGATGCGTACA
Source organism: Panicum miliaceum (assembly GCA_032594955.1). Taxonomy (NCBI): domain Eukaryota; kingdom Viridiplantae; phylum Streptophyta; class Magnoliopsida; order Poales; family Poaceae; genus Panicum; species Panicum miliaceum. The sequence goes on along the minus strand of CM064067.1, from coordinate 32,748,046 downwards.
AATTAGCATGTCATCATCATACAACATAGAAGGAAAACAGGTAGATCTTTGTGGCAACATCAAAGCACAAAAATGGAAATCTACTAAAACAGCAAAAAGAATATCTGAACTGCAACAAACTTCCTAAAGTTACCTCGTATTCACGTTGATTTGAGGTGCCTGTTTCTTGATTCATGTTTTCTTTTGGCCTATCATCTGTCTCATCTGAGAGGAGGGTGGTGCTATTTGTATTGGCATCACTAGGTTCTGAGAGCACCAACTCGAGGTTGTCATTGAAGAAGTTTTTCTCGGGCAAACCAAGCTGCCAACACCAGCACTCAATTTAAAGAACAATTCATACAGGTACAGCAACGTACACAAGCATCTCAGCTTAGAGCATGCTTTTAACACAGAGGCTAAGGTAAATCAGCATAGTGCCCTTTACCATCCGTCTCTGCCGCCACACATGGGTCCAAAGGTTCAGCAGCTCATTGGTGCGCAGAGGCTTCACCAGGTACTCGGCTGCCCCAAGCCGCAAGCACTTGACAACAACCGAGACCTCATCTCTGCTGGACATCACTGCATAGTTCCATCAACAGGAGGACGATCAATCACTACAATCACGTCAGCGGGATCGGTAGAAGACATAGAATAGTGAGGCAGCTTACTGATGATGGGGATGTGGCGCAGGTCCTTGTTCCTGGCAATGTACTTGAGCATCTTGAAGCACTTTGTGACAGGCAGATCGACCTCAGCCAGGATGATATCGATCTCGCTGCCCTCGTAGTTGAGAATATTGATCACCTGCCGCGGAGACTTTGCGCAAGTTACTGAAACAAAAAGGTTTACCAGCACCAGCACAAGCACACATGACGCGTAACAGAATAACAGATTCAATCATTAGAAGTGAACATATTAGTAGTGCAGTACAACTAATGATTAAGCCCACAGCGAGAAGCAAAACACAATCCTAATCCGGGAAATCCCAAGGATTAGACAAACTGTAAGTACGGGGGGTGAAACGGTTTGACTGACCTTGGTATGAGCAGTTGCAGAGGAGCCGCAGCACCTCCCGCGAGCTGGTGGCGTCGCCGTCGCAGAGCAGAATCCTGACCTTGCTCCGGTCCACGAACTGCTGCCCAGCCCCCACCCCAACCCCGGCGCCACCGCTGCCGCCAACGCGATCCCCCTCGCCGCCGCCCACCATACCCAAACCGGCAAACAGACAAACCCCACGCACCAACCACGCTCGCCACCGCCAACCGACACCAACCCGGAGCGTCCGATTCAGCAGCGGCCGGAGCCAGAGACGCAGACGCGGGACGACGCCGCCGCTGGATCTGCGGGCGCCTCCTCCTCCATCCCCGCGGCCGGCAGCGCCGTCTTCCCCTCGCGAGCTACCACCACCACCGCGCGCGAGCCGTGGCCGCCGACGGCAGGGCGGGTAGTACAGTCAGCAGCGGCTGGGGTCACCACCGGCGGCGGCGCGCTCCTCGGCGCGTCGCGGTCGGCCCCCACTCATTATTATCCGCGCCTAATCTACTCCGCGGGCGGCGGTGGCGATGGCGTCCGCTCCCCCCTGCCGCGGTGCCGCGCTGGAGGATATTTTCGTCGCCTTTTTTTCGCTTTCCCCGGTGAGTGCGGTGGGGCACGCAGCAGGAGCAGCAGCAGCAGCCTGTCTGAGCAGAAGAGGAGGCGGCGAGGAGAAGCGGAGGCCAGCCGCGGCTGCGGAGTAAAATAGGAAACGAGGCGACGGCTCGGCGCGCTCGGGCGAGCCGGCCGAGCGATCTCGGCCGCCCGCGGCCGCGCGAGCAGGTGCCGTCCGGTGCGAACAGGCAGCGACCGAGAAGCGGTTGCGGGGCCCAGCCGCAGCCGGGGGGCAGCGGGGCTGGCTGACCGGGAGAAAATATCTAGCTCCGGCTCCCCACGTCAGACGCTTCGCTTTTTGGTTACGTGTCGCTGGGCGGGCCGCCCGGAAATATCTTAGCCCGCCGCGTCGGCCCCTACCTCCGGCCCCCCGGACGCGATTAGATTTGGCGACCTGGTGGAGCCACGCTCCCGGCCGCTGGACCGTGGCGTCACGGGGACAGACCGGCCAGCTGGGCCAGGCGGGCGGGCCGCCGCGAAACGCGAAACGAGAGGCGGAGGCGGGCCGCCGGGTGGTTGTGGGGCGCGCGCCTGGCGTAGTGGCGTGCCCATACGCGGGCACCCCGTCCCCGCACGCGCGCCGGCGCGGGCGGCCACGGTGGCCGCCTCACCGCCCCCTTGTTCCGGATCACGGCGCGCCCGGGCCGCGGACGCCCGGTTGTGCGATCTCTCTCTTTCTTCGCGGACCATCGGAGGAGCGTGACCGGCGGTGGTGGTGGCGGCTCGTGCCGCGGTGGTCCCGGCTCCGCTCTTTACGCTGGCCTATCGTCGCCCTCGGCTGTCATCGTGCGCGTTTCGGCCTTTTGCTCGGGTTGACGATTCAAAAGGTGGCTCCCGTCTCCGGAGATGCAACTCCGGCAGCGACAATCATGGGCCATCTGGGTCGACTCTCGTGTCCGATCAAAGGCATAGCTGTAAAATTCCTCGCGAGCAATGATCATGAAACCTGACCAGCGTTGCAGTTTTTTTTTTCTTTGAGAGTGCCGTTGCAGTTGATATAAACCAATGAGGGTTTCAGCCTACGACTCTGGTTTACACAAAAACATGGCCTTCAGTGATCTTCCCACTGAAAACCTTAAACCTGATGGTTTGAGGTTTCAATTTAGGGGGGCACTGTCTGCTTGCCTCTCGTGGGTCTCTTGCTCTGTGACATGGTAATAGCGACCCCTGAACTTACCATTCAAGATTGTGACTGAATGAGATGTCGCAGACTTACAGCGCCTAGTGATCAATACCACGTCAGATCTCACACGGACACACCACCGTAATTTGTATCAACACAAAACACACGACACGCTTTCCTGATAGGTACAGAGTCGTTCGTACACATTCAACTACCAGGACAGATGATTTATTGGTGTCTGAAGATTTGGAGAGAGGCTTGATAGCCACAGCCAAAGCTACAATTACAGTCAACATCAGGAGGCGATTCAGGTCGATGGACCACCTCATTCATCTTTATTTTACAACAACCTCATTAGTAGTACAACACTTGCATGTAAACATAGTCACAACACGAGCAGAATGCTGTCTACAGAGACGGAGTTGCAGTGGCGGGGGCACTGGCACGGCCAGTTGCTCCAGCCTCCGTCAGCAGAGGCACCAGCTTCCCGCCGTTGTGCATTGCCATGGTAGCTGCTCAGGAGGTGTTAATACCGGAGTTAAAAACAAAATTCAGATGCAAATGAGCAAGATTCATTCAGGCTCAAACGCGGTGCACGGACAAGGAAAAAACAGTCAGGCAGCAACAACATAACTTCAGGAGGCAACGACTCACCATCACAGCCACCGATACGCTCTCCTTTAACGAAGACATTTGGAACAGTTCTCTGCCCAGTCCATTCAGCGAGAGCTGATTGCAAATCAGATCCATCACCTTCACAAACGTGATGGAAACAAATAGTTCAGCAAAGGATTCTCATAGAATGCATAATTATGTCATCTAGGGAGTACTTGGGACATGTTAAGATCGCTCATGTAATGTGCACTGTGCGAAACAGACACACGATGTGCATTGGTGTTAAATGATATAATTGTCCTTCATTGAAGGAGCATTTTTTTACAGTGTCATATTATGATATATCAATCTGATAAAAGGTACTGCAACGATGCTAGAGAGATGACTTTTCAAACATGGTTTGCAGAAGTGCTGAAGTATGCTCTAATTTGATTGTCCCAATGATTATATATACTCATCATTTTGCAGCCACTTTCAGCATCGCAGTTTGATCAAAACTAGTTTTTGCAGTGAACGATATAACAAGAATCAGATAACATATAAAATATTTGCAGCTCTTGTTTAAACTTCAACCAGATCTTTCAGTTGATAGGTGAGCTGATAACTATATAATTGGTTTCTACTTTCTAGAACCATCATTATTCAATATTGTAAAAGTTACCCTTCTTTAATTGGTTCACTTTCTTGACTATTAAGATTTAATAATCAGACTGGTGCTTGTAAATTAGAATAAAGATAACTGGCTAAAATTTTTAAACATTCGTCTGCCTAATTGCAAACCATACAAAATAAAAGTACACTAAAATCAAACCACTCACTTTCCACATCCAATTCAACAGCCTTGTAATTCGCCCCCAGCTGTGCTAGCAGTTGCTTTACTCGGGTGCAGAAAGGACAGTAAGTTTTGCTGTGGCCATCCAAATCGAAATAGCAGGAAATGTCAAATCATGAAATTGAAGTAAACATATCGAACCTTATTAACTTTTGAGAGTAACAACAGAATCGTTTGAATGCTTATGTGTGGATAGTAAAAGGAGTAATCATATTTCAGACTCTTATTATTCAAAAAAAATATTTCAAACTCTTATTTGATCACTTGTGAATTTTGATTGGCATGAACAAGAACATGGCAAACCATGTGTAGCAGCATACCGTTAAATCACTGGTAAAAATAATGGAGGGAAAGAACGAATCCTGATAAGAAAACACTGGTCCCTCTCTAGTTCTAACCATTTCCAACAGTCTGATGGGATGTGGGAATTTCAATTCAAAATCATCGATTTTTGCAGAACTATGGTTGATAGATAAACTTTCTGTAGTTTCAGGTCACCCTTTGGCACAAAAGCAGGAAACTAATACGGCCGAGACAGAGGAATAAACGGTTTGGCAAGGGATATGGCGTGCACAATCTCTTCAATTTCCAGCCTCGCTAAATCCAGCTCACGTTTTCACTCGGGTAGTAGGAAAGCAAAGAGTAGACGGGAGAGACCTGAAGACGACGACGGGGGAGGAGGCGACGATCTCCTTGGCCTTCTCGAGCGCCATGGGCGGCTTGCTAGTTCCTCCCGGTCCCGGGCTCGTTGCTGGACGGGTCGATGTCGCGAGGAAGAAGACGCTGTGCGTGTGAACTTCAGAGAACTGCACGGCTATGTGATTTCCGAGCCCACCCCGCCCGTCCGGTTTATATATGCAGATTTGTCGTGGGGGCCGGACGAAAACGAGAGATTCTTTGTGCGCCGCCGCTGCCCGCGTCGCCGGCCTCGCCGTGCAGGCTAAGCCAGTAGCGCACCCACGCTGCCACGCACGAGATGACGGTGCGCCGGTCACAGGTGGCCGGACCATCTGTGGGCGGCTGATTGAACACATGGGCAGAGCAGGGCAGCAGGCTACTTCTGCCTTCGTATTCTTTGCCGGTCGCAGCTGCGACACTTGTTCCAGCAAAGCGAAATTCTGCCTTCGTATTTGCAAAGCGAAGTCAAAAAAATAGTAGTACCAGCAGATTTTTGACACGGAATTCCGCTGGGCATGCGTTCGTTTTTCAGTCGTACGGCGACTTGGTGCGGCGCTTTTTGAACGACGGAAGATGAGACAAGTTCTGCTGGTACTACTATTTTTGTTTGGAATCAATGGCAGCAATGCGCTTTTTCAACGCCTTTCATCGTTTAGGCCAGGCCTGGCGAAAGGAAGAAGCCAGCAGCCCAACCCAACAATTTGCTATTCGGCCCATCAATTTCATGAAATCCGTGTTGAATTCCACGAGTGGATCCAAGATTGTGACAAGGTCAGCGGGACAATTTCTGTTTCCGAGCAGAACCTCATTCGGAGTCAGGTTGCATTGCTTCCATTGATGGAAGCTTTGTTATGTAACACTACTTGTTCTACTATGATAACATGGTTTATTATTATTATCACTCAAATTAATCAGGTTTTATCTGCTAAAAACCAAAGGCTAATTGCTCAAGGTTTGAATGCTGCTCTGTTCAGATAGCATCTGTTGCTCTGTTCAGTTTTAATTCCACCACTATTTATTTGTTTCGAGAATTTCGTTTGACCAACCACAAATAAAATTCAGATCTGTCGACCGAATTGCAAATTCCAAGACCGGATCTCAGTAATAGTTTCAAATAGTTAAAGAACTGTAGTTCCTCGACGTCCAATCGCATCACAAAATTCCGCGCCGGATAGCGAGAGGAACAATCCCTTTTGCTTCACATTCTTGGCACTGCCCAAGAACCAAACGGGTTCACAGGCACAACGAAATCAAGAGAAGCCAGACACTAGAAAACACCGCGACATGGTACACCAAAACACTACAAAACCACGAGATGGATGATTGCAAAAACAACTCAGTCCCTTAGATGTTCTTTGACCATGCGATCATCTCCGCAGGAGTCATTACAGGTCTGTAGGACTCATCACCGTTGTCAGCAAGAAAAAAAAAACCAAAAAACAAATCGCACGCTAGGTTGAAGGGAAAAACTAGGAAGATTGGTGATGGGATGCGGCGGTGATTCATGTATGTAAGAGTCGCGGTGTGCCCTCGGCGCCGGAAACATCCGAGGGCTAGAGGAAGGCGAGCTCAGGATACAACAGGGCGATGTTGCTTCAAGGGAACGAGTCTACCGGGAACCGATCATCCCAGCGACCAGATGACGAAGCACAGGAGAGCCGCAAGTTCGAAAGGAAATCAAATCAAAACGAGAGAAACTAACAGAGTAAAGAATCCATATCCAATCTAATGCGAGAGCAGGAGAGCGCCCGATGGAAGAAGACGGCGGCGGCGATGTTAGCCAGAAGCAGAGGGGAGGGCAATTTATAGCCGCGAAGGAGTGTACCCGGCGGTTTGTGGAGGTTTGCGTCTCAAACCCTAACGGGCTGAAGGATAGGTTAATGGGCTCTCGGATTCGGCCTGTGGGCCTCCAACGCAAATTTGGTGTTCTTTCTTTGAGTTCAGATTTTCTTTCTTTCGGCCTGTGGGCCTCCTACGCAAATTCCTGAAATATGTACAACTGGAGTATTCTGACACGATAATAAACAGAGAAAGTGCGAGCAGCATATGTATATATGTGTTTCTACGTTAAACTTTATACGTATTCATTCGTGCAGTTGACATTCGCATCCGATGCCACTGTGAGGCTGAGCCTTAGCCCTCGGAAATCATGATTCCACCCTCAACGGTAGGGGCGGTATCGAATCAGGATCGTAATACTCTCTTCGCAATTCAATTTGATCTTTATATAATTTTAGATTAAAATTGTATACAATTAGAGCTCGCTCTTAAATTATCTAGATTAAAATTTAAGATACTTTACCACCCCTACTTAACGATACCCCTACTTATCGGTAGTCAACTAGTCATATAGCATAGCATAGCTTCAATCTTTACTTCGGAAGTGAAAATCAAAATCGAAGAGTGTGTATGGGTACATGACTACATGTACATGCGAAGACCAGAAAATCTCGACACGATTTATGCTTTGGCATGAAGTTTGCCATTACAAGAAAGCTATCTGAACAGTCCACATGCTACAGAGCTCGAAACATCGGCACTTCACAGGAAAACATAACCGCAAAGCTGGACTGTGCTCTTGTAGAACGTAAGCATTCACTAAAGCAACTGCATAAGATCAGCTCTTGTTTTCAGTAGATTCAGCTGTAGTCGAGGATGTCGTGGACGCCGTGAGGTCCCTGGCGCATTGTGACACATATGGCTTCAGCTGCAGTATTTACATAGCAAATTTGTTAGTCATAAGTGAGTAGATGAAGGAAATGGTTACCACTTCTCTTGGTAAAATAACACCAGACGTGTTACACTGCTACGCTCTGCCTTTGCAACAATGGTTATGTCACTTTTGCAATGGTACTATACTACTATATTTCTGAACATCAAGTAACTGTATCTCATTCTCAATGAATTAAGGCATGGACGGTATCTCCATCATACTTAACTGATTAACATAAATCATGAATAAACTAAAATTTTGAATCTCTATTCTGTTCTTGTGCTGAGTTTTTGTTTTTTGTTTCTTTAGCTTTCTACCACTTATTTTTCATACGTCCAAAATTTTTCACCTATATTGGACCACCTCCATGTTTCTTAGTTCTACAAAATTTCATCATGTAATGTGTGGAGTGGAGGACAATTTGACACTGGATATCTAGCCAGAACCTGCTATTAAGTCTGTGAAACGTGAACTAAAAAATACAACTTTTTCCCCATTACCTTGAAATCAGTCAAATCAGGGACTACAAATCTTGGCAACTTCTCATCAACGATCACATATCCACCTGGAAAAGTACATGAACCTTTTCAACAAATGTCCAAAAACATACACAACTAAAAAAGTTTCACTCTCATGAAAGAGATAGGAAGGAGAGGAACAAAGACTTTTGCAACTTGTTTTATACAAATAGATGGATTATCATGCAGTAGCATTAAAGTGAACGGGAATGTATGAAGAATGTAGTCGGAGAAAAAGCCTGCTGACAGGAGCTGTACATGTGACACAAAATCGAACCACTGTCATAGATAGGAACTTGTACATGATTCAAGCCTCAGAGGCTCAGACAAGTATTACCCACTAAATGCTATAAACAAAGGAGGAAAATGGACTCAGAAAATGTAATTTTAATAATAAAGAAAAAAAACGTTGTTCCCTCCACCCCTTGTAATAAGATTATATACCTATAATTCGCTTGATTAAAACAAAGTTTCAGCTGACATCAATATGTAGTTTTAAGCCTTAAAATCTAGTGCGTAGCTATGCCAGCTAACATGTATCCATGAGGACCATGACTCAAACCTTAAAGTTCCTTATGCTGCATGATTTTGTAATTCAGAATGAACATGTATGCATGAATTGTTGCTGTTCTATTTCTCAGTGTGGTACATCCCAAAATTGTCATAATATGAAGTTGTTGAATTTTACACCACATTACTAGTTATTCTTTCTGTCGTCTTTCAGGCAGTACGTAATAATATTAAAGATGTTCTGTGTTCAGTAGCATTATTTTCTACAATATAGGGAGATGCGCAAAACCTGATAAATTCACAGTCAAATTTTTCATCTGAGTATACCAAAGGAGTTGACAGGTTAAACCCAAGCCTGTGTTTTTTTTTAAAAAAAATGGAATGCATATAGTGTTCACTACTCATAAAATTCCATGGTCTCCTAAGTTAGGAACATTGTGTTAGTTGCTAGCAAAAACTGCACTTCCTTCACTTGCAAACGGTTGACTGAGAACAGAACTCCTTTCAAAGATATGCAGTGATGAAAACATCCAAACGGGGTAAACACTTTGGAATCAGTTACCATTCCAAGTTTCATCCACGGTTAGTTTGGTTCGTAATCATAAAAATCTAGCATTCCACTGCCGTAATCATTACCATTTTGTAAACTACGGAGAAGCATAAATTGCAGAGCGAGGGCGACAAGGAACTGGAAAAAGCTAGATCCCCACCGATTGGTTGTGCTGTTACCTTTGCGGGTGTGGAACCCCGTGGGCTTGCAGTTTTTGCCCCTGTAGTAATCCCGGGGCGCCCGTTTGGAGGAGAGGATGTCGAGCGAAGAAGCCCGCTTCCGCCGCATCGCCCGCCCGAGCGAACTCACGATGGGCCCCAGCGGCATCCTTCAGCGCTGCCTGTGCCAGCCAACTGCCCTTTTCTCCCGCTGGTTTGGACCAAAAGGAAATGAGCACCAAACGGCGGGAATCGCGGTCTTCGGAGGCGAGGGTGGCTCCGGAGCGTACGGGATGATGAACGATGGAGGGGGATCGAAGGCCGGAGGCCGGAAGCGGCGGTGGTAGGGTTTGGACTTTGGAACTGGACATTCGTGGGTCGTGTTTGGGCTGGCCCGCCGATTTGGTTCAGCCCATTCTCCTTTCGAAGGCCGAATGAAACTTGGGTGTTTGCTGCAGCCTGCAGGACCTGTGTTTTCTTTGTTTTTCTTCCGTCTTTGCGGATTCCTCTTCTGTACGATGTATGTGCTACTTGTGTTTTAATGCAAACCACCCCATCGAGAGAGAAAGAGTACCGCGGATAGATTAACAAATGCGTGAAGATTAGTATTGGAATATTTAGATTGGGATGCTTATCTTATATGCTTAAGATATTTGGATTAGAATATACGGCCTGTGCATGTGTTTATTAATTTTTATCCTTTTGTGATTAGTGTTTTATATACTCAGGAGCTGATTAGTTTTATATGTATTGCACCATCGTTTCAGGTTGGCCAAACCAACGCGACAACCGGTGTGCTATGTGGTTGTGAAGTTCTACTCGGTACTCACCATATTTATCGTAAGTCTGCATTTAATAAGCAGTCTTATATCCCTAATTATCTACGGTCATGACTATGCGACCTAAAAACCTGTCGTCTCCTCAGGCAGTTCCACCCGAAGGGAACACTTCTCTACGGCAACAACGTTCTCTCAAACTGCCAAACACGGCTTTAAACGAGAACTACCGAAGAGGTCTCTCCTACAGGGTCCTTGGCACAAAGACTTAGAACACACAACCAGACCAGCAGATACAGGGAAATTAAAGGGAAACTACTTTATTAAAACAAACATGCTTACATATGGTTTTCCCTTTCGGGAACCCCCAAACTCTTAAAACAAAGATGGAAAAATATTACCTTACACTAGGTATATTACAACGGACATGGTGATTATCTTACAGGGATGGTACTAGGGATTTTATTGGTTTTAGAAACTCTCGCAGGAACTTCGCTCTTGGAGGCTTTGGCTACTCCTTCCGATACATCCGTTGTGTGAAGTATGTCCTCCTTGTATACTGTTGCGGAGAGTGCTGAGATCTTCGCTGCTCTTTGCAAGGATCTTAGTGATGCCTAGAGGGGGGGTTTGAATAGGCATACCTGAAAAACCTGAAATTTTTTTTGCAGGAATTAAATGTGTCAGAACTTCCGACACTGAACCGGAACTTCCGACAAAACTAAAGTTCTTATACAAAATTCAAAATTAAACTTGAAACCGCAGAACCTGACTGAATTAAAAGTTGCACAATGATGCTAGAAGACTTCTGCAGGTGATATTTGCAAGCACAATAACTCGAGTACGTAGATCGGTATAAAACAAACTCTAGGTCAATGAGAACTAAATAGATGCTATAACCACAAGACACAAGAGATTTGTTCCTGAAGTTCACTTCCACTAAGAAAGCTACGTCTCCGTTGAGGAGCTCACGAAGATCCACTAACCCTTTACCTCACTCAATCAACCACAAAGGAGGATTGAATCACTTATTATGAAATCCACAAAGGATAGGGTAATACAAACTTTTCGGGACGCACACACACGAGAGGACGCTCCACGGGCGACACCAAACAGTCTAGAAGCAAGCTTCAAGAGTAACAAATGTGAATCAATGGATGGAGATGCTTCAAGTGCTCTTGAGATGAACTTGGCTGCCCTCACACTCAAATGGTTAAGTCTCACACCTCAATCTTGCTCTCACCCAAGTCCTAACTCAAATCAACTAAAGGAATAGCTCAATAAGGGATTGCGGAGGAGTAGTAAATGCTCTTGGAGGTGTTTGTCTCGGGTTAGGTCAGCAGCAAGTGAAGGGGAGCTGAGGGGGTATAAATACCCAAGCCCAAAAACTAGTTGTTAGTGCACTGGTTAAGTGATTGTCGGAACTTCTGATGCAAGGTCGGAACTTCCGACACTTTTAAAACAGCTGGCCGAGGACCCCTTGTCGTTAGAATTCAACTTCTTCGGCAAAGTGTCGGAACTTCGGACCTAGGGTCGGAACTTCCGACGCCCACTGAAACAGACAGAAAACTAGGTGCACAAGTGTGTAATTTTGTGTCTCTCTTTGATGGTTAGCAACTCAAATAAGCACTTTGACACCTTCATGTTATCCATTCACATCCCTCTTAATAGTACGGTGTTTCCTAAACTCAAATTCAAAATATGAAATAAGTAAGGATCTTTTCTTGCTCTTTATCATTTCATTGAATTTTAACCTATCCAAAACTCGATAAACTCATTAGCTCCTTAATTTTGTATGTCATCAACAGCAAAACCCACTTAGGGAGCCAAATGCACTTTCACTCTTATCCTCTTTGCCGAGCTTATCGTTCTGAGGCATGGCGCTAACTTCCTCCGTATGGCGCTAACTTCTGCATGGCTAACTTCTGCATGGCGGTAACTTCGTCTGTATGGTCTGATGTTGCTTCGCTTGCATTCTTTCTTGGCACAAGTACCCATGTAGACTCTTCAGGACATCATGACATGCTGAGTGAGTGCATGCAAGGCTTGTTAATTCTTCTATCGTCTTATATGACAATCTGATGTTTTTTTAATAGGATATGTCTTCCATGTCCAAAAATTTGATAGTACCACTATCAAACTAAGGGAATGAGAAAGTTATTGACGATGCTTCCACACCCGAATTATTGATATTCATATCAATATTCAAGTGCTTTCAAGCCTGACTATGGCCTCGATTGCCCATCTTATCTTCTGGTGAGTCTTCCATTTTGTCATCTATTAATGGGAATTCAAATTTATCATCTAGATCTTTCTTCATATTTTCGAATTTTCCTTCAATTTCTTATCTTAACTCATTCATTATTTGGTTCTTCATTTCATCCTTTAATTTGTTCATGATTTGTTCTTTTATTTCTTTTTAATATTATGGGGAAGTTTGTTCAAACATATCTATGATCTTCCAATCTATATATTCACTACCTAGAGGGTCTATTCCTTTTTGCAGAGTTTGTTTAAAAGATGGTCTGGACGGACCTTCTTGGGCTGTATTTATTATGAATGTTCTTTCTTGTATTCCTTTTCTTTGCTAATTTGAAATTTTGGATATATTCTTTGGCAGCTGGTTCTATATAATAATTTACTCCCAATATAGATCCTGCTTTAGTCAAGGCTTCATCAATATCATTGTATTTTTTCCATGACATTCTCACTTGGGTCATATTTGCATCTATTTTTTTGGATATTATTTCTTCAAAAGTTATATATAGACCAGGCTATTTTCAATCATAAACTACATATATTGGTCTATGTTTAGGAGCTTTCAGAAGATTTGGGGTTGATAGGATTTTGTTGATATGGTGGAAGTATTCGGCAAGGCTATTTAGTATTGATAGCATGTAGCCTTTTTCTTCTCTTTTATTGTTGTATTGGAACCAGAAATTATCTAAAATACATTCTTGCACTTCATCCAAGACTATATGATCTCCTGGCTTGAATTTGTATGAGTTTGGTGGAAATACTTTGAGCTTGTTGTCTTGTCTAAAAACAAATGTTTTGATACCGTTGAAGGTGACGCTTTTCTTCATCATTTCTGCAAAAAAGATGAGCATGAAAAGAGGTCAGGTTATTTATTCTCCTTTCCTTTAATATGCTAAAAAATTACTTTATATCCATTTCCAGTAATAATATCTTCGAATAAAACCCATCTTCTAGTGGAACTCTTTTTGTTATTTATTTGGTTATAGTAAGACAAATGGCTTCGCAATCTATTCGTATTGTGAACTCTTTGAATCCTAAGTACAATCTAAAGGCGTTCAACACATGAATTATCGCTAAGATCTCTCTATCAGTAATATTCATTATTTTTAGTTTATAGCTCCTTGAAGCATATCTGCATATTTTTTCTTCTATTTTTGAAAAATATTTATTTGGTTTTTCTTTAATATAGCTCCCTATCCAGATATGGATGCATCTGTTTCTATAATAAAATAATTATTGTCTAAGAGTAATTCTAAAGGTCGTAGATTTTTTTCCTTTCTTTTATGGCTTGGACTAATTTTATATCTTCAGAGTTGAAGTACTTTTGTCTATTTTTTCTTAACTTTGCATATACGAGTCCAGCAAGTTTTGCTAGATTATCAATATAGCTTCTAGTATAATTCACTTTTCCAAAAAATTGTTGGAGAACCCTTTTATCATTCATACTATCAGGAAATTGTAAGATTTTCTTTACAATATGTTCTTGTAAATATTTTTTCCTTCACCTAGTTCATGACCAAGGAAATTAATCCTTTCTTTACATACTTCCTTTTTCTTTTTAGATAATATTAACCCATTTTTTTCTACCTTTCTAAACAAAACCTCTAAATGAGCAATATGTTCTTTATATGTTTTTGAAAAGACTAATAAATCATCTATATAGACTAGTATATATTCTTGATTCTCATTAAATATATTTTGTATTTTTCTTTAAATAATGCAAGTGCATTTTTTTAATCATAATGGCATGACAAGCCATTTATATTGGCCTTGTGGGCATATGAAGACGGTCTAGGGAATGAATTCTTCGGCCATTTTTATTTTTCAGAATCCAGCTTTTAGATCAAATTTTGAAAAATATTTGCTACCTTGTATTCTATTGATACATTCTTGTTTGTTGGGTATATTCTAAGCATCATCCACTGTATTACCATTCTAGATTTACCTCTAACTATTTCATTATGATTTCTTACTATAAAAGTTGTAGATCTATGCAGGCTTCTACTTTCTCTTATTGCTCCTAACTTTATTAATTCTTCAATATGCATCTTGAATTCTTCAATGTCTTTTGGAGTAGCTTCTATGGGGCTAGTTTTAATTATATGATCTGGGTTAATTATATTAAGTTTGCAAACAATAGCATTTTTATCTTAGTGCTTCATTGGAATTTCCCCAATTATTTGAATATCTTCTAGTATTTGGATAAATCTTTCTATATCCTTTTTAGACTTTATATCTCTGTACCAGTTTGGTGCAAAAGATTGTAGTCCAATGCATTCATATGATAGTTCTCTGCATAATAAGCTTCGATATTTTCACTAAGGTCTATAGTATTTGATTCAAGGACTTCAGATTCTACGTCTTTAATTTGTAAACATTGTTGAGTGCTTTTTACTTTTCTTACTTCGGAAATAAATGGAATATTATCATGATAAGGAATAAATATTACCCCTTGTTCAGTTAGTATGAAGGCACTTATGGAATTTTGTAAAAACTGTAACCCAGTTATCATATCATCATTTATTAATGATAGGTATCTTATTGTAATTTTATCTATAATGTATCTAGTTCCATTTATATATGATTCAATGTTATATGCTATCTGGTTATGGACTTTTCTTATTCCGGAAATGTCTGTGGAAACTTCAGCTTTATCATTATCTATAGTGGTTACTAATTCAGGGCATCTTGAAAAGTATTTATCATGCATGATACTTTTAGTTCAGCCAGTGTCTAGTAATGCTAATATTTTATAAGAAATATTAGGTTTTAAGACTATTTTTATAGGGATTCTTATACCTAGTATATCTTTAAATGGAAATTTAACTATATATTTACTTCCAAAACTTGTTATAGCATCTTTTAATTGTATTAGCTTGTCCCTTTTTTGGTCTCGTACTGTTATTGTTTGTTCATTATTTTCTATGCTAATACCTTTTTGTTTACAATCAAAATATTGTACTTTATTTCTGAGTTCTTCTAGCTCTACTTCTAAGCTATTTATTCCGTTTTCAAGATTTCTAATTTTACTAGATAATATTTTTTCTTCTGGCTCAATTTCTACCTCTGTGCTCCGTTTTTTATTTCTTGACTTTAAGCATTCACAATATGTCTGTTTGAAGCATAAGCTACATGTTGCTCTATTATCTTGGTTTGGGTAATATTTGCAAAAAGCATATTTTATATTATAATCACCCTTTCTCCTAATCCAATCATGTTCGCACTCTATTTGATTCATCATTTCAATATCTATACCGGCTAAGTCATCAATTAGGTCTATTTCATAATTACTTGAACTATTTTCTAATTCTTCATTTTCTATTTCGTCTGTTTCAATGATAGAGTATATAGATTCATCATCTTTTATTTCATTATCACATACTTTCTCATTCCCTTAATTTGATAATGGTACTATGAAATTTTTGGGCGTGGAAGACATATCCTATTAAAAAACTTCAGATTGTCATATAAGACCGCAGAAGAATTAACAAGCCTTACATGCACTCACACAGTATGTCATGGTGTCCTGAAGAGTCTACATGGGTACATGTGCCAAGAAAGAATGCAAGCGAAGCAACATCATACCATACAGACGAAGTTACCGCCATGCAGAAGTTAGCCATGTAGAAGTTAGCGCCATACGGAGGAAGTTAGCGCCATACCTCAGAACGATAAGCTCGGCAAAGAGGATAAGAGCAGCGAAGATCTCAGCACTCTCCGTAGCAGTATACAAGGAGAACATGCTTCACACAACGGAGGTATAAGAAGGAGTAGCCAAAGCCTCCAAGAGCGAAGTTCCTGCGAGAGTTCCTAAAACCAATAAAATCCCTAGTACCATCCCTATAAGATAGTCACCAAGTCCGTTGTAATATACCTAGTGTAAGGTAATATTTTTCCATCTTTGTTTTAAGAGTTTGAGGGTTCCCGAAAGGGAAAACCATATGTAAGCATGTTTATTTTAATAAAGTAGTTTCCCTTTAATTTTCCTGTATCTGTGGTCTGTTTGTACGTTCTAAGTCTCTGTGCCAAGGATCCTGTAGGAGAGACCTCTTCGGTAGTTCTTGTTTAAAGCCGTGTTTGGCAGTTTGAGAGAACGTTGTTGTCGTAGAGAAGTGTTCCCTTCGGGTGGAACTGCCTGGGCAGACGACAGGTTTTTAGGCCGCATAGTCATGGCGTAGATAACTAGGGATATGAGACTGCTTATTAAATACAGACTTGCGATAAATATGGTGAGTACCGAGTAGAACTTCACAACCACATAGCACACCGGCTATCGCGTTGGTTTCGCCAACCTGAAACGATGGTGCAATATATATAAAACTAATCAGCTCCTGAGCATATAAAACACTAATCACAAAAGGATAAAAATTAATAAACACATGCACAAGCCGTATATTCTAATCCAAATATCTTAAACATATAAGATAAGCATCCCAATCTAAATATTCTAATACTAATCTTCACGTATTTGTTAATCTATCTGTCTAGTATCACTGAAACGCGGGTCTTCCATTCCATCTAAACTAATTTTCTTATTCTTTTCTCGAAAGAGACACAAACTAGTGTCCTCAAATCTGATATTTATTGAACAAGACACTTCGACAATAAACAACCTATAAAAAAGAAGAATAGAAAGAAATTAATTGAGGTTGTCTTCTTCCTCCGAAAATGTATTGCTAGCTGGAGATTGAAAGACGCATTGTAGATGTAGTAGATGTTGATTTTCCCTACAATTGATGACTGTAGTGACCATTTTCAATAGTTTGAAACTAGCACATGATGTTTCGTGATTTTGAAAAACTAGGTCACGATGTCCATTCAAGTTTATAGTACGGACAAGCAATAAATTTTCAACTCAATCTTAGCCTAATTTTCAACACAGAATCTCACACATGTGCATTTTTCTCAACTGTCTTTTACACTTTTTATGATTCCATGACATAAAATTCAAAAATAAACTAGGAGTTTCGAAGCATTTCAATTTTAAAATAAACTAAGTGCTCAATGTTTTATGTAAATTAAAATAGTATTTGGGAAACCCTTGCGTATTTTCATAAACTTAGTTGTACTTAATTATTCTTTTTAGGTACATGACAAGGAGATACCTATGTTGGCTTCACCAGTTTCAATATAGATGTTGCTCTAGTCTCTCGAAGATGAAAGGTATTCATAGGAGGAAGTAGTTCCTCTGCGTTATTGCAGAGGAGACTCATCCTCGTAGGAGGGCCAAATGTTCATGCACTATTCATACATCCATCTTTGTATCGAATTGTGTTTTACAAAAAAAAGAAAAATGTTCCACAAGGTTTAATTTAATGCAAGTTGACAAAGTAGGTTTAGTGGGCTTCCTCGATTCCAGCTGTCTTTCCCCCAAATTTAACATAGTTCACGGATAACCTGAGTATTTTGTATAATTTTATTTGTTAATTTTATGGGACAGCAAGTCGGACCATGGATACCACATGGCATGCACATATTGTTGCAGCTTCTCTGAATGAGTGATCAGAGTTATTTGCCCGAGCTAGGTTGCTATAGTATATCTGCAACTCCAGAGCTGTCGTTTCAGGCTATTTATCTGTGTCAGTGAAATTTTCACTCATCCAGGAGCTTGTCGGCGCTACAGCTTTGGAATAATGCAGTTTCAAGGTCCCACAGGGGAGAATGATTCACCACCATGAGCCGAAAGAGGCATGGCCAAACTTTTCTGAAAATATCAATGTTCCAGGAAAATTTGCGAGATCTTTTTCCCTGAATCCTGATAGGTGCCTCTGGAAACTTTTCTGGACATCAGTCGCCTGAATCTATATGTTGTAGTACTACTACCATCAAGCAGTATATACTCTTGCAAGTTGCAGGGGAAGAAAAATCAGAATCATTTCGCAAAAAAAAAAAGAATCATTCATTTAGCAGTAGTGTACCCAGGATCAGGTTACACCCAGCAATTCAGCCTTCAGTTTTTTTTCCAACCTTACCGGGTTTGAGTAGGATTCAGGACATATCTGTGACACCACCATAGACCACACGAAAATAGAATGACCGTCCACTGTTTTTTCGCTAGCGGAGTTGGCTTCACTGCAAGAATTGCCAAAAATACGACAATGGTATCTTCCAAAAGGAGATCAAATAAGGTTGCAGATTCGACAATACAAGGTCACATGCCATCTTTACGAGGGACAGGAGCAGTTCAAGTAGGATAATCCAAAACAAACATAAAAGAATTATCTCCAGAAAGCAAGACTTCTAATGAAATCTTCTGCTCTAACCAGATACAACTTTAAGGTAAGAAAAAAGAAGGAACGAAGGAAAACGAGGAACAACAGGAAGAGGGAAAACTTAAAACTGGTAAATAAGGAGTAGGCTCCTGTAGGAGCTCACCATTGCCGATTTCTGACTTGCCGGTTTCTGTCCACGCCTCACCGAGCCATCTGGAACTGGAAGCCAGGGAAGAAGGCCATGAGAGGCATGGGCAAATAAAAACTGATGATTGATGAGGAGGAGCCCAGCTCAGCCATTGTCCTCCATCCTTCTACCGCTGTACTGCTTACGCAGCTCTCAAGAACCATGGAGACGCTCCTGCCAAGCATCCTCCATGATCTGCAGGGGAGGCAGGGCAGAGGATTGCAGGATAGGAGGGGAGAGGAATCCTTTTACCTGCCTGTAGCCGGCAGGTGTTGATGCAGCAAAAGCTCTTGTGAGAACATAGAACAACTTGCACGGTGGCATTATAAAAAGGCTAGCGGTGGTGTGCTTTAGTGGAAGAAAAAAACGAATAACGAAAAGTCAAAGAAAGCTTACTGTGTGGGGCGCGTGGCAATGTCTGGAAATCCCTATCCATGCTATTCCTGTCTCACCAAATATCAATTCTGCAGCTATTCCTTCTGCTGACAATTCTCCATTCCTATGCTTGTTTGGGGGCTGTTCAAGAGTAATTTACTGAGTGTAAATGTACAGCATCCAGCCATCCAAGGCATTCATGCTGGTAAAAGTTAAGACAACCTCTATACTAATCCCACTTACCTTTTTACTGGTAATAATTTGGTAGCAGCTTTCGACCAATTGCCATGCTTTCTGCAAAAAATTGGAACCTGAATACCCTTCTTACTTGCCACCCAATTGCTTAGCAATTAAGTGTCTAACAACCAACCTGCTGCTTAACCCCAACTAACCAATATTTACCAACAGACTGAGGGTACTGAAATTTTACCTGGAGACAAAATCTACAGATCCACGATACAAAAATAAAGGCGCCTTTTACAAAAAGTTGAAGAGGCAATCTCCTCTTTTGAGATGCACTTTTTAGAACATGGAGATTGGGGAGTGTGGCCTTCCTGCTTTGCCACTAATTCGTGCTTATCAAGCATTCATCTCCTAATTCTTCAGTTCAAGTTAAAAATCACTTCCTTGCATCCAACTGAATCAGTTCAGCCTGATATTGTCACAGGTAATAAAAGGCAAAGAGGAGAGAAAAATACCATGTAATATACTGTTAATCAGTCTACAAATAGTTCTTTGGAATTATCAGGGAATATACCATGCATATTTAGTGGCGCTCCACAATAAAGGAGAAGAAATCAATACCACCAAAGAATGGCATTTCCACAAAAGTGGGATTTAATGGTTGAGGCCCAGTGCAGTGGACCCCCTCCAATGGAATTTCTGAATCCCCTTTCCCTCCTTTGAACAGGTGGACTGGTGGAGGAGCCATCGAGGTGGTGAGCCTGCCTGCTGGAAGTGCACCTAATCATCGCCATCATGGACACTTCACACTACGCTGAGAAGCACCAATAATAGGTCCTTTCGACCTTACGTGTCCCATGACCAAGCATCAACATGCACAGGGATCAAGAATTTTTGAATTGATAGCCTCCACTTCTGAATGCGTGTGCTCAATGATTTTTGTCCTTACAAGCTAAAAAAACAACAACAACAACAAAAAAAAAACAGAAGGCTTCCTAAAATTCCAATAGACTAATTTTCTCTCTATACCGATCCAAAGATCACTCAAGATGGAAAATACCATCAGTGTATCACTGACACGGGGAACAACGGTCATTTGTCAACCCCACAGGCCACAAGCACCATTATTTTTCAATCTGTTCATTTTGTAATAGTACTAAGCTTATTTTCTCTTGATACATCATTGCCCTGATTTCTGTTTAAAAAGCAGCTTAATAATCTATGGAGCAATTGCGAGCTTCCATTCCCTTTCAAGAATTTATGTTGCTTTCAACCTTTAGACTAATATAAAGTAAACAACACTCAAGGGAACATGAATGCCCCACCAGAAATAAATGGTTTGTTCTTTCCTAGCATGTGGAGGGTGCACAATTGAGTGGTACAGATGTCATTCATCTGACATATTAATAGCCTTCTAGTCACGAAACAAAATGGTACCTTTCATGCCCAATAGTAAACAGTGATCAAACTAACGATTACATATGGCTGGTACAGAGGACATGTTTAGTGTAGAAACATGGAAAAGGGCTTAGTGAGGCATAAAGCGCACGGAAAATTTGGGCAACCCTCTACACACTTGGCCAAATCACATGTATCTTAGGATCTATATGTTACTTAGAGCAACTTTGAGAGAAGATGGTTTAGCAGTTGACATAGAAAGGTTATTGTTAGTTTGGGGCAACCAATAAACCAACTGCTCTTTGCACAGAAAATTTTCTTATCATTCTTGGGTGCCATAATACCACTTCAGAACTCACGAGTGATGTGATGATGTAACGAGATATTGATAACTGACAGTGGCAATATCCTACGATTGAACAGTATGATCGAAAAACTGAACCAATGGTGTTTCAGATTTACACTTCACTTAATCTTAGAATTACGCTCACGTCTTAAACTTCTTTAGGGATTAAGATTATTAGCATGTGAAACAAAAGGAACCAAGTCGAACCTACCGTGTTGCAGAATCCGCAGTGGACGCTCATAGATGCAACTCTGTTCAGCCCCAAGCTCTAATTTCGACATAAACATCGCGAGGAAGAACTGCAACACATAACAAAGGAAGACAATTTAGCATAGTGCATAAGCATCGCCAAAATTATGACAAACCATCTTGATCCAACGACTATTCAACTACATTACCTGGCATTGCAGCGCAATAATTCTTCTGTACCTCACAAACTCGTTATCCACCGAGAACGACTCAGATCCAAGAACCAATATGGACAAGGATGCCGCCACAATCTCTCTAGAAAGAAATGAGAAATATAGCGAACACCAGCCACAGCCCACGGCCAGCTCCCACCCGCGAACAGCAACCAGATGCCACGGAACGACGGGCGTCTCGACCGTTCAGAGCAGCTCCATGCGCCGAGGGGCATCGCCATCTCCGCCGTTGGCCTCGACGGAGAAGACGGCCACGCGGCGTGCTCCGGCGCCGCTGGGAAGAACCGGTGGCTGCGTGGTGCTCTCGGTTGACACGCCTCGATAATCCGAGCCGTCGATCTCTGTGTTTACGGTCTAGACCGCCGGAAAGGACAGAAACCCAGAGAAGCTGCGCCGTTTTCGCCAGCTGAGGTGGGCCATGGTCTGCAGGGAGACAAACAACTCGGTCGCACACGGCGAGACCCAACCATTTCTTTCGCTTAAACCCTAACAAAAACCCCTCCCCTGCTCATCCCCGCTCGCCGCCCGCCACCATGTCGATGGCGGTGGCCGCCTCCCTCCGCTCCCTGGCGCGCCGCCGGCCCCGCCTCCGCTTTCCCGCGGCGCCCCTTGCGGTCCCCGGTGCCCGCGCGGCATTCCTCTCCGGCGCGGCAGAGGAGGCGGCCGCGGATGCGGCGGCGGCGGCGCCTGCCCCGGGCCGGAAGGTGCTGGAGAGCTTCCGCGAGGAGTTTGAGATCGGGGGCCGCTCCATCTCCTTCGAGACGGGAAAGATGGCGCGCTTCGCGAACGGCTCCGTGGTGATCTCCATGGAAGACACCAACGTCCTCGCAACCGTCGCCGCTGCCAAGTCCTACGAGCCCGTCCGGGACTTTCTCCCGCTAACTGTACGGTCCCTTCCCTGACCTGTATAATGTGATTGTGATGTGAGGCTTTATAGAGCGTTGAATTCTACAAGGAATGGCCATTTCATCGGCTCCCACTTATAGATCCTGCATTTCATATGGTTATGTTATTTGAGCATACATAACTTTCAGTTGATGAATCGTGTTTTATTTGGCTTCATAAGGGAACTCAAGGTTTTATACTGCCATAAATTAGGCCCCCCTCCATACTTGCATTTGAGCTTTATGTTTTATTATTTGCTTCACATTTTACAAGCATGTTTTTGATTGCCGAATTAGTAGCTTTTGTTCTTCTTAATCGTGCAAATAGGCACACAACTGGCATTAAGAAATTGGCGAAACTGAAAACTGATGCCAAGCAGCCGGGTCAAAGGATATTTGAGCTTTTCTTAGTGTAAGGATATTTGAGTTTGAAATGGCCGCAAAAGCTCCATCTGGTTAACATGCTCGTTCCTGTATGGTATTTAATTCTAGATTATAAAGAAAATGCTGATTTTTTTGTAAGCCAGGCTCCAAAAAAGTTTGGTTTGTTTGTGCTGAACTCAAAATGAAAAAAAAGGTTCTATATGATCTTGAACTTTTAATTCAACATTCAGTCTTCTATATTTATCTTTTGAGTACTATTTTTGTGTTTCTTCGCTCCAATGAATTTTTCTTTTTTGGCTGTAGGTTGACTATCAGGAAAAACAGTATGCTCAAGGTGTTATTCCGACAACATATATGCGCAGGGAAGGTGCCCCTAAGGAAAGGGAACTTCTCTGTGGGCGTATAATTGATCGACCAATAAGACCATTGTTTCCTCCTGGCTTTTACCATGAAATTCAGGTATTCTTTCTCATGATATGTCAAATTATTCAAGTTTGCATACTCATTGGAACTCATAAATTAATCCTGCTTCTTTAGATCATGGTAAATGTTCTTTCATCAGATGGAAAGCAAGATCCAGATGTGATGGCTGCAAATGCCTCTTCAGCTGCACTGATGCTATCTGATATACCTTGGAATGGACCGATTGGAGTAATACGTGTTGGGAGAATTGATGGGAATTTTGTCTTAAATCCTACAGTCCATGAGGTAAATTTACTTTGGTTTACTGACAAAGGGAGCCGTTTTCTTCTATCCTGAATTGTTCATGTATTGTTCCCATGATATTGGGCATTTATACTGCTCGTGGATCTTATATCTCCTTGTAGCATTTCATAACGGGTCAACTTAGTTATCATATGTTTGATCATCTACAAAACTACAAATTTTGTCAGTTGACTCATTTTGTGTATGTTGTACGGTGCTTTGCAGCTAGGTTTGAGTGATCTCAATCTTATTTATGCATGTTCACGGGATAAAACTCTAATGATAGATGTGCAAGCTCGTGAAATAACTGAAAGGGATCTTCAGGCAGGAATGAAGCTTGCACACTCTGAGGTAATCTTCTTTATCTTCTATTTTTTTATCCATTGTAAGCATATTCTCATGCGTTCATTAGTATACTCAGGCAATTAAATGTATTGACCCTCAAATAAGATTGGCTAAGCGAGCTGGCAAAGAGAAGAAAGAGTACAAGATATCTCTGATTTCAGATACATCCTACGAGAAAATTAGAAATTTGTCAGAAGCACCCATTGAGGAAGTCTTCACTGATTCATCGTATGGCAAGGTGATTATATTTTGTCTTTATGCTCGGTGGAGGGGAAGCCAAAACATTCAATATTGGTCATCTTTTACAAACCACTGCTAGCAGTAAGAAGTTTGAAGTGTCTTTTACCTCCACGGCATGAAAATTTATTGGGTATTTTCATTTCAGTTTGAGCGGGGAGAAGCTTTAGAGAAAATCACACAATCTGTGAAAGCAAAGCTTGAAGAAGAAAATGATGAGGACAGCTTGAAGTTTCTGTCCAAGGCAGTTGACACCGTGAGAAAACAGGTAGACCACGCAATTTCTTTGCGAAATTTTCCAAGGAAGAAGAGTGAAGAAATAACTCAGCACTAAATGCATGCTGTTACATGTCTCTAGGTTAACGGATATAATATTAGTCTAAATGATTCTGCCAAAATCTCTGAAGATATATCCATTAGTTCATGGGAACTTCTGAATATTTTGGCAAATTTTATTTAAGTATGTTCTCAATTGAGCCCCAATCTCTAAGATCTACAGCTCCCAGCTATCTTCTATCTTTGACACCACTTGATGCCACTTTGTTCATTGCTATATTCTTTGTTGGATCATTTTCGCTACTTTGATTAACAAGGATTTGTGTCTGATTGTGCAGGTCATTCGTAAAAGAATAATTGAGGAGGGACTTAGATTAGATGGTAGACAACTTGATGAGGTCAGACCATTGTATTGTGAATCCAATACATATCCGATATTACATGGCTCTGCCCTGTTTTCACGTGGAGACACGCAGGTTCTCTCTCTCTCTCTCTCTCTCTCTCTCTCTCTTTCTCTCTCTCCCAAATGATAGAGCACATACACACCGATTGGCTTAAATTTGGAGGAACTTATCCATATTTTTTAACCAAGTTTTTGCATATATATCCTTGCAAGTAACCAGCACTATTTTTGTAGGTTCTATGTACAGTCACCCTTGGTGCTCCTGGTGATGCACAGCGACTGGATTCAATTGTTGGGCCTCCAACGAAGCGTTTCATGCTTCACTATAGCTTTCCGCCATTTTCAATAAATGAAGTTGCCAAACGTGGGGGCCTGAATCGACGAGAAGTTGGACATGGTAAACACCTTTTCTTCCAATTCCATATACTAAATGAACTGTGCTGAAGTTTAGGTTAAAGGGATGTGTCTGATATCTTAAGCCAGTTTGGCTCATATAGAGGCTTACGAATGTGATAGAATTAATCTTTCATTGGTAGATGTTGTAGTGTGCCCCATCTAGATTTGACAAAGTCTTTAGACACATATGTTGAGCACAAATTTCTTTTTATATTGAATTGCTACAGAATTAATGTTGAATCTGTTGATACAACTTTGGTACACTAGGCATGCATATAGAACTAATCATCTGTCAATATTTATAAAGTTTGACTTTTCTCAAATTCTTGTATGCCTATGAAAAGAAATGGATGGAGTACCAGTGCTACACTACTCCCTTTATTCCAAAATGTAGGCCGTGTTAGTTTTATCCTAAGTCAAACTTCTCTAACTTTGACCACATTTATATTTATATAAAAATGCACTATCATCAACAACATCAAAATAATTTCATCAAATCCACCATGAAATGTCTTTATATGGTGCATTGTTTTGTATTGTAGATGTCAATATATTTTTCTACAAACTTGGTCAAAGTTGGAGAAGCTTGACTTAGGATGATACTAAAACGACCTACATTTTAGAATGGAGGAAGTAGCATACAGCAGCCTGGGGAACTTCAAGTAGTGCATGAAAGCTTGAGGATTTGGTGCATTTTGGGCATGATTGGGGGTACCATGTCCTGATTTAAATTTTTGGATGAAGCAAAAACGAATACTAGTATTGTAACTATTTATTTTGTACCATTGTGCAGGCACTCTTGCGGAGAAAGCATTGCTCGCTGTGCTTCCTCCAGAAAGTGATTTTCCATACACTGTTCGGGTAAATTCAGAAGTCATGGCCTCTGATGGTTCAACATCAATGGCATCAGTATGTGGAGGTATACTACAAACCATTTTCTCTTATAATGTTGCTATACTTCAAATAAAACTCTTTGCTCTTTCAATTGTGGGTTGGAGAGGGCATTTTGTGAGTATGGTCTACAGTTTTTGGCTTGTGGAACATAGCTCTAGGTTTTACAATGTGTCATTCTCCCATTTGCGCAAGTCTTAGTTTGCAAAACTGTATGCTTCACTGTCCTAAGAAATATATTGATTCCCTAGTTTTCTCTTTTTAACAAAACGAAGCTTGTCATTCGTACCACCCTTTTCCTTTGTACCATACGTGCATGGATAATCTGCTTTCTACAAAATAATTTAAGTTCTTTTTTGCTCCTTGGTTTGAGCAAGAATTTTGATGTAATACCTTTCATTGTTACTGTGATATCCTTAGACAACTATTTTTTTTTCTTTCTTAACGTTCTGCTTTTCATGTATCTGTAAATGGTGATTCACAGGAAGTATGGCCTTGATGGATGCTGGGATACCTGTAAGAGAACATGTAGCTGGTGTTTCAGTAGGTCTTGTAAGTCAAGTGGATCCAACCACTGGAGATATTTCTAATTATCGCATCTTAACGGATATTTTGGTAAGTGTTTTGATGCACTTCACTCAAAGATTTTTCATTCAATTGTATATGCCGTTTCCACAAATGGAAAAAATGTTGATGCTGAACTGAATATGATAATTATTTTCAGGGTCTTGAAGACCATTTGGGTGACATGGACTTCAAAATTGCAGGAACAAGGAAAGGCATTACTGCTATTCAACTGGATATAAAACCTGCTGGAATACCATTGGACATAATATGTGAAAGTTTAGAGCCTGCACGGAAGGCTCGAAATCAAATCCTTAACCGCATGGACCAGGAAATAAGTACCGCACGTGCTATTAATGATGGAAGTGGCCCTCGATTAGGTTTGTTAATGTACTTGCTTTGTTTTGTCGTGATCCTGATATGATTAAGATTAGAACTGACCCTATGTTTGCAGCTACACTGAGCTTCAGCAGTGATTCTCTTAGGAAACTGCTTTTCCACAGGAAAACAATAGAGAAAGAAACAGGTATCAAGCTATCTATACACCTGCCTTTGTTCATGTTCTTTCCTTGTGCTCTTGTGTAAGAATATTGTATTCATTGGACAAGATGGGCATATTTTGGTCATTATTTACTGTACTGGAATTCGTGCTATTGAGTGATGAACAAAAGGTGTTTCGGTTTAGGATAAAAGTTTTTGGTGAATCTAACTGCAATTTTGTAATGACTAAAGACAGGCATTTTCAATAGCTCAGACTAGATGAAGGGAGAAAAACAGTGGATATGAAGGACAAGAAAACTAATCCATCCTCTAGCATTAGGTGATTACATCGGTTATGTGCTTAGAAGGACTTTATATGGCAATGGGCTGCAGCTATTCAACTAACTGGGGGACATCTTGGTAGAGATGGTTTCATTAGATTATAAATTCCAGGGTGTGTACCTTAAGCTCTGACCTTTTGTTTTTTCACAAGGGCTATCTACTGATGTGGGTAATGGGTGATAAACTAATGGCTCAAAAAGATTTCCAAGAAGATTAACATGGTTCATCCGTGTAGTTGAATTGTATATTTCAATGATTGAGCATTCTTGCTGGGTTATATTTTTGTTGTAGTTAATTTCTCTATTCCATTTTGTTATTAGGTGCACGGGTATCAGTCAGCGACGGTACAGTCACTATTGTTGCTAAAACCCAACCAATTATGGATAAAGCTATTGAGAAGGTATAAATGCTTATGACACTCAATCATGATAGCTCCTGATGATCCTTGCTTAATGTACACTCAAGTGCCTGGGAAGAAGAATCTTCATATAACGAGATCCACCCTCTTTTTTTGTTGTAGGTTGAGTTTCTCGTGGGCCATGAAATTGAAGTTGGCCGAACATACAAAGGAATTGTTTCCTCAATTAAGGAGTATGGCGCTTTTGTGGAGTTCAATGGTGGACAGCAAGGCCTTCTTCACATTTCAGAGTTGTCACATGAACCGGTATTTCTCTTGTGATTTGTAATAGATGAATTAAGTCTGAATTCGTTCCATGTTTTTTTTACTGAGATTGTTTTGAACTATATGTGAAAATAGATTGTTAGTACATCAGTTTTACTCAGCTCTCTATGGTTCTAGACTTCTTGGTTTCTTATTAACTGAAAGTTTTTGTTTCGTGTATTGGTTGAATACTGAGGCACCAGCTTTTTCATCATTTTTAACTATTATCTGTGTATTTTGTTTTGTTGCGTTGTCCCCCTCAGGTATCAAAAGTCTCCGACATTGTGACTGTTGGCCAAGTGCTCTCTTTGATGTGTATTGGACAGGATGTGAGGGGTAACATTAAACTTTCACTTAAGGCAACCTTACCCCAACCATGTAAGAAGGATGTAAAAAGTAAAGATCCTTTGCCAAGTCAAGAAGTAGGCTGGGTTGCTGTAGAGAACATGCCCAGCGTGGGTGCTGATGCTGAGCCATCCATTAGTAAACATGAAGATGGCACAACTGAGGCACCTGCATTTTCGACTCCTTCAGTTATTATTCGAAGTGAGGCTGGCTGTGATGCTCAAGATGTTGCAAATGGTCCTAAGAAGCGGGCAAAGGTTGCAAAGTCATCTCCTAGACCATATAAAGCACCAAGCGAATGTCAGGAGGTTAGGACAGCTACTGCTAAGAAAGCCCCAGGTACTACCAAGAAAACTAAGAAAGTAAAGATTGAGGAATCTGGAAGTGACGGCCTGGAAACCAGTGGGTCAGATGTTCCAGAACAGACTGCTAGCAACACTCTTGACCTGAAGCAGAGTCCCGTAAACTTCCAATCTAGATCTATGAAGTTGGGTGATGTGGTTACAGCAAAGGTCTACCAGATTCGAGCTTTTGGACTAGTACTTGAGCTGAGCGATGGAGCACGCGGAATGCATAAATTTGAGGTAACTTATATAACTCTTGAGTAAGCAAGCCGGTCTTTTTTCTGTCCATACTGCCATTATGCAACTCCTATATTTGTATCGTTAATCGTTGTACCATTTTTTCCCCTTTCATATTTGTAGATTGTTAACCCATTTTCCTTTTTCCCCCCTTTCATTGAACCATTATTACTGAAATCCTGGACCATCTGTTGCAGGAAAATGGTCAAAAGGAATTTGAAGTTGGACAGGAACTACTTGTGAAATGTCAAAGTTTCAACGCCAAGGGAATTCCAGTCTTCTCATTGCTGGACTAGAGGACAAGGGCCTTTAGCTGTAAATGTGTAGCAGGCTAGCAGCTAATCTGTCAGCGTGAGGAACACGTGGCTAGCAAAATTTTGTTCTTTCGCGGCGGTTATGAGCAATTTTCTCGAGTTTTTGCACCCCCATGACACATTAGGTCAGAGATTCACATGGAGGAGTGTAGATCTTACGAATCACTTGGCGTCCTGAATCCTGCTGCAGAAAATGTATATTATTAGGGTATAAGGTTGCTAATCTTTCTATTGATTAAAATAATAGACAATGAATGCCAATTCTTCGCACTCTAGCTGTGTTATGCCCGCTCGAAGGAGTTCAGGTATTTGTGGTTTCTTTGCCTGATAATCTTGAGCTGCACCCTCATTTGTTTTGGGTGGTCATGAACCCATGGCCATATATGCCTCAAGGTTAGATCAGTTAAGCATTGACATACAATTCAGCAAGTGTGAGCATTTAGCATTACTGTTTACAAAACTATGTTGCCCTACACTTTCCTACCCCCAGCGCCTGTTAGTTTTGCATTCTTATTAGTCTTGCATACATCAATTACGCATGTGAGAGAGACGTCCATGGACCATTTTCCCACAGCTTACGTGCGGCTGTGGAGCATGATTCGGCAAGAAAAGGCGCAAGAACCAACAACAGATGACGACAATAGCAGGCGAGTGGCTACGGATGCTCAGAAACCAGAGCACCGCAGTGGTCGAGACCGTGCAGCACTGACTGCGCCACAAATCCGTTTCCGATACATGATCCTATAGGCTGCGACGATGAGCAGCGCCGGCAGGCGGCGCCGGGGCACGAGCTCCATTGCCCCGTCTCCGACCTCCTCTTCCTCGCCCTCCGGCCGCCCGGAGCCGCGCTCCTCCCAGCTCCCCCAGTGGAAGTTCTCCCAGGTCCTCGGCGACTTGCCGCCCGCGGCTGCCGGCGGCCGCCGCAACGGCCCGGCAGCGCTCCAAGACGCCGGTACCTATCAATGCGAAAATCTCAAAGCGTCGTAACGGGTGTTCTGCTCTTGAACTGACCGGAGCTTCGCACGCGTGTGGCAGCGGACGAAATCTCGGCCATCGAGTTCGACGCCCGCGGCGAGTACCTGGCCGCCGGCGACCACGCCGGGCGCGTGATCCTCTTCCGGAGGGCCGACGAGGACGAGGCACGTCCGCAGGCGCGGCCTCGCGCCGAGCTGGAGCGTGCGGACCGCGCCGGCGTGCCGCCGCCGCCGAGGTACAGCTTCGCAACGGAGTTCCAGAGCCACGAGCCGGAGGTGAGCCACCGATCGATCGAGCTGTTCATCAGACCAGCAGGGTGAGGCTTCAATCCTAGCGCACCCGTTCCGTTGACACCCCTGCTGGTACACGTACACAGTTCGACGTGCTGCACAGCCTGGAGATCGGCGAGAAGATCAAGAGGGTGAGGTGGTGCGCGCGGCCGAACCGCTCCCTGTGCATGCTCGCCACGAACGACCGCACCGTCAAGCTCTGGAAGGTACTGAACACCGCATTGACGATGCTTGGTGGTTGATGACCCATCCCATCCGGAATGGAGTATAACGATTCTGTAGCTCCAGGGCAGGTCTCTGAACACAAGGCGCCGAAGAAAGGGGACGGCGAGCCGCGCCGCCGGAGCACGAGCACCGCGGCGTCGTTGCCTCTGCGGGAACCACGCTCGGAACGGGCGACCACGAAACCGAGGGGCTCGTCTGCAGATTCTGCCGAGCTAATTGAAAAGGTTTACTCTCTGGACTCCGCAGCATTGTTACCTGCAGCGTTCGATCTGCCGAGCTCATTTTATCGAAGTAATGCTGAATGATACTGAGAGGTCTGTTACTTTTTGCTGCCGTGCGCGATCGATCAGGTAGGTGATGTGGGCGATGGGTACTCTGCCAAGTGCAGGAGAGTCTTCGATCGTGCTCACGAGTTCAACATCAACTCCATCTCGAATAACTGGTAGGCTAGCATTCTGCGCCTGGACCCTGATTTCATTTTCTTGGCAAAGCGATGGCAACTCTTGTTAATGTGCATACAGTGACGGGGAGACGTTCGTGTCCGCGGACGACCTGCGGATCAACCTGTGGCACCTGGAGGTGACGAGCCAGTGCTTCAACATCGTGGACCTGAAGCCCGCGGACATGCAGGATCTCGTAGGTGATTTGGTCGTTTTTCTTGCCATCCGAAGTAGTACTAGCACATGTCAAGTTCGTGAATGGCAACACTAGAAAGCTAGGCACTGACGCTTGCGTATCTGACTGGTGGATGACGGATCAGAGGTGATCACCACGGCCGAGTTCCACCCGTCGTCCTGCAGCCTGCTGGCCTACGGCAGCTCCAGCGGCCGCGTCCGGCTGGTCGACCTGCGGCGGTCGGCGCTGTGCGACCAGAGCGTCAGAACGTGAGTGCCTTCTGCAACTGCAACCCCCTCGATCTCTCAACTCTCTGAAACTGTCGCTCATGCATCAGTTCGCTTATGCTTCTGTGCTTTTTCTGAAACTGTCGCTTTACTGAGCAGATTCCGGGATCGCGGGGGCCGCCCTCAGCCCAGCACGTTTTTCACCGAGATAATCTCCTGCATCACCGATCTAAAGTTCACCGGCGAGGGGAGATACCTTCTAACCCGCGACTACATGAACCTCAAGGTGCCATGAACTCCATTTGTGTCAAACACCAAAAATACAGCTACCTGTAGTTAGTTATTAGCAAGAAGGAATGCATCAATGGTTCACCCTGAAGCCTCAATGTTTGCAGCTCTGGGACATGCGCGCGGAGACCTCCCCGGTCGCCACATACAAGGTGCACGAGTTCCTTCGCCCAAAGGTAGATGCTCCATAGTTCATCCTTCAGAGAGATAATTTGCTATCAGACGTCGGCTGGTCCAATTTGTGAATTGAAACTGTCCAGATTTCAAATAAAGGATACCAGTATCAGAAATGTTGGCTTGTCTGCTGGTGCTGCAGCTGTCAGAGCTTTACACCGAGGACTGCATCTTCGACCGGTTCAGCTGCTGCGCCAGCAAGGACGGGAGCTACTTCGCCACTGGGTCTTACAGGTTCTCACTACTGAAACGCATGGACCCAGAGTCTGTACTGATCTCGTTCTCCCCTTCCTGGTCATTTCCTCATCGTTATTCTGATTCTTAATTTCTTATGATAAGCAGCAACACTTTCAAAGTTTTCTCCCGTACTGCTGTGCAGACCACTGGTACTACGTTAGAAGCTAGCGCCAATCCTTACAGGTACAATGCTTCAAACATCTCTGTTTTCGTCTCTCCTCGCTCAGAAACAACAATCCTGGAGTGATGTTTATCCTTCAAGAACATTGTGTTTCTATACGCAGTCTTCAAATATAACATGAAACTCCGAAGCTCATGACTAAAGCCGCTAATGCCATTTTGGCCCCTACTGAACCTTGCACTTTGGCAACAGGGTACAACCACAAACTTCTGCAAAGATTCCAGCACTGCTCAGCAATTTCTCTCTCGGAGTGAGTAGAAAAGGTTAGGAAAGAACTTTCTGCCAAGTTCTCCAATCTCCATGTGTGCTTTCAGTTATGTCACGGTCATAGTGTGCTCTGGGAAATCTCGTCTCGCAGGTCAGGACAGTCTCAGGTCAGACGGCAAGGAGGAAATTCCATGCAATCTGGCATCAAGGGTCACACATCTGGCGTGGCATCCGACGGAGAATTTCATCGTTTGTGCAGCCAATAACAGCTTGTACATGTACCATACATAAGCACACTCATGTCATATGTACAGAACAAATTGCAGAGTAGCATTCATAACTATTCAAGCCGAGAGAGGAAGATGCTCTGCCACGTTACAATGCGTGTTTTGAGCAAAATATTCAACTGAATGTACATTGTTCGAAATCTTCAGCAGATCAGAGAAAGGAGAAAACGCTCCTGCAATTAAGAAAAGAGTCGCCACTCTCACTGTCCTTTCTTTTCTCCAATATATCCTTGACATATTCCTCAATATTGAAGAGTTGACCTGCAGCTTGGACTTGCTTCGTGAGTTTCGCAGCCTGGAAACATGGAAGTGGGGGACTGGTGAAGCAGAATTTCCTCTTCTCAGCTGGGCTGTCACGTTTAGCTGTAAACTGAGGAGAGTTTTCAACTGGAGTTCCTTTTTTGAAAGGATTTTCAACTGGAGTTCTGATCAGGATGCTGCTCTTCTCCAGTGGGCTGTCCTTTCCACCCGCAAGCCCAAGAGAGCATTCATCTAGAGTTGTCGGCATCTTGCTCTTCTCAGATGGGCTGTCACGTTTGGCTGCAAGTTGGAGAGAATTTTCAAGTGGAGCTTTGATCAGGAGCTTGCTCTTCTCCAATGGGCTGTCCTTTTCACCCACAAACCGAAGAGAGTTTTCGCCTGGTGTTGTCAGTACCTTGCTCTTCTCAGATGGGCTGTCCCTTTTGCCAGCAAACAGCATACAGCTCTTCTCTGAAGTTCTATTCAGGATCCTGCGACACTTCTCAGCAGTATTGGTTGGAGAGACCCCAGGCTCAGCAGGTTCAGAATCCACTGGCGTGACGTCACCCACATGCAGACTGCTCTGCTCTACTCCAAACTGGTCCCTTGATGTCTTCATCTTCTTGAGTATCAGAGGTTCATAAGAGCTATCCATGGATTTTGATAGCATCAGAGTGGGGAAATCTTTGGATTTCTTGCGTATGTGATCAAAGATCTTGCTGCTTGTCGCACTTTTGCATTCTGCCTCTGCTGGTTCAGGAGTCGATGCAGCTTGCATATCTAAGCATGATTATGCACATTTCAGCCATCTAATAATAGAATTCTACATTTCAAATGAAGGATCATAATTGAAGCATAAAGTGCACATAGCAATATACTGTTCGCAGCATTGTGTTACCTCCATACTCTTCTTCAGGTAGTAGATCAAAGCTGGGGACCTCCCTGTAATCATGAAAATACCATGTTACAAAATACTCACCTAAGGTTCAGAAAACATGACTCCATGTAAGTACAAAGTAGTAATTGCTGACGTATTTCCACTTTAGCTGCGAAGTAACATAATGACTAATGCCAACCTTCCAGATATTTAGAAACTACAGGTTGGATAATCCCCAGTTTGATTAGTATTTTGGGTTATGCTGATGGATGACAATTAATTCCGAAATCATTGGCCGGCAAAAAACAAAGCTTAAGCACTTACAGTGAAGCCAAGTTGTTAAATTTTCTGGTTCCCACTACATTATCAGCTTTCTCGAGAGCACTGACAGCAGCATCCTCTTCTATGACATATACCTCTTTGGAAAGAGGGCTCTGTTCAGTGTGAGACTGAGATCGACTTGTTTGAGCTGTCCTGGAGCTAAACAAACAAATCTCTGCAGAAAGATTGTATGCGGGTTCAGGCTTATCTATTCCACGCTCTTTGGTCTCATGTAAATCATCTTCCCTGCTGATTACATGCTTCTTGTGCACATCAAGACCAACTTCACCATAGAACGGAAAACATAAGCTGTGTAAGTATATACACAATGTGCGTATCAAATTTTTGAAGGAGGGAATTCTTGGTTGGTGATATTACCATATTCTTCAAATATTAGATCAGCCTTCAAAGTGACCCGTGCATTCTGGGGGCACGGCACAAAAACTTTTACAGAATATGGGCTGCATTTTAACAAATTGTCCAGTGAGGAACTCTGAACAACTTAAGATTAAACTTAGGTATCTAAGAGCGCAGCTAGATACTTTAAAAATGATATTCTAGTCAAACAATTTATTCATCTTTGCTATCATTGTGATCTGTTCATCTGTTATATGAAATAATGCTACTTCAGCTCGTTTGTTCGCTACAAAACACCACCTAATAGTATGAAGCTTATTATAACAAATAGATAGAGGTATATATCCCTTGCTTCCACAAAAGACATAACAACCTAATATCAGGTTCAGTCGTTCAGATAACGTTATATTGCTCTCATTTGCCGGTGAAGAAGAATGGTCAGACATATCTTGGGATAACAAATGTTGAAAAGTGTTACCTGTGGAATTCTTGAGTCCTGGCGGCAACAACAATACAAACAACAAACAACCATCCACATCAGTAGAAGGAAAATAAATTGTCAAAGCAGTTTGAGAAAGAGAGGAGGGTCGAGGGGGGCACTGACCTTATTTTCTCATGAAAGAGGATCACATTGTCTTCCTCCGAGCCCACAACCTGACAAAGAATAGTATAAAATCTAGTTGGTTTTATTAAAAGCACTAATGTTTGGAAGCAAAGCAGATAAGGTACCATGTCAGCAAAATTGCATTTATTGGATCGAACTGCCTGTGATAGACGAGTTAGTGTTACAGTAATGGTCGATTTCCCCAGTCTGTTTCCAGCATCCTCGATATGTATGTCAATTTTGGGTGGTAATGATGACAGTGATTCCTTTATATGATTCCCAAATGGATAATTACGCCCTGTTGCTGATTCTATCTTTCTAGCATCAGCAATTGCCAAGGTGTCAAAGTCATAAATTCCAGCACTCTTCAGAGCCTGAGGTGTCAAGTGATCAACACAAGCATTAATTATGCAGAATGCAGATAGAGAAGTGTCTACAAAACAATCAGAAAATTAATGACCTTTGCTGTTACAATTCCAATCCCAGGCAATTGTTTCAACAGAAATGGACTGCTCTCCCAAAGCTTTTGATGTAGACTATTTGCAAGGATCATAGAATTTATGGCAGATCTGTAACACTTTTTGTATATAAAATATTCTCTCATGCATCTGGCAATCCTACATCCATTTGAGCATATTGAGTTTGTCTCCTGCATGGGAAGCTTACTTAAGTCAACATAGCAGGAGAGAAAATCAAGGGGTATTTTAGACTAGACAAATAAACAACCTGGTTAAGGGATAAATCATGGATTAGGGGGTCCCCAGTTAAGCAGTCATTTGCTAGCAAGAATAATTTCTCTTCTCTTGTTTGAATACGCTTCTTCCTTTTTCCATTCCCCATGACAATATGGAAGAGGATTCTACCATCTTTGTCAGTGTTTATGTCATTTAGAACCTTCTTCTCATTTCGGCGTAGTTGGATCCCTTGGTATACCAAAACATAAATAATATTAATATGCTTGACGCTTAATAATTAATTCAAAATATGTGCATCTACCTACAAGTAATCTCTGCAGAGTGACAGATGATATGCAATAAGTCCTCCAAACTGCAACAAGCAGAAGCTTTGACGATAAGCTTCATTGTATCAAACTTCAGGTAGAACTTTGCCATCAGCTTCCCAGGTTCTGAATATGAACAATTAGATCTTAAACAAGAGTCCTTTTGATGAAAAATTGCAAAACAGACACATGCAAATGAAGCAATTCATTGGAATACAACCATCTCTGAATAGCAGGAAAATATAATATTTGAGGGAAAATGGATTCAAAATAATAGAAGAATAACCTTGCCCAAATCTGACAAATATATTTAGAGTTACTTGCTTGGACTGTTAAGCTAGATGTTTTTTTGGGAAACCATAGGGCAATGCCCCTACCACGGCTGTTAGGCTGAATGTTATAGCTGTTATTTGAATGAGTCAGTGCTTACTGTTAAGGTTGCCAAGGTATTAAAGCCACCAAAACCATGGCCATCAGTGCAGAAGACATTGTGAGCTTGACACAAATTCACAAATAAAATGCATGATGTCCACGTGAAAATGGATTCACAGTTCAAATGTTGATATATGCAGTAATACAATTCCCGAAATAGGGAGCACCATTTCCAGATGGGAACCCTGGGGATTTAGACATACATATCCAACAAACCCAGCTGTGGGGTAGGGAGAGCGCATCAGGACCACTATCGTGTGAGATAATAGTCATGGATCTGGCTGGTTGATTTGTATGACATAATTTTAGGCTACAGTCTGCTTTGCACTGTGGGTTGGGCGCATCCAGTGCATAGCCATAAAAGGTACAGTGTAACAAAAAAGCAGTATTTTGTAGCTATAGATCGAGCACTGCAGCATATGACATCTTCTGTGCATATAGTTTAACAGAAGAAAACTTTACCTAATGGTTGTAGAAGGAAAGCGTATTCATCCGTCCAAATTAGCCCATACTCCACCAACTCATGAATCTTCTCAACACATATATCTGTATATTCGATTTCTTAGGATCAAAGCATAAGGCATCATAATAGAACCATCAAGCCAACAAAGTATAAAAGAAGGTACCTTTAATTTGCTTTTCAAGTAGATCTCGAGGAGTCCCCCTCTTAATTCCATAGTTCTCAGGGTTCTAGCAGTATATTTCATTAAAGTTACTCTATTCATTAAATATACAGGTTTTAAATGTTAAACAAGAGTGGATCACTGCATCCATACCTTCTTTATCCTAATGTACAGATATGAGCACTTGATCCACTCAATTGCAAAACTTATGTCAGGTACTGTCAGCTGAACAATTTCTGCATTTAGATGCTCCACTGCACATGGGAGCAACCTGGTGATAGTATATATACTTGGTCACAAGCACAAAATTGTCTGCCGTGCATAGCACAGTCATCTTTAGGTGAAACATCACGAGACACTGGTTTCTGATTAGATATCTAGCACTTACTGAGACTCCACCATTTCACATCCATTTAGAAGGTTCTCATATAGATGAACCTAAAGGGAAAACTTACAACATGTTAGTCTAATAATCCAGGAAATACTTTGCAGTCAAAATATTTCACAATTCACAAAATTAATAAGAGTGGAAACACAGGACGAATTACTGTCTCTCTTCTTGTCATAATTATAATTGTTCCAGTGTCATCAAACGGTGGACGCCCAGCCCTCCCACACATCTGCAGATCACCAAAAACCGAAGCTTGTAAAATGCAATAGGACAATCAGTACGTTCTATATTTTAATATTGAAATTACTAAATGTGTTAACTTTGACGGTTAAATTTATATGTATATGTAAATTTCAGTATCGTTTTAGGGAACTACTATTGTTTGTGTGTGCTACCTCTGTTCTTAAATATATGATGTTTATGACAAGATGATTAGTTCATTTCGTACTAATCATCTTGGTCTAAACATCACAGATTTATGGATGGAGGGATATAATATATGAACAATAGAGTACAAAGAAACTAATTACAGTACAAGCATATGCAGAGCCTTTAGTGAATCAAACTATGGAATCCAGTCAAGAAATAAACAGAAATCTAAATTTAGGGTCACTTCATAAGTGAATCCTTTTTTTCCAGGCAGTCAAGATATAAGTTGAATTAACTCCAGCACTTAGTGCATTGAAGTTCTTCAGTATAAGTAAAATTTAACCTACATATATAAGTTAACGTATCCAGTACTCCTCTTTTGTAAATAGAAATGCCAATGATGTATTTCCGGACCACCTTCTGCTAAAGGTTTTAGCATATGAGTTATAATCGCAGAAAAAAACACTCAGTAGTTTGCATGTCTCAAAGCCTGACCTATTAGTTCAGACAGAAGTAAAAGAAATATAGCAATGAATACATAGCATTGAAGCTACATTTCAACCATACAAAATCACAGTAAGATATGAGGCGAGATGGAAAATTAATTCCTATATATCAACAATAATAGTTTAAATGACATATTTAGACTTAGTAGTAAACCTGAAGCACCATGGACCTATCATACTCTGCATATTGGCCTTTCTCTTTGTTGCTGCAGAATGGAATCGATGTCAGAAATTAGAAGTACAGATATATTTAATTGATCCAATATCTAAATTTGATTCTCACAAAAACTGTGTTGACTTTATCACAACTGTATGTGCCGGTAAGTTGACACCATGCGCCAAAGTATTCGTTGCGCATAGAACTTGAAGATCACCCTTGAGAAAAAGACCCTCAACAAGATTCCGATCTTTTGAGCAAAGACCAGCATTATGAAAACCAACTGAAAATGGAATAGGATTGCATCGGTTAAACAATCAATTAAAGTTTTTAGGCCAAATGTATCACCTAATATGGGTACCTAAAAGATATAACTAAAAAAATGAAAGTTGCAAAGTTAAGGAAGGTATTATGGGTCCCCAGGGAAAAAGATTCCAGATAACCTCCATGTACAATGCAAGTCTGCAGTTGCTTGTCACTACAGGTTAGAGAAGCCTCCCTTAGATGTTCGTACTGCTGCATTGATTGCATAAATGGATTGGAATAGCCAAGCGATGCTCCAGTTTGTGAAAGGCACTGCGCTGCTTCTTGTGCCCCTTTTCTTGTAGAACAGAAAACAAGTGCAGATTTCCCTCTTGAATGTTGCATCAGAATATCTGTAATTAATATTTTGTTTGTATTTTTAATAATGAAATTCTTATACTGTAACTTACATGATGTGCAATGCAATTGAGGGATGGTGAGATGTTACTTACCGTAAATAAAACTTTGCAGCCTCTACAGGTTGAAAGGAAGAAAAAGAATCAAGTAATCAGAATTGGTTCCATATAAAGTCCAATTATTACGCACAGTATGAAACAACTCAGGAAGATGCAGAACACATCTAACTTAAAACTTCCTTACTGATTTTCCTCCCCTAGTTGTGAAAAAAGAACATTTGGATTGTAAAGACTAAAGATGCATACCCTCTCAAAAAGGAAGTCATTTTTAGCTGGAGCATAACCTAAATAGCACAATAAGAAAAAGGAAAGAATTAGCAGCACAGCAATTGCTGACGAAGTGGCAGCTGAAA
This sequence comes from Panicum miliaceum, assembly GCA_032594955.1. Lineage (NCBI taxonomy): Eukaryota > Viridiplantae > Streptophyta > Magnoliopsida > Poales > Poaceae > Panicum > Panicum miliaceum. The sequence continues at coordinate 32,708,105 of CM064067.1, read as the reverse complement.
GTCATAGGCAAGATGTTAAGCAATTAGTACAGCACGTGCGTGTGTGTGTGTGTGTGTGTGCTAAAATCATTTCATGACTGAGAAAATTGTGGCCATTTTCTACAAGAGGTGTTTTGGCATAAGTAAATCAAATGTAACTTGTGGCATAGAAAAACAGTCAAATCATTGTGGATGAAAACTGGAACAACATAACTTGGTGTTGCTCCTTCAAGGCAACACGTGATAAGGAGAGCGTTTGCTGCCAGATTAGCTAAATAGTCTGCTTCATAACTAAGTTTGAGCAGTTTCAGGATAGCTAATCTTAAGGGCTGGCAAAGTATTTTATCAGGTTTTGTTACATACTTGAGTACTTGACATGTACTAGTCTAGATTCTAATATATAAGAAAATCGTACCAAAGACCTTGGTTGTCAACTTCACTGGCCTCATTTCTTCTCCAAATCTGCAAAAGGAGAGTACCGCAATAAGTTTAATTTATTGAGAGTATTAAATCCTCAAGTATATTTTGTTAGTCACCTTTTGATTCCTTCAGGGGGTGCTAGGAGCCACTCCGCTGAAATTTTACAATGTTAATGGGAAACATAAGTTTCTTTGCTGGAGCATGATATGGAAATGTAAATGGTATGTTAAGACTTAAGAGCGTACTATACAGAGCTACAAACCTATGTCCTCAATATTTGGGATAGTGGCAGAAACAGCTACGAATCGGACACTAGCCAAAGGAGAAGATTTCATATTGCCATGTCGTGAGAGCATTTTTATTCTACTGACAACTGCTTCCAATGCAGCTCCACGTGGATCATTGAGAAGGTGAACTTCATCAATAAGGACAAGGGCAATGTCACTGAAGAAACCCAACCCACCATTTCTTATACCATGTCGGCTCATGGAATCAAACTTCTGCATGTATTACAATTTCGGCAATAAAGCAAGAAATTGGTTAGAAAGCTATCATCTTAACTTCTATTGATAAAAATAAGTAGTGACATAGACCTCAGGAGTGGTGAGGATTATATCAGCATCGTGTATGGCTTTATTGTTGTAGAATTCATTGTCACCAGTCATCTCCAAGCAATTGATCCCCAGTGGGCCCAGCTTTGTGTTCCAGTCCCGCAGCTTCTCCTGCACCAGCGCCTTGGAGGGTGCCATGTAGATCTGCAGTGTCACCCAAGTGAAGCACACAATAAAAATAAACTATCAGAATCCTAAAATTCCAGTTACATTATAAGCCCCTATGCTTTTTTAGGAAAGGAGGTCAGAAGGCATACTGTTTTCAGAGTTCCTTTAACCAAATTGAAACTAAAGTCTGGTAAAAGGAACCTCGAGAGCAGCCTCAGAATACAGAGCTCAAACAGCACGGTCTTCCCACTCCCAGTAGGCGCGGAGATAACCATGTTCACATCCGAGAAGAAGCACACATGGAAGCACTCGCACTGCAAGGAATTGAAGTATCTGCAGACAAACCAGAATGTTACTGTACTGCCACCCCTATGACCAGTCTATCAAAATCATTTCATATTTCCCGTATTAGTCTATCAAAATCATTTCATATTTCCCGTATCAACTCTCAAGTAGTTAAGCTACCATTGTAACCTCACGCGAGCTATAGCTACTACTCAATTCGAATCACCTACATGGGGGTGCACCGATCACGCAACTGAACAGACACAGCAGTGCAGAAACAATTCGTATAAACACCAAAACAAAAATAAACACAGAGCCTGAACGATCAGCGCACGGGGGCGCACCTGAACCGAAACACGAGGCGGAATGGCGGGGGCAGGTCGGAGACACAGCGTAGCGCGTAGGGGTCGGCGAGAGATCCCATCGTCGGTCGGACGACCTGATCTCAGGGGGTTGTTGCTAGAGATGGAAGCCGCGCTGACTCGCCTCCTGCAGAATCCGAGCGATCGGGGGTGAGCAATCCGGGTGATCGGTGGCCAAAAAAACAGAGCAATCGATGGTGAAACAATCCGAGCGATCGGTGGCGCGAGGAATCCATCGCGAGGAGTACCGTCGAACACCTTGCGCGCGGCACCGTCCCCTCGGAGCGGAGCCGGCTGGGGATTTCGCAGCCGACGGGAGGTAGGTAGGAGACGAGCAGGGGGGAAGGGGGGCACTTACTCCCTGAGCTGCTGGTGGGATCGGATCGGAGGAGACCGCGACTAGAGGCGGGAGCGGCTGCCGAGGAGGCGGCGGCGAGAAGAGAGACGATCAGAGGAGCGTGTCGCTCGCGCCTGCTTGCTTCGCGAGGGGGCTGAGCGCAGCGGCGGGAGGAGACGCGCGCGGATGCTTTTGGCGCTGGTGGCCTGGTGCCTCGAAGAGGAATGGAGGAGGTGAGCCGTTGTGGAGAGGAAGCGATTCAAATGTTGCCGTGGGTTTTGCTTTTGCCGGCGGGACGCGTTGTGTGGCACGGGTGACGGCTCAGCCAAAAAGGTCAGGTCCAGCTGTCCAGGTGCTGATCACTCGTGACATGACATCAAATGATCATTTCTGCTTGTTTTTTGGGGAAGAAAAGAAAAGAGGTATTTCAAATGGTAATTTCATTTGTATACCACGCAAACTGACCCCAACAAATTAGACACAGAGCATAATTCGAATGAATCAATCCCAACCAATTACTAATTTCTGTTAAATCCATGACAAATATATCAGTAATGCACTGTCACACACTCACACTCGATCGGGTCACGACACGGCACTAATCCAGGCAGATTGAGCTGCCGTTGTACGGTGCACGCTGTGCTCGGGCACGTGACACGTACGTACACCCCCCCTAGCCGGCTGATGGCCACGCCGGAAGATCGATCTAGAGCCCCTCCCGGTCCATGGCGAGGATGGTGCTGAGGTTCATGGGGTGCATGTAGTCCGTGTCGCCGTGCATGAACTGGTCGACGACGATGCGGCTGGCCCGCTCCGTGGGGTGGAACGCGTCCCAGAAGGCGAACGCGTCCCGGTTGGCGCACACGTTGGACGCCGGCGTGCACAGCCCGATCCCGTTGTACGGGCCCTGCCCGCAGCACGCCACCTGCACGTTCGTGAACCCTGCGGACAAAAACCACACGAGAGAAAGAGATCCAAGTTATAAGCCACGTCAAGAATCTTGGGTTCGTGCGTGTTCATCAGCGCAGGCGACGACGATCGACGACCCACCGAATCTCTGCGGGTTGTTGATGTAGTCGAAGTTCATGCGCATCGTGTTGGCGGTGACGAAGACGTCGGCGCCGATGGCGCGGTTGAGGCCGCGCACCATGTCCACCAGCTGCGGGTTGAAGAGGGTCACGGCGCGCATCAGCTCCGCCACGCACTCGCCGTTCGGGCTGCGCATCGCCAGCTCCGCCGGGACGCACCCGATCGGCCCCGTCCCCGTCACGATCACCTTCCGCGCGCCAAGCTCGTACAGCCTCTGCACGCACGCGCGCGGCGGCGACCCGCCGGTTAGCACATCGATCAGGCGAAAGAATCGTCGGCCGGTGGCGGCAGCGGCGGTTGCCGGAGAGGAGGAGGGCGCGTGGATCTGTTTACCGAGAGGATCTTGCGGTACTCGGAGACGAGGAAGCGGACGTAGTCCGGGAGCGCGTACTGGCGCGAGCGCACGGACATGGGCACCAGGTAGTAGTTGTTCACGAAGTCGTTGCCGCCGAGGGTGATGAGCACGAGGGCCTGGCTCACGAGCTGCGCCGCCTGCTCCTCGCCGATGAGGGCCCTCAGCTTCCGCTGGTACTCCTGGAAGTACTGCAGCTGGTCGCCGATCCGGATGATGTTCACCTGCTCGATGATCGACCACAAACACGATGCGTCATGGCAGCACGTCAGAATTATTTGGAATTGGAGTGTGAGTATCACAGGGAAGCGACCGGCCGTGCGTACAAATTGTATTCCTGTGTCGTTGAGGATCCCGACGCCGGCCGACGCGAAGTTGGCGCCGGCGAGCAGCTTCGCCCCCCGGAGCTCCGGGCTCAGGTACGGCAGCGCTGGTTCGGCCCCGAGGTGCTCGCCTATAAGCAAACGTCAGCGCACACTTCCTTGCAAGCGACACAAGCAATTCAACAATTTTTCTGAAGGACGATGGCGAGAGAGACGATCAAAGCAACTAAAGGCACTGGCTTATTACTGATGATGTCGGGGATGTTGAGCCCGTTGGAGAAGCGGCCCGTGGCGCGGTGCGTGGGGAAGTCGATGCCGTAGGGCGGCGCGTCGGCGCGCGCCGTGGTGAGCAGGTAGTTGTTGTTGCCGTTGTCCACGAGGGAGTCGCCGAACACGAAGAAGGCCCGCGCCGCGGACGCCGCCGGCAGCAGGCAGAGGAAGGAGACGAGCAGAGGCGCGAGAGCAGCGTCCATCGTTCGTGTAACAAGCCTCGTCAGATGCCAAGCTAGTTAGAGAGGAACGCCCAAGTGCGGCCTACCCCCTGCGCGTGCTCAGGGAGGAGATGGAGGTGGCGATCGTGCGATTTATAGAGGAAGACGACGGCCTTGATCGCCATCTTGCCCTGCACCAGGCTGATGACGGCCACGCTGCTCACTGGCCACCCCTAGCAAATGCACACATGCGAGGTGGTTGTGTGGTTGCCACCTTTGGTACCCTGGTCAGCCTTGGATCATGTGCCCCAACAGCTAGCCCAGCAGGGGCTAGTGTCAGCCAGTGGTTGCAGCACCGGTTGCAGAGGCCTTTTTGTTCACAACCAGTAAGAATGGATTGCTCGGCTAGAGTGGTCTTAGATTTCAGATACGGGCTGTTAATTGGCGATATTGACACTCGTACGATCGAAAATCTTTTTGGCTCGTCGCTTGTGTTGTTTGGCGTCAGGGAAGGAGAGACAGTTTTTCAGTTATTCAAGGAGGGTTTAATGCTAAAACCAATCTGTTAGACCTGAATTAATTCGTTCTACTTATGGATGGTCCATTTAGTTATTCAAAGATACGTTTTGTCGTACCAGAAAAATAGGGCATGCTGGAAGAAAAGTTAGTGAAACAGGAGAAGAACGGTTGTTAGTTAACCCCAAATTTGCCCTTGGTTGCAGAATGCTGTGAAAAACTTTCACTGTCTACAAGTTGTTTTCCTCTAATCACTGAACCGATGAACTGATGATAAAGGTTCAGCATGAGTTTTCCCTCCACACAATTTTCATTTTTCTTTTACCAATTCATCTAACCCAACAATTCTATTGTGAAGGTGGAAAACAAGATCGATTCACAGCCAGGCAAAATTGAAGTTCCTAGAGCGCATCCATCTGTCAGAGGCGCTCCCTACCATCTCGCTATCTCACTGGAATAAGTGTACTGTTCATACAAGTAGACCGGGTTCGTTCACCTACATTCAATTCCGGCAGAGCAGGGGCGATTCAACCGGCACCTACCATGAAGAACTTACCAGAAAGAGTGCACACACCTTCCAGTCTATTTACAGTATTCATGCCGCTTTCCATTCATTACGCTGCAAGGGGCCAACTCCATGGGCAACGCAGAGTAACCAGCACGCCATGTGAAACCCATAAATCGGTGGGGTAGAATGTTAGAAGCTTCGCCCTGGTGCAACGCATGTCGGCGTGTAGAGTGTTCGTTTCTAGTTTCTACTGCTGTGATTTCTCGAAGGGGAAGAGATTGTCGGCGGCCGTACTGTGCCATCGCATGGCCCAGGTGAAATCGAGCTGGGGATTGAAGTGGGGTGACGCACCCAGAACTGTCGTGCCGCTACGCAGGAACAAGGATCGCATCCATCGGCGTGCTGCAGTCCTGAATTCCTTCCTGATGGTCATGCGGTTACCCAGTACTCCTGTATCCGCAATAAAACCCGGGCGAGCACCGGCGCATGACAGACGGATCGTACTGCCGCGTGCTGTGCCCCTGCTGGAACTCTGACCTGCGCGGCGGACGTACGCCGTCGAGGAGAGGCGCGAATAGGAAAGCGAATTTACCGACCAGTCGCCACCTCGCGCTGCGGGGATTCAGATCCAGTAGATCTATCAAATTCTGTGTTGCAGTGTTACAGACAGCAGTGCAGGAAACTCGGATCGAATGTACCCTGACAGATTTTTTTACCTGCGTGCCTGTTCACCCACAGTGACATCTCTGTTTCTTGCTTGATCAGATCGCCAATGATGACCACCGTCGTAGCAAGTGGCCAAGTAGTAGCTGGTTCTGATTCCTTCTTCCAAATCTGACCTCTTGTACTGTACAGTCTTTCCCTGCAAAAGCTTTCCGATCCAAGCAACGAGTTACGCTGGAGGAGTAATCGGCGTCGCCCCGCGATTCATTGCTGCTGACACCTCCGACTGGCGGACGCCGCACCGGACGAAACCGCCGTGGTACAGCTCCGCAGTCGGCACGGCATCGGAGGATGATTTGCCACCAAAAACTAGTGGGAGCGGGAGAGTACTACGCGCCATACGAGTACCACGGCGCTGTGGCTACGCGGGTGCCAGCTAGAGGCCCGGATGCCAGGGTGAAGGGTACTGCAATTCTCAAGAACAGGTAAATTATTTGGGAAAGTTTCAGATATGTGTCGATTCCAACAGGTTATTTGTTTCTCTTCTAGTACCAAAAAATTGATATTTTAATGATCGGAGGTGCTCCAACAGATTATCAATCCAATCTCCAATATCTAAAATTTAAATTTTAGGAATCACCAAAACACACCTTCCTCCACCTTAAATGAAAAGAATTTATCCCTCTACTTTATTTTTAGTGATTGGATTTTGGTAGTCTACTGTAGTAACTATTATTATTTATAGTTATTGGTAATGAAGAGAGTGTGTGTTTTGGATGTGAGGTACGAGTAATCTGTTGGAGATGCTCGCAAAACGAAAGATAAGTCTGAAAAGCTGCAGAGACTGTAATTTGGCGCGAAAACTGATCGAAGGTGTTGCTCGAAAAAAAAAACTGATCGAAGGTTGGAGACAACCATGGGTTTAGGGCATCGGACGATGCAGCGAAGTCTTGCTTCCCTTCCGCTTTAGAACTCGGCATTGGCTTCGGGCAAGCGACGACTTCCTCAATTCCTACAGGAGCTGAACATCTGAAGCCTGAACTCAACTGACCTCGCCGTTCTGAACTCCTGCTTTCCTGACACTGGCGACCGGCCGCCGTCGTGGGGCGCGCCGCGGGCCCCTTGATGATGCAGTAAGGTCCCAAGCGAGTGCGAGACGCGAAGTTGGCTAGAACAAGACGGATCCAGCCGCTTGGGACGGCTAGAACAGGGCCACCACTCCCTTCATCTGGAAGGCCTAAACCAATTCCTGGATCTAGTCGAAACATATTTGCATTGTTTGAACTGCAATTTAGGATGTTTTTTAACTGCAATTTAGAATGCTTTCTAGCAGGAAAGACGAAACGTTTTCCCAATTTCATATCACAGACAAATTTAGCAACTATAGGATTAGCATTTACAGAATTACAGTAGTCCACTAAAGAGGGCAACGGGACGGCAGTTAGCACCCTCCAGACTGAATGAACAGTCACGAAGTGGTGGGCTTTTCATTGAGATGACATGGTCTAAATTTGTGTAACTAATTTGGATGTCCCTCAACTAAAAAAGCAATTAACCAATCATCCAAACTCTACTCGGCTTATATTGAAAGCCACTTAAGGTTTGTGTGTACAAGCATCCTTACAGATTGCTGAGATTTACAGGAAAACTAAGAGTGCAGTGGAAACAAAAGCATCTGCTATTCTATCTGCAGATAGTTCACCTGGGCACTAGTTGCACTTTCTGAGTTCTAACATTCTGTTGAAGTCTGTACCATACAATGCATGTACAGAAAGGAGTTGATACATGTTTGCTAGCGCAACTGCTTGCGCGTAAGGAGCTCATCTCTTACTGACAGGGATCTAGCGTTCTGTCCATGTTGACGGAAGTTGTAGACCGTTGCCCTTACCACTCTGACTTTTGGGTTCATAAGCTCGTCAACCGGTGCAAAGTAGTACCGCAGGTGATTCCCAGTCCGTTTCGCCATGCATAACATTAGTTCTGCAGGGAAGGAACACGGCTGCCATAGGAAAAGATCTGAACCTTCAAGCTTCACCTTGGGCAGTTTCTCTTTGCCAGCCTGCACCTTGCCTCTCCGGGACTGCAGCAGCTTCTCGTCTTCCTCATCTTCAGCAGGTTCACAAGCGCAGCCACAGCACTCACATACCACCAGACGGCAGCACTTGAACCTGTAGAAGGCCGTCCCCTTGCGGCACACCTCGCACTTGTAGAAAGGTGGAGGATGAGGGTCCCCGTACCCACCTCCGGCCCCCAAAGTGGTAATATAAGCTTCTTTCTTCTTGGCGCCCACAGTACCACCTGATGTGTGAGCTGAAGCTGAACGGACAATGCCCACTTTGTCTTTCACTTTACCCAAGGGCCCTGGAGCAGACTTGCTATTGTTTGATGCGGTGGAAGAGGATTGCCTAACACATTTGGTGGTCAAAACATAACCCTAAGAAAACAAACAAGTTATGTTATTTTTTGAATCTGGACTGCCAAGTGGAAATCCTACTGCTGGATGGTACAATACTGAAGAAATCATAATTTGATAGAAAAAGGGACCAAAGTCAACACCGGCAAATATGTTCCTAGATCAAAGAATGCTGCATTGAAAGGGTAATAAGGACAAAGGCCCTCTAATATCTGGACAGAGATTATAAAAACTAAGAACACATTAGCTAACAAAATCGAACTTAGATGTTCTGCAAAAGCATAACTGAAAGGTAATAAATTTTAGATATTGTTTTGATGTCAAGAGTCAAAACGGGTAGACTGTAAATAAAAAAAAACACTATTAGGATAGTAAAGGAACAGCAAACTTAATAAAACACATTCACTGCTAGTTGCTTGAAAAGGAGTTTAGCCGAAAAGTAATCAAGAGTTGTTAACATTCCATACATATCTATCAGTAAACTAACTGGAAAAAACAAAATGCATGCACCAAGGAATGCATACCAAATTTCCATTTTTAACAGAAGAAATCTTAATAAACGAACTCCTGATGCAAATATTTCAAGATTTTTTTTAAAAAGATCATCTTTACTGACCTTGGGTAATTTCTGTTCATTGATAGCATCGAATACACCCACATGTTGATGGTAATTATCTGAGGAACAAGCTTGGCACATAAAAGGTAAATTGATCCTGTCAACTGCATATTTGAAATTGATTTGTCGAACGTGCATTGCAAAAGAAAAAAAAAAGACATGCAATAAGAGCTACCTCTCCTATCCAGAAGAGAAGGATGCCTGGGTATCTGTACTCTGATGTTCCGCGGCATAGCAGAAGGCTTCACCAAATGTGCACTATGATTTCTACCCTCAAAGGCAATATTACTCAAAATTCCAATCACGAGCTGCAACAAACATGATCATCCCAAATTTCAGAATTTACTGATGATCTGATGAACGTTAACAGATTCAGGCCAATACCTGAGGATACATGAGATGACATGGTGTCCATCTGCCAGTCTTGTTCATTGACCTCATCCTTCCCTTCACTGACTTTAGGAACTATGCAGTCGTTGTTAGCATCTATTGCATCCACATGTTGACGGCGATTATGTGAGGGGGATTGGTGTATCAGTCTAGCTGGAGCAGCCTTGTGGATGGATCTTCGAGGCACCTGATTAGCCCCCTCAACTGCATATTTGAAATTGGTTTACTGAAAATGCATTGCAAGAAAAATGTACGGTTGATCTATGAACAGAGGACACAAGAAAAAAGATCGACCTCTCCTATCCAGCAGAGAACGGTGCCTGGGTGTCTGTACTCTGATGTTTTGGGGTGTACTTTACGGTTTCATGAATATCGGACTGCATTTTCTACCTTCAAAGGCACCATCAAAGTCAAAATTCCAATCACGAGCTGCAACATACATGATTGTTCTAAATTTCATACTACGCTGAAGAACTGATAAACCCCAGGAGATTCAAGCCAAACCTGATGATATACGGGATGAAACATTATCAGTCTGCCAGTTGTTCTGATCATAAACCCCATTCTCCTTTCCTCTGACCTTAGTGAATCTCCAGTCACTGACAGAACCTATTGTACCCGTATATTGATGGAAAATATGTGAGGAGAGATATCAACGCATAACCTAGCTGGAGTTGCAAGAAAAATATGTTGCTGATCTATGAATGGAGAAGACAAGCGAGAAGATACCTCTCCTATCCAGTAAAGAGGGATGTCTGGTTGTCTGCAATCTGATGTTTTTCACCGAAGGAGAAGGCTTCGTGAAATGTGCTCTGGTTGGCAACCTCCCTTGCAAGTTTTCCTGCTGTAGAACATTTGGATAAATTATTACTGAATCACTGCAGGCTATGAAAGATCAAATGGACAGAGAAATTAAAAAAAATAAAGCGCATACAAAACTGGGAGTTGCATGTAACAGTTGAATGGAATCAAACACTAAGTAATCCAATTTTAGTTAGATGATGAAGTTAACAAATAAATGTAGACAGCAAGATGAGTCAGCAATATTGCTTTTATTTGGCCTTCCAGAATCGATGAACAGAGAACAATCCCAAACCATCCAAGGTGCAAGATCTGCTACTTGTCAATTAACTAGCATATGGATTTCCAAACAATTTTAATACTCCAGAATTATTAGGTGATGAAAGAATTTATGCAGGACACAATATAATGATAAGAGATAGAGCCGTTTGTTCCTAAAATTCATGGAAGAAACTGAGAATTTCCATCCAAGAAAATATCTCTACTCCAGAAAACAACTAACATGATATATTGGTATTCCAACAGCATTCAAGAACCTCAAACAATTAAGAAAGGAATTAAGACCGAAACTGAGCACCACCATCCAAGAAAATGCCTCTACTCCAGGAAAGAAGAACTAGCATGTCATATCAGCATTCAAGAAACTAAAACTATTAAGAAATGAATTCAGATCGAAACTACGCACATCCAAGAAACCGCCTCTGCTCCAGAAAAGAAAAGCTAACACGATGTATTGGCGATTTTCGAAGTTTCCAACAGGATTCAAGAACCGCAAACTATCAAGGAAGGAATTGCAAATGCATATCAAGAACCACGAAACCTGGAAACCAACTCCATCTCGAGGAATTGAGATCAAAGGCAGGCCAAAAGCCAAGAAACATCAGAACCAACTCTGTCTCCAGCAAGAAACTCCTGGAACTGGAACAACGCAAAAGGAAACCAAAAACACAAAAAACTGACCAGTCGCCGCGTGATGGATGAGAAGGCGTCATCGCCTCCATGGGGCTCGTGGTAGCCGCCGCCGCCGCGGGTGCCCAGGGATGACGAGGCGGGACGGCGCCGTACGAGGAGGCCTGACGGCTGCCGTAGCGCTCGCCGCGTCCTCTCGTGGCGGAAATTGCGATCGGCATGTTCCTGTTCTTCCCCGCGGAGGCCTCGACCTCGGGCACCGGCTTGGCGTCGGAGGTGTAGCACGCTGCAGCCCGCGAGGCCTTGGAGCGGGCCACGGAGGAGCCTGGCGAGACGCAAGAGGCGGCCGCGGGCTCGCCGATGCAGGGGAGCAGGAAGAGGTGGGCAGCGTGGCGCGTGTTGGTGCTGCCGCCGGAGCAGACGCCGCCCCGGACGGCGGCCATTTTCTTGGTTTCTTGTTCTGCTTCTCTCTTTCCGAACCTTGCCGTTGTCCTGGTTAGTTGAAGAGCGCGGGCGATGGGAAAGATTGGCAGGATGTGTGCGGGCTTTATATGTTCCAGATTGCTGAGATGGGCCTTTCGGCTATTGGGCCATGGTATGTGACAAGTTGGCCCAACTCTGCAGCAGATGAAACACGCCTCGGCTTCGCTGAACTTTAGAGCAGCTCAAAATTAGCAGAAAGCAGAAACAGAAAGAAGCAACTCAATTCAGGGTGTGTTTGGTTGGACTGTGATTTTTGGAAAAGCTGTTGTGAGCTGTGGGCTATGGAAAAGCTGCTGTAAAAAAGCTGTTGTGGGAAAAGCAGAAGACCGTTTGGTTAGAGCAGCTGTGAGCTGTGGAAAACTGTGTGTTGTGGGTGTAATACCTGTAATACCCTTGAAGATTTATGGGACTGTCTATATACAAAATACTCATACAAACCTAATATGTTCACTATTTCGCATGTAAATGTATCTTTTGGAAAAGAAAACATGAAATTTTCTAAGTTTTTCATCCATGTGGTCCACATAAATAGAACTGTAGCAGTTACACAAGGTAAAAGGCTCATAAAATTATGATATATCTCAACATAACTATCCTCCTCTCGCACTAACCAAATCATCAGCGATCTTGTTACGAATGGGGCGAATCCTGATTGATATTGATGGCATGTCGGCAACGATGTCAATGCTCCTGATTTCTCTACTCCAATGAATGTTGCATGGCAGCAAATACATGCCTAATGGATTGATTTCAGAGTGTCCTCATGATCTTTATCTGAACTGATAATATAGTTTCAGATAGAACAACTTCAGGTTTTACATTCATGACATCGTAACCCAGCAGCGAAAGAAAATGATAACAGTGACACTGGGATTGATTTCAGGATTGATTGGCTTTTGTTTCAATCATACTGTTCCTGGTTACATGAGAGGAATCATTTTAGCATAGATGTTAAATGCGATGTGTTTCTTTTGCACTTTCTGCTGCAGTGGGCGGGGGCGGCGGCGGCGGCCGGGGCGGAGGTGGGGCGAGGCAGCTGCCAGGGCAGGGGTGGCGGCCGGGGCGGAGCCGCGGGTGGGAGGCGATGGGGAGACGAGTGGGAAAATAAAAAAGCGAACCGGTTTTTCATAATCAGTGGCAGGTGGGTAATTTTTTGCCCCAAAAGTCACTAAATGCAGGGGGAGAGATGCTTTGCAGTAGCATTTATACTGCAGTGAAAACTGCTTTTAGACAAAAGCACCTAGACTTTTGAGCTTTTTGGTTGGCTTTTGGCTTTTGCAAAAGCAAAATCAGACTGTAAAGACCAAACACACTCTCAGAGAAACTAGCAAGTTTGAGCTCTCTCTCTTCAGGACCAATCAATCAGAGTGTGACCGGAAAATTCATTCTTGCAGGTTCCTCGGGAAAATCTCAATTTGTTATCAACCCAGAGCTCTCTCTCGGTTGTGCTTCAAGTTACCAGATCCTGAGCACTGAAGTAAATTATTCTGTGCCCCTTTGTCTGAACTCTGAAGTTGAATGACGGGCACCAGATTTCGGTGATCACGGGCACCAAATTTGATATTTTGCCCTTCTGCTTTTGAGTATCAAGAAAGTTGCTGCCTTTGGGTTGAAATCGAAGAATTTACACCAGGTTCCAACTTCCGAGCACCATGGACTTTGCTTGATAAATACTAGTTGACCAACTTCCCGTTGGTTTGTTGATGATGGTGAGCCCCTCATGTATCGCACAGCACCGGTCCACATCTACGATCCCATCTGACCAATTGCTTGCAGCCTGGGATACGATGGTGAGGCCAATGTCGGTGACACCGTCACACCGCCATCCGCAGTTGCGCCGGAGTGAAGTCGGAGGCCGAGATCCGTGTACCGGTGGAGCTGCTGCTCTTGCGAATCCAGGCGTCCCACCGGGGACAGCCATAAGCCGGTCGGACTCCGCGGCGGCGAGGGGCGAGAGGCAGCGGAGGTTGGGGAAGCTGGCGGCAAAACGGCCGCGGGGCCGCGGTCGAGCACGTCGTCGACGAGGAACCGGGAGGCGCTGAGCAGCGGGTCCGCACTGGTGCCTGGGTTTCGCGACACCTCGCCGCAGGTGAGGAGCGAGGAGCTGGGTCGGGGCGGCAATTGAGCCCGAGAACAGGCGGAGATCCGCGAGGTCGCGGAAAGCGGTGCGAGCCTGCGAGGGGAGGTCCCGCACCGCACGGCGAGTCGGCAGCTCAGGCGCCCCGCGCCCGTTAGGCAGAGCCCTGGAGGCAGACGAGGACGCAGAGGGCTAGGGTTTGCTCAGGCGGCGGCGCGGGCGCCGTCGCGGCCAAACACGCGCGGAGGCTCGGCTTGTCCGTCGTGTCAAGAGCATCTCAGTATATATTTTCTCGCCCCGTTACTAATAGTATTTTTTATACTAGTCAGTGCTATAGCAGATTACTCAATAGATAGGGTTAAGAGAAAAATCATCTTATTTTGAGAAAGAGAAAAATCATCTTATTTTGAGAACGAGGAATGTGCGTTTTGATGACTACCAAAAATATTTTAATATTGGCAATAGAATTGGTAATTTCTTGGAGCACCTACTATTAAAAAAATAGTTTTTTAGTATTTGGAATCTATCTAGTTAACTCTCTCACCTATGAAACCGGGTATTCTACACCGACCAATCTAAAACCATCTAAATAATCTCCTGGACGAGTTACCTGTTGGTTTAGATATTTCTGTTACTCTTTTGAGAGGAGGGATTCTTTCGGCCACCATAATTTTCTAAATTGTGATTTTGGAATATTAGATTTTCAAAAATATATTTAAGATTTTTCTAACATTTCAGATGTTTATTTGCCTTCATTTCAGATGTGCAATGGAAGCTTATCAACGTTGGATCAGTTGAATATGAAAACTATAATCGACTCAAGTTGGAATGATACCGATTGTCGCAACTACATTATGAGGATGTCTATTGGATCTTGTTTACTTCTGAACACTTTCAGCTCTAACATTTTGAGTTCTTAGGATTCATGAGGCCTGCACTCAAATTGTTATACATGAGTAGATGAGTAGAGATGTAAAATAGTTGATACACTTAGTTATTTATGACTACTCTGTGTCTAATATTAACAAATTTATCAACAGGGTTTCAATCCCTGTCTTAATCGAACACAACATTTGAAGAGAGGGATTAGAGGAAGGAAGGGGATTTGATCCCAAGAGGGTTGGGTGACATGGGAGGGATTCACCCAATCCCTCCCTGGGTTGGTTCCCTTTGGGGATTTCACCCCTGTTAGACGAACAAGGCCTAAACTAGGAGCATGTTGCTGTGACGATGCTGCACGAATTCAAGAACTTCAGATCCCATCAGTATCGCTTGACATGCTCCGTGTGGCACTGCAGGCCTGGGTCTGGGTTCCAAGGGGGTTTGGCCCCGCCCCTCCCCATGAACAACTTGCCACCGGCTCATGTGTCGGGGGTGCTATACTGGATGAGCGACCCTTCGCTGGGCCCGAGCAGCGAGTACGCCATCGTGTCCTTCAACGTCGCCACCGAGGCGCTCGATGTCATCCCTTGCCCGCCGCACATCAATGTCGCGAACTGCAGCAGCCGGAGCGCATGGCATTTGTTCGTGGTGGAGCTTGGGGGGAAGCTGTGCGTCGTCCTTGCAGACCTGATGGCAGACGAACTGGTGATGTGGAAGCTGGAGCATGGCGAGTGGGATGCAGCGTACGTGGTGTGCTTGAAAGCATCACCTGGTTACTCGCTTCTTTCGAATACGGTGATGCCGCTGGCGATTGATCCGAAGGATGGCAGGATCTTGCTGAGCACCGGGAGGAGGATGGGATTCTATGATCCGGTGAGTGAGACGATCGAGGAGTTGTATGACGCAGATGAGATCTTGCGTGGAACGGAAATTACAGGAGCTGCTTCTTCTCATCAGGGAGCTCCATGCGAGAAGCCGGGTATACCTTTCGTTCCCATGCTGTACGAGGAAAGTCGATCTAGTCAGTTATCCCCGTACACGCAAGGATAAATTTCTGCACTGATAACTTACGGCTTGGTGGTCAAGGGCTGAAATCTGTAGCAGAACTAAAGCACAGTCGATGCTAGTTGCTGGAGAAGGAGTTTACCTGAAAGGTAATCAAGAGTTGTTAACATTCCACACATGTTTATCAGTAAACTAACTGAAAAATGCTGAGACAGAATGCATGCCAATTTCCCCGCGTAGGCCCGGCGCCGTAGGAGAGGCACTACTAGGCAGTGCAGCTGCCATAGCGCCCTCCGCGTCCTCCGTAGTCCCGTGGCGGAAATTGCGAGCAGCGTCTGCCTGTTCTTCCCCGCGTAGGCCTCGACCTCGGGCTCCGGCTTGGAAAAAAATTGGGAAAAGGAAACCATTATATCGGAAATACTTCAAGAAATTATGCGGGGACATCCTGTACAGAGCACCTACCCTGCATTGATTAAGCATACATGCCTTTCAACCCGGGGCATACTATTTGTTTACATCCATGAGTAGGTAAGGGTTTCAATGCGGATTTTGATGGGATCAAATGGCTGTTCATCTACATTTATCCTTAGAAGCTCGGCGGAAGCTCGTTTACTCATATTTTCTCATATGAATCTCCCGTCTCCCGCTATTGGAGATCGTATGGCACGCGGCAGCCGGCGAGGCCTTGGAGCGGGCCGGGGTTGAGCCTGGAGAGACGCAAGAGGCGCCGGTGGGCTCGCCGATGCAGGGGAGCGGCGGGAGGAGGGTGGGAGGAGCGGAGCGGCGCGTGTTGGTGCTGCCGCCGGAGGAGACGCCGCCCCGCTCGGCGGCCATTTCTTGTTCTTCCGAGCCTTGCCGTTGTCCTGGTTAGTGGAGAGCGCGGGCGATGGGAAAGATTGGCAGCGGAGCCCCTCATTTTTTCGGCTTTTGGGACGGGAGATTTCGGCGGGTCAGGACGACCGTGTCCGTGTCTGCTCCTCTGCTTACAGGGCCAGGCGGCCAGCCCGTGCGCGACGTCGCGCTCCCACGCTGGTGCGCTGCTCCTTGCTCACCCGGCCCCTATCCCCTCCCGTCTGCCATCCACAGATCCACCCTCGTCTTCGGTCTTCCCTCCCCGCCGCAGGCCCGCGGCACCAGCAGCTCGACTCCCTTGGCCTCTCCCCCTCGCCGCCCCCTCCCCTCCTCCTCCGCCGCCGCCGCCTCGCCACGGTCCGTGGCGCCGCGCGCACGTTCCCGCCACTGTACAGGTGCCGCAAAGAGTCCGTGAGCGCGCTCACGCAGACACGCACACGGGGATCCCAGATCCGGAACCTGCGAGCAGCAGCGCCGCCTGCAGAGCGCGGTAAGATTCGCAGCGCCGCTAAATCCCAAACAGAAAGCTGGATGCTCCTTGCTGACCGCCCCCCCCCCCCCCCACCCCCCCCCCCCCCCCAATTCCGTAACTGAAAGTCACTGATTTCTAATGGCCCGCGGCAGGGGGCTGCACACGTGCTGTTCAAGAGCTCTGCAATAGTTCACCACAGCACACGGGACGTAGCTGTCGTCGGTGGCGATGGCGTCGAGCAGCGCCGGCCAACCGGGGCAGCAGCGCCGCCGCCGCCCCCCTCCGACCTTCGAGGCTTCCGCCTCGACGGCTAATGGTGCGCAAGCCGACACCTTCGCCTCCTACCTCGAGCAGAGGAGCGCTAATCCGCAGTACATACCACCCGTCGTCGTGCGTCTCAAGCCGCTGAAGCCCGCGTGGTGCGCGCATTGCAACCGCAAGCGGCTCGAGGAAGAAGAAGACCTCGGCGCAATAGTATCGGCTATGCCGCCCAATCGCAACAATGGTGGGGAGCACACCGTGTCTTGGTCCCACGCTGACGCGGCGCCCCGCGAGCTTGCCTTAGAAGGGCGCTCTTGCTCGAGGTGCGCGGTGGAGATCTACGGGAAAACCCGCCGGCATCTCCGGGATGGGTCACCTGCGGCGGGGAGCGGCGGCAACACGCCGCTGCATCAGGCCGCCAGATCCGGGAACCTGAGGATGCTGTTCCATCTCGTCACGTTGCTGGGCCTGGACGCCGGCCACGGCAGGGTAGCGGAGGCGCTGAGGAGGACCAACGAGCGCCAGGAGACGGCCTTGCACATGGCGGTCGGTGTCGGCGACAAGGACATGGTCAGGCTGCTGCTGTGGGTGGATCCACGGCTGGGTCAGATCGCGTGCCGCTGCCACGACACCTCGCTGATTTACCTGGCCGTCTCGCAAGGAGACGAGAACATCGCGCAGCAATTGTATGATGCTTCTGGTCCGGATGCCAACCTGGTGTCCTCCTACTCCGGACCCAGCGGCCAGAATGCCTTACATGCTGCAGTTCTGCACGGAGAAGGTGACATTCTTTCTATACCTTTTGACTCATTAATCCTCACATGACATGCTAGAAAATGAATAATTTTTAGTGATTGTCGTTTAATTTTGAAAAAGCAAAACATACAGCCATTAATTTGGCCCTCTTTATTTTTTGAACCAGGACCTCAAATTTCATCCATTAGATGTTGGAGTACTACTACTATCTTGGACCAGGCAATTTAAAAGGAAAACCAGGGACAGGACAGGTGCACCAATGCCTACTCTAGAGTCTTCTTTAGCACATAAATAGGCTGCTAAATTACATTTTCAGCTCACAAAATTGGGTCTATTAAAAGAAACGAAACTTCTACCAACTTCCATAGCACAGTTGTGATTCTTCCACATATATATGACCAAAAGCAAGGAGCCAAGGAGTCACTTTTCAATAACACCTTGCCCACACTAAGATAGTTTGGTGGATTCAGTCACAAATGACAACAGCTATACTATAAAATCATGCACCTAGTAATATTTTTAGAAAATATATAGATGATATAACGTTGTGAAATGCCTACAATTTAGGATGCAGAACTGATTGTTATGTATGTTTTGACTATGTCTTATAACATTCCTCTATAGAACCAAAACACTTGCAGATTATTTTGGTTTTACTCGCATTTTTATATTTGTTACAGAGAGACCTAAATTAATGTTTAGGTGAAATGCATGTGGAACGATGCAAAACAGTGTTTTAGGTTATTTTTATTATGGCGGTAGATGTGGTTAATTTAGAAGTATGCATTTAAGTTCTTCGCATTGGGTATAAAAACTAACCCAATGCCATTTTAAGTTTTTGTATGAAAAATTAGGCTATATTACTACATTTTTCTAATTTTTTGCCGTTTAATTTAATGCAAAATACATGTACTTTTTTCCCTTGCAGGTATGACTCGTATGGTACTCGCCTGGAAGAAGGACCTAAGCACAAAAAAGGACCAAAACGGCAGCACCCCTCTTCACTTCGCCGTATCCGTGGAGCAAAGGACATACATTCCCAGATGGTGCTTTCGCCTTGCCTGGTTGCGAAACGCCCCAGCATCGTTTCAGAAGAGGATGGTGAACGTCCCAGCATGGCCCTTGCTGGATGCCCAGCCATCCATGGCCTACCAGCCGGACAACGAAGGCTTGTTCCCCGTGCACGTTGCTGCGATCACGAACCAGACGGTCGCCGCCCACGTCCTTCTCACGGAGTGCCCTGGCTGCGTGGGCGTGCGCGACGGCCGGGGGCGGACGTTCCTCCACGCCGCCGTCCAGCACGAGGGGTCGAGCGTGGTGAGGTACGCTTGCCGGAGGCCGGAGTGTGCGTCTATCATGAACGTCCAGGACGAGGACGGCAACACGGCGCTGCACCTCGCCGTGGCTGCCGAGAAGCTGCGGATGCTCTGCAACCTGCTGACCAACCGGGGGGTGTGCTTGAATTTGAGGAACAACAAGGGCCAGACGGCGTTGGATTTGGCCATGGCCAACATCCGTAAAGGATTCTTCTATGGACGGGTATAAGCTCGCTCTCTCTCTCTCTCTCTCTCTCTCTCTCTCTCTCTCTCTCTCTCTCTCTCTCTCTGCTGTCATGCTGTGCATTGCCTGTGATTTTTCTTTAATTGTTTGCTTTATTATCATGCTCATCACCCGTTACTGATTTTTTTTTTGCAGAACCGGGACAAACTGATTTACAGCACGCTCGCGCGTGTGGGTGCCAAGCATTCTAGTCGCCGGGGTGACAAGTTGAGTGGCAAGCAAGATTCAGGTGCTGAGGCAGCGGAACAAGCCGGTGCCGGTGAGCTGCACAGAGAGGAGTCCGCCAAGCTGACGGACGCGAGCCGGACCCTCGCCGTCGGCTCGGTGCTCATCGCGACGATGACCTTTGGCGCCACGTTCACCCGCCTGCCCGGGGACTGGAGGCCGGGCGACCCCGGCGGCGGCGGCGCTCCGGCGCTCGCCGGGCGGTGGTGGTTCTTCGACGCGTTCGTGGTGGCCAGCGCGCTGGCCTTCATCCTGTCCTCGTCGGCCACCGTCGGCCTCATGTACTCCGGCATCGCGATGGTGGAGCTGCCCATCCGCCGGAAGCACTTCCTGGTCTCGCTCTTCCTCGTCTCCAGCTCCGTCACATGCCTCACGATCGCGTTCGCGCTGGGCGTGTACATGGTGCTGGCCCCCGTCGCCCGCAGCACGGCCATCGCCGTCTGCGTCGTCAGCCCTCTGCTGCTCATCTACAGGAACGCGGAGAGCCTGCAGAAGCTGTTCGCGGTGTCGGGGCCTCTGTACGCGAGGATGGGGTTCTGGGTGTGGCTGCGGTGGTCAGGAGGGGCCATCCTGCTGCGGCTGCTGAAGAAGTTTTGGCCCTTCGTTGTGATATTCGGCTTGGCAGGTCATTTGAGGAACCACCAGCAGCAGCAGCAGCAGCAGCAGCAGCGCGGCTGACTCGAAGAGAGACCGGGCGGCCGGTGATATATTCTAGTGGTTTATCTATAGGGAAAAACAGTGGTGGTGATGGTGGTCGTAGCCATGTAAATTTATTTTTTTCACACTGTAATTCAGTTATTATTAACATTGTAAAATGCATAAGAAGGCATACACCTAGCTTATGCAAATACACAGGGCATAATACGATTTTTATGCATAAAAATGCATAACACGGGCACATTACCTTTACAAAGGATACTGAGAAAACGCGCAAAGATTAGGGGGGGAAAAAGAAGAAGAGCCAAAAGCAGTGCTGCAACCTCAGGGCAGTCTGCCAGTCATGCAGCGGCAGAGCCATGAGAACAACAAGCAAACGGATTATTAGACAGCAAAAGTCATTAGCGACCGCTCATATCCCACCAAGTACACAACATGCATTTCATCGACCTCTTTAGTTATGGCCGCGTTGGGCCCAAACATTAGTCTCGAGTCCAATAGGTAGAAGGACGGGGGATCTTTACTTTTACTTTCGGTTGGTGGCTTACTTTCGGTAGAAGTCACCAATTGGAACTAAAAGTTTCTCTTTAGTCCCCGATGGTGACACCAATCGGAACTAAAGAATCATCTTTTAGTTTCGGTTGGAGGCTCCAATCGGGACTAAAAGATTAAATGATTCTTCACGGATCAGTTTAAAAGAAAAGTATTCCATCTAAAGTTACATGTGTTGTGTAGGTGATGTGGTAAAAAAATTATACGCGAGGCAAGAGGAGGTCTCGAGTTCAATTAATTTTTGTGCTTGTCAATTAATTTCTTAAACGTTGCATATCTTTTTAGTTCCGGTTTGTCCCGGTTGGGAGCATGTGCCAAAGCGCGCCGCGGCTCCATCATTTTGTTTCCGCGTTCGGTATGCATGATTGGGACTTGATCAGCATACCAATCTCCGCCGCGCGAGCAGAGTCATACTATAATCATCCATGAACGCCTTCTTATAGCTGTGTCTGCATGCGAGTTGCGAGGGGATGGTTGCGGGAATGCGTCGTGTTGAGTAGACGGGCAGCAGGTCGCTCCGATCCACCTGTAGGCTCCTACCACGTCTGATTAACGAACGGTTCTGATGGTACACTGGTCACGGGTGGAAAACAAACCAGTACACTGGACCACGGGTGGCAGTGATGTACCTTTTCTTCACCATGGTGGCTTAGCACGTTTTTTATTAAGAAGGAACTCAAATGATCTCGGAGGCGAAACCGGACCATACGCACCCAAACTCGAAAAGCTATCACCCTGAACCAATTGCGCGACCTAGAGCGATCGTAATCCCTTCTAAACTCCTGAACCCTGCCTGAAACCACGCTACTACCTCATCTTCAACTAAACATCGGATATCTTCAACACTACTCGCACGGTGATAAAAACTCTCCTATTTCTTTCTTTCCAGATCAACCATGCTACAAAGAATTACCAGGGTGTCGAAACCCTTCCTTTCTTCACGGTTGCGCAGTGATGTACTTGCCCGGATCAGATAGAGATCGTCCAGCTCGCCGTACCCAAGGTTATGCATGCACTTGTTGCTAACGGCAGATTGAAGCTAGTGCTAGTAATTAACTCGCACGATGTAATTAACTTCAAATGGTACCGTGTCGCTTTCGCATTTGGGGCATCATTACCATTTTCCAATTCAGGCTTTTGCAAAATAAAAGAGAACATTTCATTTCTGATCGATGGGGTGTTAACAGTTTGTTGCGTCCTTTTGTTAAAAAGCTTAGAGCTCGATAAGGTGGAGGGTAGCTCAGTACGTACCAACACGACGAGCCATTTTTCCCTCTATGACGCAGATCTCTGAACCTGCATTAACTCACATCATGGTTAGATCGACTGTCGCCAGCATGCGTGATGCTCCATGCTTCTTTGATGAATATATGCGCTGGAGAAAGCACAGGCGCGCGCACCTCATGCCGGA
Source organism: Panicum miliaceum (assembly GCA_032594955.1). Taxonomy (NCBI): domain Eukaryota; kingdom Viridiplantae; phylum Streptophyta; class Magnoliopsida; order Poales; family Poaceae; genus Panicum; species Panicum miliaceum. The sequence goes on along the minus strand of CM064067.1, from coordinate 32,685,799 downwards.
GTACATACGGCGGTAGTGTGCCGTAGAGCAACGACGCAACGAAGAAAAATCTACTCCAGGGTAGGCCCCCGCTGCTAGCACACCAACTGTAGTTGATGGCGTATTCGATTTCCTTTCAATCGCAAGCAACGAAGCTGCAACCTGCAAGGGGTTTCTTCATTCAGATTCTACAGAGCTTCCCTTTTCGGTCTTGTTCTGCCATCGCTTATCGTCGACCTCTTCTCTTCCTCCCGTCTAGTCGAAGCCAACCAAGGATTGCTAAAGACTACAAGTAGTTTAATCTGACATGTATAAAAATTTACAAAAGACACGGGCGAAATGCTTTTGTTGAGACTTGAGAGCCATAACTTTTTTTTTTGAAGGAAAACAGGAGGGGCAAGCCCTTACTTGAGAGCCATACCTGATTACCTGAACCAGCGGCCCGGACCGTTAGACGGTCGCCGTCACCGACATCCTCCGTTCCCGAGATGGCGACACCTCCATGGATCAACCAAGCGAGGATAGGGCTTTCTATTGTTCGAGAATAGCGTACGATCGCTGTACAGCACAGACCAGAGTCCACTCCAATAGATGCCTGTCGGGCACGTACGCTAGCTAGCTCCCGTATCGTTCTCGTGGCATTGCCTGCTGCTCCCGGACTGATTGTTTTTGTTTCTGGCGTTTCCAGTTGGGACCTCCTATCATCACGTCAATCATATGGCAGGGCACTTGCACCAACTATATGTGCCGACGCTACACCTCAACTAATCTTCTACCGGCCACGTATTATTCCTGAGAACACCCCTCTGTTTGCTCCGTATTTCAGATGCCATCTCCTGTGCCCTGTAATTTTCGGATCCTTCGAGGAGCACACTGCAATTTACGCGCCCTTTTTTTTTCGAGGTGCAGACTGCAATTCAGGGTGGCCGGATAGGGATACATCTGTTTCAACGTTACACATCTGTCTAGCTGGACTCTGAAAATCACGGTGGAACTGCTTCCCAAATGGCACTTTTGTCAACATGTAAATTGATTTTTATTAGGCCAGTCTTGGTAGAGGTTTTATTGCATGTTACTGAGATTAGAAATTTGATAATCGAGCCGGGTGAGTGGTATAGGGATGAAACTCCTCTCTTTTTAGCTCATCTTTTTATTTCTTTTTTTTGCCTCCTGATTGTTGTACTCGCTACTCCTCTATTTTTTTGCATTTTTTAATACATAATCAGTAGGGGATAAAACCCCTCTTGTTTCTAAATAAACTCTTTCTTCTCTTTCCTCGTAACGACCCTACCACATTAGCAAAAATTAATACTCATGAAACTTTTATGAAATCCCTTTAAGAATGGCCTTATGGATGCTAAGCTGATTAAAGTACCCTGAAACCTACATATTGGAGTAAGTAGCTAGGCTTGACCATACCATTGTCAGGTTGAACACGTGAGCAACTTTATTGGTGAGTTCGTACAAAGTTTGAGAAGTTTCTTATTTATGATGAAATTGATGCGTTTCCACAAAAGTGGAGGCAAACTTCTAAAAAAAAAGGTTCTGCCATTTCTCCCTCTCAAGTACTTTTTTATTTCTTTAGTTATCATTTCTCTCTCCATGGATTTGCTTTTATTTTAGTTGAATTTTGTTGGATCAACCAAAAACTACAATCGTAAAGATATAAATCAACAAAATTCCGAAGACACCGTACCCAGGAGAACAATAATCTGTATCCTTGTTTTTCCCATAAACTACTAGAAAATTTTATTAGAGGGAACGGCATTACGATTAATCGGGCTAGTACAAGGGGAAGATGCTATGCTAAATTTGAATATTAACAAAATGACAATATGCTGCACAATGTCATTATCTATGGAAGTCCAAAGTTAAACTCTTTTATCCTTTCACTACTCCTAAGTCCTGACATTTTTATTTTATTTCTATTTCTAAAAATGGCACTATACGTTGTATTTATCCCAAGGATCTACATGAAACATTACGAAAAGGACTGGGGCCTAAGCGCATAACAACTAAACATAAACTCTCCGAACTCCCTGTCTCGGTATTCTCTCACAAACCCCTTCCGTTCATCCATCTCTCTGAACTTTCTGATCAGCTCACTCCTTCAGTCCTCCCCTCCCCCTTCGCCTTCCCTCCAATTCCCCCGAAATTCGGCGAGGCAGCCCGAAACCCATCCACCGGCGCTGCTACCTCATCGTCGGAACCATCGTCGTGGGGCTCGGAGATGGAGGCCGCACTGGAGGCGGCGCGCGCCAAGGACACGAAGGAGCGGTTGGCGGGCGTGGAGCGTCTGCACGAGGCTCTGGACGCCGCGGCGCGGCGCGGGCTGAGTGCCGCGGAGGTGACGTCGCTGGTGGACACCTGCATGGATCTCGCCGGGGACGGCAACTTCCGCATCGCCCAGGGCGGGCTGCAGGCGCTCTCCGCCGCGGCGGTGCTCGCCGGCGACCACTTTAAGATCCACCTCAACGCGCTCGTGCCCGCCGCCGTCGAGCGCCTCGGCGACGGCAAGCAGCCCGTCCGCGAAGCCGCCCGGCAGCTGATCGTCACCCTCATGGAGGTCGGTTGCTTCTTCTTCCTTGCCTCCTTTTCGCGCGAGTGGTTATTTGCTTTGCTCGCTCCAGGTTGGCGTTTTGGTGGAAAATATCAAAACGGTGTTCTGTAATTTGGCGTGCTTTGAGATTGGTGAATTGTAGTCTTGTGTGCTTCAAATGGAACGCGGAGGCAGCATTTCCTGGAGTCTCGCTGTTATGCATTTCGAGTTAGAGAAAAAGTTGTTCACTTGTATTGCTAGCACTCTGGTCGATTATGGAATGTGGTCTGAATTGCTGTGGCCTGCATTCTGCGCTTGAATATGAATATGAGTTTGAGTTCCGGCCTTCAGGGGGGAGAATTAGAGCTTTCCTCGGCTCCAGATGTGGTCAGACTTTATACTTGAATGCAGCAGTCCACTACAAAATCGACCTTACAGGGATGCTAGCCCGTATGCCAATTTGGAGTTTGATATCCTCTATTGTGCTCTTTACTCAATTTTTCTAACTTGAGTCGATTGATATTTAAGATGGAGATTTGAAAAAAAAATACACGTACCTGATTCCGTATTGCATTTCAGTTGTACTTTGTTCTCCATCTTGCCCTTTAGGTCAATCTTATTCATGAAATCTATTTTAGGGGAAATCATAGATTTTTGGCATGTTGAGTTTGCAAACCTAACAAGACCCTTTTTGCAGGCATATTCTCCTTTTTACTGTAGCTGTGCACAAATTGCAGAGATGTGTTTTTCCTCTTGTAGTGATGGGTGGATACCGCTTCTTGATAAATGAACATTTCAAAGTTCTCAAACCAAGTTTTAGTATTCTATCTTTCTGAGAAACAGAGGGCAACCCCCTGGTCCCCTGATCCTATTTTATTAATGAAGCCAAAGCATAGTGTCTCATACTAATGTAACAAGATGTTGCGCGTAATTATTAATATTAATTTGAACTCTTAAGATCCTTGGTGGTCCGGTTTTGATTTGTTTTCCTCTATGGTGCATATCCCTGGTATATGCATAGAAATTTCTCCTTTTGAGTTGCGCTATTGATTTTACCATGTTAATAATCATTTTTCAGAACACAACAACTGTTTTTTTTCCTGTGTACCACATTTCATTTGAGAAAATTAAACTGTCAGTGTTTTTCTCTTTGCAATTATAGAATGATATTCCATCCTTATCTATATCTCAGATTTCTTCGCCAACAATCGTTGTTGAAAGAGCTGGAAGTTATGCATGGACTCACAAGAGCTGGAGAGTGCGGGAAGAGTTTGTCCGGACAGTTTCAGCGGCAGTTGGGCTTTTTGCTTCTACAGAGCTCCCACTTCAGCGAGTGTTGCTTTCACCTGTATGCTAGGATGATTCCATTTTTCACTTATGGAATAGTTTTCCCCTTTAGTTTGTTGCATAGTCATTAAAGGTAAGCTTCTTTTGCTTCGCAGGTTCTGCAATTGATGAATGATCTGAACCGAAGTGTTAGAGACGCTGCAATCTCATGTATTGAGGTGGGTCACTACAAATATGTCAAGTAGTTCCTTTTCAATTTCATAGGAAAAATATTGTGCAAATCACACTTCTTTCACTGTTTATTAAACCATTTCATGTGACTTTTTTCCACTTATTTTAATTCTTGCTATAGTTCCATTGTTCATACGCCAAGTCTGTATACTAGGTTGACTCATCTCTTAACAAGAATAACACACCCGAAAGGGTAAAAGTTAGTAGCTTGCACCCTTTCTTCTGGTTGCTTTTGTTTCTCAGGCAATCATACTTAGTCTCTAATATTTCACAATCACTTTATTTAATAATTTGATATTACTTGCTTGCTGCGTATTGCTTGTTTTGTACAAACATTCAGTTTGGTGTTGAATCTGTGGTTATTATTATTTTGAAAAATGTTTCAATGGCAACTTTTGATGTTATGCATTTAACCCACGCCCAAATATGTGTCCATTTTTCTTTCCTCAAAGCCTTGCAATTGAAAAGGGCTGCCCTGCTTTATTGAAGGCAAATAATGGCTATCTGGGATTGAGCCCTCGTTGCTTGGCTGAGACCATCTAGTCAATCAGCCCTTAGGCAAGCCCTCCTGTGGCCTACATGTAACATATAAATGACAATATTCACAGGGTTAGTGTATGGATGGGCGGATGGATAATATTATCTTGGAGTCATTTGTGGGTTGAATATTTCTTTGGTTAAAGCACATTGTATGTAACTTGACTGCTTGCATTACCATGTTCACCACAGGAGATGTACAAAAACATAGGATCTCAGTTCCACGAAGAGTTGCAGCGCCACAATCTACCTGCTTATATGGTAATCCATGTGGACTCCTTTGTCATGTGACGTTGTATGTTCTCACATATAAAGGTGATCATGCTAGCAGATTGTGAATATCCTTTCTTTGCCCCGTTTGATGTTTGCAGCTAAAGGAAATAAATTCAAGATTGGATAAAATAGAGCCAAATGCGCCCTCATCCAATGGAGCTAGAATGCAGTGTAGGGCCAAGGAATCTAGATCTATTAGTGCTAATCCAAAAAGAGGCAGCCCAAGGAAAAAAGGCATGCCAAGGGAAAGCACACTATTTGGAGGCAAGTTTTATTTTTAGCTTGCTGGATCATTTTGTTCTATTTGTTTAATATTATAAACATTGCAGAAAGTGTATTGACTTGTGTCTACAAAGATTTCAAGAAATGATGAAACTTAATGAGATATTCCTTGCTCTTATCTGCATGCATCCGAGTGGACCTCTTCAGCGCCCCAGATTCTTGTTTTAGAGCATGCCATCATTACCACAGTAGTTTACTGCAGCATGTTGTTCCTTTTTCCTATCTTACTGCAGCAATTAGCCTTATATTCTGGCCTCCTTTCATTACAAGTTTGTACTATTTAGTAAAACACTATATTCTATGATTGAATTTAGGAGCAGTGATATTTGTTGCTAACAATGACCCAGAAGGTGTATGTATGGAAGAGTTATTTGAATAGGCCTTAAAGATTAAGTCTATTGTTTAACAGTAGGCATCATCTAGTTGTAGATGCCGAGTGTTGATCCAGTACTCCTTCATCTAGTTGTCTATGTATACCAATCATTAAAAACATTTAGTTGGTTTGTAACTCCAAATTCTTGAAGATAGCAGTTGTAGGTGCAGAGTGTTGATCCAGTGAAACACTGGAGTAGGCATCAGATGTTTTATTTCACACATTAATCCTTCACAATTCTGAGTATTTTTCACATTAAGGATTGGCGAGTTCGTGGTGGGTATTTAATCATTAAATTTCCATTTATATTTAATGTGTTAAATAAATAGAAACATCATTATTGTCATGGACATGAACTAGCATAATTAATCTATTGGGAGCAACAACATCTTCCTTTTGGATATTTAAGCTAGCGACTTCAGTTCCACTATTTTAGTGAGGGCTGCTGTTATCTAAACATTTTCAAAAACAATGTGTGTATAGTCAGAATATGTTGATGTACAGTTGATTTATATTTTAGCAAAACTGCCATCTCTGATGTTTTATTGCTGTTGTCAATAAAAACTTGTATCATTCAATTTTATGCATTTATAGGTGACATGGATATTGATGAGAAGCCAGTGGAACCTATAAGAGTTCACTCAGAGAAAGAATTAGTTAGAGATTTTGAAAAGGTTGCATCTGCCCTTAATCCAGAGAAGGACTGGTCTATACGTATTGCTGCTATGAAAAGGATTGAAGCCTTGGTATATGGAGGTTGGTATTTATCACCCGTGTCCTATATTAATATTAGTACCATCTACATCTGGTGTTGTCAATGAGTAGCTTTTGTTACAACATATACATGCCATGGCGGACTTGAGGATCTTGTAAACTGAACCAATGCACGAACTTACAAGTTGTTAGCACCTAGGTTCAGTAATATTTTAAATTTCCTGAGTAATCCAGGAAGAATAGGGATTCAAAATTTTATTTTTATTTGTATAATAATATAAAAATACGAGGTTTGACATTTGAAATGAGACAATATAACGAGCTAAAATTGTTAGATATTAGACATGACCCTCGTCTACGAAGTATGATAGTCATGATGTGCAACACCTTACTGGGAGAGTTCTTTTTATAAAAAAATAATCCGTGAACAATGTTGCCAATATTGGGAAATTGACTTGAATCATCATATGCATGAATGCCATATCAGCATTTTACAGTTGCAGTTATGTAAACAGAGATTCATGTGAGGCAGACAAGCTAACACCATGGGATTGAATTTTAGAAGATATACTTTCTATTGTTGACTGTTCGAATGCAATGTCACATATTAAATGTTACTAAACCCTTTCTTGTTAACATGATTTCTGTACTCTTTCTGAAACACTTCTGTTTATCAGGTGCTATAAATTACCCATCATTTCCTATGCTCTTAAAGCAGCTGGTTTCTCCATTGTCCTCTCAGCTGTCCGACCGACGATCCAGCATAGTTAAACAGGTATGCCTTTCTTGCCTCCATTATTGTAGTATGAGTATATGTAAGGAAAGAAGTAATTATTGCAACCATGGAAGATCCATTGTGAGCCTAATGGAGCCTAGATGTTAGGGGAATGTGTGAGTAAATTGTCCACCATTCCTCAACATGCTCGAGTGAATTTTATGGTGCATGATATCACAACAGTTGCAACAGAAAGAGGTATTTAATTACAATATCACTGCATTGCCGCGGTGCTTTCATAAAAAATGATTGCAGGTAATGATAAGTAAAATTAATCAAGAAGCATGGCTGATAAAACGTAAGCAAGAACAATTGTTCCATTGACCATGAACTCAATAAGATAACCAGTTTGCTCCAGGGTTCCAACATGTGTCCAAAGAGTTTTAGGACCGTGTATTGACTGCGGTACAGGAACTGCACTATATAAGGTTGTTTTATTTATATTATAATTTAGGGATTACAGAAATTCTGTCGATAGATTTTTCTGGTAAATAATGCAGTGACAAGACAAACTACTTGATGGGTGACCTTGCTGACTTGATCTTTTCTCCAGGCATGCCATCTACTTAATGTACTATCAAAGGAACTTCTTGGTAACTTTGAACCATGTGCTGAAATATTTATTCCGGTAATCCTATAAACTATTTCAGAACTCTACAGCTGTGGCCTCATACTTCATTAAGGCTAACGTACAATGAAATTTCCAGGTACTCTTTAAGCTTGTTGTCATAACTGTGCTCGTGATTGCCGAATCTGCAGACAACTGCATAAAATCTGTAACATATCTACATTCTTCCATTGAACTTTGGTACTTTCTTACATTGCATATTTCACTTCTCTGACATGTATGATCTTGCAGATTCTGCGTAACTGCAAGGTTTCACGTGTTCTTCCACTTGTAGCTGATACGGCAAAGAATGACCGCAGTGCAGTCCTCCGTGCTAGGTTCTTGTATTGTAGCTTTATGTTATCTGAGCATTCATTGCTTTGCAAGCAATTCATGCCTATTTTCTACTATGGCAGATGCTGTGAATATGCACTCTTAATATTGGAGTATTGGGCGGATGCTCCAGAAATACAGCGCTCAGCTGATTTATATGAAGACCTAATAAAGTCCTGTGTTGCAGATGCAATGAGTGAGGTACAGAGGTTGGAATAACATCATTCAAATTTCCTGATACAGTTCATATTAGTGTTCACTGTAGACCGATTCCCCCTGTATATGTGCTATATCTAATGTCATAGTCGCAAATACAGGTCCGTGCAACGGCAAGGACTTGTTACAGGATGTTCACTAAAAAATGGCCGGAGCGGTCACGACGGCTTTTTATGTCATTTGATCCTGCCATACAGAGGGTATAATATTTTACTTTTCTGCATGTTCTTCCATTTACATTTTGTAAAGTTTGTACATATAATGGTGACCTTGAAGGGTCAAAGTGCTGTTGAATCTGAATTTATATTTATTTATTTTTAAAACGTCTTTATTTTGTGTTGTTCAAACAAATGTGAGCAATAGCTCTTTACTGAAAGAGCCATGTGCTTATCTTCCACCTAAGAACATGACACTAGGGTTTTCTTTTTTTCGTGTGTGTGCGCGCGCGCGCTACTTGATCTCATGGAGGCATAATTCTAACTGGTCATCTTGGTTACTATAAAGTGAAGAAACATTTCGAGTATTTTCTCATGACATCAATTCTGTGTTTCATTTGAATGTGCACCTCTATATTTGTTTATCATAGCTCAGAATTGTCTGTATTCTGTGAATTGGCAGCTTTGTAAATCTTCTTCTAGATCTGTCTGAGTAACTTGTATGTTTTACCCAGATTAGTTCAAGGCCTTGTAGACACTGCTAGTTAGTTGGTTTATGAACACTGTAGATTATTCGTGCCTAATGCGCTAACCATACAACACAAGTATTCCTGTAAAAGGAGCCTTTTGTATACCTGTAAATCAACTTGTATTCTTGTTGTAAAAATATATGTACTGCATTCATGTTTGACAGTTTTATTTGCAGAATTTCTGTTAGTTTGATCTAAAGAACAACTTGTCTGCAGATAATAAATGATGAAGATGGGGGAATGCACAAGCGGTATCCTTCTCCATCAATGCATGGGAGAGGGGTTCAACTTTCTCGGTCTTCATCCGATGCTGGTGGTACCCATTTTGGATATGGTACTTCAGCTATTGTTGCAATGGACAAGGGTGCAGCTATTTCTTTGGAATCACCTCTCTCGTCTAGCAGTCTTTTATTGTCACAGTCAAAGACAATTGGTAGAAGTGCTGAAAGAAGTATAGATAGTGTGCTAAGTTCCAGCAAACAAAAGGTTTCAGCCATTGAAAGTTTATTGAAAGGTGTAAGCATGTCTGATAGGCAAGATTTCTCAGCTATTCACTCAACAACCTTGGACCATGGTATTCCCTAAGCTATATTTGGAAATTTACTACAAAAATTAATCGCTTATGTTTACGCTGTTCCATATTCACTAAGGATTTTGTAACTTATTTATCAAGTACTAAAAAAATCTTAATTTCCTTTTCATTTCCTCCTAGTGCAGGAGTTGATCGTCCATCCTCCCGTGATCCTCCTTCCCCATCTGCTCCACCTGCTTCATATTCATCCCTTAATGGCATAACTAGCTCAAGAAATGATGGTTCATCCAAAGAGCGATCGAGTTCATCTTATTTGCGTAATCTATCATCTGAACCAATAGAAGGCTTGTCATTGCCGTCTCTAAGAAGATCTTCAGGGAGGTCTCAAGATGGTAGCATTATGGATGAGAATCATGATACATGGCCAAATAGGCAATCACCAAAAATGCAGATGGACAAACACTACGTGGATATGCCCTATAGGGATGTCAGTTATAGAAATTCACTTAACAGTCATGTTCTGCACTTCCAGAGGCCTCTTAGGAAGCAAGTAGTATCAAGAGCTTCTGCAAGTGGTAGGTGCAGTTTTGACGTTGGTCATGTCCCATCTAATGACTTGAGTGGATATACAGATGGTTCAGCATCTCTAAATGATGCACTCTCTGAGGGCCTTAGTCCAAATTCAGACTGGGCAGCTAGAGTTGCAGCGTTCAACTTCATTCAGATATTGCTGCAACAAGGACAGAAAGGCATTCAAGATATTACGCAGAACTTTGAAAAGGTTATGAAGCTATTTTTACGTTACTTGGAGGATCCTCATCACAAAGTTGCACAGGCAGCTTTCTCCACACTTGCAGATATTATTCCAGCATTCAAAAAGCATTTTGAGAGCTATATTGGAAGAATCTTACCATACATCTTTTCAAGACTTACCGATCCAAAGGAATTAGTTCGACAACCATGTTCCTCAACCTTGGACATTGTTGGCCGAACGTATTCTATCGATACGTTGCTACCTGCACTAGTTCGTTCACTGGATGAACAAAGGTCTCCAAAGGCAAAACTGGCTGTTCTTGAGTTTGCAAACAAATCATTCGACAATTACACAGTAGGTTCGGAAGGTTACAGTAACAGTGGCTTTCTTAAGCTCTGGCTTACGAAACTAGCCCCTCTAATACACGAAAAGAATGCTAAGTTAAAGGAAGCATCTATTTCTGGAATAATATCAGTTTATTCTCATTTTGATTCAGCCGTAGTCCTAAATTTCATTCTTAGTTTGTCGATTGATGAGCAGAATATTGTGAGGCGAGCTTTGAAGCAATATACTCCTCGTATTGAGGTCGATTTGGTCAACTACCTTCAGAACAAGAAAGAACGTTCACGTCCGAAATCTTACGACCGAGTTGATTCTAGCACTTCTTCTGAAGATGGTTATGCTCTGACATTGAAGAAAAACCTTCCATTTGGACGCTTTTCTGACAGTTTGCTAGACACTGAATCAGGGAGAAAGATGAATACAGTGCAAGAATCAGCATTACATAACGTACCCATTAGTCGAGCTACCTCTGATGTCTGCTTTGATCATGCTAAGCAATGTTTTGAACGTGCCTCTGAAGCTGAAGTTCTCGTGCAAAGTAGGGAACTAAAGAACAATACCCGCACAGTTGTAGAAGCTGTGCATTCATGGGAAGATTATCCTGAAAAATCAGATGCCACCATGGATGATGAAAATTCTACTGGTACTACTCGCTTGGATTTGAGCCATCTTCCATCAGATGGACATAATTGTGTTCTAGCAATTTCTGAGGAGCACACTCAAGAGGGAGATCCATTTGTTGATCTTAGTCCTGTAAAAAATTTCCCACATGCCAATGATGGTCCTAGCGTGCCACAACATCTTCATCAGGTACTTCTGCATCATGCCTTTTTTTGTAATATTTGCTGATTCTGCAAGCACTGCTGCATATGTATTTTCTTTTGTGCTTAGCACATCAGTTATATTATTTTTCCTGTTTTCTTTAGATTGGCAGCGGTGGTGAAATTTCAACCCTAGACAAGCGGGAGGTGTTACATCAGTTGGTTAGAGCTTCTACCGATAAAGATAACTTTATATGGACAAAGGTTTTGCAGCCTAACCTTTTCAACTCCCATATCATTTTCTTTGGAAGATCAGCTTCAGTGTTTTACTGTTATTATTGCTTTCTTTTATCTGTCATGTCCTTTTTTTTTAAGTTTCCTCTTGAAAAGTATTAACACTTGTATTATACACTAAACTTTATTCAATAGACCTTTTTGCATCTGATACCACGTTCCTTTTGTGGATAGTAAGAGAAATAAAGGAAGAGTCCTTAAGAGAGTCTCTTCACGGTGGATGAAAGGAAAAAACAGCAGACACGTGTTACAAACAAGTTGCATTGTATTTTCATCTTGTTGAGTTGCATTTCTTTTCATTTCTTTATTTAACATATGAACCAAATTGTTGACTTGTTATTTCTTACATTTTTTTCTAACATACCTCCTAGTATAATTCGTCATGCTGTTGTTTTTTTTAAACAAAAATTCAAATTCATATGGTTTCTTTAATGATGATGATCCACTGTTTCACCATAAGATGAAAAGGAACATTTGATTTCCATTGATTGTTGAGTGTTTTCCAAAATCACTTTACAGCACACTCTTACCATTAAATATATTACTGTTGACTTTGTGAAAATTCATGTTCTAATATCAACTTTTCTGTGTTTCAATAGTATTTCAACCAGATCTTAACAACTGTCCTTGAAGTGTTGGATGACACTGATTCCTCTGTAAGGGAGAATTCTCTGTTGTTAGTTGCTGAGATGCTCCACAATCAGGTTTTCGGCTCACTAGTCTTGCATATAACTAAGCAATCTAGTTGGTGACGTTTTTATTAATAATGTCTATTTATTTTCTCAGAAAGATTCTATGGAAGAATCCATTGAGGTTGTTCTTGAAAAGCTCCTACACGTGACCAAAGATGTTGATGCGAAGGTATCATTCCTTTCACCTAAGAAGTTCTCTCCTTATTTTTACATGCTAATAAGTTCTTAATGCTGATACAGGTTTCAAATGAAGCACATCAATGCTTATATGTCCTGGTGGCAAAATATGACCCTTTTAGATGCCTTGGTGTATGGCCAGAGCACTTACTAATGAAAAGAAAATTCCTACATCACTACCTGTTGCAACCAGCAACTTACACTTTTCTGGATTTCTTTGCTTGTGTGCAGATTATTGCGCCTTTTCTGGCTAGTGATGATGAAAAGACACTTGTCATGTGTATCAACTGTTTGACAAAGGTATCTAAATTTTGCACTGTAATTATGAATGACAAAATTTAAACTTCATGTCATTGTAATAGTTTATGAGCGGTCAGATAACAAAAACAATCAACTTTCACTTAACTGGCATTTTTACGTGGCATATTTCCCTATTATTGATTGCTAGCATTCCATATTTAATACAAATGGCTAGTCTCTTTCAGAATTCCTTAATCTTGTTTGACCATTGTTAGTCACTGTAGCTTGTAGCGAGGCATTTTGGCACTATATTAACAGTTAACCTACCATGGTTTGAATTATTGTCCTGCCTAGCATTGCAATACAAGGGAATGTAGCACCAGATTGTTTGAAGTTGTGAACTTCGAGTGTTTACTGCTCGTAGAGTCACATACATTCAGGTTCACTGCAGAGTATGTTCTGAATAACGACTGTTTACTGTTGTGTTCTTCTGGTAATCTTGCAGCTTGTTGGGCGACTCTCACAGGACGAATTGGTTACTCAACTGCCTTCATTTTTACCTGCAGTGTTTGATGCTTTCAATAATCTGAGTCCAGATGTTCGCAAGGTGCTTACCTATTCTTCTGACATGTCTTTCTTAGAGGGACACGGTAGTTCTTCAGTCAGGAGTTTTTTTAAGATTATGAAAAAAAATAGGAACCAGGGTTTTTCATGTACTTAAACAAAGAGAGATAAAGGTGCTAAGATTATTTACAGCATTACCTGAAATTCATGTGCTAACAGTGATCTCTGCTTCTGGTTGTGAGCTGAATAGAGAACGGGAATGAGTATGATAGTATAACAGATGAGCAGGATTATTAATTTTTTTCTTAAGAAAATAGTTCAAAATTATTACCCAAACCTGAGAATTTATATCCCAACCTCACCTATCCAAATAGGCGCTAAACAAGCATCATTCTAAACCTATTTATTGTCATTCATTAACTCAATATTATGTTGAAAACTAGCACTGAAGTGTTCTTGTCCACTTAAGCTTCAGTCCACTGTCTGTTCTGAAATTTTAATAGATCATGTGGTTCATATTTGGTCATTATTAGGACATATTCAACTTTTACCTGGTTTATGTAGGACATATTCTACTTTATGAATTTATTTCGTGTTTCCAGTGGTCTATATCTGATATCATTTAAACTCTCCTTCAGGCTGTTGTTTTCTGTTTAGTGGATATCTACATCATCCTTGGAAAAGCATTTGTACCATATCTGGAGGGCCTTAGTAGCACACAGCTGCGCCTAGTAACAATCTATGCAAGTAGGATATCACAGGCAAGGTCTGGTGCACCAGTGGATGCTAACCAATGAGTCATTGTTTGATGTATTCATATGAATATTTGTTTGTGCTAGCTGGGTTTTGGGTCCCATTCATTTGTACATAGAGCAGATGACATGCCTTCTTCATGTATTTAGTTGGTTGGCTTTTCTGTGTGATATGTGTTCGTTATTGTTTATTTTGGTCCCTGTATTTTGGGATTGCGTTTTGTGTCGCCATGCACCATCACATTGTACAAAGAACAGAAATGTGTAGCTTCATGGAGCTTGTTTCCCCTCACTTTCCTGTGGGGGCTGGTGTACAGATCGATTCTGACGAACACAAATGGTTGTGAATATTTAGCAGTTCTACTCTGTGAATACAATTGTTTGTTCAGTCCTATTGCACATAAATGGTTCAATCCTATCGATTTGCTTCTAGATGTGATGTTGCTAGATTTGTTGTAAATGAAATGTAAACGTGTCGCTTGCTGTATATGTAAGCTCTACTGCCGGGCGCAATGCTTACCAGCAAGATGTGCTATTGGTATTTCTTTAAATAATTGATGATTACTACTCCACCTACATTTATTGGTCATTGAGGTGCACCGCCACTGTGGCCGGCGTGCGGCCACTAGTTGTTTATTTTGTTTTTCTTTTCTTGCCACCACGGGTGCCGCGGCCTGTGTGCCTTGTTTGTATTTTGTTGAACTCTACGTGGTGGAACTTGTTGGTCGAGAGCGGTATGGCTCTCTTGGGTCTGAGTTTTTTTTCCTACCTTTTCTATCTTTGTTTGTGTTTTGTTTGGCCGCTCTTCCTGATAAGTTTTTTTTTTTACAGACTAGGTAAATATGCCCGGCAATGGTCAAAGTTGGTATAAATATCGTATACGTATAATTATCCGTACGTTAATTTGTAAGGATCTACGTGATCGAGTCGTGGACGGAGAGCTGATCCGACTCGTATACAGGATAGACGGCGGATCAACCAAAAATTTAGATAGAAATACTTTGAAAATATATAGATTTTATAAAAAATCTCTTGCCGTGCCTTTTTTTTAAAAAAGGGAAAACACCGCCACTGGCGGTTGAAGCGTGACACTGACAGGCTGTCTGGCCGCCACGGCCCACGGCCCACGGCCCACGCTGCAGAGACTTGGACGCATCGGCAGCCAACGCCGCAACGCGTGAACCGAAGGGGCAAACCGCAAAACGGTTTCCTATCTTGCCCCCGAGTTTTGGCGCGCGCCGACCCGAACGACGGCGCGGCGGCGGTGATGGATCGCCTCCAGCGCCGGAACCCTAGCAGCCGGCCCCATTCCGCTTCGCTGAAGCCCCCGCGGCCCCCGCGAGGCCCGAACATCCAGCAGCCGCCGGCTTCGAGGCCCCTCCCGGAGCCCTCCTCCCCAGGTCTCGCCCCACTCCGCCACTTCGCTCTGCTTGTTTCGTGTTCAGGGGTCGCCCGATTCCTCTTTTGACGTATGTAATGTATGCTGGGAGTCGGGGTTCTTGGATCGGAGCTCAAGCTGTTCGTTGTGGTGGTTGAGGAGGTGGGGTTTGTGGGGGTTGGGTTGGATTAGAGATAAATCAGCAGTTTGATTGCAAATTGGAAATGCGAGATTGTAGTTCTTGCTGTTTGGTCATGAGCGGAAAGAACGCCGATATAGGGCTCGTGTGCATCTATCGAATCATTTTTCTCATAAGTCAGTAGATTTGGAGTTGTTTAAGGCCTTGTGCTTCTGATCCCTACATTCATGGACATCTCTCTCTTGACAATCATTCTGCGCCTTTTGGTCTGATGCAATGAGTACCTAATGACAGATGGAAGGCAAAGGAAAAAGGTTCGATTTGCAAATGAAGATGAAGGTGGTAGTCACCACATAGGTGGGAGACAGGTCGCTAAAATACGAGAAGTTGCCAAAAACAAACCTCAAGGTTTATTGCACGAAGTCTCACTGTAATTCATCTCTTTCTACCATGCTGCATTTAAACATCCCTCAATCTTGGTATTTAACAGGATTAACATCCTTTTAAATACCATCTATTTTTGCATCTTGGATTTTTGGCATTTCAGTACTTCCAGGGGTGTCAACTGTTGTTTGATGACATTATAGGTTTTGTACCACCGTAATCACATTAATTCTACATAGGATTCTCTGGTCTGCATGGCCAACATTTTCAACCTTAGTAACAAAAGTCATATTTCTAGATGTTGAAGAATTTAATATTTTATTTTTATATTCTATAATCCATCATTTCAATGCAGTTTGCGATGCGAAAACTGCCGAATACAAGTTCTTTAAGAAATTGTGTGAACAGTCAGGCCATAGCACTCGTTCGTACAAGCATCCTCATCAAAGTATTGAGCCAAAGATCTCCAAACAGAAACGAGGTATGAAATTGAATTTGTATACTCCTTCTTTGCTGTCCTAATCTGTTGGTGCCACTTATTTTAGACATTAGAATGAACTTCCTATGCTATTGCTATGCCTTGTAGGACCACATAATGTGACTACACTAAGAAAGTTCTCTGTCCATGGAAATACTGTGTGTTATGATGACCCTCCTACTACACCGGCGAAGAATGAGGAAATCCCTAGCGAGCAAGTGAATGTGCAATCCTCCCATTCTGGTCTGATCCTTTATCTGATCCCCTCTGATCTTGAATTCTGCACCTATAGATTCTTTATAACTATGGGCATTCTTCTTACACAGAATATGACGATAAGGATACACCTCAATTCAACCCACATGGTTGCTTGCCGAGTATTCATGTTCTCACACCTATAGCTCAGACATCATTTGATGTTACTGGGACTTCAGGAAATATTGGTGAGTGTGTTAATCTTCCAGCTTACATAGCTTGGTTGCTATCACTGAAGTTTTACCATATCTAGTACCTACATTGCTGAGCCATGCCACATGCATGAAAAAGTTAGAAGAGCAATAAATCATAAATATCCCCCTGATTCTCTAGTCTTCCTTTAGAAGGTTAGGAGAGAGAAAAGAAAAAGAGATCTCACTAGAGGAGAATAAAACTACACTAGCAATCATGGGCTGTTCCTAGTATTTTTTTTCTTCCCTTACTGCTTTCGACTCATATGCGCAAATTAGGATTTATGAAATGCTCATAATGGCATGCTACTGAAAATCATGGGCTGACACAAGCACAAGTTACTGAGACATGATGGTTCCTCATGTGTTAATTCAGTAGTACCTCTTAGATTAAAAAAAACTTTCTTAAATTAGTACTTTCTTTTGACTACTTACATTTTTGTTGCGCATCTCAAAACATGTATTTTCTTTATTGTTTCTCTGCAAATTAATTTTGATACGCTAAGCTGGGATGCTAAGAGCATGATACCTATACTTGTGTTTATAGATAGAGAACCTGTAAGTGGACAGATCTTTTCAGAAAAGAGAAGCAAATTATTAAAGATTGCTGCAAAAACAGTCTCAATGGGAAGTGCTGAGTTGTTCCAAAGAAGGTTGTAATCATATATAACTGGATTCTATTTTCTATTATCTTTTGCCTATACAGTTACATAATTATTGCAAATTTCTCAGGTCGGAATTTGTAGGTGACATCCTGCAGAGATTAGGTGCCAAAAACATCATAAGAAAGGTACACTTTGCCCTTTTAATTTCAACACTTGGGGAAAGAAAGTACTGCCACCTCATTATAAGTTGTTTTGTTTGAGTGATCTCAACATTAGTTCCAATTATTATTAAAAGTTGGAAGTTACACCAGTGATAGTTATTAATGTAATGCTGCAGCAAGAAGGGTCGATGAAGCACAGTAAAATTGACTGCAGAGAAGTTCCTGCTATTCCCAAAGGCCAGTTTGATAAATTGCTAGATTGCAGGCGAAGGGACTTTACTTCGCCAACCAAGCTGAGAAGAACTGGTAAAAGTTCACCCTCTTATGTAAGTGATGACGCATGTGAGTTCATGGCTTTACCTTGGGTACACAATCAGGGCCATCCAAGTTTTATTGATTGGAAAAATCACTTACCTCGTGGAGATAGCAAAGCACGTGAGTGCATGGCATTGCCATGGGTGTGTGTTAATGATATTTCGAGTTCTGATTGGAAGAGAGGCATTGTTCACAACCAGGTTTCAAACTTATTACTAGATGTCGAACCATACATCCAGAGAAGACCGGCTTCAGCTAATGAGTTGAGCTTGAATGTTCAAACTGCTTCAAATGATCAGCATGGATGGAGCCCAATGTTGTCAGTAAAACTCGCTGAGTCATTTCGAGATAGATTATCCTTCCCCTGTCAGATTGAGGAGCAGCATCACGCAGTACCATATGCAATCTTGAATACCTCCTGGCAATCTGACCACCATAGCTCCACAGAACAATGTGTTTCTATTTCAGCTGAACTGGAGAGGGAATATCGAAAAGAGTCAGGACCGGTCAATAAATCTGATGCCAGATTTTTAACTAGGTTTGACCAGTTACCTGCAAAATCAGCTGCTTCAAGCTTTTTGGACAGTGAAAATGAAATTCTGGACAGATTTTCAACTGGAAATGGAAGTCAAAGCAACAACATGGTGTTCAGTGTAAGCACAGGTTGTATGAATTCCATATTTTCAACTTCAGGGCATCCATATGAGCATGGTGCAAAGAGCCTGCATGATTCTGCTGCTGGTGTATCTTGTTTGGCTGGACTGGAGGAGAAATACTCCAGAGAGGTAGAACTATCTGATAATTCTGATAAGCTTCTTCAGGTGTTGGATCAGTTACCTTTGAAATTCACCCCTTCAAGTTTTTATAACGAAGAACCCAAAATTCGGGATGATCATCTTCTCAGATATATCAGTAGCTGTCCCCCAGAGGACAACAGCAGCATTTTGCCCCTGGATGCAAATGACGGCGGTCTGAATTCCCTGTCTTCATATTCAGCGCACCCTTGTAAGCCAGATTGGAATAGCTTGAATGACTCTTCTACAGAACTGTGGTCATCGGTGCATCAACTCCAATCTCATGCTAATTTGGGAGCGGTGCTTGGTTTCATGCCAAATGCAAGTGCTTACAGCGATTTGGTGGAAGGTCAACGCAGCCTCATGCTAGTCCAAGGCAACCTGAACAACGACATTCTTGGTACAACTGATCTATCATTCTTTGGTTCTTGCTCTGCTTTGGATAACATCAGGGAGGCTCTTATGTTATCTTCTGATGGCATAACATGGTAGTCCACATTCCTCAAAACAAATGTGGTAGTTTACTCTGGAATTTTCGTTCGTGTTTTTTCCCCATTTTCAATTTATAAGCGGAGATCAATTTTGCTGTATGCAGTTAAGATTTGAAGGTACATTTGTAGGTAATTTGTTAGGTTTCATTTAATTACCGAGATCATGGCCCACTAAGATGCATGATGTTGCAATTATTATACACAATGTATACAGTTTGCTGTTGAACGAGGCTGAATAGTGGAAAGATGAGGGGGAGCTAAAGGAGAGATTTTCTATTTTACTTTTCATTTTGAACTAACCTCTGCTCTTTGTAAATATTTCCTTATTTGCCCGGATGCCCCTCTGTTTTTGACATCATGCTATTTCTGTTGAAGTTATATCAAACCCGTAATTAGCCATAGTTGTATAACTAGTTTAAATACATCGAAAACCCCCACGGTCGATGTAAATCCTCGAGATTGGCGCATGTAAAGGCTGTAGCTACGGTTGCTTCCATCCCTTTTTGACCGAGTAATTTCACCTCACACGTAAGTAAGAAATTCAGGCGGGATAAAGGACTCGACATTACTATCTCCACAGTAGAAAGCTACATATTCCCTGCACAGTTGAACGCTTTCCTGTTCTTGGAAGTTTTTGGCGACCAAAACCACTTTTTACCAGGCCGGCTCCCTCAAACCTCATCCCCTGGTGTGGCAGAGATATTCCACAACTCACGCCAGCGTGACTGACATTGAACTGGCGATCGCAGTGAAATCGCTAGTCGTAAAATATCAGAGAAAATCATACGAAATGGAACACATGAATACATGATGCTTTCTTTCTTTTTATTATGGGAGCATTGATGCTTTCTTTTGGAGAAGCATGCCATGGAGAAAGGTGTGATAAAAATCTAGAGTTCTACTATCTTCCCAAGACGATGGCACGCGCTCGCGTATCGCTTGAACTTCCGTGCTCGGGATTTTATTCTTGGTGGCGAGCGGACCGCGCCGTGCTTCGACAACTCTAAACATCGTGAGGGCTGCATCAAATTGCAATTTGCAGCATGTCCTGCCTCCTCTCCCTTGGGATCCAGCTGAATGCTCTGACGTTTCATCCGGCTGCACGCATCCCATCCTGGCTATGCAGCGAAAAAATTCTTTGCGATTTGACCGCTCACCGTTTAAACCCAAAAGGCCCCGATCGCGCCTGCCGGAAAGCGCCTCCTCCTGCTGCTGCTCAGCGAGGAGCACCGAGACGCTTACGATGCAATAGCGCATCAGCATGTGACCAGGCCGGCAAAGCGGCATGCAGCCATGCACCACAGCACCAGCCGCTGCACTGCAGGCGCCCACCAGGCCACCAGCACCGCAGCAGCACGTCGTCGCCTGCTCCGTCGCGTCCGCCCGCCCGCCCGCACCCTCGCGCCGGGCGTCGCGTAGCGCCGCGCGACTGTTGCAACGTTCGCGTTCTGGCTGGCTGGACCTGGGCAACCGCGGGTGCGGGTGCGGATGCGCATGCCGCGCCTGCGCCTGACGGGGGCGGGCCGCGGCGGTGGGCGCTGTCCGGGCAGGCGTTGCCGCGCCTGCCGTGTCTCGCCGTCGCCGAGCGAGCGGCTGGGGTGGGCCGGTGGGGGGTGCCCCGTGCCCGGGTCATGGCGTGGATGGCTGCCGCGCGCGACCGCCGTGGCTGTTCACCGGGGCCGGGACGGTGGGGACCGCGCGCTCGCGTCGGGGCGCGGAGGCGTCTGCCGACGGCTGCGCACGGAACAGTGGCGTTCTCTCGGGCGAGGCGTACGGGGAACTGGCAGCAAACGGGTGGTCGGGTCGATGGATGGATCCCGTGTCGCGAGCTGGGCAGGCGGGGGTACCACACCTGGCCGACCGGCTCCACGCCCACCACCATGCAGCTCGTCCTACTGCTCAACGAGTGGGACGGCTCATCTCGTCATCTTTCTTTCATCTTTTCGGAGAGGAAGTGCTGGTTCTGTGAGACTGAAATTTGGTTCGAGTTCTCTCGAGTCAGGTGGATAATCCTTGTGTTCCACCATAAAAATGGTGACTTAACTGAATTAAGTTAATTCTGTGAATTAAGTTAATTCTGTTTCGACAGTTTTGGGTGAATATAGGAATCCAATGCCGTTGCATTGTATCCACTAGTCTATCAACCCGTGCTCCCACACGGACTAATTAGAATTAATACAAAAATAAAGATTATAACTAATAACTATAATTATCTATCTCATGCCCTCTTTCATCTATTAAATATTCTAAAATATACTTTATTTATCATTATCTAGTTGTAATAGATTTTATTTTGCATCACGCCTCCATGTGTGTTTGATATATATTTAATTGAACCATTTGTTTGTAAATTGGTATTCTTATCTCTTCCATCGTACGTGAATACATGATGACGCATGTTGTGAGTAGTATTTTTATATAAACAATAACATAAATAATACATTAATAATAATAGAAATAGTAATTTAAAATTTATATTGGTGCCCTTTAATATTTTATTATAATTATATAATTTAGATTTAGATGTAGGAGTTACTTTAACTTTTAATAATAACATAATTGAATAATTTATATGCAAATTAGAGGGTTATTTGTATTATTTTTATAATGGTATCGGTGGGTAATTTACACAAAGATTAGGGGGTTATTTTAGATTTTTTTATAATGGCAGATGTAGGTAATTTAGATAATGACAGAGGTGGGTAATTTATTACGAAAGATAACAGATCCAATAACTATTATGATTAGAGTTGTCGGATTGGTGGCCGAATATTTCTAATTTTTGTAAGAATCTTTAGAATTTCTCTAAAAATTATTTAAAATTTTTTTACAGTGTCCACCTAGAATCCTAGGTGGCTTCACGTAGAAACTTAAAAAAAAACCTCCAATTAGTAATTAATAGTAAGATGGCATAGACTTTCACCTAGACATCTTCTCTCATACCTTCAAATTCCGTTCTCGCTTGTTAAGGCTAGAATGTGAATAACTCAACCAAAGCCCGGGCTCTCTACTAACACAACTTAAAAACTTGTAATCCTAACCCTAACTGGCCGGAGCCTTCGCTAGAGGCTCCTTCACTGTTGCATCCTGCATGCGTGCAAGGAGAAACTCAGGTGCTAGGCCTTGCTGAAAATACTTGATTGTGTTTCACCTCCTTAATTTTTTTAATTAAACGTGCCCGACTTTTAGCACCCAAAAATCTTATGAAGATTTGAAATCTTTGGTTCCTACTTTCATGCTCCAAAAATGAATATTCAAGTCAAATTAATAAATTAATCCTAAAAACACGGCTAAAAGTTCTCAACACACCTACTACAGATTTTGCACCTGCCCTTTTGTTTTTCTGAAAATCAAATCCATGTCCAAGAGACCAAAACTCAAAAAAAAAGCAAAAGAGAGAACAACAGTGCTACACTAGGTGATAGATGTTGGGTGGGGGGCGAGTGCTCGGGGGCAACGGCTAGGCATTGCCAACGAGCAGGGGCAGACGGAGTATTGATGTATGGGTATTCAGCTGAATACCTGTAAAAAATTATATACATAGTATATAATATGTGTATATATTAAAAATAGAAAATAACATCATAAAATAGGCTTTCTTATCTCATATTGCCTCTTGGGTTTAAAAGGCTCACTTCTCAATCTTATTGTGGTATTTAGTTATATGCTATAAATCTATACTTTATGCTGTCAATTTTTTTCACCTTTCAAAATTTTTGAATACCCAGACTGGGCCTACCCCTGCCAATAAGTCAGTGGCAGAGGTTGGTGCAGGTCTCCCGGAGAGGAGAGGACAATATCGGAGAAGAATGTGTCTATTTTCCATGATTGGTCGATTATCACTGATTGGAATTTATACTCCCTCTATTTTTATTTACATATCGTATTAGATTTGTCCTAAGTTAAACTTAGCAAATTTTTACCAAATTTATAGAAAAAAATAATAATATTTATAATACCAAATTTATTTTATTGAATTCACCATAAAATATATATTGATAGTGCATAGGTTGAGTAGTATAGTTGTTGCTTATTTTTCTATAGATTTGATTAAAATTAATTAAATTTATTTTAGTATAAATCTAATATGATATGTAAATAAAAACGGAAGGAGTAAGAGAAACCGAAGCACCGCGGAGCTGATGACGGAGTGTATGTATACCCCGACCGTCCAAATCTCAGTCAGATTTGGGTTTCCCCTTCTTTTCCGGGGAAACCTCCTCCGTTGCGCTCGCTTGACCAAATCCGTCCCCGTCACCACCGGTGACCGGTCCCGTCGCGCGGGCGCACGTAGACCACGACGCGTCGCAGGCCAGCGCCCGCGGCGGAAACGAAAGAAGACAAGCCAGCCAAACGGCTCTCTATCTCAGAGGACTCGCTACCTACCTCTGCGTCCCAACACCTCTGCTCCACCACTCTCCCACTCCTCCAGTCCCTCCCACCGACCCCTCCCAGAACCCGCCGCCGCCGCCGCCGCGTCGGCACTCGGCAGCAGGCCCCCCGCTCCGTCCCCCGGCCGCCGGCGAAGCCGCCCGCCGCGGGGCGAGGGTGCTCAGCGCCCTCATCGCGAGAGGTTAGCATCCGTCTCCTGCTATCGGTGGACTCTTCCTCTCCTCCGTTCCTCTCTCTCATTCTCTCCCTGCGACGTGGCGGCGGTGCTTGGGATTGTGCCGCTCCCTAGCCGGGATTCCCGCGGAATATGGCGATCGGGTATTCAAGATTGATGTGGAAATGCCACCGCTGCGTAGAGCTCGCGCGTTTCGTTGGCTGTGAGCTCGTGCTCCCACCGTGCTCGGTTCGCGTTGGTTGGGATTGATGTGCTCAACGGGCATTGGAGCCAGCTTGAGTTGTTCGTCTCTGCAACTTTGGGGGATAGGCTTTACCGATAAAATCTTGCTTCAAAAGGGGGAGATGCAATAGGAGTAATGGTTTCAGACGAAGTTATGGGCTAATGCTTGGTTCTGGGAAGATATATTAAGATTATCCTATGATTCAGTGCTTGGTTGGGAAGATAAAAAAAAGATAGTTACCATTCAGATAGTGAAATGCAAATACCCACCGATATGCGTATCAGCTTATGGTTCCTGTCGCGCCACATCATTTCACCTCTTCTCTGTGCAGCTCGTAATTTTCTAAAAAGGGATAAATACAATTCAGTCCCGCGTCTGATTTGTTTTGACATATCTGTACCATCTGGCTACAATGTCGTACTCCTTAATAGGCTCAGACCGTACTTCTGCAATTTCTTCTACGCTTCAGCTCATCAGCTGCGCGCTTCTTTTTTTAAATGGTACAATACAGTAAGAGTCAGCAATGAGCAGACCAAGACAAAGTTTATAGTTCATGGTGTATTTTAGTCTGCAAACACTGCAGCACTGAGGAATTGTCTCGGTTTCAGGGCTCATTTGGAGACGTACATACCTAAACATCTCGTTAGTCTCATTCTTGATTGCATATTTTATTGGACGTAGAGTGCATGCCCTCTGCTTTATCAGAGCTTCGTTCCCTTTTTCTTTTCCTGTCTTCCACTGTCAAGATTCGAGGTGCTGACGAGATTTCCAGAGAAAATCGGTAGCCTTTGGGACCTTTGTCACCTGTAAATCTTGGCAGTATTTTGGTTGTGCATGGCATCATAGTTACTCCGTGTATATTCGTTTTTTAGTTTTCACGCTTGTCTGATCTAAAGAAGTGTTAAAAGTCGGAACCCGTGCACTTGATGGGTATTTTTCAGGTCACTCTTACTGCCGTTCTGCCGTGCACTAACTGGTATATCTGACAAGAAAATGCAGTCTTTCTGAGATTACTGTTTTGTCTGCAAGATTCCTTTTGGGAGTACGTAGGAACTCGTTAGTGTCATGTCCTTATGCGTCAACATCTTTGTAATTACATGTGTTCATTGGCTTCTATAGACTTACTTTTATTGTGTCCTTTTACCTGCCACTAGTCTGCTAAAACTCGTACTATTCAATATTGCTAAGTGCTGCTCTGTCCTACTCGAATATTTTGGTCCTCTGTGCCAATTTTCTTTTCGTGTAATATTGGACAAGCACAGGCCATGACTTGTGCTATTCTCTTGCACCAATATGGCCTACAAGCGCCTGCAAAAAGTTCAGCCTTAAGCATGTGTCTCTTGAAGTTTTCCGAGGAGGAGCATCTTCCAACAGTAATATCAACAGACTTTCTGTATCCCATAAGTTTGATTCCTAAGGGCTTCAAATGCTTAGAGCTTTCTAAACTAGATTCGGTGTACTAATCCAATCCTCCCGATTGTTAGTGCTAGCTAGCTGCTGTCATGCTGAAATTTTTCCTGTGTTTGGAGTGCACCTAAGGAGGGCAGTGGTATAGTTAGTTCATGTAGAGTGGTAGCTTTAATTATGTTTCTCATATCAGGTTCATGGAGTTTGACTTAATTTTTAAATTTTCGTCTATTTTTCAGGATTCCATGTTCCAAATGAATTGTTCTAAGCTGGGCATGGTACCTATTATCATGAGGAATTGATCTGTTGGTTTAATCGATGCACCAGAATGTCTGGAATAAAGTCAGTAATTGGTCAAGCTCCTGGAGATGGTATGTATATTGCTTTTGCAATTTTTCCCTGCTAGGATTTCCTTGGGTGTTTCTTGATTAAGTTACTTTTCTGATATTTTTGGTAGTGGTACTTTTGCGGAATAATAGTGGGATCCACTGTGACTAAGGCCTACCAGGATTGCTGTATAAAATTGTCATCACTCTGGTTTATGTGGGGATGGATCACAAATGACAATGTATTCAACTGATAGTGAATGGATTAATGCCATATCTTCTTTTGCTTTCGGATAAATGGATAATGACCAAATCAACGATATGTTCTGCTGTTCCTGTTTAAATTTCTTGATTTGTTTCTTTTTTTTATGAGTCAAATTTATCCAGGTATAACTGTTTACTATGTATTATTTATAAGGACATACCTTATTCAATGTTTCTCCTCTCAGGGCTACCAGTTCAAAGGATCATATCAGAACTGCAGAAAATTACCAATCCTGTGGAGGAAAAATCCGTGAGTTTTGTGCACATTTTTTATTCGAATAATTTAATATTATCAACTGTAGGGACCTTTCTTCATTATAACACATCATTTAATATGACGAACTGAAGAAATGCATGAGTAGATGCAAACATATCAGTTAGTGTTAACAGAAGAACTAGAAATTTGTGCTTCCGAATGACCTGAGGAAGAAATATAAACCTAGAACAACATTGTACTTCTGGCTAACTTGATACGATTGATGCTTGTTTTGATTCATGTTTTTGCTATTGTGGGTTTGTCTACAGGGAGCTAATGGCAGTTCTTCAAGCAGAAAATCAAATGCAACTTCATTAAAAATGTTATTAGAAAAAGAGATGGCAAAAGAAGTGGGGTCAAAAAGGAGAGCTCCAAGTGTCATTGGCAGGCTAATGGGTCTTGAGGAGGATTTACCTACTGAAGAACCAATTGTACGCCATACCAAAGCCGACTTGACTAGCGATTTAAATGCATCAAACAAGACCTTACATGGGAAAGAGCGCCATCAGTCAATAAGATTGAAGACACAAGATCACCAATCAATTGATGAAACGATTGAATATAATGATGTTTATGAAGTAAAACAATCAGGAACAAGCTGTTTTCAAGATCAAACTTCACTGAAAGGATGGCCTTCTGAGAACAAGAGTAAGCAATTCGATATTGTGCAAGAGAAGTTCATTAAACCAAAATGTTTTGCCATGGAAGAGAAGCTCCTTCACACAAAGGAGTTACAAGAAGCTCTTGAAGTTCCAGGTTCAAATAAAGATTTATTTCTTGAAACTCCTGAAGAACATAGCTCCTCTTTCTCAAGACAGCTGAGTGGGCTTCACACGAACCAAGCACCACCTCAGACAAAACGCATTACAGTGCTAAAGCCAATTAAATCTGTTGAGATTAATAGCATAAGGCAATCCAGAACAGAACAAGTTAGTAAACAAAATGTGTTGAATATGAGAAAGTTCCATCAGATTCCTAGTCCAAAGGAAGAAATATCCTCCCAGTCAAGTAGAATAGTACTTTTGAGGCCTACCCCAGGGAAGCCTAGTACATCAGAGGCAAAGCTAACCTCCAGGGAAAGTACATTTCAGTTAATTAACCGAAATAGTCTCAATGGATCAGTAGATTATAGCCAGGCAACTGTAGGATCTTCAGGGCTAGTGCATGGTATCATGCAGCGCCGGCAAGATGGCTGTCATCAAAGGGATGATTCTTTACTATCTTCTGCATACTCAAATGGATATGGGGGAGATGAAAGCTCATTCAGTGATTCAGAAGTTGATTATAGCAGTGGTTCTGAAATGGACTGTATTGAAGATGGTGGTACCCTCAGTGATTCAGAAGGAGGTAGTCCCTTGTCAAAACATTCATGGAATCGCAGAGGATATGAAGGTCCATACTCGAGCTCATCTTTGAGCAAGATCTCCCACTTTTCTAAGTCATCAGTAATCAGGGAAGCTAAGAAACAGCTTTCAGAGCGATGGGCAGTGGTGACCTGTGATGACATCAGTCAAGAGCAAGTTCAGTCATCGAGGAGAACATGCACCTTAGGTGAAATGCTCTCCATCAAAGAAGCGAAGAAAGAAGATGTCAGCATCGAGATACTTTCTGCTTCTAGCAACCGGTCATGTAGCTTGGATAATGAACTGACCACACGGTCTACGTATGTAACTTCTTCCAGAAAGAATGGTGAAAATGCGGAGAGATCTCCTAGGAAGCTGCCAAGGTCGAATTCTGTTCCAGTGATTTCGTCCACATTTGGTAACATGGTGGTGGATGCGCAAGCTTCAAATCCTGACAGTCGCAAACTTAAAATGGTGGTTATGTCCAATAAAGGAAAATCATCTTTGAAGGGAAGAGTTTCAGATTTTTTCTTGTCTAGAAGTAAAAAGCCAACAAGGCAGAGAAGCACTTATCATCCATCTGATTGCGTTGCTGATAGGCTTGAAGCTTGTAGAGTTCGGAGTAGATCGGACGGGAGTGGTCAGGATTACAATCATAATCTGGATGCCAATGGAAAAGCAGTGGATTGTGAGGACAGGATTGATAGTTTTTCCACACAAATATCAACCAGCATGTCAGAGGTAAGAATTTATCATGTGTCATGCAAATCTAATGCTATGTTAATATGCTGTATTCTTTTGTCTTGCTGGTTGGCAATGTAATATATTTTCCTAGTGCTTCAGCTGTTGGTCTTATCCTGTTGACTGTCAGTTTTGCTGTTGAGCGAGTTGGTTTCTGACTACCTATTTACTGCTGCATGAGAACTTTATTATTGAATCCCAATTTTCTTGACCTCAAAACAACTGATGAGAAATTGCATGACAGAGATCTTCAATTGGTGCAACTATATCATTGGACTGTCCAAGAGGAAGCCTGGATAAACTAGGAGTAAATAAAGGCCTAAATAGCAACCGTGATCAACCCAGCCCTACCTCAGTTCTTGATGCACCCTCTGAAGATAGCAGTTGTAATGAACCCGAAACATCTGGAAGAACTTCCAAGAATACAAGTAAGGCTATTTCTCCATATCATAGTTCTCCATTACTCCATCTGGTTTGTGTAATGATTACTTCTGCTGACATGTTCTCTGAAGCAGTATCAAGATCTTCAGCAATTGAGACTGTTGCCCGTTTCTTATCATGGGACGACTCCGCCTCAGAATCACAGTTACTTGGCACCCCAAGGACTACCTCGCTTATGTCTGATGTAGACGATGATGAGTCAGAATGCCATGTCCTTGTGCAAAATATAATGTCATCTGCAGGATTGGGCAGTTCACAATCAAGTATGGTTTTCACCGGCTGGCATTTACCTGATTACCCTCGTGACCCGGTGCTGTGCAACAAAGTATCAGAGTTGAAGGAGCAAAGTTCATACCGAAGGCTTCTTTTCGACTGTGTGAACATTGCTCTAATCGAAATCGGCGAGAACGCCTTACTAAGCTCATTCCCATGGAGTAAAAGGCACCCTAGAACATGGAGAAACACCTCATCTCCTGATTTGGGGGTAGAGGTCTGGAGTATCCTAAAGGACTGGATTTACGGGGCACAGATGTTTGTGGTGAGCAGGAGAGACAATGCTGGGATCATGTTGGACAGAATCGTGAAGCAAGAGGTCGAGGGAAGAGGCTGGGTGAATTCGGTGATCTTGCAGGTGGTTGATATCACTGAACACCTCGAAGGGGGAGTGATGGAGGAGCTGCTTGAAGAAGCTGTGCTGGATTTCGCAGTTTGTTTTCGATGAGGAGGTGTTGTTTGTAACTGGTAAAATTTTCCAGGAAACAGCTGGCCTGTGCATTCCCTTTGTTTTGACAGCTGCTCCTTGGATCGTTCATTGTTGTATCCTCCTGCTTCTATTCCTGGCCGGTTCTGCTTGTTGCATTGTGAAAGTTTTGTAACATTTCAGCTGATGAAAACATGGTAATTATGCACTTCAGGGAAAGTTTTGTAGGGGAAGTGAAGTGAAATCTGCTGTTTCTGCGCACATTGCTCGTTGTCAATGAAATGAGCCGAAAGCTTTGCCAACCTCTGCCGTGGGTGGAGCATCTTACCAGATTGCTGTGCAAAGACCGCGAGTCAATGGCCGCAGCACTCTCTGACCGGCAGATGCTTGCAAGGCAAAGGGATCGAGGCTTTGTCAGTTATCATGGTCATCATCAGCGCCGAGGAGTTTGAACTTTGAACCCCTCGTCCCCCGACAGAGAGCTTTGGCGACAAGGAACGGGCTGGCGCTTATCGCCGCTGGTTTGCTTCCAAGACCAAGACGGGCCTCCAGGTCTCTATCCCGCCGTATGCCGGGATTGCGGCGCGTTTCATGGTGAGGTCACGATGACTTGGGCTACTCCGTACCCCGCGCTGCTAGCCACGGAGACATGTTTATCGATCGAATCGGAAGCTCGCGCATTGTTCCATGCTTGTCGGCGCCGGCCCAGTTTCACTTCGGGATGCTCGTCCCGTGCATTGTCCCGACCACCTCCGCTCTTCCAAGTGATCTCTTCGATCGGATCACATGAAGAGTGCCCCGCCTTTCTTTCCCTTATAAATGGCGCGCACCGCGGTTCGTCCGGGACACCATCCTGAAGAGAACCGCGACAAGAAGCCAACATGCAGGTCCCCAAAGCACTGGTAGCTCTTGCGTGCGTGCTCCTTCTCCTCTCCGGCGCCGAGACGAGCGCCGGCGCCGCCGCGGCGGCCGTGCCGCGGGCCCTGCTGAGAGCCAGCGCCGTCCCGGCGGCTCTGCCACACGCGGCGGCGGCAGGCGGTGTCGGGGACAGCGCGTACGACTGCTGCAGGATGAGGCCGAGCTGCTGCCGGGCAGACGGTACCCCCCGCGCCCGGCGACTCCCCGTAGCGGACTGGCGCGCGGCGGCGACCGCGCCGTGGCATTGGCACCGATGGCTGCTGCACGGCGGCGAGGAACGGTGGTGGATCGATCGCTAGCTGTTGTCAGTGCCTCGGTGCTGCTCGTGCGTCCTTCATCAGCAGCCTTCTGCTGTGCTGGCTTGCCTATAATGCTAAGCTATTATACTAGCTCAATAAATTTGGCCGTCGCTCGAGCGCAGTGCCTAGAGCTGCGTTCTCTATCATGCACGCTTGTTACATGTGAAACCGCGGCTGTTGTGACGCAGCCGCGTTGAGTCATCACGTAGTACTATCGTCTTTGGTTTCTTTTAAGTATCACGTTTACTCGATCGATATTTGAGATGAAAGTTTCCTGACACTTATTTGCCCCCCTTGGAAATTGGAATGCGTAACCTTCCTTTCAATTTGCAAGATGTAGAACCCGTAACCGTCCAAAAAAGAGTGGCGGTGCCACCTTTCCGTACTTGCAAGCCCGGAATGGAAGCAAGCGAAGTCTGGCCGGGTTTCGTTACACTAACTAATACACGTGGAAGGTCTTCTCACCATTCCGCGCGTCGGATCAGGGAGGCCGCAGGAGATTACGCACGTCTCCCAGGCCGGTCTCCTCCCCGGACGCATGGGCTACACAGGCGAGAGAGTATCTGCATCACGTCTCTTTTGGGCTGATGAGATGGGCTGAGCCGTACTGGTGTTGTTATGAGGGCTACTTGAGTGGGAGGCCCAACTGTTTATTTTATGGTATTATTAGTCGGCGCATGGTGAGCTGGGCTGGACCGTCGCTACTTGTACGAACCTCGCTGGGAATATGAACAAGGCAGACACATTCTTTGATTTATGCCATCTTCTAGCCAAGATAAATTTTGGCCACTAAATTAGCGGCCATGGATTCAACCGATAAAGTGAGCAGCCAAAGGAGGAGGTTACCGAGTCGAAATTTGACATCAGATTAAATGGTGGCCAAAATTCATCAAAGTAGCCAAAATTTAGCGTGGCTAGCTTGGGCATCAAACCAAACACATCCGACGAGCACCCTGGCAGACCGAAGCATACTAAGCTACTAACTTACCAAACCAAGGCAAAGAGATGCAAAGCGGCAAGACATACGCGCAAGGGAAATGGTAAGGCCATTCTCAGTGCTGATTTTATAAGAATTTTATGCATATTAAATACTGTGGCACATAAGCTAATTTGGTGATATGATAGAAAATTTAATAGGAGAGAGAAGGAGATACCATCTTGATAGGAATACCAACTCTTCATGGGTCATGAAACTAAAATTTTTTAAAAAATACCATATGGAATCTATGAAACAACAATGTAAAATTATGTATTGGAGGGGTAGTTTTAAACATCATTTCAATTTCTTCTTGCTGATGTGGTAATCTTGGAAACGCTGATATGAAATCCTCCGCTGGGATTAGCCTAACTGTGCATGAACGTGTAATTAGGAACAGCACTTACTGCTGGATATTACTCCAGTTTCTATAGGCGTTAAGAAGGTGGTTCCCATAACTTTCTTGCCTTTGGATTTCTTTGGAGATTAGCTACACGACACAAACAACCCCGTGACCCGTGGTGGCCCGGAGACATGGCATTAATAATTCTATCGATCTCCGCTGGAACTTCACGGTAGTATCTCTTTATTTTGCGAAATTCACAGTATTATCGATCTATTATAACATAGTTAGAATTTTTGGAAATAAATATTTCTACAAACAGTATCGGAGACACTGCAAATGTATATATGCACATAAGTTTTATGATCGTTTTGGTGGAGTTCGAACTTTTGAGTCAATGTAGTATCTTGAGTTTCTTTTTCTAAAACACGATACAAACAAAAATACGGTACATGTGTAGATACTTAAATACTTATATAGATTCACGGACATTCACTTCTATAAATATACGCACATAACCTTACCTTTATAAACACCTCTGAGAGATTTATTGGGATATCGACGCTTCGCTGACGATAGACACGTTGGCTACCACTGAAAAAATAGTCCTGGTTAAATCCGAGAATAAATTTAGAAAAATACAAACACCCATATCGAGTCGAGGACTTAAATCTAGATAGACATGTTTCGCTATAAGGAACCTTACCAGTTGATCGCCAGTTCGTCGCATGATTCTAAGTTTCCATTACAAATTATATAGTGATTTCACATTTTGACCAATTTATAGTTTGAAATGGGAATAAGATGATCACTTAAACACCTCCAGCAAGTTTACCCATAGTTCCACCCAGCTTCATCAATCTTGTAACTAGAGCTTGCCAATCACGATCTTAGTACCAACCAGAACAATATAATGTTGCATTGGCGGAGCCATATCTTGCTCAAACTCTGAATGTTTCTCAAGAAGTTAAAGGTAAGCTGTTCCTATATCTTAGAATCTACAACCATGCACAGCTTACGGTACAGAAACCTGGCCAATCTTATTTGAGAGCCACCTGAAACACAACAAATTGGCACAGCTCACAGCACGGCAGCACTCTAGCTATTAGTACACCACCATCACATGGCTCTTGCCGCTGGCGAGATCAACCCCCGCGGAACGAAACAATCAGGGACAGATCGAAGCGCGCATCATGCACACCTACCACCACCAACCTATAACGACACAGATCTACATTATTTGCATGAACACAAACGATAGATCGAATACGACCGAGAGGAGCCCGGCGGCCCCAAGCTTTTGCCATGACGCCTCGCTAATGCGGAGGGGCATGCATGCGTTGCTTGAACCCTTGGTGGCTCGCGCGAACAGCAGGTGCAGTGGTGGAGGAAGCTTGCTGGGTGTACCTGACGTGGTTGGGTCCGGTGGAGCTACGAGCTCAGGTACTGATTCTCGATGCAGCTAGGTGCCGTCAAACATGGCCGATGTGGTTTGGCCTTGCGGTTGTAGGACTTGGGGTGCTCCAAGCGAAAGCTGTGCCCGAGGTGAAGCTAAAGACGGCAATGTCCTTGGACACCGCTCACTTTGTCCGAGGCGTCGTTATAGCGCTCTCCATTCATGATAATCGCAAATTTCTCCGGGTGAAAACCCAATTCCGATTCCACCAGACCGGCAACGCTGGCGTTGATGACGTCACATTCTACTTGTAGGCGTCGCCGTGGAGGTACCACATTGGTTCAACACGAAGCTCTCTACAAGGTTTTTGCTAAAATCCTTCCTTGATGGTTGCACAAGATGATTGCTGGATTGCGTTGTCTCATCAAATGCCGGGTTGCGAGACCATGATCCCCTCTCTGGGATCTCCTCGCTCTCCCGTCATCAGCCCTCCCCTTCTGGGGATTCCTCCCTTCAAATGGCGTTGGTGGGTGATGATTGGAGCCTGGATGTACACCATAGACAATGCAAATCACGGATGTCATCTGTCGGAATCGACTTTGAGCCTTACAGTCGCTTATGGAATGGAAGCCGTCGGAGGATAGTCTCAGGTGGTGGCATTGCTCGGTGAACAACGACCTGTTTCTGTTGCATGGGGACTAACCCTTAGCCTTGTAATAGTATTTCTATCTTTGTGTATGTTGTTGAGATGTTCCTTCTGTGTTGGTGGTGGTGTATGTATTCTTCACCTCTCATCTTCCCCTCTTTGTACTCTTTAGACCTGCTAAAGTTGACCATGTAATTGGTGCTGTGCACCCTCCATTACCGATTTGCTGGCATCTGTGGTAAATCAACTCAGATGGGGACTATTCGTCCCCCGGTGTTCCATAAAAAAAACGGTAGCTGGAGTGCGGCCGAGCTAGTAGCCCTACCTACCTACGCGCCACCACGTCCCGTGACGCATGCGACGGCGACGCTTGCATGGCGTGTCGGCGTCCGTGCTCGCCGGCGGGCCACGTCTTGGTGTAACCGGCGGGTGTTGCTTGCACAGCTCCATGCTCATCGCGTCCAATAATGGTGGAGCTCGATCGGGGCCAGAGCGGAGCGCACGGGCGTGACAGCTAGAGGTTTTGGCAAGAAGCCGCGTGCCGTCCGGCCCCGGGAGCTGTTGCGGCTTGGCGCGTGAGAATGGGATGGCGGAGCCTGTGGTTTCGTTCAATCATCGTTATTCACCTCGGCATCGAACGTACTAGACATAAAAACAACAGAGGAAGACATTGAATGTCCCGGAAATGTAACAGTACTCTCGATCAG
Source organism: Panicum miliaceum (assembly GCA_032594955.1). Classification (NCBI taxonomy): domain Eukaryota; kingdom Viridiplantae; phylum Streptophyta; class Magnoliopsida; order Poales; family Poaceae; genus Panicum; species Panicum miliaceum. The sequence continues at coordinate 32,651,116 of CM064067.1, read as the reverse complement.
AAAAAAAAGTGGCATGGTTGATACTAAGGCCGGACTATGGATCACTGGGGAGCTCACTTTAGGCTGTTCGGCGAACCAAGCGTAGAATCTGTCTACCAAAGTTTTGAGTCCTTGCTCGGTACGGGTCGCGTGTGACATGGCCGTTAACAGTGAGGTGTGTCTATGCGAGGATGTGAACATCTGCATCGGAAAAAGAACTTTTAAAGAAAGTTTAGGTTGTTAAAGGAATCACAAGTCACAGCCATATTGGAAAGTTACGAAATTTAAGCAACATAAACGGAACGTCCATGACAGATAAAACTTTACAACAACAACAACAATTTTTCACTCAAATGGATACAAAGATGGATCTAGGTGTGACAGCAACCTGGACAGCGCGCAACACGTGCGGACAAGCACACCAACACACGGTACTAGTACATAAGAATACAAAGAGCAAATAGACAAAACGCCACCGAGACGATCTGTCTCCTACTGCATGCCGAGCTGAGGCCGCTCGATCACTCATGCAGAGTAGCGTAGGTCACGTAGCTGGAGTAGTCCCTAGCCTTCCTCTCCCCCGGCGGCGCCGCGCCCTTGGCGGCAGCTGCGGCGGGGCACGCCACCTGCTGGGTGCTCGCCGCCGGGCACGTCTTGGGCTGGCTCTGGAACGCCGCGCACTCCGCCGGGCGCCTCTGGTTGGCGAGGCCCGGGATGCAGTTGCTCTTCACGTCGAGCACGCCGTCCTTGATCAGCGCTGCGCACGCCGGCCCCACGGAGGTGAAGTAGTTGCCGGACAGCGTGAGGTTGGCGAGGCGGCCGGCCGGCCCGGCGAGCTTGCAGAGCGCGTCGGACACCGGGCCGTAGAGGCGGTTCCCGCCCAGGTTGAGCTGCTCGACGCTGCCGAGGCAGGAGAAGGATGACGGGATCGGGCCGGTGAGCTGGTTCATGCCGGCGTCGATGACGGCCGCCTTGTGGAGCATGCCGAGCTCGCGGGGGAGGCAGCCCGAGAGCTGGTTGTTGAGGAGGAGCACCTCGAAGAGGGAGTCTTGCAGGTGCTCGATCGACGGTGGGATTGGCCCCGTGAGCTTGTTGTTGGCGACGGCGAGGTAGCTCACCTTGGAGAGGCCGAGGTTCGGCGGAAGTTGCCCGGACAGGTTGTTGTAGTTGAGGAGGAGCGCCTTAGCATCCGTGGCGCCCGGTATGCCCGGAAACTTTGGATGCTCTGGAAGGCCCGGAATCCTTGGATTCGGAATGCCCGGAATGAGTCCTCCTGAAGTCGCGTTGCCAGCGCGGATGTGAAATGTAAAATTAAGATACCCTTTAACACAGTATGGTGGGCCTTGCTTCCCCCCAGACCCTCCCCCAGCTCCCCCAAGGAAGCCTAAGGTCGCTTCACCACCACTGCCAGAAGGCTGCAGAGGGTGCATATCGTAGTTAGCGATATTGAACTCGTACAGGTAAGGCAGGCTGCTGAGTTGAGGGATATCACCACCAAAGTTGTTGGAGGCTGCATGGAAAAGCGCGATATCCGGGAGCTGATCGATGAAGCCTTGCAAATGTGGCGCACGCAGGCCAAATCCATTTAAAAGAACCTGAGTAACTGTTAGCTTCCCAGCTAACCCTGGCGGTGTTGCGCAGTAGAAGCCGAGGTAGGTCTTCTCGCCGCAGATGTCATGGCCAGTCCAGGTTGCTGTGATGTTCTTGGGGTCACTAGTGATAGTGCTCTTGAAATGCTGAATGGCCAGGTAGGCTTCGTAGAGCCGCTCGTTGGGGAATTGCTCTGGGTTTAGGTCGCCTACTATAGGATGTTGCGCATCAGAGAGTTCTTGAAGAGACGCAGGATCAGACACTACGGCAGCAACGTAAGAAAGCAGCAGGAGAAGGCGTTGGGTGAAAGGCAATTTAAGGTGGATGGCCATGCCTACGCAATTGTTGTCCTCCGAAGGAGATGGACAATCGATTCATTTCGGGAAAAGTAGGATGTAATCGCCTTATATATAGACGTGGGCGTATGCCATTGCCGACTTTGCAATAGCTGGCGAGTGGCGACACAAGTGCTTCTTTAGATTGGGTGATACGCGTACTACATTTCAGGGGCCTACGATTTATTAGTTGTCCATCTTGTTGAAATACAGATATAGACTATCTCGAGTTTTAGATGAATTAATTCCGTGTCCAATGTTACATGTAATGGAATGATCATGTTTGTTTTTTCCCTGTCAACCATTTTACTCTCTTGCCTCATGATGATAGAGATGTTTGTAATTTCAGTCAATTGTAGTAGTTTCATGCCCTTGCATATTGAGGTCATACAAATTTGATATGTTGTTTTTCGTTTATTGTGAAAAATGATAATATATATTTTATTTATATGATTTGAAATTCTTCAATAATGTAATAGCATAAAGTTTTTTCCCTTTACTAATAAAATACCCGGTGCATTGCCACGGTGAAATTTGGAGGACCAAATTACCCATACAGAAAAGCTCGGTCATCGGCATATCCTTTTCATCGGATGAGGTTCCTACTGCCGCGTCACTAACGCGTGAACCCAGGGCCACGCGCAGTGACACACTTAGTACGTCAGAGGATCTCGCTCCCTTTGCATCATAGTGCCACGTAAGGTCACCCGCAACGGATAGTGCTCTCTACAACCGAGCCACATCAGAGAAAAAGTCGGAGAGAGAAAAAGAATATCGCATGTAGCGAGAGCAGCTAGCGCCAAGTTTCACGCAGAGCGCGGCGGCCCACCACGTTGTTTCCCACACCAAACAGGTGGATCAGGACGAGGAGCTAGCGTGCTGCCGCTGGCACGGGATGAATGAGCGGTGTGTACACTGCACTGGGCGAGGCGGTAGGAGCCCGGCCGCCGCCGCGAAAGGAACTGCGCGGGCCGAAGCTCGACTGCCGGCGCATGCGAGCAGCACGGGGCGGAGCTCGGCCGCCACTTCAAGCGAGCTGCGCGGGCCGAAACTGGACCACCGGCGCACACGAGCAGCCTAGGGCGGCGCGGGCTGAAGCTCGGCCGCCGGCGCGCGGGGGCATGGGGCGGAGCTCCCTTGCAGGCGCGAGTGGGCCGCGTGGACCAGAGTTCGGTTGCCGGCGCGAGTAGGCCACGCGGACTGGAGCTCGGCCGCTGGCGCCGCTGTTGCAGCCGTGCGAGATCTGCCGCGGTGGAGCTTGGCCTCGAGCGGCGGCGGAGGAGAAAGAGGTGGAGAAGAGAGGAGAGGGGAGAGGATGGGGCTGGTGCACGACAGATTAATGGATATTAAAAAAAATAGAAACATACGGATCCCACTTAAATTTAAAATATTGTGCTACAGTATGACTGTAGGACAGGTATTCTACCGTGTTCATTATATCCTACATGTACATCGTTATAGAGAACTTTTTATTGTAACGGTTGCGGATGCCCTAAGAGGAGACAATAGTGAATTGCAAAGATGGTCAAGTACAAAAGAACCAAGTTGCACTGGATGAACCGACACTATAGAAGATAGGCGTCGGTGCAAGTTTGAGTTGAAGTAGCGATCAAGTGATGAAACTATGGAGGCACCGACCGACGTTATGGAGTGATGCGTCGGTGCATTGGTCGTTTAATGCTCCAGAACGTTTCTTGGAGTTGGAGGTGGCTGCCTTAGTAAGAGTCTTCTGCGCCGGTGACATCCGTCAGTACATTGCGTCGGTGCAATGACATCAGCAAAAGTAGGCAGTTGAAGTGTAACGGCTAGGAGCACGCTGAGTGTGACCGGTTATACCGAAGGTTATGACCGGTTTAACCGGCACTTTATGCTTTCAAGGGTAAAAGCAAGCAATGGCTATGAGCTGCCCTCTAGCCTATATAAGCACCTCACCCCGGGTCATTAAGGTTGCTGGAGTTCAGAGAAGTCACAAATACACTGAAGAAGACCTCCAGGCCACTAGAGTGTCAATTGATCACATCCTTAACCTTTAGCACATGCTATGAGAGTGTTAGTGTTAGGTTAGCTCTAGAGAGAGTGAGAGAGCAAGATGTTGTACTTTGTGTGTGGTTCTTGAGTGAACCTCAGCTGTAATCTTGGTGTGCTGCCCTTGGAGTCTTTGTAACTCGCCGGCAAGTCTTTGACCCTCCGGCTTGGTGTGGAGCGGCAACGACGGCTTTGTGAGGGGGATGAAGAGACCCCTCTGACGGGGTTAAATACCACGGTACCCTAAAGCACGACCTTAATTGGACTAAGTGGAGATTAGCCGGATGCCGTCAGGCGGCCCGGCCCGGCAGGATGCAAGGCGCAGATCGGCGCCAGCCCATCAGCAAAGGAAGACACCGTGACCCAAGCAGCAGCGGCGCTCGAGGCACGTGGCGCCCACGCGACCTATAGCGCTGCCCCGGAGGTAGGTGGGGGGGGAGGGGGGGCGAGTGGGCCGGAGGAGGCAGGCTCGGACCCAAGGCATCCAGGGAAAGGCGTGAGGCAGCATTAACTGTGCTGAGCCCGAAAAGACGTACATGCTCGCCCCTTGCCCGACAGCCGCCTGCGGACCGGAGGACCGGAGGGATGCCCCTGTCAGCCGGGCCATCATGACGCCGCGACCGGCGCTTATGCCTGCCGCACTCCCTCTACTGGGATGACGGGACAACCCGTACCGTGTCACCCTCCGCCGCCATGCGTAGGGTGAGGGGGTGCGCAGCGCTAGCAGGCCCCGCCTTGGACCATGCGGCAAGGAAAGAACAAGGCTCCTGACCTCCCAAGCCCCGCAAGGGAGGCCGAGCATGCCGACCAAACCAGAGGCCCTCCCCCGATGCATCAGGGCGAGGCATGCTGCAAGTACGATGGCATCATCCCCTGCCACGAGGGTGGGGCGCAGGCCTGAGGACATGTCATGTGGCGCCGCGATCGGAGCGAACAAGACTAGGCCTGGGGAGCGGCAGAGCATGATCGGTCAGAGGGTCCCGAAGGGGACACGTGTAGGGCAGCCGACCTCGCTCCCGGGATCTCATCCCCGGGAGGTGAGACATGCCCTCTCTCACGCATTGTAGCCTAGCCCACCAGACATATAAGGCAGAGCTGGGCGTTCTAACAAGGGAGAGACGAAACACACACACACGCACACCGCTTGCAAGCGCCCCGTTGTAAGCACACAAGATTCGAACGTGAGGAGCAAGAAGAACACCACCCCATACTGGACGTAGTGCGATTGCCCGAACCAGTCTAAATCCTTGCCTTCGTTTGTTAGCCATCGAGCCATGGAGAAGCGCGGTGCTAGATTTACTAGCCGGTGATCGAAACACCGACAGTTGGTGCACCAGGTGGGGGAAGTCGCGCACTCTCACCGCCACGTGATCGCTCGATGGCGGCCCTCGGCATCAATACGGCGGTCGGGGCCCTCGGGGGCTCCATCAGCTTCAGGAGCCTGAAGTTCGCCATCAATAGCGCCGACGAGCTAAGGTATGTCCCGAGCTTCAACCCCGATGAGGCAATCCGCTTCAAAAGCCTGGAGTTCGTAGCTGAAAAGCTCGGCCACCTTCCCCTCCATGGCGCGGGGGACGAGGCATAGGTGGCGCCGATCCCTCCTGCACAGAGTTCCAGCGTCGCCGAGGGTGGCACCCTCACGGTGGACCTCGACGCCCTCGCGCGTCGCATCGACGCACGCCTCGGGCCTGAACCGGAGCCCAAGGAGTGCCGGCGAACCTTCTACGCGCTGGTGAATGTCCTCTCCCAGCTATCAGGGGACGACCCCATGCCCCCAGAAAGTGACTTCTAGGACCTCAGCGTCCCTCTCCCTTTTAGGCGGAGGAATGCGGTGACACTCTTCGAGCTGGAGATTGCGGAGCGGGCATGATGAGCGTTCCACCCACGTCCAAAGTTTCTTGGGATGACGGACTATGCCCCAACATCGGTCCACGACCTCCTCGAGGGGAGTCATGCGAATCGAGCTCCGAATCCTCGCCGGGCAAGAACAGCTACCCCTCGCGGCAGTGCAACATGGTGCACGCGATGGGGGTGGATCCGACAGTAGGCGTGGGCTATGAGCCTGCTCACCCTCTGGTGCAGCGCACGCCGAAGGATCAAGTCGGCTACGAGCAGGAGAGGCTTGAGCGCGCTAAGGCTCTCACGGTGGACGACGAGCACGAGTGCGCCGAGCGGGCGCATGTAGCCAACGCGCGCTTGACAGCCACGCCATGCGCAGCCGGGGAGCGTGGCAGGGCCATGGCGGTCAACAACAAGATCCTACGCGACGAGCACGGTACGCCTTACTTCCCACGAGTGAGCCAGAACGTTGCCGCAGCCGCGTCGATGATGCAAGCAATGCCACCTCAGGTGAGTCCAGTAGGGCAGCGTGTCATGGACAAACTCTGCGTTTTGCTAGAGGCGGCGGCGTGCCAGCACGCCAACAACTCTGAGTACAAGAGGCATCCCGGGGCCAACAGCTACCAAAGCCCCAACGGGGGGGCCGCGACCAGCATCCGCCGGGGGGATTCCCAAGACAGAGCGGGCGCGCGAGGGGAACGCATGCCGTCTCATCGGCCAGTGTCGGTGTTGTACCACCAAGCCCACCGAGGGATACCCTCGAGGTGGTAGGTTTTAGGTGGGGTGTCGCCGAGATCTGAAACTCGAAGGTGCAAGGAACACAAAGGTTTAGACAGGTTTGGGCCGCAAGTAGTGTAATACCTTACGTCCTGCTGGTTCCATGACTTGTTGTCTCGCGGGTTGCGGTCAATAGTCGCGACGAGATCGTCGGACTTGCGCTTTCGGGAAGATCCTGAGTGGTCCTGCTGGCCTTTGTTGTCGTGGTTCCACTTGCCCCCATTGTCGTTGTTGCGCTTAGTGTAGCGGTCACGCTCCTGGTCCTCCTTGTTTTCCCATCACTGCATCATGTCATGGAGTTCCACGACGGTCTTGGGGCGGTTGCGTCCAAAATCGCGGTAGAGGTGCCGCTTGGCGAAGCCATTTTGGAAGCAGTCGATGACGTCCTCATTGGAGATGTTGGCGATGGTGGCGCGGGTGTCAAAAAATGCTGGGTGTACGACCTTAGGGTCTCGTTCCTCTCCTGCTTGCACCGAGACAAGTTATGGCGAGTACATGCTCGAAGCATGGAGCCCTGGATGTTGTCGACGAAAACCCGCTTTAGATCCTCCCAGGAGTCGATGGGTCTGGCTTGAGTCTCTCGAGCCAGTTGACTGGCACTGGATCCGACGCCATGGGGAAGTATATGACCTTGGTGGTGTTGGAACTGCCTGAGACTTCAATAGCCGTCGAGTAGCACTACTGCCATTTCTATGGGTTCTGCTTGCCGTCGTACTTGGTGATGCCAACTAGCTTGAAATCTCTCGGGTACTTGTGGTTGGAGACCCTCCAAGTAAATGCCGAAAACCGATCACTGTCGTCGTTGTTGCAAAAATCTCCGCTCAGCTCCTGGCGTCTTGAGTTGATGACATCCCGAGCGTCGTGGTTGTCGTTGATGACTTCTCACAAGTCACGGTGGCCTTGGCCTCCCGGGGGGTGGTTCCCACCTCGTGGTCTTGGGGGTTATTGCTGGTTGCCTTGTCCGCGTGGGGCTGCTGAAGCTCTTGGTTGCTGTGTGTTGGTATTTCTTAACATTCACAGAATAATCCGCAAGCGCACGAAGATACCGATGTAGCACTTCACCCGTGAGTATTCAGGGGTATCGTATTTTCCTCGAGGAACGGAGGTACTAGCCTTCTAACTGGTTCGTCCAAGGATAAATAAGAGGTAGGTAGGTGAGGATAGGGAGGATTCCTGTGGTTTAAGAGTTTCTAGTAAAGATAAGCTCATCCTCTACTTGCTTACTTCGGGCAACGGTCTGACCCTGGTCTGCCAAGGACCTCCGGCTATTAGCTCTATTCCGAACCCGAACGTGGGGGAATACACTAACCACGGCAAATCCGCCGTAGCGGACGGATAGGGCTGTCACCACCTGCTGTCTACCCCTCAACACCGTGGGGCTCGCAGCATACAAAGGTAATCTAGAGCCTAGACACCACATCTATGCTGTCGACTACTGCTCTAGCGTCGATCAGGGTTATCCCGTCTTTATCAGGGGCCCTCTACTAGAGCATCCGCCACAAGAATGGATGATGATCCCGTAAACAAGTAAAGAATAGAACTAACTTAACTACGAGACTCACCACCATAGGAGATCAGAATACTTACTTAAGAAAGGAAGCATCTGTCAAGGTACAAGGCCGAGGAAGAGTGCTGACAGGCCGACACCTTCCCCGAACTACCCCTCACTCTCTCCCTATTTCTAAGCACTACGGAGGTAGGGCTTCGCCTTGGAGTGGAGCTCTTCTTTTCTCTTCTTGTTGTGTGTTGAATGGGGGGCTCTCCTCCTCATTTTATAGGTGGGATAGGGCGGTTCCTGGGGGAAGTAAATATGGAAACCATCGCAACCGACTTCCGGAGGATCAGAAGGATATTCTCGACTAAGTTGAAGGTGACGAGACTCCGTCCACGTTCGGTCGATCTCTGGCGGGGCCCCAAGGCACCTCCTTCGCCAGGTAGACTGGTAGGTGGGTACACGGGTACACGGGACTGTACACGTGGCATACTTCTCCTAGGATACGTGATGAGACATGGCCCACGCGTACATCTGTTGTAACTACTCATAATGCTGTAGGATTACTCGTGCAGTAGTGAAACTAGTCGGACACGGTAGGAAACTACCCGAGAAGTACTCGGGTAGGACTCCTGGGCTTGTACCCGACTAGGACTTTCATGTAAACCTGTCCCCCCCAGATTATATAAGGGCGGACAGGTACCCCGTCGGGAATAATCATCATCAAAGGCAATACAAACCACACGACGTAGGGTTTTACATTCTCGGCGGCCCGAACCTGTCTAAACCTTGTGTTCCTTTGCACCTTCGAGTTCCTCATCTCGGCGACACCCTTCATACAAACTCACCACCTCAGGGGTATCCCTCGGTGGGCGTGGCGGTAAAACACCGACAGCTGGCGCGCCAGGTAGGGGAGGTCATCGAGCATCCACCGGAGAATTCGATGGCATCCTTCAGCTTCAACAACGCTGTGCTCGATGAGGGCACAACCTTCATCTTTGGCTCTTGGATCTGCGTTGCCAACGGTTCGGGTGGCTTCAACAGCCACCTAGCCAACTCCAAGGAGCCGGAGGTTTCTTTATCAACTCCAAGCAACGATCTCGACGACTTCATCGACAAACTCGACGATATGCTGCTTCCCGATCTGGCCCAGCAGATCGAAAAGATGTCCGTTTTCAACACGACTTCCACTCGTGAGGCACCAGATCTATTCGGGTCGGATTCAAACCGGTCTGAAAAGACCTCACGATCTGAGTCCCTCTCTGACATGGAGGAGGATTTGGATCTGCTGCTCAAGATCAAGGATGTGGGCGCCACCGCTTGTCGGGTGGCCCCCGTTTTCTACACCTACTCGGACTCCAACGAAGAGTACTCCCCCTGCAGTACTACACCTTCAAGCCGGTTCCAAAGAGGACTCGGAAACGAGGGAGTCATCGCTTGTCGGGCGGCCCCCACCCTTGAAAACCACTCGCAACCCGATGGCTACACCAAATCCTCTTTAGGCAGCCTTCCGGGTTTAACCATCACTTCAACGTCGCAAAGATGTTTCGTGTACTGGAAGGGCTTTGAGCCCTCCGAACTACTCGATTATGAGTCCCGCCTTGTCGCCTTCACGCAGGAACTACCCTTCCAGGTGGGTAGACCTGTCTCTCCCATTGCGGAAGAAGAAGAAAGTAACAATGAGCTACTCAAGTACAGCCTTATGGCTAACCACTCGCCAGATCGTCAAGTCTGCATGGCTTCCCTTCGCAACGCGGAGGACGACGAGCTGAACCCCCAGTACGACAACGAACAACTCGCGGATGTCTCAGTTGATGAGCCCATAGCTGATGCTCCCCAAGATGAGGACGAGGAGCACCGAAGGATCCGGTGGGTAAAGAACGCCAAGCGCGCTCAACGCAGGCGCAACACGCAGAATCGCGCTCGCGAACCAAGGGATCTCAACAACGCTTTTGCAGCAGTCGCGGATCACAAGTACCGTACGCCGATTGGTGCCATCTTCGAAGCAGCAGTCCAAGCTCAACAACTCCTACCCAACCCTCAGATAGAAAGGCTGCAGTACTTGACCCAGCGCGCGCTTGTGCAGCTCGATGGGCAACATCCAGTGTCTTCCACTCGGAATCAGCCCTCAAGGTTTGAGCGCCATGGTGATACCGCGCTGGTCAGTCGCACCTCTGGAGGAGATCCCAGGAGCCGGAGGAACGACAACCGCCAGCGCAACGAGGGCCATCCGTCCGCGCGTGAAAACAATGAACAAGAAGTACAGCAACCCACTCGCAACCAGCGTGGGGCAAGGCATCACGGCCAAGATCCACTCGAGGCCAACCTCCACGATGCTCCCACGATCGGTCTCAGGCAGAAGATCAATGAAGGCCGTGGGACAAGGCTTGTTATTGAAGCGAGGAGAAGGGGCCGTACCGGCAGGCGTCACGACGACGACGACAGCGACCGTTTCCCCGCCTTCACCACCAGCATCACCGACAAGTCCTATCCAAAGAACTTCAAACCAGTCGGAATCCCCAAGTACGATGGTAAGAAGGACCCGCACCAGTGGATCCGCTGCTACTCCGTTGCTATTGAAGTTTCAGGGGGATCCAACTCCACAAAAGCTCTCTACTTCCCGGTGGTCGTGGAGTCTGCACCCCTCACGTGGCTTGAAAGCCTCCAGCCAAACTCCATCGACTCGTGGGAGGACCTTAAGCGATCCTTCATCGACAACTTCCAGGGATCCATGATCAGGGCGGGCACTCGCCACGACTTGTCCCAGGTGAAGCAAGAGATAAATGAGACCCTAAGGTCCTACACACGGCGTTTCTTCGAGATACGCGCCACCATCGCCAACATCACCGATGAGGACATCATCCGTTGCTTCCAAAATGGCCTCTTCTCGAAGAACACGTACCACGACTTTAGGCGCAACCGCCCAACTACTGCTGTAGAGCTGCGCGACATGATGGCATGGTGGGTGGACCAAGAGGACGAGGAGAACGATTGTTTCCCCAAGCGCAACCACGACAAGCAAAGCAACGGGAACGACCACTTCGACAAGAGCCAACGGAACCACTCGGGGAACCCCCGAAAGTGCAAGCCAGACCATGAAGTCACGGCTGTCGAGCGCAATCCGCGTGGCAAGAAGTCAGGGAACAACCACTTGGAGTACGAGCAAGTCATGCACAAACAATGCCCGATACACCCGAAGTCGCGACACATGCTCATCGAGTGCGTCACCATTCGCAAATCACTCAATGCATCACCCCTCCCTCAAGCAGGAAAGCAAAAAGACAAGGAGGATGATGAAGGAGGTGACAAGTCGGGGGCCCAAGACTTCCAGGATCCAAAGAATGTCGTCAACGTCATCTTCAGCGGAGATGGCGGATTCCCCTCCAAGCGTGCGCAGAAGCTAACCCTGCGCGAAATACTTTCTGTGGAGCTGGCCACAACTAGGCCTCTGAGATACAGCGAGGTCCCGATCTCCTTCTCCAGGGACGATCAATGGACCAGCTTCTCCGAGCCGGGAAAATTCCCGCTTATCCTAGACCCTGTTATAGCGGGCTCACAGCTCACCTGAGTACTCATTAACGGCGGGAGCGGCCTCAAGCTGCTTTTCGCGAGTACTCTCAAGAAAATGGGACTGGACATCTCCAAGATGCTTACGCCTAACAGAGCTCCTTTCTATGGCATCATCCCGGGTAACGCGGCTACACCAATCGGGTCAGTGGTCCTTCCAGTCACCTTCAGGATGAAGGACAACTACCGCATTGAGTACATCAAGTTCGAGGTGGCAGATTTTGACTCATCATGCCATGCCCTCCTTGGCGGACCGGCACTAGCCAAATTCATGGTCGTGCCCCACTACGTCTACCTGGTACTCAAAATGCCACGCAAGACAGGCGTGCTCACACTGCGTGGCGACCTAAAGAAGTTGTACGACTGCAACCAGGAGGCGATCGAGTATGCCACGACATCGTGCATGCCGGAGCCCTCTGCAGAAGTACTCGCGGTAGCGCTGAAGTTGACCAACTCGGAGATGGAGATCTCCAACCAGTGGCCTAGCCAGTCGAGGGTTAAACCCAGCCCCAACGACGTCGGCATCAAGACCATTCAGCTGCAGGAAGGCGACCCCTCCAAGACTGCTTTGATCGGGGACGGCTTAGGCGACAAATAGGAAGGCGCGCTCGTCAGGTTTCTTAGGGCCAACCGTGACATCTTCGCATGGAAACCAGCGGATATGGCAGGGGTGCCGAAGGAGTTGATCGAGCATTGCTTGAAAGTCGACCCTAAAGCCACCCGGAAGAAGCAACGACTATGACGCTTCGCCCCCGACATGAGGGAGGCCATCAAGAAAGAGCTAGAAAAACTATTTGCGGCTTGTTTTATTAAAGAAGTGTACCACCCCGAGTGGTTAGCCAACCCTGTACTTGTATTGAAAAAGAATAATAATGAATGGAGAATGTGTGTGGACTATACTGATCTCAATAAACACTGCCCGAAGGACCCCTTCGCGCTCCCACGCATCGACTCTACGGTTGGCTGCATCTTGCTCTCCTTTCTCGACTGCTACTCGGGCTATCATCGGATAGCTCTCAAGAAGGAAGACTAGCTCAAAACGGTATTCATCACCCCCTCTGGAGCATACACTTACACTACAATGTCATTCGGGTTGAAGAACGCAGGAGCCACCTATCAACGGGCTATCTAGTTGTGCCTTGCGGACCAGCTACACCGCAACGTTGAAGCTTACATGGATGATGTGGTCATCAAGACCAAATCCCACGATGAGTTCATCACTGATCTCGAGGAGACCTTCAACAACTTGCGATAGTTTTGATGGAAGCTTAACCCGACAAAGTGCGTCTTTGGCATGCCTCAAGGCAAACTACTCGGTTTCATTGTTAATCACCACGGGATCGAATCAAATCCGGAGAAGATCAATGCCATCACAACCATGGACCCTCTAAGAACGATCAAGGACGTCAAGAAGCTCACAGGCTGTATGGCAGCTTTGAATCGATTCATCTCTCGACTTGGAGAAAGGGGACTACCCTTCTTCAAATTGCTCAAGCTCCACGAGAAGTTCAAGTGGACCGTGGTGGCAAACTAGGCGCTGCAAGATCTCAAGCACCATCTGCAGTCGCCACCCAACCTGACGGCTCCCCAACCACGCTAGAATCTGCTACTCTACATCACCGCGACTACTCACATCGTTAGTATGGCAATCATGGTGGAACGCCAGGAGGAAGGCCACGCCTTCGGGGTGCAGCGACCAGTTTACTTCATCAGCGAAGTCCTCTCTGAATCTAAGGTTCGTTACCCAACGATCCAGAAAATTCTTTACGGTATACTCATCACTTCCAAGAAGCTCCGCCACTACTTTGATGCATAAAATATCCTGGTGGTCTCCGACTTCCCATTGGCGGATATCCTCCACAATCGGGACGCTATCGGGCGCATCTCCAAGTGGGCAGTGGAGTTGGGAGCCCTTACACTCGACTTCAAGCCCCAGACAGCCATCAAGTCGTAGGCACTAGTCGATTTCATGGCGGGGTGGTGAGAAAACCAAGTTGAAGCCCCAACCAACCAGCCAGAGCATTGGGTCATGTACTTTGACGGCTCACTCAAGCTCGGTGGCGGTGGTGCGGGAGTACTTTTCATCAGCCCGAGTGGAGAACAACTCAAGTACGTGTTTCAAATACTCTTCGAGGTCTCCAACAACGAAGCCGAGTATGAGGCACTATTGCACGGGCTACGCCTGGCAGTCTTCCTTGGCATCAAGCGACTACTCGTCTATGGTGACTCCTTACTGGTGGTTCAACAAGTCAACAAGGAGTGGGACATCAACAAGGACACCATGGACGCCTACGTTACAGAAATACACAAGCTCAAAAACATGTTCTCGGGGTTGGAAATTCACCATGTGATTCGCGACAACAATGTGGGCGCGGATGTGCTCTCCAAACTGCTTTCTAATCAAGCTAACGTCCTACCGGGAGTTTTTGTTCACGAGTTGCATCACCCTTCCATCAGGGCACCAGACTCAAGTTCCATCGCTTAGGGTCCCAAGGAACCCGACCGAGAGGTCTTGATGATCGAGGTCGACTGGAGGGTGGCCTTCATCGACTACATCCAGGAGCACAAACTACCCCCCGGCATCAACCCAAAAAGCGTTGAAGCTACTCGCATCCTAAGGCGCAGCAAAGGATATGTTCTAGTCGGGGGTAACTTGTACAAGCGTGGATCAGCGTCAGGCATACTCATGAAGTGTGTCAGGACGGAGGAGGGCAAAGATATACTCCAAGACATTCACGAAGGCGTGTGCTGGAACCACGCGACTTCTCGCACACTAGTCAGCAAGGCGTTTCGATCTGGTTTCTACTGGCCGACTGCTTTGGTAGATGCCGAAGCACTCACTCGCTGGTGTACCAACTGCCAGTTCTTTGGCGAACAGCCCCATGTTCAGGCTCATAACCTCATCACTATCCTACCCTCATGGCCATTTGCATGCTGGGGCCTGGATATGATAGGGCCCTTAACAATTGTGCCAGGAGGTTTCGCACGTGTTGGTGGCCATCGACAAGTTTACCAAGTGGATCAAGTACAAGCCAATCGCAACGCTCAATGCAGATCGAGTGGTTACTTTCCTATGTGACATATTACACCGCTTTGGCTTCCCCAACACTATCATCACAGATTTGGGATCGAATCTCCACTCGCATCAATTCTGCAATTTCTGTGAGCGCAGTTCTATTGAAGTCAAATATGTTTCAGTTGCTCACCCGCGGGCCAATGGCCAGGTTGAGCGCGCGAACGGCTTGATTCTTGATGGTTTGAAGAAAAGACTCTATGATGATAACAACAAAATGGGCGGCAAGTGGATCGATGAGATCTCATGAGTAGTCTTGGGGCTTCGCACACAACCAAGCAAAGCCACAGGACAGTCACCTTTCTTTCTCATATACGGGTCTGAAGCAATATTACCAGCTAACGTGATGTGGAAGTTGTTGGCGCTAAAAATCGGCCGGGTAGGAATCGGCCGATGGGTCTTCAGCGTCGGACACACAACCTGGGAGAATCTGCTTAGCTCCTGTTCGGGTTATCGCCCTGGTGCAGTTCGCGCGGCGTGCCAGTCAATCTGACCTGTTGATTGACAAGGAAATAGAGTATTAAATTCCAGGCGCGTCGATCGGCTGGATTTCCGATCTGTCCTGAGGAGCGCGTCGGCGGCAAATCGGCCGATTTGCTGTAGAGATGATCGGCTATGGGTCAGCCGATGATCGTATAGTAATTGTAAAGAAGACTGCTAGAGCGATCTAAACAATTACTATGGAAGCAACACTTGAAACAGATCTAATCGGCTGTATGGCGATGAATCGAAGGAGAACAATGACGAAGCCGATTACCCTGATCTCAAGCTGGATAACTGGTGATAATACTAGAATAACAGGTAAAACTTGCAATTCTAGTAAATATCGATAACTTGTGAATAAATCCAAACGAAACCACAGCGATGCGCCCGTAGTTAAAGCTCGGATATTACTCGATAAGCGGAACCTACCAATTTTTCGGAGATCAGGTTGATGCAGCCCTGCCAATCCGTACGAACTTGTGGAAGAAGCAAAATATTGGCGAAGTCGCCGACTTGAAAGTAAAGTACTGGTAAAAAGTAGAAGTATTTTGTTGATTGATGTGTTGATCCTTTTCAAAGCCCTAGTGACTCCTATTTATACCCTGAAACTAGGACTCCTGATCGATTACGACTTGTTACATCCTTATTTAAAACAAGAAAACTACTATATCTACAATAACTTTTAAAGGAAACGGACTCCCGCAGAATCTTCCGCCGCCGTTCCTTAATCCAATCAGGATTCCCTTCAATTTCTCTTTGACCGACTTGGCGTGCCCTGTTGACCAGCTTTTGACCAGGATCTTCTGGAATAATCCCACCCTGTTGGCACAGGCTGCGCCATCAATCGGCCGATTTCCAATCGTTACTTCAATCGGCCGATTCCTTACTGTAGCTTTTAGATCTGCCGTATCGGCCAATCTTCTTCTCCTGACGCTGATTCAAGACGTGTCAAAATCTGGCGTCAACACATGCCCCCCAGTTTCGGAGTAAAATACAACTTTTCCTTCGAAACTCTTTTATTTAATCCTCTCTTCCGAAACGGGCGCAGTAAAAATCTCCTTCCGTTCCACGGCACAATGATTGCAATTTACTCGAACCGAGCGCGCGAAACAACCGCTCCCCTGGAACTCGTGCAGACGGTGCGATAAAAATACCATCTTTGCCCTTACCCCCTTTATCTCTCTTAAGTACTGGTTTTCTCCGCCTCTCCTCCTCCACGAATCCAGCATCCTTTCTGCCGCATTACTGTTCATCTTCCTCCAAGTTCTTTCGATTTCCAACCGCTCCCCCTTGTCCGGCGATCTCATCCGCAGCCTGCTCCGACCCCCAATGACGTCTCCGTCAGCGACCACCCCATCTACAGAGACTCCATCGGCTGCTCCTTTTGTGGCGGTGGCCCAATCGGCGGCTTCTCCAGCAGCGTCATCGGCGACGATGGCTTCCATCCCAGAGGTAAATGCCCGAAGAAATTTTTTTCTTTTCGCCTTGCTGCTTCAGTATTTTCCAGTCCCTTTCTTAGTTTCTTCCCTTTTTCACTTTCTTTTTAGGCCCTTAGGCACAGGATCACCATTCCTCTCTCAGAGTCTCCTGACCTCATCTTTCTAGGCCCTATGGGGAGTCCTGATCCAACGGATCTAATCAGTTTAGAAACTCACAGAATCCCCTTTAAGCAGTCACCCATGGATTTAGATCACTGGGTAGGCGCATTCAGATCCTGGCCGAACGAAACACCCGGATGGAGAGAATGGTACCAGAGGGTAGCCGGGTCTTGGAAAGTCCAATGGGAAGAACTTAAAATCGGTCAGTGCATAGATTTGTCCCTGTCTCAGATGGAAAAGAACGAACCTTTGGTTATGGCAGCCTCTTATTTCTGGTCCGATGCACTTAACGCATTCCTTTTTGGACACGGACCCATGACCCCGACCTTGGCCGATGTCCTGCTGCTGACCGGCCTAGATGTTTCCTCCGCCGATACCCCCTTCAATTACCTGTTCAAGCCATCTCATCGGCTGGAGACCAAAGGAATCGGCGGGTGGAAAGGATACATCAGTAAAAACATGAAGACAGGAACAGTCTCACAGAGGGAGCACACCGCCTTCTTGATGATGTGGCTGGAGAAACACTTCTTCTGTGGCAGAGCGGTCGGGCCCACCTCCAACACTCAAGCTTTGGCAGAGTCTCTTGCACAAGGATCGGCCATCCCCCTCGGTAAACATTTGCTGGGGTCGGCATACCATATGATGCATCAAATCGGCGTCAAGCTATTGAAAGGAGAGCCGATAGGGAATCCAGGCGGTCCTTGGTGGTTCATCACCCTCTGGCTCAATCTACACATGAGCAAGGTCTCTCAGCAGAGGATAGAGACAAAGACCTTTCCCAACATCGAGTCAGAGGAGAATCCATCGGTCCGTCGCCGCTGCAGATCTGTTGGAGAGGCGGTATCGGCCTTTCCTGGCTGCCAGTTCACCGCTACCCGCGTAGCTGAATATTTCAGATGCTTCTATAATGGACTTAGCGAGGAGATGATCATCTGGTATCCATATCAAACCGCGGAGCCGATTTTTGAATTGCCTGTATGCTTCGACTTTTCCACCCACACATTTGACAGAGAATTGATGGATATCTTGATTAAGCCGGGAATTCTGCCGGCTAACTTCTTCTCAGGAAAGGACTCACCCACTTATGAGTTCTACTGCCCGTCGGCTGCAGCAAGGCAACTAGGTTTTGGCCAATTGCCGATTCGAGTCTATTTCGCCGGTCAAGCAAAATTCAGAGACGGATTAATCTCAAGTCTTGACTACAGCCGATTATGCGATTTAGTACCTGACTCCAGCACCATTGACTTGAACGGCTGGTCAGTTGCCTCTTTTGCCACCCAACAGTATAAATTATGGTGGGCAGAGTGGAAGCAGCATCTTTTCTGTAAATTCCCATCAATTTACTGTAATATTCTGGACCCAGAGAACATCGACCCAAACGCTGCGGTATGTCCTTTTCTTCTTAGCCGATTTCAATGCTGCATTGTCATCTCGCTGTTGACTTATGTTTACCTCTTCGGTCTGAAAGCCATGCTCCCCCAATGCGGAGCCGAAACGGCCGGCCGATCGATAGCCATCACCAATACACAGTGCACCCACTCATCGGTTTCCATGCTCCATCTATCAGAGATATCTCCACCGGCCGATCAAGACGAGCGCCCAGAAGACCAACACCGAAGATATCCAGCCGTCGGATGTGGGCTCGCATTGAATCGGCCGATCAGGCGACAATAGCATCGGCTGAAATCTCCCGTATCGGATCGGCCAGCCAGATGGCAGCAGCATCGGCCGAGACTCCCCGTGTTGGATCGGCCGATCAGGTGGAAATGATACTCGCCGAGACCTCAGGTCCTTCACCCTTACCAACTGTCGAGACAGCCGATCCCCAAGTCACCGCCGAAGCCGGGGCTGCTGCAGCATCGCTCTTAGTAGAAGCTGTCCAGGTAACTTTATTTATCTCATGTATTCCCCAAATCTTCTGCTGACATCAATTCCATCCCTTTGCCAGGCTGCACAAGTTGTCCCACCACAGTCCCCGCGACTATCGGCCACGTCTCAAGTAGGGACTGAGATTACAGCAGCTCCTGTTGCCGAGGTATATGATCTCTTACCCTGCATCCTTAATATTCAGGAAACTTAACCAATTTTGATGCAGGTCGACTTGGGTGCGCCGATTGTAACTCCACAGCAGGAATCGGCCGGGGAACCCGCAGAGGCATGGCAAATTCCCATTACCATCTTATTTCATTTTCCCATAGTATTTTCACGAGCATTTATACCTTTCTCAGGAAGCTGGCCCAAGCGGAGCACCAATAATGATCGAATCTTCTTCTTCTGGCGAACCCAGTACACCAATCCCTGAAACAAGGGAAATACTTCCACCGGCGCAGGCAAGAGAGATTCGTTTCAAAGAGGTAACAATCTTACCATCAGAATCGGCCGATTTCCTTTCACTACTTGCTTATCCTTTGCTTCCTTCCCTTACAGGAGCAAGATTCTCCCAACAATAGTATCTTTTCTTTCGCTGTCTCCTTGGCCGATGAAGAAGAAATCGCCTCACAAGCGGTTCCACCGAGCTCTACATCCGACGATATCCGCTCTAAGCTCGAAAGCATCCGTACTCTCCTCCAAGGTGACATCGGCCGACTGGTGGAAGATGCATCGCCGATCCGACAACTTTTCAATGAGGTCGTAGATCACATCCCGGATGAAGTGTCAGAAGACTTGGGGTATGCTGCCTATATAGAGGGCATGCGGATTCCGGTCTCGCGGGCGCTGCAACGTATGGCCGATCGCGCTCAGATGGCCAAAACTCAGGAGGAGGTTGACTCGTACAAGCACCAGACCCAGGAAGTACATCACAAAATCAACTTCCTCGAGAACTGCCGTCCGGACATCGTTGGCACAATAGATCGGCTGAAATGGAGGAGAGCAGAACTAGCCAAGGAGATGGAGCAGATAACCAAAGAGATAGCCGCTGAGGAGAAAAAGCTCCAAGAACTCCCAACCATGATCAGCGAGCTGAAGCAAAAAAGACAACATCTGGCCCATGAAACAATAGGACTCCGTTGCCGCGTGTCAGAAGTACCAGGATCGGCCAAAAATGATCAAAGAATAGTAGAATCGGCCGATCAAATTAGACGACGAGCGATTGTAGCCATAGATGCCTTCCTTGGGCTGTAAACAATATGTTAAATATTACTGTTCCTTTAATGCCACTGCGCCGATTTGGTCTTGAACTGCTTCATGTAATCCATAATTTTCACTTAATAATGAATCCCAATATCTCTTTCACTAGATGTCTAGCCAGAAAATCGATGAGAAATTGGTCATGTTAACTTGACATATTTTCTTTTTGTACTCAGAATCCAAATTGGCACCAATGTACGTCGGCCTTGGTTTGCTGCTATCTCTCAAATCTACCATCTCTAATGAATCGGCCGACGTGAACCTATGCCCCAGCTTCTCATCCTTTCGAACGAGCTGAATCTTCAGAGCCGCCTGCTTGGATCGGCTGTAGACCGAAATCGGACACCTTCAGGAAGTCAGTGTCCCATGTCCTGCCAGATATACACTTGACGTGCTCGCAGCTCCACTGTTGTGTGTCGGCCGCCGCAACGCTGTAGACGGAATCGGCAGCGACTATCTCTGTACTGTCGCCGACCCATTGCACAAGGCATTGATGCATTGTAGAGGGAACACAGCAATTTGCATGTATCCAGTCGCGACCAAGCAGCATATTATAGGACCCTTTGCCATTAATGATGAAGAAAGTAGTAGGGAGGGTCTTACTGCCGATGGTGAGGTCGACGCTGAATGCCCCACGGGCGGGTGACACATTACCTTTGAAATCTTTCAGCATCATGTCCGTCTTGGTGAGGTCGTCGTCGCCCTTGCCCAGCTTGCGGAACATGGCATACGGCATGATGTGGACTGCCGCGCCTCCATCTACCAGTAGTCTGGTGACGGGTCTTCCGTTGACATACCCTTTGAGAAACAGCGCCTTAAGATGTTGTCGTTTTTCCTCTTCTGGTTTCTCAAACGTAGCCGTCATCGGCTCTAATACCAGTTGTGCCATTTGCTCTTCCTCTGTTTTTGTCACTTTGTCCCGATCGCTTGGCGCCATGAACTCCATCGGCAGTATGAAAACCATATCAATCTCAGCTGTCGATTCTTGGTTATCCGTTTCTTGGTCGCTTTTCTTTGGGCGCCAAACCCGAGATTTAACATTCCTTCTTTCTGGCGCGTGTCTTTGTTCTTCTTCTTGATGCTCTAACTGGCGTAGGCGTTGGATCCTTCGCTTTTGGGATCTGGATAGGCCATCGGGACACCACCTGGGATTCACTGGTTTGGCCGATGATCTAGCGTGTTTCCAATCTGGTTCCCTTCCTATGGGATCTTCGTCTGACACCCTATCATCGGCCATCTCTTCCAGCCGATCGTGTGCGCTGATCCTGCCCCCCAGTCTATCTTGCTGGCCGATCTTGCTTTTTGACCTGTTGCACTGGTCAACTCTGCCCCCCAGCCGATCATGCACCAAAACGCGCCGTTCTTCGCGCCGATTTCTATTGATC
Source organism: Panicum miliaceum (assembly GCA_032594955.1). Taxonomy (NCBI): domain Eukaryota; kingdom Viridiplantae; phylum Streptophyta; class Magnoliopsida; order Poales; family Poaceae; genus Panicum; species Panicum miliaceum. The sequence goes on along the minus strand of CM064067.1, from coordinate 32,629,844 downwards.
GGCTCTGATCCTCTGTCCCTAGAGTGTGGCCTCGGGTGATTATCGCGACTTGATCCGTTACACTCTGGACAGTTATCGACAGATGGCAATCTGATATCGTTCTCCCAGCAGTGGATGAAGAACGGACATTGCCAGTGATCTTCATGCCGACGTATAATCTCTTTCTGGTATTGTGCTTGTTCTTGCCGCTGCCGATATTTGCTCAGTAAGAATCGGGAGGTGACAGGCCTGCGTGGTCGTTCTGGCCCTCGCCTATTTCTTCTGATTTCCTCCGTCGAGATCTGCCTCCTGGGGTCGACAGCGCCGTCTCTTCTCGCCGATTCTGACGTCAGCACTTTGATTTGATCTGAGTCTTCTCCAGCGTTGACCGTGTTGGCCGGGAAGGGATGCTGATCTATCTTCATCGGCATTGCCGATTTGGTTGGAGTTTCAAACCTGAGCCGCCCCTGCTCAATGGCCGATTGTATCTGCTGGCGGAAGACTTTACATTCGTTGGTGTCATGAGAAGTAGCGTTGTGCCACTTGCAGTATTTCATCTTCTTAAGTTGATCGGCCGTAGGGACGGTGTGATGTTGCGACAGCTTAATCTGTCCCTCCTGAAGCAGTAGATCAAAAATTTTATCGGCCTTTGACGTGTCAAAGCCGAATGTATATGGCTCCTTCTTGCCAAAGGGGCAGGATATTGGTTTTTTCCCTTTTACCCACTCCGCCAGGCCGATTTCTTCCTCCGCATCAGATTAAGATCCCTCCAAGTATGCCACCTTCTTCTGGAAGCTCCTCCGCTGTTCAAACGGTCGGACCTCCTGCCCTGACAATCGGTGGATGATTTGACTCAGGCTTTCAAACTCTTGGGCAGCATATCTCTCTCTGATTTGCGGCAAGAGACCTTGGAAAGCGATATCGGCCAACTGTGCATCGGTCAGAGCCAGACTGTAGCACTTGTTTTTGATTTCTCTGAACCTCTGTATATACCCTGTCACCGGTTCATCGCTCCTCTGTCTGAGGCTGGTTAAATCTGAGATCTTCATCTTGTGTACCCCTGCGTAGAAGTACTTATGGAATTGTCTCTCCAGATCGGCCCACGTGACGATAGAATTTGGCGGTAAAGTGGTGAACCACTGGAAGGCCGATCCGGACAGAGATGATGAAAATAATCGCACCCTCAGAGCATCTTGCGTGGCGGCTTCTCCGCACTGGATGATGAATCTGTTGACGTGCTCCACAGTGGATGTATCATCCGTCCTTGAGAACTTGGTAAAAACAGGAACCTTGTAGCGGTGTGGGAACGACAACGAGTCATAGGCCGATGGATACGGCGTCTTGTAAGTATAAGTTTGAACTTTCGGCTTTAGTCCAAACTGATCTTGGATTACTTCTGCTATTTTTGCCGTCCAGTCCACCTGTTGCTGATGAACAGTTGTTCGCGGCGTGGGCATGTGTTGAAGGGTTGGTTCGGCCAGGTGATGAATCGGCGAAGTTTGCTGAGCGGCCGATAGCTGCTGGAGAAACGCGTCCGTACCCCCTTCGTATGTCGTTGCTGGCACCGTGCCTCTGAATGCTTCCATAGTGCTTGCCCCCCTGCCGATTTCTGGTAAAATCAGCTGGTACTGGGAGTCCGTCGGCCGAGCGGCCGATTGGTACGGCACCTGAAATGGATAAGTGCCATGCCCGTTCGCTGGCTCGGGGAAATACGCCGTGGCTGACGCCCCCCAAGGCACTGAGCTCGTAGGTAGTGTTTGCACAGAAGCCATTTGAACGGGTTGAAGCGGCGCTCGCGATGGGAGACAGGGTGCACCGCTGTATCTTGGAGACGCCGGAAGTGGTGGAGAGCTGTATCCCTCGCGCTGCATCAATATCGGCTGAGAAGCCGATTGTGTGGCAGAACCACCTGAATTAATCCGGCTCAAGTGTATTAACCATCACCATTAAGGCATCCTCGGTTAACCTTACACTTCAAACGGAGTAATCCACTGGTCTGTCGGGTATAACCTCCCGATACAACCACGGTGAACGGATCGAGCGCCGTACGTACAAATGCTCATGCGACGATGAGCCCAGAGAATACCACATTCCAGCAATATTACATCATTAGCATAAGTAAGTATTACAGACCTAATTCTGAGTTTAGAAAACAAGTACTTCAATTAACATAAATAAGTTCTTCAGAGTTAAATTGCAGCGGAAATAAACAACGGAAACTACTCGACGATACAGGATGTCTCGATGAAGCCCGTACGAGACATCACTCGGCCTTATCTCCGTTGGACGGGGGCGCATCCCATTCCACCGACCAACCAGGGGGAAGAGTGCAGGGCCAAGTCAAGCTAGCAATCATGTCTTCGAAGGGCTCACCTGAAATCGAGTCACAAGCAAGACTGAGTATACTAATACTCAGCAAGACTTACCCGAGTAGTGGAAACTACTCCACCGACTCTAGACATGCAAGGCTTTTTGGCTCAGGGGTTTGTTTTGCCGAAAAGCATCTACAAGTGGGTCCTTACTTTCAACTTTTAGCTCAAGATTCTAGTTTCGTTAGCCAGTCTAGGTAAGCAGCTATCTAAAGCATACATGGTGAAGCATTAGATTTTCCATCCAACCAGTTCATTCATCATCATTGTTCCTCTTCTTACTCTGTGGGTAAAAATGGTTAAGCAGTCTCAATAGCCGTGAGAAACGGACGATTCGAATCGAATTTCTTAACCTTGCAAGGGAAACCCAAACACACGTCACGTGGTTACTCCCTAGAGTCACACGTGCAACTTTTCCCCTTTCTTTCCGGGTCGTGGATCGGGGCTACCCTCCGAGAGTACAAGAGCTCCACGCCACGGTTCGGCGCCGGGTCGTGACCACTCTCTGCACTCGCCATATGCACATGGGACCGAAGTTCAAAGGGTAGGATGCCGTCCCCTTGCCGGGCCAATCAGGTACTTAAGCTTACCGATTCCCATAATCTCGGCATGTGTTTAGTACGTTCAAAGACTTAACCATCACTACCACACCCTGCGGCCTTAGCATTTTTCACTAGACAGACGGGCCTCAATCGTAACCATCGTTACATAACCCGTCCGTGTCCTTATGATTGCAGCGTGTAGTAGTCATTCAACTCCTATTTTCTCGCGAGTGACAGGAAATCACTCGACTTTTACCGGAGTCCTATTAGCACAGCATTCTATCAAACCTTACATCTAGTTTTCCAAGCAAGGGTTCCTGACATCATGCAACTAAGTTTTCATCCAACTCCTATAAACTTAATGCACAAGCAAAGAGTAATGAGTTGCATAATTTCGGAAAGAATGGGTTATGCTCCGGGGCTTGCCTTCGCAGTTCGCTTGGGGATCTTCCGAACTTGGGCTCGGGTCTTCAAAAGCTTCAGTTAGATTTGCTTGAGCTTCGCGCTGTTCACTCTCGGACGCGGGCACCAGCTCGTAGGTTTCGTCGGCGAGAGTCGTCGATTCTACATGAGTGCACAGTTTAAGTCGTGGAAATAGCACTTGATTACGATTTGAGAGTCATTACTACAAGGGATAGTTTCTGGTCATGAAATTTTGGATTTAGGCGCATCAAGGAAAGGTGTGCTTACTGTAAAATTTTCAGCCAATTTTATGTAACAGATTAATTCCGAAAAATAGATTTCATTGTTGCTGTTAGACACTTGTTCTTTTTGTACAGAACAACTGGTGTAACGAATGAGTCTAAGATTTTTACAGAGCTTTCACTTAAGCATGCAGAAGCTACTGTAATTTTTGTAGGATTTATTATGCAGTATTCAGAGCATAGAAAATATGACATTCTACACCTAGGCTTTTTTAAAGATTCATTTTTACAGGACCCTACATAGGGTTTTTGTCCATGAAACTTTTTACACAGCAACCTCTACCCTAGTGTAACTCCCAGTAATAATTTGGGAATTTTCCAAGCTAAGATACTATTTTCTTGACTTAATGTATGTTATTAGCACATAATTCAAATAAATAGGTTACTTTGAGATAAAAAGTCTCCTAATTTTTCTCTGGCTTCTAGTTACCAATACATCAGCATAGGAAAAATTTCAATGGGTGACTCACCACCTAACTACAGGGATAAAACATTTTACTTACACATGAATTAAAACTAAGTTTAACAAACAGTAAATCTAGAGATGGAATTTGGGCCTGATCTTTTTACACAGTCCTAATCATCCAGCAACTAGTTCACTGCCCAAAATTCAGGGTCAGCATTGCTCTAGAACAGTGGGTATAAAATATGTCCATTAAAGCTTCTATTTAATGTAGAGCGAAATATTTTGAGATTCTGAGAAACTTTTTGTAACAAAAGTGGTAGAGTTTGTTCTGTGGATTCTAGAACAGTTGAGTTTGCATTTTTCTGAATTTTCTACGATTTTATACGAATTTTACAAGTTCACTGAATTTGAATCTAGGTTTGAAATTTTCTTTTACAACTAGGTCCTTGAATCTTACGCTCAGACCCTTCTAAAGATTTAAATCCTTGCAATTGGGTCCTCGGTGGCTCGGGTGCGGCGGCCGGCCGAAATTCCGGCGAGGGGGCTCGCCGGCGGCGAGGGGCGAGGGTCGGGGAAGGTTCAGGGGTGCGAGGGCTACCTTGTGGGGGTGTTGTTCAGGTGGGGGACGGCCGGGAAGGGCTCGCCGGCGTTGGAGCAGAGGCGGCGGCGGCGCGGCTCGCGTCGACGGCGGTGCTCCGGCGGGCTTGGGGCGGCGTGGTCCGGTCGATGAGCTTCAGTGGCGCATGGGGAAGCTACTCCGGGGCTCGGCTTGGACGGAGGGGGTCGGGGTCGTGCTGTCCATGGCGAGCAGGGGCGGCGGCGGCGACGGCAGCGCGGGCGGCGGTGCTCCGGTGGCTCTAGGTGGCGTTGGGCGGGTCGGCGAGCTGCGGTGAGGTGATGTAGTGGTGGCTGGGTGCTCGGTTTGGGCAGTGGGCGGCTTTGGAGGGCTGCCCACGGGCGGGTGGTGCTCGGCGGCGGCGATGGCGCGGCGAGGCGTTCTGGTGGCGGGGCTTCGCGCGGGCGGTCGGGGTGGCGTTTTTGTAGGGACAGGAGGGGGCGTGGAGATGCCTGGGTGACGCGCGGGGCGGGGCACGGCAGCGGCGTGCACTGGGCGCGGCGGGCGGCGGCAGAACGCCGGCGCGGCGTGCGGCGAGCGGGCGCGGTGACTGGGCGGCCGCGATTGTGGCGTGGGCGCGGTGAGATAGTGCCGGGCGCGGAGTGGGGAAGCAGCAGCGGCAGCGGCTCGGGCGGAGGGCAGGCGCGGCGACTGGTGGGGCGCGGGGGCCGGGGCGGCACGGCGGAGCGCGGCCACTGGGCGAGCGGGCGGCAGCCGGGGCGCGGCAGCACGCGCGGGCGGGGACTGGGCGGCGCGGCGTCGGGGCGGGGGAAAGCCGGCCGTGGCGGGGTGGTGCGGCGGCCACTGGCCTGGCGCTCCGCGCCGGTCAGGCGACGCCGGCCACCTGGCGCGCGGCGGGCGGGCACGTGCGCGCGGCGCGGCAGAGCAGAGGGGGAGACGCCAGGGACCGAAATGCAAAAATTCGAAAAAGTTCAGGGGGCTGGGTGCAAACAGGGCGTTTTCTCCTCTTTCTGATTTGAATTTCAAAAACTTTTGAACACGAAAGTTGTTCAAAATAAAAAGTTCTACAACTTTGGTTTCAGGCAAAATTTCATTTGGCTTATGGTTTTAAAGTTATTTTAAAAGTTTCAATTGTGTCCAAATGTGCCCAAATTTAATTTGAATTCCAACTGAACCCGTTTTAAATTCTTTCCACCCTCTCATTAGTTGGTTTAACACATAGAGTTAGGCTAATGACATTGATTTCGGAATTTTAATTACCAGGGTTGTCACAGCCTTCCCCCCTTAACAAGAATCTCGCCCCGAGATTCGGTAATTCTTAGTGTGGGCGTGGGTGCACATACCAGTGGTTGAGGCCAGAAACCCAGGGAAATGTTGGTTCAGGTAGCTTTCCGTTTCCCAGGTGGCTTCTTCTTCCGTGTGGCGATTCCATTGTATCTTATACATTCTAATCACTTTCTTCCTGGTCTCTCTTTCTTTTTGATCCAGAATCTTAATTGGGTGTTCGACATACGAGAGATCGGGTTCTAACGATATTTCTTGTTGTTCCACAACCTCGGTAGGGACTCGAATACACTTCTTGAGTTGAGATACGTGGAAGACATCGTGGGTGGCCGTGAGCTGAGGGGGCAGTCGTAATTTGTAGGCTACGGGTCCGCAGCTCTCCATGATTTCGTAAGGACCAATATAACGGGGAGCTAGTTTGCCTTTGATCCCAAATCTTCGCACTCCTTTGGTTGGTGAAACTCGAAGATAGACATGATCGCCAACTTCGAACTTTAGAGGCTTTCTCCTTTTGTCAGAATAGCTCTTTTGTCGGGCTTGTGCGGCTTTAAGATTTGCTTGTATTACTTTTACTTTCTCCTCTGCCTCGATTACCAGGTCGGGTCCAATTATTTTACGTTCTCCGGTTTGTGACCAGCTCAAAGGGGTTCGACACCTTCGTTCGTACAGTGCCTCAAATGGTGCCATTTTCAAACTCGTTTGGTAGCTGTTGTTGTAAGAGAACTCTGCCAGGGGTAGGCATTTGTCCCAATTCTTGTCATAATGAATGACACAAGCTCTCAGCATGTCTTCAAGAATTTGGTTTACTCTTTCTGTTTGTCCATCGGTCTGAGGATGGTATGCTGAGCTGCGAATCAGCTTAGTGCCAAGAGACGTTTGCAGATGTTCCCAAAAGCGTGCTACAAACTGAGGACCACGATCGGAAATAATTGTCTTAGGTATTCCATGCAGGCAAACAATACGATCGAGGTAAATCTCGGCATATTTCTTGGTAGAATAGGTGGTGTGCACCGGAAGAAAATGTGCCGTCTTCGTGAGTCTATCAACGATAACCCATATGGAATCATGTTTCTGGGAAGTGTTTGGTAGTCCCACGATGAAGTCCATACTTATGTCCTCCCATTTCCATGATGGTATAGGTAACGGTTGAAGTGTACCGGCCACCTTTAAGTGGCTAGCTTTTACTCTCTGGCACGTGTCACATTCCGAGACATACGTAGCAATTTCCCTTTTCATTCTAGTCCACCAGAAGTTTTGCCTTAGGTCCTGATACATTTTGCTACTGCCGGGGTGGATAGAGAATTTGGAGAGGTGTGCCTCATCAAGAATTTGCTTGCGGAGTTCGCGATTCTTCGGAACGACTATACGACTTTCGAACCATAGAACTCCCTTAGGGTCCTGGCGGAAACACTTATACTTCTCCTCACCTAGAGAGAGTTTTTGTTTGATGATCTTGATTCCTTCATCATGTAGTTGTGCCATGACGATTTGGTCGTGAAGAGTGGGCTCAACTGAGATGTGATTTAGAGTGCCTTGGGAAACCATTTCCAAGTTAAGCTTCCTCATGTCTGCACATAATGTCTCATGGTAGGACTCCATGGATAAGCAATGGCAATGGGACTTGCGGCTTAGTGCATCCGCGACTACATTAGCCTTACCGGGGTGATAGTGCACTTCAAGGTCATAATCTTTGATTAATTCTAGCCATCTTCGTTGTCTCATATTCAGATCGGCTTGTGTGAAGATGTACTTGAGACTCTTATGATCCGTGTAGATATTGCACTGTGTACCCATGAGATAGTGCCTCCATATCTTCAGAGCGTGAATGACGGCTGCGAGCTCAAGGTCATGCGTGGGATAATTCTGTTCGTGGGGCCGAAGGGCTCGTGAGGCATATGCAATCACTCGATTCTCTTGCATAAGCACACATCCTAGACCAGTACCTGATGCGTCACAATACACATCGAATGACTTGGTATTATCGGGTTGAGCTAACACAGGTGCAGTAGTCAGATGCTCTCTGAGAGTGTGGAAGGCTTCCTCACACTTCTCATTCCATACAAACTTTACTTCCTTCTTCAATAGTTCCGTCATGGGCTTAGCAATTCGAGAGAAATCCGGGATGAAGCGACGGTAGTAACCGGCTAAGCCGAGAAAACTGCGAATCTGATGAACAGAGGTAGGGGGTTTCCAATCCATCACCTCTTGTACCTTGCTGGGGTCAACAGCTATGCCTTCGCTGGAGATCGTGTGACCTAAGAACTTTACAGTATCCAACCAGAATTCACACTTAGAAAACTTAGCATAGAGCTGATGGTCTCTGAGTCGCTGAAGAACAATGCGAAGGTGCTTGGCATGCTCTTCCTCATCCTTGGAATAGATAAGAATGTCGTCGATGAACACTACGACGAATTTGTCAAGTTCGGGCATGAATACCGAATTCATGAGATACATGAAGTAGGCAGGGGCATTGGTGAGTCCAAAGGACATGACCAAGAATTCATATAGTCCATATCGTGTGGAGAAGGCAGTCTTAGGAATGTCGCACGGGCGAATCTTGATCTGATGATATCCCGAGCGAAGATCAATCTTTGAGAAGACTCTGGCTCCAGCTAATTGATCGAAGAGTACATCGATGCGAGGAAGTGGGTATTTATTTTTAACTGTTACCGCATTGAGAGGTCGGTAGTCCACACATAATCTCAAACTGTCATCCTTCTTCTTTACGAATAGGGCTGGACATCCCCAAGGTGACGCGCTAGGGCGAATAAAACCCTTGTCCAGTAGTTCTTGGAGTTGAATTTTCAGCTCGGCCAATTCCTTAGGGGGCATCCTATATGGTCTCTTGGATATAGGTGCAGTGCCTGGTTGTAGTTCAATAACGAACTCAATATCCCTATCCGGTGGCATTCCTGGTAAGTCATCCGGGAAAACATCGGCATACTCGTTCACCACAAGAATCTCATCTAGCTTAAGTCCTTCCATCTTATAAGCACAGGAATTCGTGCAATCTATGAATGGTAGGTAAAGGGTAGTGGCTCCGTGACTAGGTGAATTTATCTCAACGGCTCGGGAAGAAAGGTCCAGTGTGACTCCATGCATAGCCATCCAGTTCATTCCCAAAATAATGTCCATGCCGTCAAGGGGTAAACGGACAAGGTCCGTGTCGATGGTTTTACTACCCAATTTGACTGGTACTTGTCTGACCATTTGGTTTGAAGCAATTTTACCACCCGGTGTTGATATCATATATGACCCTTTTGTGTGACAAACATCCAAGCCTACTTTTGCACCGAATTTTGCACTTATGAAACTATGCGATGCACCAGAATCAAATAATATAACGGCAGGCTTGTTATGGATAGAGAATGTACCCGACATTACTGGGGCTCCTTCTGGAAGCTCTGCAAGCGTGGTGAAGTTAATCCGTCCTTGCTTGACTTGCAGGGTTTGTCTCTTGCCCCTGTTCTTGGCGTTCGGGTTGGATCCTTGACCTTGGTTGGGCTGTCCAGGCTGAGGGCATTCGCGTGCGAAGTGGCTGGAACTTCCGCATTTGAAACAGCGATTTGCGGGGCTAGGTCGAAGAGACTGCTGAAGAATGGGCCTCGGACCATTCTGTGGAGGCATCGGGGGTCGTACCATGCCTGGCTGCTGTGGGGGTCTGGCAATCCATCTTCCTGGCTGCGGGGCCCTCGGTGGAGCTGTAGGTGCGGTATTTTGCACGATGCGATACCTTGGTGGTTGGGCACTTGATGGCCCTGCGGGTGCCTTTCTCTTCTTCTCTGCCCGGTGTGCCATGATACAGTCCTCCTGGGTAATGGCCATATTGACCAACTCATTGTAGGTGTCAGCCCTGGCTAGGTTCAGACGTTCCTTGAGCTTGGTATTCAGACCTCGGCGGAAACGATCACGCTTCTTGGCATCCGTATCAGCGTGATAGCCCGCATACTGGCATAGGTTGTTGAACGCCTGGGCGTACTGCAACACGGTGCGGGTGCCTTGGGTGAGTGCCAGGAACTCATTCAACTTTCTCTCCATGAGACCCTCGGGGATATGATGTGCCCGGAACGCGGTCTTGAATTCATTCCAGTCGACCACATGGTCAGCCGGGAGCATCGCAAAATAGTGGTCCCACCACAGTCGAGCGGTACCGCGAAGCTGTTGCGCGGCAAAACGGGCCTTGTTGGCCTCTGAGCATGGGGCCACAAGTAGTGTGAACTTGGATTCTATGGTGCGAATCCATGCATCTGCGTCCAGGGGTTCCTCGGTCTTATGGAACAAGGGAGGCTGGGTCCCCAGGAAATCCGTGTATCCTGCAGCCTGTGGTTGGTGAGCATTGTGCCCACCTCTCTGCTGGTGTTGCCCTTGCACAATCTGACGCAGCAGCTCGGTTTGAGCGGCCATCACTTCCACCAAACTGGGCGGGGGTGGTGGCGATTGTCGCGAGCGGCTGCCACCGGCACCAAAACCCTCGGGGTTGCCACGTGTTGATCCAACCATCTGAAACGTGAAAGGTTACCATTAGCAACGCGATCCATATTACTTCCTTGATTCATAAATAATTGGTGTAGTCATAGACTTCCGAAGTCTGAGCTAGAAGTATGGACAGAATCTCTGTTTGCTACGAGAAAAATCATAGCCTGCTGTGGGTCCATCCAAAACATCTCAAACATTTGTGGTAGTCAGAGAATTTAGGACTGCCCCACTTTGGTATTTACTTCGGTGCTAGAACTATGGCTAAGGTGGTCGAAAAGCTCTTCCTTTGCCTTGCTGTCTTAGCTGTTTTTCAGCAGATTGATCGGTACTGTTTCGCCTATATCTTAAACTAGCGAGGTCCAATGAAGCTGAATTTTTGTGAGAACCTAGATCACAAAATTTAGCACAAGTCTGGTATTTAACACTCAGCCAGGAAATGCAAGGAGACATGGGTAACAATTCCGACAAGTCTCCAATCCATCACCTCTTGTACCTTGCTGGGGTCAACAGCTATGCCTTCGCTGGAGATCGTGTGACCTAAGAACTTTACAGTATCCAACCAGAATTCACACTTAGAAAACTTAGCATAGAGCTGATGGTCTCTGAGTCGCTGAAGAACAATGCGAAGGTGCTTGGCATGCTCTTCCTCATCCTTGGAATAGATAAGAATGTCGTCGATGAACACTACGACGAATTTGTCAAGTTCGGGCATGAATACCGAATTCATGAGATACATGAAGTAGGCAGGGGCATTGGTGAGTCCAAAGGACATGACCAAGAATTCATATAGTCCATATCGTGTGGAGAAGGCAGTCTTAGGAATGTCGCACGGGCGAATCTTGATCTGATGATATCCCGAGCGAAGATCAATCTTTGAGAAGACTCTGGCTCCAGCTAATTGATCGAAGAGTACATCGATGCGAGGAAGTGGGTATTTATTTTTAACTGTTACCGCATTGAGAGGTCGGTAGTCCACACATAATCTCAAACTGTCATCCTTCTTCTTTACGAATAGGGCTGGACATCCCCAAGGTGACGCGCTAGGGCGAATAAAACCCTTGTCCAGTAGTTCTTGGAGTTGAATTTTCAGCTCGGCCAATTCCTTAGGGGGCATCCTATATGGTCTCTTGGATATAGGTGCAGTGCCTGGTTGTAGTTCAATAACGAACTCAATATCCCTATCCGGTGGCATTCCTGGTAAGTCATCCGGGAAAACATCGGCATACTCGTTCACCACAAGAATCTCATCTAGCTTAAGTCCTTCCATCTTATAAGCACAGGAATTCGTGCAATCTATGAATGGTAGGTAAAGGGTAGTGGCTCCGTGACTAGGTGAATTTATCTCAACGGCTCGGGAAGAAAGGTCCAGTGTGACTCCATGCATAGCCATCCAGTTCATTCCCAAAATAATGTCCATGCCGTCAAGGGGTAAACGGACAAGGTCCGTGTCGATGGTTTTACTACCCAATTTGACTGGTACTTGTCTGACCATTTGGTTTGAAGCAATTTTACCACCCGGTGTTGATATCATATATGACCCTTTTGTGTGACAAACATCCAAGCCTACTTTTGCACCGAATTTTGCACTTATGAAACTATGCGATGCACCAGAATCAAATAATATAACGGCAGGCTTGTTATGGATAGAGAATGTACCCGACATTACTGGGGCTCCTTCTGGAAGCTCTGCAAGCGTGGTGAAGTTAATCCGTCCTTGCTTGACTTGCAGGGTTTGTCTCTTGCCCCTGTTCTTGGCGTTCGGGTTGGATCCTTGACCTTGGTTGGGCTGTCCAGGCTGAGGGCATTCGCGTGCGAAGTGGCTGGAACTTCCGCATTTGAAACAGCGATTTGCGGGGCTAGGTCGAAGAGACTGCTGAAGAATGGGCCTCGGACCATTCTGTGGAGGCATCGGGGGTCGTACCATGCCTGGCTGCTGTGGGGGTCTGGCAATCCATCTTCCTGGCTGCGGGGCCCTCGGTGGAGCTGTAGGTGCGGTATTTTGCACGATGCGATACCTTGGTGGTTGGGCACTTGATGGCCCTGCGGGTGCCTTTCTCTTCTTCTCTGCCCGGTGTGCCATGATACAGTCCTCCTGGGTAATGGCCATATTGACCAACTCATTGTAGGTGTCAGCCCTGGCTAGGTTCAGACGTTCCTTGAGCTTGGTATTCAGACCTCGGCGGAAACGATCACGCTTCTTGGCATCCGTATCAGCGTGATAGCCCGCATACTGGCATAGGTTGTTGAACGCCTGGGCGTACTGCAACACGGTGCGGGTGCCTTGGGTGAGTGCCAGGAACTCATTCAACTTTCTCTCCATGAGACCCTCGGGGATATGATGTGCCCGGAACGCGGTCTTGAATTCATTCCAGTCGACCACATGGTCAGCCGGGAGCATCGCAAAATAGTGGTCCCACCACAGTCGAGCGGTACCGCGAAGCTGTTGCGCGGCAAAACGGGCCTTGTTGGCCTCTGAGCATGGGGCCACAAGTAGTGTGAACTTGGATTCTATGGTGCGAATCCATGCATCTGCGTCCAGGGGTTCCTCGGTCTTATGGAACAAGGGAGGCTGGGTCCCCAGGAAATCCGTGTATCCTGCAGCCTGTGGTTGGTGAGCATTGTGCCCACCTCTCTGCTGGTGTTGCCCTTGCACAATCTGACGCAGCAGCTCGGTTTGAGCGGCCATCACTTCCACCAAACTGGGCGGGGGTGGTGGCGATTGTCGCGAGCGGCTGCCACCGGCACCAAAACCCTCGGGGTTGCCACGTGTTGATCCAACCATCTGAAACGTGAAAGGTTACCATTAGCAACGCGATCCATATTACTTCCTTGATTCATAAATAATTGGTGTAGTCATAGACTTCCGAAGTCTGAGCTAGAAGTATGGACAGAATCTCTGTTTGCTACGAGAAAAATCATAGCCTGCTGTGGGTCCATCCAAAACATCTCAAACATTTGTGGTAGTCAGAGAATTTAGGACTGCCCCACTTTGGTATTTACTTCGGTGCTAGAACTATGGCTAAGGTGGTCGAAAAGCTCTTCCTTTGCCTTGCTGTCTTAGCTGTTTTTCAGCAGATTGATCGGTACTGTTTCGCCTATATCTTAAACTAGCGAGGTCCAATGAAGCTGAATTTTTGTGAGAACCTAGATCACAAAATTTAGCACAAGTCTGGTATTTAACACTCAGCCAGGAAATGCAAGGAGACATGGGTAACAATTCCGACAAGTCTCAGCGATTGTGGATTCCATCGTTTACCAACTTACAACGAAATCACCAAGTTTATCGCCGTTCTTTACATGTTGTGGGTATCCACACGGTTCAGATATACCCAACACAAAAGAGTTACTCAACTCCTAGTTAGCCTATTACAACACTTGCCAAAAGTTAGGCTACCCTATCGAGGAGTATGTGCAAAAGTCCTCCTAGGTCGTCCTCTAGAAGTCATCCAAGTCGTTGACAGACGACTCGCTGTGAGCCGGAGAGTGGGCTCCCATCTGAGGTGCCTGTGGTACCTCACCCTCGAAATCCATACCTGAGATACCATCAATCTCCTGTGGCTCCTCCTCATCCTCCTCCATGTCGTCCTCATGGGGATGGTCATTCTGATCATGATGCCACTGAATATGCTCATTAGCATCCTCCAACTCAAGGTTCAGATCATGGAGCTGCTCCTCCAACTGTGCTATCGTGGTATCTCTCTCACCCATGAGAGTATCCTGCTCCTGGATTTGGCCCTCAAGTTGGCCAATCTGAGCATCTCTGTCCTCAAGATCCTGACTGAGCTCCTTTATCTGCTCATCCCTGGTATCTGCCATCATATGGTAGGCCTGAGCAAGATCAGTGAGCTGCTCGAGTGCCTGACTCTGGAGAGTCTGAAGCCGGTAGAGTGCACTCATGCACCGCACGGAGGTATGGATAGTCTCCTGGGCATGGAAGTCTACCAAATACTGTGCGTGCTGCACCCTGTTGAGCCAAAAGGGGTCGTTGTCCTGGGCAGCAGGAAACAATCCAATGGGAGTGAGTGTGACAACCTCGGGACGCTGCGCACAAAATGTGGTGAGCGCCCTCATGGCTGCAAGCTCCCAAGTATCGGCCAAACGGCGACCAACAGCCTCAAGCTCCAAGGCGGGCCACTCCGGGTGTAGCGGGTGCGGAAGGATAGTCACGTTGACACGGCACTGGGTAACTCCATTTTCTGCAAACTCCAGTCCGGCGTAACGTGGGGGAATTAGATAGCCCGCGGTACGCAGAACATCCCACAAAATAGAGGGAAAGCCCTCCCAGTGGAGGCACTGCGAGTGCACGCGTCCATCCTCATTCACCATCATCTCAACAGGCTCGGCCATCTGAACAAAAGATCAAATGGAGTGAGATAGCGAAAACTGTGAGCAGCACAAGGACAGATTCTGTATAGTGTGCAAAAATAATCATAACTCCCACAGTTCTCGTCCAAAAATTCTCAAATTTCACCAGGTCACTCCTAAGTATTTGTGAACAACTTTTCTAGTCAACTCCAGAGCTAATTGGGTCTCTAAGATGGTCTTTCTTTTCAGGTTTTACCTTACTGTCTACCCAGAATTTTCAGTGAACAGAAGGCTAGAGTTTCGTGCACCAGGGAAAATCTACCCAGCCAAAATTTACCAAATTTTAACAGCAGCTTCTGGGATAAATTTGGAACAAGTTTTGTGTTGTACTCTTTTGCAGAAAACCGCAGGAAGGGGGCCTAAAAATTTAAGAGGCAGAAGTGCTTATTCCGGACAGAATTCTGACATTTCGAGGTTTCTGTTATTTCTTATTATCCACAAGTTCAGAATTTTTCATTTTTGAACAGAAGATAGGGCACAAGATTTGGAACAATTTCTTCAACATGAACTTTATCAGAAATGGTATCTTCTTTGGTCAATAATTCGCTCTTTTCGGTCGTGGCAGATTTGGGACAGTTTCTCTAGATAATCCTTATGCAACCATGCTTAGATACGCAAGAACCTTTCCACTCTCACACAACGCATTTTTGATTTCAGATACACATGTTTATGATGTATGCACGTCCTATTCGTCCTCACAAATAAAACAATTGCCAAATAGCTTTGGTCTTACGATGATAGTTTCGGTGGCTTACACAATACGGCTCTCCTATAATAGCTAGTCGAGTCTTTCTACTCGTTCCTTAACTTATCGTAATCGCGGTTAGTGTACCTGCAGAAAATCGACAAGCATATATATTTCATGAACCTTTCATGCCAGCACTCATGAAAGCGTCCGTATTCATTACCGTTTACTTATAGAAACGATATCTGTACAATTTCCGCCGTACAGACGACGTTAACATACGCTATCGAGATAGCGTATTCACGGGGGTACCGTCATGAGACGGGGGTATGAACAGCGATCGCCATACCCTGCGCCGAACCTTCTACTCCCAATATGTCCAACTAACAGTTGTCATATTGGCAGCACCTCAAGTAAGCCACTGCTTGAGGGCAGCGTTCGGTTCGCATCACCGACAGGAAGGCCAAGCTCCCTCAGTTGGCTGAGGATCCTTACCTTCTTACCTTAGCGACGAGTGCGTCGTTACAGAATTTAAGGTCGGTTGTGCATGAAAGTAAGTTTTGACAGAAAATAATGTGCTGGAAGTCAGTTGATACTATATATAGAAGTTAGATAGCCACCTAGTAACTTTCCCATAAACCCTTAGGGCTTTACGAACTAGGCACCATCCTTAACGTACCAACGCATTTCGCAACACAACCTTCTAGTCAAGTTTTAGTAAATGAGTTTTTAAGGCTTGTAGCATTCTCTGGCGTACGTATTTCGGCTCTAGGGTCCGCTGTTGCCAGCTGTGGCACCAGTTACGGCTCTGATACCAGCTGTGGCAGAACCACCTGAATTAATCCGGCTCAAGTGTATTAACCATCACCATTAAGGCATCCTCGGTTAACCTTACACTTCAAACGGAGTAATCCACTGGTCTGTCGGGTATAACCTCCCGATACAACCACGGTGAACGGATCGAGCGCCGTACGTACAAATGCTCATGCGACGATGAGCCCAGAGAATACCACATTCCAGCAATATTACATCATTAGCATAAGTAAGTATTACAGACCTAATTCTGAGTTTAGAAAACAAGTACTTCAATTAACATAAATAAGTTCTTCAGAGTTAAATTGCAGCGGAAATAAACAACGGAAACTACTCGACGATACAGGATGTCTCGATGAAGCCCGTACGAGACATCACTCGGCCTTATCTCCGTTGGACGGGGGCGCATCCCATTCCACCGACCAACCAGGGGGAAGAGTGCAGGGCCAAGTCAAGCTAGCAATCATGTCTTCGAAGGGCTCACCTGAAATCGAGTCACAAGCAAGACTGAGTATACTAATACTCAGCAAGACTTACCCGAGTAG
Source organism: Panicum miliaceum (assembly GCA_032594955.1). NCBI lineage: Eukaryota > Viridiplantae > Streptophyta > Magnoliopsida > Poales > Poaceae > Panicum > Panicum miliaceum. The sequence continues at coordinate 32,613,099 of CM064067.1, read as the reverse complement.
TGGAAACTACTCCACCGACTCTAGACATGCAAGGCTTTTTGGCTCAGGGGTTTGTTTTGCCGAAAAGCATCTACAAGTGGGTCCTTACTTTCAACTTTTAGCTCAAGATTCTAGTTTCGTTAGCCAGTCTAGGTAAGCAGCTATCTAAAGCATACATGGTGAAGCATTAGATTTTCCATCCAACCAGTTCATTCATCATCATTGTTCCTCTTCTTACTCTGTGGGTAAAAATGGTTAAGCAGTCTCAATAGCCGTGAGAAACGGACGATTCGAATCGAATTTCTTAACCTTGCAAGGGAAACCCAAACACACGTCACGTGGTTACTCCCTAGAGTCACACGTGCAACTTTTCCCCTTTCTTTCCGGGTCGTGGATCGGGGCTACCCTCCGAGAGTACAAGAGCTCCACGCCACGGTTCGGCGCCGGGTCGTGACCACTCTCTGCACTCGCCATATGCACATGGGACCGAAGTTCAAAGGGTAGGATGCCGTCCCCTTGCCGGGCCAATCAGGTACTTAAGCTTACCGATTCCCATAATCTCGGCATGTGTTTAGTACGTTCAAAGACTTAACCATCACTACCACACCCTGCGGCCTTAGCATTTTTCACTAGACAGACGGGCCTCAATCGTAACCATCGTTACATAACCCGTCCGTGTCCTTATGATTGCAGCGTGTAGTAGTCATTCAACTCCTATTTTCTCGCGAGTGACAGGAAATCACTCGACTTTTACCGGAGTCCTATTAGCACAGCATTCTATCGAACCTTACATCTAGTTTTCCAAGCAAGGGTTCCTGACATCATGCAACTAAGTTTTCATCCAACTCCTATAAACTTAATGCACAAGCAAAGAGTAATGAGTTGCATAATTTCGGAAAGAATGGGTTATGCTCCGGGGCTTGCCTTCGCAGTTCGCTTGGGGATCTTCCGAACTTGGGCTCGGGTCTTCAAAAGCTTCAGTTAGATTTGCTTGAGCTTCGCGCTGTTCACTCTCGGACGCGGGCACCAGCTCGTAGGTTCCGTCGGCGAGAGTCGTCGATTCTACATGAGTGCACAGTTTAAGTCGTGGAAATAGCACTTGATTACGATTTGAGAGTCATTACTACAAGGGATAGTTTCTGGTCATGAAATTTTGGATTTAGGCGCATCAAGGAAAGGTGTGCTTACTGTAAAATTTTCAGCCAATTTTATGTAACAGATTAATTCCGAAAAATAGATTTCATTGTTGCTGTTAGACACTTGTTCTTTTTGTACAGAACAACTGGTGTAACGAATGAGTCTAAGATTTTTACAGAGCTTTCACTTAAGCATGCAGAAGCTACTGTAATTTTTGTAGGATTTATTATGCAGTATTCAGAGCATAGAAAATATGACATTCTACACCTAGGCTTTTTTAAAGATTCATTTTTACAGGACCCTACATAGGGTTTTTGTCCATGAAACTTTTTACACAGCAACCTCTACCCTAGTGTAACTCCCAGTAATAATTTGGGAATTTTCCAAGCTAAGATACTATTTTCTTGACTTAATGTATGTTATTAGCACATAATTCAAATAAATAGGTTACTTTGAGATAAAAAGTCTCCTAATTTTTCTCTGGCTTCTAGTTACCAATACATCAGCATAGGAAAAATTTCAATGGGTGACTCACCACCTAACTACAGGGATAAAACATTTTACTTACACATGAATTAAAACTAAGTTTAACAAACAGTAAATCTAGAGATGGAATTTGGGCCTGATCTTTTTACACAGTCCTAATCATCCAGCAACTAGTTCACTGCCCAAAATTCAGGGTCAGCATTGCTCTAGAACAGTGGGTATAAAATATGTCCATTAAAGCTTCTATTTAATGTAGAGCGAAATATTTTGAGATTCTGAGAAACTTTTTGTAACAAAAGTGGTAGAGTTTGTTCTGTGGATTCTAGAACAGTTGAGTTTGCATTTTTCTGAATTTTCTACGATTTTATACGAATTTTACAAGTTCACTGAATTTGAATCTAGGTTTGAAATTTTCTTTTACAACTAGGTCCTTGAATCTTACGCTCAGACCCTTCTAAAGATTTAAATCCTTGCAATTGGGTCCTCGGTGGCTCGGGTGCGGCGGCCGGCCGAAATTCCGGCGAGGGGGCTCGCCGGCGGCGAGGGGCGAGGGTCGGGGAAGGTTCAGGGGTGCGAGGGCTACCTTGTGGGGGTGTTGTTCAGGTGGGGGACGGCCGGGAAGGGCTCGCCGGCGTTGGAGCAGAGGCGGCGGCGGCGCGGCTCGCGTCGACGGCGGTGCTCCGGCGGGCTTGGGGCGGCGTGGTCCGGTCGATGAGCTTCAGTGGCGCATGGGGAAGCTACTCCGGGGCTCGGCTTGGACGGAGGGGGTCGGGGTCGTGCTGTCCATGGCGAGCAGGGGCGGCGGCGGCGACGGCAGCGCGGGCGGCGGTGCTCCGGTGGCTCTAGGTGGCGTTGGGCGGGTCGGCGAGCTGCGGTGAGGTGATGTAGTGGTGGCTGGGTGCTCGGTTTGGGCAGTGGGCGGCTTTGGAGGGCTGCCCACGGGCGGGTGGTGCTCGGCGGCGGCGATGGCGCGGCGAGGCGTTCTGGTGGCGGGGCTTCGCGCGGGCGGTCGGGGTGGCGTTTTTGTAGGGACAGGAGGGGGCGTGGAGATGCCTGGGTGACGCGCGGGGCGGGGCACGGCAGCGGCGTGCACTGGGCGCGGCGGGCGGCGGCAGAACGCCGGCGCGGCGTGCGGCGAGCGGGCGCGGTGACTGGGCGGCCGCGATTGTGGCGTGGGCGCGGTGAGATAGTGCCGGGCGCGGAGTGGGGAAGCAGCAGCGGCAGCGGCTCGGGCGGAGGGCAGGCGCGGCGACTGGTGGGGCGCGGGGGCCGGGGCGGCACGGCGGAGCGCGGCCACTGGGCGAGCGGGCGGCAGCCGGGGCGCGGCAGCACGCGCGGGCGGGGACTGGGCGGCGCGGCGTCGGGGCGGGGGAAAGCCGGCCGTGGCGGGGTGGTGCGGCGGCCACTGGCCTGGCGCTCCGCGCCGGTCAGGCGACGCCGGCCACCTGGCGCGCGGCGGGCGGGCACGTGCGCGCGGCGCGGCAGAGCAGAGGGGGAGACGCCAGGGACCGAAATGCAAAAATTCGAAAAAGTTCAGGGGGCTGGGTGCAAACAGGGCGTTTTCTCCTCTTTCTGATTTGAATTTCAAAAACTTTTGAACACGAAAGTTGTTCAAAATAAAAAGTTCTACAACTTTGGTTTCAGGCAAAATTTCATTTGGCTTATGGTTTTAAAGTTATTTTAAAAGTTTCAATTGTGTCCAAATGTGCCCAAATTTAATTTGAATTCCAACTGAACCCGTTTTAAATTCTTTCCACCCTCTCATTAGTTGGTTTAACACATAGAGTTAGGCTAATGACATTGATTTCGGAATTTTAATTACCAGGGTTGTCACAGCCTTCCCCCCTTAACAAGAATCTCGCCCCGAGATTCGGTAATTCTTAGTGTGGGCGTGGGTGCACATACCAGTGGTTGAGGCCAGAAACCCAGGGAAATGTTGGTTCAGGTAGCTTTCCGTTTCCCAGGTGGCTTCTTCTTCCGTGTGGCGATTCCATTGTATCTTATACATTCTAATCACTTTCTTCCTGGTCTCTCTTTCTTTTTGATCCAGAATCTTAATTGGGTGTTCGACATACGAGAGATCGGGTTCTAACGATATTTCTTGTTGTTCCACAACCTCGGTAGGGACTCGAATACACTTCTTGAGTTGAGATACGTGGAAGACATCGTGGGTGGCCGTGAGCTGAGGGGGCAGTCGTAATTTGTAGGCTACGGGTCCGCAGCTCTCCATGATTTCGTAAGGACCAATATAACGGGGAGCTAGTTTGCCTTTGATCCCAAATCTTCGCACTCCTTTGGTTGGTGAAACTCGAAGATAGACATGATCGCCAACTTCGAACTTTAGAGGCTTTCTCCTTTTGTCAGAATAGCTCTTTTGTCGGGCTTGTGCGGCTTTAAGATTTGCTTGTATTACTTTTACTTTCTCCTCTGCCTCGATTACCAGGTCGGGTCCAATTATTTTACGTTCTCCGGTTTGTGACCAGCTCAAAGGGGTTCGACACCTTCGTTCGTACAGTGCCTCAAATGGTGCCATTTTCAAACTCGTTTGGTAGCTGTTGTTGTAAGAGAACTCTGCCAGGGGTAGGCATTTGTCCCAATTCTTGTCATAATGAATGACACAAGCTCTCAGCATGTCTTCAAGAATTTGGTTTACTCTTTCTGTTTGTCCATCGGTCTGAGGATGGTATGCTGAGCTGCGAATCAGCTTAGTGCCAAGAGACGTTTGCAGATGTTCCCAAAAGCGTGCTACAAACTGAGGACCACGATCGGAAATAATTGTCTTAGGTATTCCATGCAGGCAAACAATACGATCGAGGTAAATCTCGGCATATTTCTTGGTAGAATAGGTGGTGTGCACCGGAAGAAAATGTGCCGTCTTCGTGAGTCTATCAACGATAACCCATATGGAATCATGTTTCTGGGAAGTGTTTGGTAGTCCCACGATGAAGTCCATACTTATGTCCTCCCATTTCCATGATGGTATAGGTAACGGTTGAAGTGTACCGGCCACCTTTAAGTGGCTAGCTTTTACTCTCTGGCACGTGTCACATTCCGAGACATACGTAGCAATTTCCCTTTTCATTCTAGTCCACCAGAAGTTTTGCCTTAGGTCCTGATACATTTTGCTACTGCCGGGGTGGATAGAGAATTTGGAGAGGTGTGCCTCATCAAGAATTTGCTTGCGGAGTTCGCGATTCTTCGGAACGACTATACGACTTTCGAACCATAGAACTCCCTTAGGGTCCTGGCGGAAACACTTATACTTCTCCTCACCTAGAGAGAGTTTTTGTTTGATGATCTTGATTCCTTCATCATGTAGTTGTGCCATGACGATTTGGTCGTGAAGAGTGGGCTCAACTGAGATGTGATTTAGAGTGCCTTGGGAAACCATTTCCAAGTTAAGCTTCCTCATGTCTGCACATAATGTCTCATGGTAGGACTCCATGGATAAGCAATGGCAATGGGACTTGCGGCTTAGTGCATCCGCGACTACATTAGCCTTACCGGGGTGATAGTGCACTTCAAGGTCATAATCTTTGATTAATTCTAGCCATCTTCGTTGTCTCATATTCAGATCGGCTTGTGTGAAGATGTACTTGAGACTCTTATGATCCGTGTAGATATTGCACTGTGTACCCATGAGATAGTGCCTCCATATCTTCAGAGCGTGAATGACGGCTGCGAGCTCAAGGTCATGCGTGGGATAATTCTGTTCGTGGGGCCGAAGGGCTCGTGAGGCATATGCAATCACTCGATTCTCTTGCATAAGCACACATCCTAGACCAGTACCTGATGCGTCACAATACACATCGAATGACTTGGTATTATCGGGTTGAGCTAACACAGGTGCAGTAGTCAGATGCTCTCTGAGAGTGTGGAAGGCTTCCTCACACTTCTCATTCCATACAAACTTTACTTCCTTCTTCAATAGTTCCGTCATGGGCTTAGCAATTCGAGAGAAATCCGGGATGAAGCGACGGTAGTAACCGGCTAAGCCGAGAAAACTGCGAATCTGATGAACAGAGGTAGGGGGTTTCCAATCCATCACCTCTTGTACCTTGCTGGGGTCAACAGCTATGCCTTCGCTGGAGATCGTGTGACCTAAGAACTTTACAGTATCCAACCAGAATTCACACTTAGAAAACTTAGCATAGAGCTGATGGTCTCTGAGTCGCTGAAGAACAATGCGAAGGTGCTTGGCATGCTCTTCCTCATCCTTGGAATAGATAAGAATGTCGTCGATGAACACTACGACGAATTTGTCAAGTTCGGGCATGAATACCGAATTCATGAGATACATGAAGTAGGCAGGGGCATTGGTGAGTCCAAAGGACATGACCAAGAATTCATATAGTCCATATCGTGTGGAGAAGGCAGTCTTAGGAATGTCGCACGGGCGAATCTTGATCTGATGATATCCCGAGCGAAGATCAATCTTTGAGAAGACTCTGGCTCCAGCTAATTGATCGAAGAGTACATCGATGCGAGGAAGTGGGTATTTATTTTTAACTGTTACCGCATTGAGAGGTCGGTAGTCCACACATAATCTCAAACTGTCATCCTTCTTCTTTACGAATAGGGCTGGACATCCCCAAGGTGACGCGCTAGGGCGAATAAAACCCTTGTCCAGTAGTTCTTGGAGTTGAATTTTCAGCTCGGCCAATTCCTTAGGGGGCATCCTATATGGTCTCTTGGATATAGGTGCAGTGCCTGGTTGTAGTTCAATAACGAACTCAATATCCCTATCCGGTGGCATTCCTGGTAAGTCATCCGGGAAAACATCGGCATACTCGTTCACCACAAGAATCTCATCTAGCTTAAGTCCTTCCATCTTATAAGCACAGGAATTCGTGCAATCTATGAATGGTAGGTAAAGGGTAGTGGCTCCGTGACTAGGTGAATTTATCTCAACGGCTCGGGAAGAAAGGTCCAGTGTGACTCCATGCATAGCCATCCAGTTCATTCCCAAAATAATGTCCATGCCGTCAAGGGGTAAACGGACAAGGTCCGTGTCGATGGTTTTACTACCCAATTTGACTGGTACTTGTCTGACCATTTGGTTTGAAGCAATTTTACCACCCGGTGTTGATATCATATATGACCCTTTTGTGTGACAAACATCCAAGCCTACTTTTGCACCGAATTTTGCACTTATGAAACTATGCGATGCACCAGAATCAAATAATATAACGGCAGGCTTGTTATGGATAGAGAATGTACCCGACATTACTGGGGCTCCTTCTGGAAGCTCTGCAAGCGTGGTGAAGTTAATCCGTCCTTGCTTGACTTGCAGGGTTTGTCTCTTGCCCCTGTTCTTGGCGTTCGGGTTGGATCCTTGACCTTGGTTGGGCTGTCCAGGCTGAGGGCATTCGCGTGCGAAGTGGCTGGAACTTCCGCATTTGAAACAGCGATTTGCGGGGCTAGGTCGAAGAGACTGCTGAAGAATGGGCCTCGGACCATTCTGTGGAGGCATCGGGGGTCGTACCATGCCTGGCTGCTGTGGGGGTCTGGCAATCCATCTTCCTGGCTGCGGGGCCCTCGGTGGAGCTGTAGGTGCGGTATTTTGCACGATGCGATACCTTGGTGGTTGGGCACTTGATGGCCCTGCGGGTGCCTTTCTCTTCTTCTCTGCCCGGTGTGCCATGATACAGTCCTCCTGGGTAATGGCCATATTGACCAACTCATTGTAGGTGTCAGCCCTGGCTAGGTTCAGACGTTCCTTGAGCTTGGTATTCAGACCTCGGCGGAAACGATCACGCTTCTTGGCATCCGTATCAGCGTGATAGCCCGCATACTGGCATAGGTTGTTGAACGCCTGGGCGTACTGCAACACGGTGCGGGTGCCTTGGGTGAGTGCCAGGAACTCATTCAACTTTCTCTCCATGAGACCCTCGGGGATATGATGTGCCCGGAACGCGGTCTTGAATTCATTCCAGTCGACCACATGGTCAGCCGGGAGCATCGCAAAATAGTGGTCCCACCACAGTCGAGCGGTACCGCGAAGCTGTTGCGCGGCAAAACGGGCCTTGTTGGCCTCTGAGCATGGGGCCACAAGTAGTGTGAACTTGGATTCTATGGTGCGAATCCATGCATCTGCGTCCAGGGGTTCCTCGGTCTTATGGAACAAGGGAGGCTGGGTCCCCAGGAAATCCGTGTATCCTGCAGCCTGTGGTTGGTGAGCATTGTGCCCACCTCTCTGCTGGTGTTGCCCTTGCACAATCTGACGCAGCAGCTCGGTTTGAGCGGCCATCACTTCCACCAAACTGGGCGGGGGTGGTGGCGATTGTCGCGAGCGGCTGCCACCGGCACCAAAACCCTCGGGGTTGCCACGTGTTGATCCAACCATCTGAAACGTGAAAGGTTACCATTAGCAACGCGATCCATATTACTTCCTTGATTCATAAATAATTGGTGTAGTCATAGACTTCCGAAGTCTGAGCTAGAAGTATGGACAGAATCTCTGTTTGCTACGAGAAAAATCATAGCCTGCTGTGGGTCCATCCAAAACATCTCAAACATTTGTGGTAGTCAGAGAATTTAGGACTGCCCCACTTTGGTATTTACTTCGGTGCTAGAACTATGGCTAAGGTGGTCGAAAAGCTCTTCCTTTGCCTTGCTGTCTTAGCTGTTTTTCAGCAGATTGATCGGTACTGTTTCGCCTATATCTTAAACTAGCGAGGTCCAATGAAGCTGAATTTTTGTGAGAACCTAGATCACAAAATTTAGCACAAGTCTGGTATTTAACACTCAGCCAGGAAATGCAAGGAGACATGGGTAACAATTCCGACAAGTCTCCAATCCATCACCTCTTGTACCTTGCTGGGGTCAACAGCTATGCCTTCGCTGGAGATCGTGTGACCTAAGAACTTTACAGTATCCAACCAGAATTCACACTTAGAAAACTTAGCATAGAGCTGATGGTCTCTGAGTCGCTGAAGAACAATGCGAAGGTGCTTGGCATGCTCTTCCTCATCCTTGGAATAGATAAGAATGTCGTCGATGAACACTACGACGAATTTGTCAAGTTCGGGCATGAATACCGAATTCATGAGATACATGAAGTAGGCAGGGGCATTGGTGAGTCCAAAGGACATGACCAAGAATTCATATAGTCCATATCGTGTGGAGAAGGCAGTCTTAGGAATGTCGCACGGGCGAATCTTGATCTGATGATATCCCGAGCGAAGATCAATCTTTGAGAAGACTCTGGCTCCAGCTAATTGATCGAAGAGTACATCGATGCGAGGAAGTGGGTATTTATTTTTAACTGTTACCGCATTGAGAGGTCGGTAGTCCACACATAATCTCAAACTGTCATCCTTCTTCTTTACGAATAGGGCTGGACATCCCCAAGGTGACGCGCTAGGGCGAATAAAACCCTTGTCCAGTAGTTCTTGGAGTTGAATTTTCAGCTCGGCCAATTCCTTAGGGGGCATCCTATATGGTCTCTTGGATATAGGTGCAGTGCCTGGTTGTAGTTCAATAACGAACTCAATATCCCTATCCGGTGGCATTCCTGGTAAGTCATCCGGGAAAACATCGGCATACTCGTTCACCACAAGAATCTCATCTAGCTTAAGTCCTTCCATCTTATAAGCACAGGAATTCGTGCAATCTATGAATGGTAGGTAAAGGGTAGTGGCTCCGTGACTAGGTGAATTTATCTCAACGGCTCGGGAAGAAAGGTCCAGTGTGACTCCATGCATAGCCATCCAGTTCATTCCCAAAATAATGTCCATGCCGTCAAGGGGTAAACGGACAAGGTCCGTGTCGATGGTTTTACTACCCAATTTGACTGGTACTTGTCTGACCATTTGGTTTGAAGCAATTTTACCACCCGGTGTTGATATCATATATGACCCTTTTGTGTGACAAACATCCAAGCCTACTTTTGCACCGAATTTTGCACTTATGAAACTATGCGATGCACCAGAATCAAATAATATAACGGCAGGCTTGTTATGGATAGAGAATGTACCCGACATTACTGGGGCTCCTTCTGGAAGCTCTGCAAGCGTGGTGAAGTTAATCCGTCCTTGCTTGACTTGCAGGGTTTGTCTCTTGCCCCTGTTCTTGGCGTTCGGGTTGGATCCTTGACCTTGGTTGGGCTGTCCAGGCTGAGGGCATTCGCGTGCGAAGTGGCTGGAACTTCCGCATTTGAAACAGCGATTTGCGGGGCTAGGTCGAAGAGACTGCTGAAGAATGGGCCTCGGACCATTCTGTGGAGGCATCGGGGGTCGTACCATGCCTGGCTGCTGTGGGGGTCTGGCAATCCATCTTCCTGGCTGCGGGGCCCTCGGTGGAGCTGTAGGTGCGGTATTTTGCACGATGCGATACCTTGGTGGTTGGGCACTTGATGGCCCTGCGGGTGCCTTTCTCTTCTTCTCTGCCCGGTGTGCCATGATACAGTCCTCCTGGGTAATGGCCATATTGACCAACTCATTGTAGGTGTCAGCCCTGGCTAGGTTCAGACGTTCCTTGAGCTTGGTATTCAGACCTCGGCGGAAACGATCACGCTTCTTGGCATCCGTATCAGCGTGATAGCCCGCATACTGGCATAGGTTGTTGAACGCCTGGGCGTACTGCAACACGGTGCGGGTGCCTTGGGTGAGTGCCAGGAACTCATTCAACTTTCTCTCCATGAGACCCTCGGGGATATGATGTGCCCGGAACGCGGTCTTGAATTCATTCCAGTCGACCACATGGTCAGCCGGGAGCATCGCAAAATAGTGGTCCCACCACAGTCGAGCGGTACCGCGAAGCTGTTGCGCGGCAAAACGGGCCTTGTTGGCCTCTGAGCATGGGGCCACAAGTAGTGTGAACTTGGATTCTATGGTGCGAATCCATGCATCTGCGTCCAGGGGTTCCTCGGTCTTATGGAACAAGGGAGGCTGGGTCCCCAGGAAATCCGTGTATCCTGCAGCCTGTGGTTGGTGAGCATTGTGCCCACCTCTCTGCTGGTGTTGCCCTTGCACAATCTGACGCAGCAGCTCGGTTTGAGCGGCCATCACTTCCACCAAACTGGGCGGGGGTGGTGGCGATTGTCGCGAGCGGCTGCCACCGGCACCAAAACCCTCGGGGTTGCCACGTGTTGATCCAACCATCTGAAACGTGAAAGGTTACCATTAGCAACGCGATCCATATTACTTCCTTGATTCATAAATAATTGGTGTAGTCATAGACTTCCGAAGTCTGAGCTAGAAGTATGGACAGAATCTCTGTTTGCTACGAGAAAAATCATAGCCTGCTGTGGGTCCATCCAAAACATCTCAAACATTTGTGGTAGTCAGAGAATTTAGGACTGCCCCACTTTGGTATTTACTTCGGTGCTAGAACTATGGCTAAGGTGGTCGAAAAGCTCTTCCTTTGCCTTGCTGTCTTAGCTGTTTTTCAGCAGATTGATCGGTACTGTTTCGCCTATATCTTAAACTAGCGAGGTCCAATGAAGCTGAATTTTTGTGAGAACCTAGATCACAAAATTTAGCACAAGTCTGGTATTTAACACTCAGCCAGGAAATGCAAGGAGACATGGGTAACAATTCCGACAAGTCTCAGCGATTGTGGATTCCATCGTTTACCAACTTACAACGAAATCACCAAGTTTATCGCCGTTCTTTACATGTTGTGGGTATCCACACGGTTCAGATATACCCAACACAAAAGAGTTACTCAACTCCTAGTTAGCCTATTACAACACTTGCCAAAAGTTAGGCTACCCTATCGAGGAGTATGTGCAAAAGTCCTCCTAGGTCGTCCTCTAGAAGTCATCCAAGTCGTTGACAGACGACTCGCTGTGAGCCGGAGAGTGGGCTCCCATCTGAGGTGCCTGTGGTACCTCACCCTCGAAATCCATACCTGAGATACCATCAATCTCCTGTGGCTCCTCCTCATCCTCCTCCATGTCGTCCTCATGGGGATGGTCATTCTGATCATGATGCCACTGAATATGCTCATTAGCATCCTCCAACTCAAGGTTCAGATCATGGAGCTGCTCCTCCAACTGTGCTATCGTGGTATCTCTCTCACCCATGAGAGTATCCTGCTCCTGGATTTGGCCCTCAAGTTGGCCAATCTGAGCATCTCTGTCCTCAAGATCCTGACTGAGCTCCTTTATCTGCTCATCCCTGGTATCTGCCATCATATGGTAGGCCTGAGCAAGATCAGTGAGCTGCTCGAGTGCCTGACTCTGGAGAGTCTGAAGCCGGTAGAGTGCACTCATGCACCGCACGGAGGTATGGATAGTCTCCTGGGCATGGAAGTCTACCAAATACTGTGCGTGCTGCACCCTGTTGAGCCAAAAGGGGTCGTTGTCCTGGGCAGCAGGAAACAATCCAATGGGAGTGAGTGTGACAACCTCGGGACGCTGCGCACAAAATGTGGTGAGCGCCCTCATGGCTGCAAGCTCCCAAGTATCGGCCAAACGGCGACCAACAGCCTCAAGCTCCAAGGCGGGCCACTCCGGGTGTAGCGGGTGCGGAAGGATAGTCACGTTGACACGGCACTGGGTAACTCCATTTTCTGCAAACTCCAGTCCGGCGTAACGTGGGGGAATTAGATAGCCCGCGGTACGCAGAACATCCCACAAAATAGAGGGAAAGCCCTCCCAGTGGAGGCACTGCGAGTGCACGCGTCCATCCTCATTCACCATCATCTCAACAGGCTCGGCCATCTGAACAAAAGATCAAATGGAGTGAGATAGCGAAAACTGTGAGCAGCACAAGGACAGATTCTGTATAGTGTGCAAAAATAATCATAACTCCCACAGTTCTCGTCCAAAAATTCTCAAATTTCACCAGGTCACTCCTAAGTATTTGTGAACAACTTTTCTAGTCAACTCCAGAGCTAATTGGGTCTCTAAGATGGTCTTTCTTTTCAGGTTTTACCTTACTGTCTACCCAGAATTTTCAGTGAACAGAAGGCTAGAGTTTCGTGCACCAGGGAAAATCTACCCAGCCAAAATTTACCAAATTTTAACAGCAGCTTCTGGGATAAATTTGGAACAAGTTTTGTGTTGTACTCTTTTGCAGAAAACCGCAGGAAGGGGGCCTAAAAATTTAAGAGGCAGAAGTGCTTATTCCGGACAGAATTCTGACATTTCGAGGTTTCTGTTATTTCTTATTATCCACAAGTTCAGAATTTTTCATTTTTGAACAGAAGATAGGGCACAAGATTTGGAACAATTTCTTCAACATGAACTTTATCAGAAATGGTATCTTCTTTGGTCAATAATTCGCTCTTTTCGGTCGTGGCAGATTTGGGACAGTTTCTCTAGATAATCCTTATGCAACCATGCTTAGATACGCAAGAACCTTTCCACTCTCACACAACGCATTTTTGATTTCAGATACACATGTTTATGATGTATGCACGTCCTATTCGTCCTCACAAATAAAACAATTGCCAAATAGCTTTGGTCTTACGATGATAGTTTCGGTGGCTTACACAATACGGCTCTCCTATAATAGCTAGTCGAGTCTTTCTACTCGTTCCTTAACTTATCGTAATCGCGGTTAGTGTACCTGCAGAAAATCGACAAGCATATATATTTCATGAACCTTTCATGCCAGCACTCATGAAAGCGTCCGTATTCATTACCGTTTACTTATAGAAACGATATCTGTACAATTTCCGCCGTACAGACGACGTTAACATACGCTATCGAGATAGCGTATTCACGGGGGTACCGTCATGAGACGGGGGTATGAACAGCGATCGCCATACCCTGCGCCGAACCTTCTACTCCCAATATGTCCAACTAACAGTTGTCATATTGGCAGCACCTCAAGTAAGCCACTGCTTGAGGGCAGCGTTCGGTTCGCATCACCGACAGGAAGGCCAAGCTCCCTCAGTTGGCTGAGGATCCTTACCTTCTTACCTTAGCGACGAGTGCGTCGTTACAGAATTTAAGGTCGGTTGTGCATGAAAGTAAGTTTTGACAGAAAATAATGTGCTGGAAGTCAGTTGATACTATATATAGAAGTTAGATAGCCACCTAGTAACTTTCCCATAAACCCTTAGGGCTTTACGAACTAGGCACCATCCTTAACGTACCAACGCATTTCGCAACACAACCTTCTAGTCAAGTTTTAGTAAATGAGTTTTTAAGGCTTGTAGCATTCTCTGGCGTACGTATTTCGGCTCTAGGGTCCGCTGTTGCCAGCTGTGGCACCAGTTACGGCTCTGATACCAGCTGTGGCAGAACCACCTGAATTAATCCGGCTCAAGTGTATTAACCATCACCATTAAGGCATCCTCGGTTAACCTTACACTTCAAACGGAGTAATCCACTGGTCTGTCGGGTATAACCTCCCGATACAACCACGGTGAACGGATCGAGCGCCGTACGTACAAATGCTCATGCGACGATGAGCCCAGAGAATACCACATTCCAGCAATATTACATCATTAGCATAAGTAAGTATTACAGACCTAATTCTGAGTTTAGAAAACAAGTACTTCAATTAACATAAATAAGTTCTTCAGAGTTAAATTGCAGCGGAAATAAACAACGGAAACTACTCGACGATACAGGATGTCTCGATGAAGCCCGTACGAGACATCACTCGGCCTTATCTCCGTTGGACGGGGGCGCATCCCATTCCACCGACCAACCAGGGGGAAGAGTGCAGGGCCAAGTCAAGCTAGCAATCATGTCTTCGAAGGGCTCACCTGAAATCGAGTCACAAGCAAGACTGAGTATACTAATACTCAGCAAGACTTACCCGAGTAGTGGAAACTACTCCACCGACTCTAGACATGCAAGGCTTTTTGGCTCAGGGGTTTGTTTTGCCGAAAAGCATCTACAAGTGGGTCCTTACTTTCAACTTTTAGCTCAAGATTCTAGTTTCGTTAGCCAGTCTAGGTAAGCAGCTATCTAAAGCATACATGGTGAAGCATTAGATTTTCCATCCAACCAGTTCATTCATCATCATTGTTCCTCTTCTTACTCTGTGGGTAAAAATGGTTAAGCAGTCTCAATAGCCGTGAGAAACGGACGATTCGAATCGAATTTCTTAACCTTGCAAGGGAAACCCAAACACACGTCACGTGGTTACTCCCTAGAGTCACACGTGCAACTTTTCCCCTTTCTTTCCGGGTCGTGGATCGGGGCTACCCTCCGAGAGTACAAGAGCTCCACGCCACGGTTCGGCGCCGGGTCGTGACCACTCTCTGCACTCGCCATATGCACATGGGACCGAAGTTCAAAGGGTAGGATGCCGTCCCCTTGCCGGGCCAATCAGGTACTTAAGCTTACCGATTCCCATAATCTCGGCATGTGTTTAGTACGTTCAAAGACTTAACCATCACTACCACACCCTGCGGCCTTAGCATTTTTCACTAGACAGACGGGCCTCAATCGTAACCATCGTTACATAACCCGTCCGTGTCCTTATGATTGCAGCGTGTAGTAGTCATTCAACTCCTATTTTCTCGCGAGTGACAGGAAATCACTCGACTTTTACCGGAGTCCTATTAGCACAGCATTCTATCGAACCTTACATCTAGTTTTCCAAGCAAGGGTTCCTGACATCATGCAACTAAGTTTTCATCCAACTCCTATAAACTTAATGCACAAGCAAAGAGTAATGAGTTGCATAATTTCGGAAAGAATGGGTTATGCTCCGGGGCTTGCCTTCGCAGTTCGCTTGGGGATCTTCCGAACTTGGGCTCGGGTCTTCAAAAGCTTCAGTTAGATTTGCTTGAGCTTCGCGCTGTTCACTCTCGGACGCGGGCACCAGCTCGTAGGTTCCGTCGGCGAGAGTCGTCGATTCTACATGAGTGCACAGTTTAAGTCGTGGAAATAGCACTTGATTACGATTTGAGAGTCATTACTACAAGGGATAGTTTCTGGTCATGAAATTTTGGATTTAGGCGCATCAAGGAAAGGTGTGCTTACTGTAAAATTTTCAGCCAATTTTATGTAACAGATTAATTCCGAAAAATAGATTTCATTGTTGCTGTTAGACACTTGTTCTTTTTGTACAGAACAACTGGTGTAACGAATGAGTCTAAGATTTTTACAGAGCTTTCACTTAAGCATGCAGAAGCTACTGTAATTTTTGTAGGATTTATTATGCAGTATTCAGAGCATAGAAAATATGACATTCTACACCTAGGCTTTTTTAAAGATTCATTTTTACAGGACCCTACATAGGGTTTTTGTCCATGAAACTTTTTACACAGCAACCTCTACCCTAGTGTAACTCCCAGTAATAATTTGGGAATTTTCCAAGCTAAGATACTATTTTCTTGACTTAATGTATGTTATTAGCACATAATTCAAATAAATAGGTTACTGTGAGATAAAAAGTCTCCTAATTTTTCTCTGGCTTCTAGTTACCAATACATCAGCATAGGAAAAATTTCAATGGGTGACTCACCACCTAACTACAGGGATAAAACATTTTACTTACACATGAATTAAAACTAAGTTTAACAAACAGTAAATCTAAAGATGGAATTTGGGCCTGATCTTTTTACACAGTCCTAATCATCCAGCAACTAGTTCACTGCCCAAAATTCAGGGTCAGCATTGCTCTAGAACAGTGGGTATAAAATATGTCCATTAAAGCTTCTATTTAATGTAGAGCGAAATATTTTGAGATTCTGAGAAACTTTTTGTAACAAAAGTTGTAGAGTTTGTTCTGAGGATTCTAGAACAGTTGAGTTTGCATTTTTCTGAATTTTCTACGATTTTATACGAATTTTACAAGTTCACTGAATTTGAATCTAGGTTTGAAATTTTCTTTTACAACTAGGTCCTTGAATCTTACGCTCAGACCCTTCTAAAGATTTAAATCCTTGCAATTGGGTCCTCGGCGGCTCGGGTGCGGCGGCCGGCCAAAATTTCGGCGAGGGGGCTCGCCGGCGGCGAGGGGCGAGGGTCGGGGAAGGTTCAGGGGTGCGAGGGCTACCTTGTGGGGGTGTTGTTCAGGTGGGGGACGGCCGGGAAGGGCTCGCCGGCGTTGGAGCAGAGGCGGCGGCGGCGCGGCTCGCGTCGACGGCGGTGCTCCGGCGGGCTTGGGGCGGCGTGGTCCGGTCGATGAGCTTCAGTGGCGCATGGGGAAGCTACTCCGGGGCTCGGCTTGGACGGAGGGGGTCGGGGTCGTGCTGTCCACGGCGAGCAGGGGCGGCGGCGGCGACGGCAGCGCGGGCGGCGGTGCTCCGGTGGCTCTAGGTGGCGTTGGGCGGGTCGGCGAGCTGCGGTGAGGTGATGTAGTGGTGGCTGGGTGCTCGGTTTGGGCAGTGGGCGGCTGTGGAGGGCTGCCCACGGGCGGGTGGTGCTCGGCGGCGGCGATGGCGCGGCGAGGCGTTCTGGTGGCGGGGCTTCGCGCGGGCGGTCGGGGTGGCGTTTTTGTAGGGACAGGAGGGGGCGTGGAGATGCCTGGATGACGCGCGGGGCGGGGCACGGCAGCGGCGTGCACTGGGCGCGGCGTGCGGCGAGCGGGCGCGGTGACTGGGCGGCCGCGATTGTGGCGTGGGCGCGGTGAGATAGTGCCGGGCGCGGAGTGGGGAAGCAGCAGCGGCAGCGGCTCGGGCGGAGGGCAGGCGCGGCGACTGGTGGGCCGCGGGGGCCGGGGCGGCACGGCGGAGCGCGGCCACTGTGCGAGCGGGCGGCAGCCAGGGCGCGGCAGCACGCGCGGGCGGGGACTGGGCGGCGCGGCGTCGGGGCGGGGGAAAGCCGGCCGTGGCGGGGTGGTGCGGCGGCCACTGGCCTGGCGCTCCGCGCCGGTCAGGCGACGCCGGCCACCTGGCGCGCGGCGGGCGGGCGCGTGCGCGCGGCGCGGCAGAGCAGAGGGGGAGACGCCAGGGACCGAAATGCAAAAATTCGAAAAAGTTCAGGGGGCTGGGTGCAAACAGGGCGTTTTCTCCTCTTTCTGATTTGAATTTCAAAAACTTTTGAACACGAAAGTTGTTCAAAATAAAAAGTTCTACAACTTTGGTTTCAGGCAAAATTTCATTTGGCTTATGGTTTTAAAGTTATTTTAAAAGTTTCAATTGTGTCCAAATGTGCCCAAATTTAATTTGAATTCCAACTGAACCCGTTTTAAATTCTTTCCACCCTCTCATTAGTTGGTTTAACACATAGAGTTAGGCTAATGACATTGATTTCGGAATTTTAATTACCAGGGTTGTCACAGATTGGGATGTGTACGGCAAGCTTCTGGCTGGCAGAGTAGTTGGAGGGGCATATGCCGGTCCCTGATAACCTTGAACGGCTCCGCTGGCCAGAGAGTTGAAGACGGCGTTGTACACCGTGTTGCTCATCACCGAAGATTGGTCAATGAATGCTTGATACACGGACTATTGAATCATCTCTGACATCTTGCCCGAGTCTTCAGCAATGGTGATGTGGCGAGGTGCTGGAATAGGAGCCTTCTTGACTGCTTCCCCGCTTCTGGTACGACTGAACGACTGGAGGTACATCTTCTTGTAGTCTTCTAGGTGTTTGGCCAATTCCTCCCTCTGGTCGTCCTTGAGATCAGCTTCTGTGACCCCAATGATGTTGCTGTCAGAGATTTCCGCGTTGTTTGACATATCAGGTCTTGGATGGTCCCACCGGGCGTGCCAAAAGTGTGTTGGCGCTAAAAATCGGCCGGGTAGGAATCAGCCGATGGGTCTTCAGCGTCGGACACACGACCCGGGAGAATCTGCTTAGCTCCTGTTCGGGTTATCGCCCTGGTGCGGTTCGCGCGGCGTGCTAGTCAATCTGACCTGTTGATTGACAAGGAAATAGAGTATTAAATTCCAGGCGCGTCGACCGGCTGGATTTCCGATCTGTCCTGAGGAGCGCGTCGGCGGCAAATCGGCCGATTTGCTGTAGAGATGATCGGCTATGGGTCAGCCGATGATCGTATAGTAATTGTAAAGAAGACTGCTAGAGCGATCTAAACAATTACTATGGAAGCAACACTTGAAACAGATCTAATCGGCTGTATGGCGATGAATCGAAGGAGAACAATGACGAAGCCGATTACCCTGATCTCAAGCTGGATAACTGGTGATAATACTAGAATAACAGGTAAAACTTGCAATTCTAGTAAATATCGATAACTTGTGAATAAATCCAAACGAAACCACAACGATGCGCCCGTAGTTAAAGCTCGGATATTACTCGATAAGCGTAACCTACCAATTGGCCGGAGATCAGGTTGATGCAGCCCTGCCAATCCGTACGAACTCGTGGAAGAAGAAAATATTGGCGAAGTCGCCGACTTGAAAGTAAAGTACTGGTAAAAAGTAGAAGTATTTTGTTGATTGATGTGTTGATCCTTTTCAAAGCCCTAGCGACTCCTATTTATACCCTGAAACTAGGACTCCTGGTCGATTACGACTTGTTACATCCTTATTTAAAACAAGAAAACTACTATATCTACAATAACTTTTAAAGGAAACGGACTCCCGCAGAATCTTCCGCCGCCGTTCCTTAATCCAATCAGGATTCCCTTCAATTTCTCTTTGACCGACTTGGCGTGCCCTTTTGACCAGCTTTTGACCAGGATCTTCTGGAATAATCCCACCCTGTTGGCACAGGCTGCGCCATCAATCGGCCGTTTTCCAATCGTTACTTCAATCGGCCGATTCCTTACTGTAGCTTTTAGATCTGCCGTATCGGCCAATCTTCTTCTCCTGACGCCGATTCAAGACGTGTCAAAATCTGGCGTCAACAGAAGTCTACATGACTGGAGATGTTTGAAGAAGGCGAGGATGACACTGCAAGACATCTCGAGCTTGACTCAGCAGAGCAAAATCGATGCAACGTATTGTTCCAGTCGGCTCGTTACTTACAAGGAGTTCGTCATTACCATGATAGGAACGTTCAACGATTCTCTTTCAACGTTGGAGATATGGTTCTTCGAAGAATCTAGGATGATAGCGGACTACACAAGCTTAACTCATGATGGGACGAACCTTTCATTGTGCACAGGGTTACGGGCCCTGGATCTTATCGCCTACGGTACCCTGATAGCCAGGAGGTACCAAATTCATGGAATATTTAGCATCTACATCGTTTCCATCCTTGATCGACTGGGGACATCTTCTATTGATGCCTGGAGATGGATGCTTCTAGTACAACTCCGTTTTACTGGTTTACGACTGGTATTACGCGCAAGTTTACTGAAGGGGCCTCGCTCCCTTTATTTCCAGTAACATATTACTAGTTTTTGACTTGTACACTATGTTATTGAAGGGGCCTCGCTCCCATGACAAGAAGTTTACGAGTTTACGACTAGTTCTACACATGTTTGACTATTTGTCTTAACTACAATCCTAGTCGGGATCGACTCCGACTAGATGCCTTCATCGACTGTTCAAGCACCAGCGGCTACTTGTCCAATGCCTGGGCTCGGGGGCTAGCGCCACCGTTCTGCTACGACTACCTTATGCTTATCATCTGGCTCCTGGCTCTGGGGCTTGATGGGACAAGGCACTCAGCGTACATCAAGGGATAACTCTCATGCTTACATGTCGGACGATGTACAATTCCTCACCAATACGCGATCCAAGAGGCTTTTTAAGATCTATCTTAGGTAGATGTTTGTTAACCATTATTTCAGGGATTTTATTCCGAAATAAGGGGTTTGTTCAAATTATTACCCAGAGAATTTTAGTCATTGGCTCAGGGTACAAAAATTAATTTGAGAGGTAATTTTGGGTGTTTTTTGGGATGTTATTTGTTTAACCATTTTTTCAGGGAATTCATCTCGTAAAAAGAGGTTTTCAAATATACTACACCAATTTGCCCTTGTTCACCATCAAATCTTTACCGTCATATATTGCATGCCATGATTCTTTGGATCCTTTATTCCAAAACTTGGGGATTTGGATTCAAGGCTCGGGGGCTGCGAGACACGTGTCATCAGCGACTTATTTTTCAAATCTGCTGGAAGATAAGGATAGAAGACTCAAGATTGGAAGACTACTCGACGCATGAGCACCTCGCAGCCTCGACGCAGCCAAGGAAGTACTCGGAGGACACCTTCAAGACGAAGTTCGCGAAGAACTTGAATACGCCTTCAGAAGTACTCGGACGGCTGCAGTACTCGGCTACGAAGAGCTCGGGGGCTTGTCAGACCCGGGTACACGGGACTGTACACGTGGGCTTGTACCCGACTAGGACTTCCATGTAAACCTATCCCTCCTGACTATATAAGGGCAGACAGGTACCCCCTCGGGGATAATCATCATCAAAGGAAATACAAACCACACAGGACGTAGGGTATTACGCTCTCGGTGGCCCGAACCTGTCTAAACCTTGTGTTCCTTTGCACCGTCGAGTTCCAGATCTCGGCGACACCCTACCTACAAACTCACCACCTCGGGGGTATCCCTCGGTGGGCGTGGCGGTAAAACACCGACATGATCCCCGATGATTCCCCTCAAGATAACTCGGTTTTGTCCCTTTTGTGGGCCCTTGGATCCGTGTGCTTCACTCTGATTTATCGGAGGTGTGTTTCTTGGCCTCTTGGGTTGATTTGCTTTGGGATGTGGGCCCTCCAATTCTCGTGCTCGCATAGAATGCTCTGAAATGTACTTTTTCCTTTGTTTGAGCATGATTTTTCTCCGTATGCATGCGTGGTCTACTGCAAACAGTGATTCACCAAACTCGTGGAATGATTAGATATAAACTCCTATCTCTAAGTTGGTGCTTGTTATTCCGCTGTTTTCTGCAGGAGTTGACGGTCAAGTATGACACTTAAGGGCCGTCAACACCGTGGCCGCCCTGGCAGTCGTTATCCCTTCTGGGATTGGGTCTTCCTCCCGGTGTACGGCTACCCTGAGGGGCAACACTTGCACTCCTCAAGAAGGTGTGACGTATAGATGGCATGGGATCTCGCTGGTCCAGCTAGATGAGCGCGCGTTGTGTCAGCTGCATCAACGTTTGGGTCTCCGGGTTCTGGGGTAGTCGCTGGAGCAAGATCGCGGCTTCAACAATGTTCCCCATCGGAGTAGCGTACTCGCTGCCAGCAGCTGCCACAAAAGCGCTGTTGAGGTTGCTGGGCACGGGCTTCTGCGTTTGGCTCGTTTGGTGTTATTCGCCTTGCGCACCCTCCTGTGTCCCTCATTTCATCCTGAGGGGCGTTCGCCGTGTCCTCATCGGCGGAGACTTCCGCGAGTTGTTCGTTGTTGTACTCTCTTTGAGGTTCGTCGTCTTCTACATGGTCGTAGATTGAAGCCATGCAGACTTGGCACTCCGGCGAGTACTCGCCAGAGCTAGAGCTGTAGTCGACCAATACGGTGTGGCCCTCTCCCTTAGCGATGGAGGCGGGCTCAGACTTGAGGCATCCTGGGAAAGGCGCGAGGTAGCATTAACTGCGCTGAGCCTGACAAGACGTGCATGCGCGCCGCTGCACCCCACGCCCGACAGCTAGGGCAGAGACACCGCCTGCGGACCGGAGGACCGGAGGGACACCCCTATCAGCCGGGCCATATTGACGCCGTGATCGGCCCTTACGCCGGCCGCGCTCCCTCTACAGGGATGATGGGACAGCCCGTACTTGGTCACCCTGCACCGCCAGGCGTAGGCCCCGTCTTGGACTGTGCGTCAAGGAAAGAACAAGCCGCCCGACCTCCTGAGCCCCGCAAGGGAGACCGGGCGTGCCACAAGTAAGTCGGCGCCATCCCCTACCACGGGAGTGGGGCATAGGCCCGAGGACATGTCAGGAGGCACCGTGATCCGGGCCAACAGAACCTGGCCTTGGGAGTGGCGGAGCATGTTCTGAATGGATCTTGGTCATGCCTAGGGGGGGAGGGGTGAATAGGCGTACCTGAAAAACCTGAAAAATTCTTCACAGGAATTAAATGTGTCGGAACTTCCGACACTAGTCCGAAACTTCCGACAAAACAAAACTTCTTACACGAAATTCAAAATTAAACTTGAAACTGCAGAACCTGGCTGAATCAAAAGTTGCACAATGATACTAGGAGATTTCTGCAGGTGATCTTTGCAAGCACAACAACTCGAGTACGTAGATCGGCACAAAACAAACTCTAGGTCAATAAGAACTAAATAAATGCAATAACCACAAGACACAAGAGATTTGTTCCCTAAGTTCACTTCTACTAAGGAAGCTACGTCTCCATTGAGGAGCTCACAAAGAGCCGGGTCTTCCACTAACCGTTTACCTCACTCAATCAACCACAAAGGAGGATTGAATCACTTACTATGAAATCCACAAAGGATAGGGTAATACAAACTTCCCGGGGCGCACACACACAAGAGGACGCTCCACGGGCGACACCAAACCGTCTAGAAGCAAGCTTTAAAAGTAACAAACGTGAATTGAAGGATGAAGATGCTTCAAGTGCTCTTGAGATGAACTTGGCTGCTCTCACACTCAAATGGTTAAGTCTCACACCTCAATCTTGCTCTCACCCAAGCCCTAGCTCAAATCAACTCAAGAATTAGCCCATGGAGGAATTTGGGGAGTGGAATGAGTGTTCTTGAGGGTGTTCTTGCGTGTGGAGTCAGCAGCAAGTGAAGGGGGGCTGACGGGGTATAAATACCAAGCTCCCAAAACTAGCCATTTGTGCACTGGTTAAGTGATTGTCGGAACTTCCGACACAGAATCGGAACTTTCGACAATTTTAAAACAGTTGGCCGAGGACCCCTTGTCGGAAGAATCTAGCTTCTTCCGACAAATGTCTCTCTTGCCTGCAATCTGCTCCATCCCTCCAATGGCGGCTGTTGACGCCAGATTTTGACACGTATTGAATCGGCGTCAGGAGAAGAAGATTGGCCGATGCAGAAGATCTGAGAGCTACAGTACGGAATCGGCCGATCGGGGTAACAGTCGAAAATCGGCCGATTGGTGGCGCAGCCCATATCGACAGGATAGGATTATTCCAGAAGATCCTGGTCAAAAGCTGGTCAACAGGGTATGCTACGACGGCCGAAAAGCAATTGAAGAGGTCCTGATTGGATTAGGAAATGGCGGCGGAAGATTCTGCGGGAGTCCGTTTCCCTTTTTAAAGTTATTATAGATATAGTAGTTTTCCTGTTTTAAATAAGGTTGTAACAAGTCGTAATCGACCAGGAGTCCTAGTTTCAGGGTATAAATAGGGGTCGCTAGGGTTTTGCAAAGAACAACCAACATCAATCAACAAAAACACTTCTACTTTTTACCAGTACTTTACCTTTCAAGTCGGCGACTTCGCCAATAGTTTCTTCTTTCACGAGTTCGTACGGATTGGCAGGGCTGCATCAACCTGATCTCCGGCCAATTGGTAGGTTCCGCTTATCGAGTAATATCCGAGCTTTAACTACGGGCGCATCGCTGTGGTTTCGTTTGGATTTATTCACAAGTTATCGATATTTACTAGAATTGCAAGTCTTACCTGTTATTCTAGTATTATCACCAGTTATCCAGCTTGAGATCAGGGTAATCGGCTTCGTCATTGTTCTCCTTCGATTCATCGCCATATAGCTGATTAGATCTGTTTCAAGTGTTGCTTCTATAGTAATTGTTTAGATTGCTCCAGCAGTTCTCTTTACAATTACAATACGATCATCGGCTAACCCATAGCCGATCATCTCTACAGCAAATCGGCCGATTTGCCGCCAACGCGCTCCTCAGGACAGATCGGAAACCCAGCCGATCGACGCGCCTGGAATTTAATACTCTATTTCCTTGTCAATCAACAGGTCAGATTGACTGGCACGCCGCGCGAAACGCACCAGGGCGATAACCCGAACAGGAGCTAAGCAGATTCTCCCGGGTCGTGTGTCCGACGTTGAAGACCCATCGGCCGATTCCTACCCGGCCGATTTTAGCGCCAACAGCGGCGCCATCAGCAACTTCACCAACCATGGAGGTTCCGCCGGCAACGATGAGTTTCATTCCGGAGGTAATCATCCGAAACTTTCCTCTTTTACTTTTTACTGCTCAAGTACTTTTTAGATGCATTCTTAGTTTTCTCCTTTTTCCCTCTGTTTTTAGGCATTTAGGCACCAGATTACAATTCCCCTTTCTGAAACCCCCGGTCTCATCTGCTTAGGTCCCATGGGGAATCCAGACCCAACCGATTTGATCAACTTAGAAACCCATAGAATTCCTTTCAAGCAATCACCTATGAATTTGGGTCAGTGGGCAGGTGCTTTTAAATCTTGGCCGAATGAAACCCCTGGCTGGAAAGAATGGTACCACAGATTAGCCAAGTCCAAGAGAGTTTAGTGGGATGAGTTAAAAATCGGCCAGTGCATCGATCTTTCTCTGTCCCAAATGGAGAAAAATGAACCCTTAGTAATAGCGGCTTCTTATTTCTGGTCCGACGCGCTCAACGCGTTTCTCTTTGGGAACGGACCCATGACTCCAACCATGACCGATGTTCTGATGTTGACCGGCCTTGATATCTCCTCCCCTGATACACCCTTTGATTATCTGATCAAACCAACCCATCGGCTAGAGACAAAAGGAATCGACGGGTGGAAGGGGTATATCAGCAAAAATATGAGGACCGGGACAATTTCAGAGAGAGAACATACAACGTTCTTAATGATGTGGCTAGAGAAGCACTTCTTCTGTGGCAGAGCAGTTGGTCCTTCATCCAATACACAAGCTCTGGCAGAAGCTCTGTCACTAGGATCGGCCATCCCCCTTGGGAAGCATCTGTTAGGATCAGCCTATCATATGATGCACCAAATCGACGTCAAATTATCAAAAGGGGAGCCGATTGGCAATCCTGGTGGTCCTTGGTGGTTCATCACCCTCTGGCTCATCCTATGCATGAGCAAGGTCTCCCAGCAGCAAATAGAGACCAAAACATTTCCCAATATCGAGTCAGAGGAAAACCCCACCATACGACGACGGTGTACTTCTTTTGGAGAAGCAGCATCGGCCTTCCCTGGTTGTCAGTTCACTGCCACCCAAACGGCCGAATACTTCAAATGTTTCTACAACGGTTTTAGTGAAGAGACCATCAGCTGGTATCCATATCAGACAACAGGGCCGATTTTCGAGCTTCCCGTCTATTATGATTCATCATCCAATCATTTTGACGGTGATCTCATGGATATCCTGATCAAGACAGGGATTTTACCGGCCAACTTCTTTTCTGGAAAGGATTTCCCCACCTATGAATTTTACAATCCGTCAGTCGCAGCACGGCAATTCGGCTTTGGCCAGCTGCCGATTCAAGTCTACATTGCCGGCCGAGCCAAATTTCGAGATGAACTGACCAAGAGCCTCGACTACAATCGGCTATGCAATCTAGTGCCAGACTCCAGTACCATCAACCTAAACAATTGGATAGTGGCCCCCTTTGCCGTCCAACAATTCAAATTGTGGTGGGCAGAATGGAAGCAGTACCTCTTCTGCTCGTCTCCATCAACATATTGTAACAGTTTCGACCCAGACAACATCGATTCAAGTGCAGTGGTATTACCTTTCACCCAGCCAATTTCAATATTGTCCCTTTCCATGCTACAACCTCACCGCTAACTTGTATTTCTCTTTTCAGTCTGAAAGTCAAATTCCTCCGACGTGGAGCCGAAGTGGTAGGCCGATAGAGAGCAATCGCCCATACACACCATTTCCACTTATCGGTCATCACGCTCCGACCATCAAAGACATCACCAGCGGCCGATGGAAGCAAACGCTGAAAAGGCCTACCTTAAAGAAGACAAGCCGCCGAGTACGTGCCCGCATAGGACCAACTGATCAATCGGCGGCTGCATCGGCTGAAACCCCAACTGCGCCAGCTTTGCGATTACCGAGGAGGTCGATCCCCAGACTGCCACAGAAGTTGGAGCGGCCGCTGCCTCACTGCTGGTTGAAGCTGTTCAGGTAAGCTCGCATGCTTCACATACCTTTAAGTATTCTATCAATATTAACCTCTTCGTTCTGCCAGGCTGCGCAAATTGCTCCAGCGCAATCTCCGCAGCAATCGGCCACATCCCGAGCGGAAGCCGAAATGCCAGCGACTCTCCTCACCGAGGTAGAGAATCTCTTAACTCAATCTCTTGATATTCAACAAAAACTAACCGATTTTGATGCAGACCAATTTGGGTGCGTCGATTGTACCCCCCCAACAAACATCAGCCGGAAAACTCACAGAGGTATGGCAGGTGTCTCATATCATCAGACTTAATTATTCGCAGTATACTCATAAAATCTGTTTCCTATACCTTTCCAGGAAGCCGGCCTGAGCAGGGCATTGATAGTCGTCGAGTCCTCCTCTTCTGATGAGCCGATCGCACCGGTTCCTGAGATGAGGGTGGCACTCCCGCCGGCACAGGCAAGAGAAATCCGCTTCAAAGAGGTAAGAAACTTATCACCCAAATCAGCCGATTCCTCTTTACTGTCTGCTAATCCTTGCCTTTATTCTTTCGCAGGAACAAGATACTTCTAATAATAGTCTTTTCTCTTTCGCGGTTCCCTTGTCTGATGATGAAGAGGTCGCTTCACACCAAGTTACATCGAGCTCAATTCCTGATGACGTCCGTGCCAAGCTCGAGAGTATGCGGACCCTCCTCCAAGATGATATCGGCCGATTAGTAGGAGATGCCTCATCGATTCGGCTACTTCTTAATGACATCAGAGGCCGAATTCTAGAGGAAGCGACAGAAACTCTGGACCCTGCTGCATACATAGAGTCGATGCAGACTTCAGTGTTCAGAGCCCTACGCCATAAAGCCGATCGTGCCAAGCTAGCGCAAGTCCGCGAAGAAGAGGACTCCTACAAACAACGAGCCCAAGAAGTGCATCAACGGATCAACTTTCTTGAGAACTCCCATCCAGATATCATCGGCGCCATAGATCGCCTCAAACGGAGGAGGGTAGAGCTAGCCAAAGAGATGGAGCAGATAACCAAGGACATAGCTGCTGAAGAAAAGAGACTTCAAGACCTTCCATCTGTCATCGCCGAGCTGAAGCAAGAAAGACATAACTTGGCCCGTGAAGCAATAAAACTTCATCGTCATATGCCAGAAATTCCCGGATCGGCCGATGACGACCAAAGAGTATTAGACTCGGCCGATTAGATTAGGCAACGAGCGATTGCGACCATTGATGCCCTCCTTGGGTGAATTGTAAAGAATCCTGTAAACATTTAATGCCCTCTTAATGTTGACGCGCTGATTCGAACTTGGACTGTCTCCTTTGGCAGCTTTTCATTTATGAACGCTTTTACTCCGATGGGAGGCATCCTACCATCTCTTTACCTCCTTCCTTCTATAAGTACGAGATCCCACATCATTTCCAGAGGCGTCTGTATTACCCATCTTCTTCCCCTCCAATAATTCGATCTTTATCCTCCCAGGCTGGACATCAAGATGTCTTCTTCATCTTCCCGCTCTGTCAACCAGGTACGAACCCTCTTCTATTTCCTCCTTTGACATCTCAATCGCTCTGATACTAGGTAGTTGTTTGTCCCTTCTTAGCCAAAACGCCTTAGTCCCAGTCTGGAACGAGTGATTGAAGTTATGCATTCAGACGAACCACTGTCGCAGGCGGACATAGATCTGATAAAAGCTCACTTTGAAGAACTCAGAGGTCATGTTCCTACCGACATCCAGAAAATTTGGGACCATATAGACGCTAACTGCTCCAAGCGACCGCCAACTGAAAGGAGTCATCCACTCCCTCGCTCAGTTGCCCTTGAAGACACCGCAGCAGGAACATCCCAACCACCTCTTGGCAGCAGCCATCCACTCCCTCATCAAGTCGAGGCTGAAACCGCCATGGAGGATCTGGAGGAGAAGAGCATCTGCCTTCATGTCGGCCATGTACTCTGTTGTTTTTGATCATCCACTTCATCTTGTGAGCCGATTGATGGGCTCCGCATACACCTTCATGGATTTCCCCCATCAGGACCTTTGCTTCTTCCGTTCCCAGGCATTTGAGAAGAACCCCATCAATCGTCCGGTAAAAAAAATCGTCTTCAAGTAACACATATTTCATGGCCTGAAAACGCACTCGCCGATCCACCTTCTAAGACGGATCCTTCAAGTAATCAGCAATCTCCTTTCGCCAATCATCGGCCGCAAGTTCCAGAATCATGGCCCCTTGAATCGGCCAATATCCGGACATGTGTTGGGCCAGCCTATTGGCCTCTTCATTGTAATTTCTGGGGATGTGCTCGATTATTGCAGACTTGAATTGCTTTAACAGCTGGAGGCAATCTTCATAGTAAATCCTTAAGATATCATCTTTGCATTCAGATTTCCCTGTTAACTGATCTACGATGAGCATGGAATCCCCAAAAATTTCGACTGCATCAGCTTTGACTTCCCTCAACAATTGGATACCTTTTAGGACGGCTCGGTATTCCGCCTGGTTGTTGGTTGCGGATGCTTCTATCGGCAGAGAGAAATCATAGCTTGCCTCCCGAGGCGATACAAGAACGATACCGATTCCCGATCCGGCTCCAAACGAAGAACCATCGAAATACAAAGTCCATGGCACCGGTTCAACGACAACAATTTCCGGTCCACAATGTTGAGCCACGAAATCGGCCATGACCTGACCCTTGACAGCCTTAGCCGATTCGTACCTTAAGTCAAACTCTGACAGAGCCAGTACCCATTTTCCAATCCTTCCTTTCAAAATCGGCAGTGATAGCATATATTTCACCACATCATCCTTGCATACAACTATGCATTCTGCCGATAACAAATAGTGCCTGAGCTTGATACATGAGAAGTATAGGCACAGGCACAACCGTTCCACTGGGGAATATCTTGTTTCGGCGTCCAGGAGTCTTCTGTTGACATAATATACCACTCGTTCTTTTCCTTCGAACTCCTGTACCAGCGCCGATCCGATAGCTTGTTCGTTAGCCGATAAGTATAATCTGAACGGCTTACCGGGCTGTGGCGGGACCAACACCGGTGATATCTTCTAGCGCTTTGCATTGTTCTTCTCCCCACACAAATTCTTGGTCGGGCTTCAATTTCAGCAAAAGGAGTGAAAGCTTGAATACGCCCAGACAAGTTGGATATGAATCTTCTAATAAAATTGACCTTGCCGATGAGGGACTGCAGCTCAGTTTTATTCTGCGGGGCCACAACCTTATTGATGGCAGCTATGGTCTTCTGGTTAACCTCTATCCCGCGCTCATGGACCATGAATCCTAAGAATTGCCCAGCCGATACACCGAATGCACACTTGTTTGGGTTCATTTTCAACCCATGCTTCCTTGTGCACTCCAATACTTCTTGTAAATCGGCCAGATGTTCCTGATGACCTTTCGACTTGACCACCACATCATCGATGTAGATTTCCACCGATACACCAATGAGCTTGTGAAAGATATAATTCATAGCCCGCTGATAGGTAGCACCGGCGTTCTTTAACCCAAAGGTCATTACAACCCACTCGAATAGACCGAGGTGGCCCGGACACCTGAAAGACGTCTTCGAAATATCTTCTTCAGCCATTAATATTTGATTGTACCCAGCATTACCATCCATGAAACTGATGACTTTATGTCCTGCGGCAACATCTATCAAGACATCGGCCGTTGGCATCGGATATCCGTCCATTGGTGTAGCCTGATTCAAGTTCCTGAAGTCAATGCATACGCACAACTTTCCGTTCTTCTTATATACGGGCACAATATTAGAAATCTATTCGGCATAACGGCACTGCCGAATAAATCCTGCTTCAATCAATCTTGTGATCTCGGCCTTTATATCAGGTAGAATTTTAGGGTTGCACCGTCGTGCAGGTTGCTGATATGGCCGATATCCTAATTTTATCGGCAACCGATTTTATCGGCAACCGGTGTTCAACAATGGACCGGTCTAGACCAGGCATCTCATGGTATTCCCAAGCAAAGCAATCTTTGAATTCTTTTAATAAACTTGTCAATTTACACTTGTATCCGGGATCCAAGCTAGCACTAATATACGTCGGCCTTGGCTTGCTACCATCTCCTAAATCCACCATCTCCAATGAACCGGCCGACGTGAATCCATGCCCAAGCTTCCCGTCTTCTCGGACGAACTGATCCATCTATTCTGAATCTTCAGAACCGACTGCTTGGATCGGCTGTAGACCAAAATCGGACACTTTCAGGAAATAAGTGTCCCAGATTCTGCCAGATATACACTTGATGTGTTCACAACTCCATTGTTGCGTGTCGGCCGCCGCAACACTGTAGGTGGAATCGGCGGTGACTATCTCTGTACTGTCGCCGACACATTGTACAAGGCATTGGTGCATTGTAGACGGGACACAACAATTTGCGTGTATCCAATCGCGGCCGAGCAACATGTTGTAGGACCCCTTACCATTAATAATAAAGAAGGTAGTGGGAAGGGTCTTACTGCCGATGGTGAGGTCAACGCAGAGCGCTCCGCGGGCGGGAGACACGTTTCTTTCGAAGTCTTTGAGCATCATGTCTGTCTTGGTCAGGTCTTCATCACTTTTTCCTAACTTCCGGAACATGGCATATGGCATGATATTGACTGTGGCGCCTCCATCGACTAGTAGCCTGGTAACGGGTCGTCCGTTAATGTGTCCTTTGAGAAATAGTGCCTTGAGATGTTGCTATTTTTCATCTTCCGGTTTCTCAAAAGTGGCTGTCATCGGCTCCAAGACTAACTGCGCCATCGGCTCTTCCATCCTTGTCGCTTTATCACGATCAGCGGGCGCCATGAACTCCATCGGCAATATGAATAGAGAAAATTTCTTATTTGACACTGGGAAAATGAGTCGTTCCTTTTTTGACACTGAAAAAATTTTCGTTCTCTATTTGACACTGACTTCAACTTTCATTCCCAAATTGGCACTCTGTTAGATTTTCCATCCATTCACTGTTAAATGTCATGCAGAAAGACCATTTTACCCTTCCCAGATGTGGGCCCCACCGCTTCTTGCTTTTCTCTTTCCTCCCTCTCTTCCTCTCCTCTGACGTCGCTGGTGGGCGTCCCCCCCGCCGGCGGTCATCAGGAGGCGTCTAGCGGGATAGAGGAGGAACGGTCCCTCGCGCCGGCCCCACCTCGCCCGCGTCGGCCGTTGCTCCCTGCGCCGTGTCGGAGATGCTGCCGCCGCCGGCGGAGCTCGTCGCGGAGGACCTCGTGCCGCGCTGGAGCTCGCCCGCCGCGCCCTTTGCTCTACCCGCCCCTGCTCCGCTCGCGCCGGCGGCGTCGAGGAAGAGGAGGCCGGAGCTCCACCGCCGCCGCCGGGGTTGCTCCTCCTCGCGAGCGCAGGCGAGGACGACGAGGAGGCGGGACGGCAGCCCGCCGGCCAGATTCGTCGCCTTGCCCCTGGTCCGTGCCTTCGCCCAGATTTGCCCGCGCCGCCACCGGCCATGGACGCGGCGGCGAAAGAGGAGCAAGCCGAGCCGCCCCTGCACGCCGCTCCTCGCCTGCGCCGGCCACCCCGACCATGGACGCGGCGGAGGAGCAGGCGCAGACCGCCGCCACTGCTTTTCCTTCGCGCCCTGCTCCTCCTTGCCGCGGGCCCGCTGCCGCCGCCGCTGCGCCTCTAGGCCGGGCCGCCGCGGGAGAGGAGCCGTCGGCCGGCGAGGCGGAGGAACCGAGGTGGGCCGCCGCTGCTCCTCCCGCGCGCTGTCGGGCTGGAGGATGGAGCCACGCCGCCTCCTCGACCTCCGCCACCTCCTGTTGACTGCCGGCGGGGGGGACGCCCACCAGCGACGTCGGAGGAGAGGAAGAGAGGGAGGAAAGAGAAAAGGAAGAAGCGGTGGGGCCCACATCTGGGAAGGGTAAAATGGTCTTTCTACATGACATTTAACAGTGAATGGATGGAAAATCTAACAGAGTGCCAATTTGGGAATGAAAGTTGAAGTCGGTGTCAAATAGAGAATGAAAATGTTTTCAGTGTCAAAAAAGGAACGACTCATTTTCCCAGTGTCAAATAAGGAATTTTCTCATATGAATACCATGTTGACATCAGCTGCCGATTCTTGGTTGCCGCCCTTCTTGCTGTTGTTTTTCTTGAGGCGCCAGACCCGAGACTTGACGTTTTTATTATCCAGCACCTGCCTCTGCCCTCCTCTTGTTGTTCCCATTGGCGCAGGTGTTGGATTCTCCGTTTCTGAGATTTAGACAATCCGTCAGGGCACCATCTGGGGTTTACTAGTCTGGCCGACGGTTTGGCG
Source organism: Panicum miliaceum (assembly GCA_032594955.1). NCBI lineage: Eukaryota > Viridiplantae > Streptophyta > Magnoliopsida > Poales > Poaceae > Panicum > Panicum miliaceum. The sequence continues at coordinate 32,580,429 of CM064067.1, read as the reverse complement.
TGCTCCGAGTCTGGTTCCCTTCCTAGGGGGTTTTCATCTGACACCCTAGCATCAGCCATTTCTTCCAGCCGATTGTGTACGCGGGTTCTGCCCCCCAGTCGCACCTGCTGGTTAATCCTGCCTTTCGACCGGTGATACCGGTCAACTCTGCCCCCCAGCCGATCATGCACTGAAAGGCGTTGTCCTTCTTGTTCGCGCCAATTTCTACTGATCGGCTCTGATCCCCTGTCTCTGGAGCGCGATCTTTTGAACGGGCGATCATCGCGACTTGATCCGCTGCACTCAGGACAGTCATTGGCTGATGGCAATCTGAGGTCGTTTTCCTAGCAAAGGATGAAGAACGGACATCGCCAATGATCCTCGTGTCGGCGTATCATCGCATCATGGTATCTCGACCGTTCCTGCAGCCGCCGATATTTGCTGAGTAAGAATTGGGAAGTGACGGGTCTACGCGATCGTTCTGATCCTTCGCCCTCATCTTCAGCCCGTCTTTCCCCCTTGACATCGTCCACCGTGATTTGCTTCCTGGGATCCACGGCGCCGCTTCTTCTAGCTAATTCCGAAGTCAGCACCTTGGTTTGAAGTGAGTTTCTTCCCGTGTCGACCATGTTAGCCGGGATAGGATGCTGATCAATCTTCATTGGCTTTGCCGGTTTTGCCGGGATTTCGAACTCTAGTCTTCCTTGCTCAATGGCCGACTGTATCTGCTAACGGAAGATCTTGCATTCATTTGTGTCGTGAGATGTAGCTTTGTGCCATTTGCAGTACTTCGTCTTTTTGAGCTGATCGGCCGAAGGAATGGTATGATATGGTGAGAGCTTGATCTGCCCTTCCTGGAGTAGTAAGTCGAAAATCTTATCGGCCTTCGATGTGTCAAAGCCGAATGCTTCTAGTTCTTTCTTTCCAAAAGGGCACGATATTGGCTTCTTCCCTTTGACCCATTTTGCTAGGCCGATTTCTTCCTCTTCCTCCGATTCAGACCCTTCGAAATATGCCACCTTTTTCTGGAAATTCCTCCGCTGCTCAAATGGATGCACTTCCTAACCGGCCAATCGGTGAACGATCTGACTTAAGCTTTAAATTCTTGTGAGGCGTACCTCTCCTTGATATGTGGCAGGAGGCCTTGGAAAGCGATATCGGCCAACTGGGCATCGGTCAGAGCTAGGGTATAGCATTTGTTTCTGACCTCTCTGAACCTCTGTATGTACCCAGTTACTGGTTCGTCGCTCCTCTGCCTGAGGCTGGTCAAGTCTGAAAGCTTCATCTCGTGTACTCCCGCGTAGAAGTACTTGTGGAATTGCTTTTCTAGATCGGCCCAAGTAACGATGGAATTGGGTGGTATGGTAGTGAACCACTGGAAGGCCGATCCAGACAGAGACGATGAGAACAGACGCACCCTCAGAGCATCTTGCGTGGCGGCTTCCCCGCATTGGATGATAAATCTGTTAACGTGCTCCACAGTAGAGGTGTCATCCAGCCCCGAAAACTTGGTAAAGTCAGGAACTTTGTACCGGTGGGGAAACGGCAACAGGTCGTAGGCCGATGGGTATGGCGTCTTGTACGTATAAGTCTGCACTTTCGGCTTCAACCCGAATTGGTCCTGAATTACTTCCGCTATTCTTGCCATCCAATCCACTTGCTGCTGATGAACAGCTGTTCGGGGTGCCGGCATATGTTGGTGGATTGGCGGTGGTACGGCCGGGTGATGTGTCGAAACGTGTGGCGGACTCTGTTGCATTACGGTCGTCTGAGCAGTTGACAGTTGATGGCGAAGCAAATCCGCCGCCCCATCGTACATCGTCATCGGCGCTGTTCTTCTGAGTGCTTCTACAGCGTCTGCCCCCCTGCCGATTTCTGACATGGTTGTTTGATACTGAGGGACCGTCGGCCGAACGGCCGAATGGAACGGCGCCTAGATCGGATAGCTCCCATGTCCGGTGGATTGGTCGGGAAAAGCTGCCGTTGCTGATGCCCCCCAAGGCACTGAGTTTGAGGGCAGCGATTGCACAGAAGCAATCTGGACAGGCTGAAGCGGCGCTTGCGATCGGAAACATGGTGCACCATTATACCCTGGAGGCATTGGAGGCAGCGAAGCGTTGTATCCTTCGTGTTGCGTCGACATCGGCTGAGGAGCCGAGTGGGATGTGCCTGGTAAGTTTCTGGCTGGAGGTACAATAGGTGGGGCGTACGCTGGCCCCTGATACCCCTGAGCTGCTCCGCTGACCAGAGAACTGATGACGGCGTTATACACCATGTTGGTCATTACTGAGAATTGGTCGATGAAAGCCTGATAGATGGACTGTTGAATCATATCGGACATCTTGCCCGAATCCTCAGCGATGGTGATATGGCGGGGGACTGGAAGAGGAGCTTTCTTGATTGCCTCCCCGCTTCTAGTACGACTGAAAGATTGAAGATACATCCTTTTGTAATCCTCTAGATGTTTAGCCAACTCCTCTTTTTGGTCGTCCTTGAGATCTGCTTCCGTGACCTCAATAATGTTATCCTCAGAAACTTTGGTGGTCTTTGACATGTTGGATCTTGAGACTGTCCCACTGGGCGTGCCAAAAGTGTGTTGGCGCTAAAAATTGGCCAGGAATCGGCCGATGACCTTCAGCATCGGACACACGACCCGGGATTATTGCCCTGGTGCGGTTCGTGCGGCGTGCCAGTCAATCTGACCTATTGATTGACAAGGAAATAAACGTATTAAATTCCGGGCGTCCAGATCGGCTGAGGTTCCAATCTGTCCTGAAAAGCGTATCGGCGAATCGGCCGATTTGCTATGAAGATGACCGGCTTTGGATCATCCGATAATCACGTAATAATTGCAAAGAAAACTGTTGGAGCAACTTAAACAATTATTACAGATGCAACACTTGAAATAGATCTAATCGGCTGTATGACAATGAACGAGGGAAAGCGATGATAAAGCTGATAGTTTCGATCTCAAGCTGGATAACTGGTGATAATACTAGAACAACAGGTAAAACCTATAATTCTAGTAAATATCGATAACTGGTGAATAAATTTAAATGAAACCACGGCAATGCGCCCGAAGTTAAAGCTTAGATGTTATTCGATAAGCGGAACCTACCAATTGGCCGGAGATCGTATCGATGCAGCCCTGCCAATCCGTACGAACTCGTGAAAGAAGAAAAAGTATTGGCGAAGTCGCCGACTTGAAAGTAAAGTGCGATGAAAAAGTAGATTGTTTTGTTGATTGATTGATGTATATGATTTTTCTGCAAAACCCTGACGACTCCTATTTATACCCTAGGACTAGGACTCCTGATCGATTACGACCTGTTACAAACTTGATTTAAATAGAAAACTACTATATCTATAATACTTTCCTAAAGGAAACGGGCTCCCGCAGAATCTTCTGCCGCCATCTCCTAGTCCAATCCGGACTCTTTCCATTGCTCCACGATCGAGTTGGCATCGTTCTTTCGACCAACATTAGGCCACTTTTGATTGGGATCTTCTGTTGGGATTCCAATAGCTTCATCTCCCTAACTGCTGGCGCAGACTGCATCGCCCATCGGCCGATCCCCAACTGTAGCCTCAATCGGCCGATTCCCAACTGTAGCTTTCAAATCTGCCGCATCGGCCGGTCTCTTCTCTTCCTGACGCCGATTCAACACGTGTCAAAATCTGGCGTCAACATCGATATATATTTGGCAAACAAAAATATCTTTATCAACTTTGTGAGTAAAGAGAGTAGAATCGGATTTGCCCATTACAAAGTTGTTCTTGAGAAGAAAATTCTTAAGGCATTCACACCATGCTCTAGGAGCTTACTTAAGCCCATAGAGCGCCTTATGGAGCTTGTACACATGATATGGAAATCTTGGATCTTCAAAGCCCGGCGGTTGTTCTACATACACCAACTCAGATAGGGGGCCATTCAAGAATGCACTTTTCACGTCCATTTGATAAAGCTTAAAATCATGGTGAGTGGCATAGGCTAATAGTATACGAATTGATTCAAGCATAGCTACGGGTGCATAGGTTTCACCAAAATCCAAACCTTCAATTTGTGTGAAACCTTGTGCAACTAACCTTGCCTTGTTTCTTGTGACGACACCATGTTCATCTTGTTTGTTTCGGAAAACCCACTTTGTGCCAATCACATTTTGCTTTGGTCTTTCAACCAACTCCCATATTTCATTTCTTGTGAAGTTATTCAACTCTTCTTGCATGGCAATGACCCAATCCGGATCATCAAGTGCTTCATCTACCTTGAGAGGTTCTAGAGAAGAGACAAACGAGTAATGTTCACAAAAAGTTGCTAAACGTGAACGAGTAGTTACCCCTCTTTGAATACTTCCAAGAATATTGTCAACGGGATGATCTCGTTGAACACTTTGATGAACTCTTGGGTGCGGCACTTGTGATTGAGGTTTAATGGGTCCATCATCGTTATTTTCAGCTTGTGGAACATCTTCTTGAGATTCTCCACCTTGTCTCCCCCTTGATCAATGCCATGAACTTGATCGTCACCATGAACTTGACTTTGATCTTGAGGTTGTCGAGAGCTTGGAGGTTTAACTCTTATGGATGATGATGGATCATTGTTTCTTTCTTCAATTGGAGTTTGAGCTTGAACTTCACGAGGTCTCACCTCTCCCAAGCCCATCCTCATGATTGATAGACTCAGAGGTTCCTCTTCATCTGTAATATTTTTATCAACTTGCTCTACTTGAGAGCCGTTGGATTCATCAAAAGTTACGTCCACCGTGACCTCAACACAACCGGTGGTTTTGTTGAAGACACGATAGGCGTGTTCGTTAGTACCATAACCAAGTAAAAAATTTTGTCAACCTTTGATGCAAACTTTGAGCTTTTGATTTTCTTGTTAAGTATGAAACACTTACTCCCAAAAACTCTAAAGTAGTGCACCTTGGGTTTGTTACCAGTGATTATCTTGTAGGGTGTCTTGCCCAAGTATTTGTGGAGGTAGAGACGATTGATGGCATGACACGTCGTATTCATAGCTTCAGCCTAAAAGATATCCGGAGTCTTGTACTCATCAAGCATTGTTCTTGCGGCTTCAATCAACGTCCTATTCTTCCTCTCAACAATGCCATTTGTTGAGGTGTGTATGGTGCGGAAAATTCATGTTTGATTCCTTCTTCATCAAGGAATTCTTCAAATATTCATGTTCCGGAATTTCGAACCATTGTCACTTCTTACATTCTTGATTTTCAATTCATATTCATTTTGAGCTCTTCTAATGAATTTCTTGACAATTCCTTGATCTTCACATTTATCTTGCAAAAAGAATACCCAAGTGAAACGAGAAAAATCATCAACAATGACAAGACCATATTTGTTACCGACAATGCTAATGTAGGCAATGGGTCCAAACAAAATCCATGTGTAGAAGCTTCAATGATCTTGATGTAGTCATGATGTTCTTGGCACGGTGTGGAGCACCAACTTGCTTTTCGGCTTGGCATGTGCTACACAACCTATCTTTATCAAAAACAATATTTGTTAGTACTAGGATGTGCTCGCCTTTTGAAGTTTGGCCAAGTTCCTCATCCCGACATGGGATAGTCGGCGATGCTAAAGCCAACCCAAATCAGATTTTGCCACTAAACAAGTCTTGGGCTCAACTATCTCCTTGGAGAAATCAACAAGATAGACTTTGCCCTTTAAGCAACCCGTGAAAGCAATAGAGGAATCCTCCCTTCTAAAGACGGTCACACCCTCATTAGTAAAGAGACAATTGTAGCCCATCTCACAAAGTTGCGAGACCGACAACAAGTTGTAACCCAAAGTTTCAACCAAATAAACATTTGAAATAGAGTTATCATTTCAGAGTGCAATTTTACCCAAACCAATCACATCTCCTTTACTATTGTCTCTAAAGACAATAGTTTCTTTAGGTATATCATGAAGCTCTAGGGATGTGAACAAATCCTTCTCCCCGGTCATATGATTTGAGCATCCACCATCAAGCAACCATGCGGTGCCACCTGAGGAGTAGGCCTACAAAACAAGTTAAGCTTTAAATTTAGGTGCCCAAAAAGATTTGGATCCTTGAGGGTTAGATGGATACACTTTTGGAACCCACACACTTCTAAGGATTGCCCTCTTAGTGTAAGTCCCAACATACTTGACCACTATTTTACCATTGTGGTCCATTGTCACCATATAATCCGTAGTGTAGTTTGGTGATGGCTCATGCTTAATGATCTTTGCCTTGAAGGGATCATCAATTTTCTTCTTGGCTTGGGAGGGAATGGTGGTTACACCATGTGCAATGTTCATCAAGTCCTCAACATTTGATCCCTTAGTGAACATGACACATTCCTTACCTTTGACTACTTTCCGGTCGTTTACCTTGCCTCCCTTGTAGTGACCAAGCCCATCCTTCTTGTGGGAACGTCTCCCTTCCTTGTATGCAACCTTAGGCTCGGGCTTGGTATCACCTTCATATCCGTTTCTTACTAACTTGTTTAGCCTCTCAAATTGAGCATCATTTGCTTTGATCAAATTTTCTAGCTTTGCCAAGTTAGTAATACAAGCTTGCACATCAATTTTATAACACCTTGAGCACCCTTCACTTGTGAAGACATTTGAGTCAAGAGTTGCTTTAGAATTGGTTTTGGTGCTTTCCCAAAGGGCATTGTAGCTCACTTCAAGACCTTTGTACTTGGTCGTTAAGTACGAGAAGCTTTCTTGAAGTTCACTATGAGTGGCCTTTAGGGAAGCAAGAGATTCATTTATCAAAGTGGTCTCCTTTGATATCCTCTCTTTTGACTCATTAGTTAGAGATAAATCGATAGCTAATTTTTCAACTTTCACCTTTTCTTCGGCAAGAGCTTTCTCTAAAGCAAGGTTTCTCTCATTCTCAAGGATGAGCAAGTCCTCTTGCCTATCAAGACACTCCTTCTTTTTCTTCAATTTCTCCACAAGTTTTTTAATTTCTTTAAAACCTTTCTTTCCAAATTCTTTTATCATGAATGATTTATGTTTCTCTTCCTTATCATCAAAATCATTTAGCGAACTACTAGATATGGTGGAAGGATGAGAGGAGGAGGTGGATGATTCTTGTACCTTAGTCCCTCTTGCCATGAGACAAAAGGGTGCGTCATCTTCATCGTCGGAGATGTTGTTGAAGAGTTCTCTTGAATTCTTTGGTATGGCTAGAGTTGCCATACCTTCATGGTCGGAGTCTTCATGACTAGACTCCCACTCTTGACCAACATGAGCATGCCCTTGATATTTATTCTTGTAGTCTTGCTCTTCTCCTTGTACCTCTTCTCTTCCTTTTCTTTGTTCTTCAATTGTGGGCAATTGACAATGTAGTGACCCACTTCTTTACACTCATAAAATCTTCTTTGTGATGGCTTCTTCTTGTCATCACCACCTTTCTTGCCGTACTTCTTCTTCATGAATTTTTGAAGTTTCTCAATACCAAGGCCATCTCTTCATTGGTGGATCCTTCATCACTTGAATCTTCCTTTCTTGACTTTAGAGCCTTGGGACTTGATTCAACCTTGTCATTTGAGCTAGCATTGAGTGCCACATTCTTGTTCACTTTGTGACTAAGTGACTTGGCCACATCCCTTTCAACCAACTCTTGATGGAGGATTTCACTAAGAAGTTGATTAGGTGTCTTGACCTTGAATTCGGGATCTCTTCTAATCATTGTAAGTGTGGGGTTCCTTGGCGTGAAGGCTCTAAGCAACTTCTTTGTCACCTTGTGATCTTCCCATTCCATGCTTCCAAGAGATCTACTGTCCGATACAAGGACCATTAGTCTATCATACATTTGCCTCACGGTTTCTTCATCATGCATGACAAAGTGCTCTAGCTCTCCTTGCAACAAATCCATCTTGCCTTCTCTAACTTCATCCGTTCCCTCATGAGCTTCTTTTAGTGTGTCCCAAATTTTCTTGGCTATTTCAACATTGCGGATTTTGTTGAATTCTTGGGCACAAAGGAAACTTGTGATGACCCTCACGGCTTGCGCATTGCGGAAATAGTCTTGAGCTTGTTCGGCTGTGGGTGCACCGTTCGTAGAAGGAGTAACACCTACAACCACAACTTCCCAAATAGAGGGGTGAAGCCCGTAGAGATGCATTTTCATATCATAAGACCACTTGGAATAATCCGTCACATCAAAGAAGGGAGGTTTTCCCAAGTGAACCGATTGAAATTGAGAAGTAAGATATTGAGATGAAGCATAGTTATGAGGAACTTGATTTAACCCGAAGAAAGGATGCTTCTCGCTTTTTTCCTTGATTCGCTTCATCATCAACTTCTTGGCCTTCTTCTCAATTTTTGCCTTCATCTTTTTTTTCTCCTTCTTCTTGCTTCTGATGTCTCACCCTCGCTTTCATCGCTTGAACTTGAGTCGGCATCATGAATGGAGGGTGGATGGCTTCTTTGCCCGAAAGGATTTCCAGCACTATCAAGTCTGGTACCGGCATTGATTTGAGCTGCAACGGTTGCGATGGTGTCCGCATCATCCCCAACTATAGACATCTTGATATCCCTTAGCGTTTAAGCCTAAATCAAGAGATTAGGCTCTGATATCAATTGAAAGGATCGTGGTGATGCCTAGAGAGGGGGGGTGGATAGGCGTACCTGAAAAACCTGAAAAATTCTTTGCAGGAATTAAATGTGTCGGAACTTCCGACACTGGACTGAAACTTTCGACAAAACCAAACTTCTTATACGAAATTCAAAATTAAACTTGAAACTGCAGAACCTGGCTGAATCAAAAGTTGCACAATGATACTAAGAGACTTCTGCAGGTGATCTTTGCAAGCACAACAACTCGAGTACGTAGATCAGCATAAAACAAACTCTAGGTCAATAAGAACTAAATAAATGCAATAACCACAAGACACAAGAGATTTGTTCCTGAAGTTCACTTCCACTAAGGAAGTTACGTCTCCGTTGAGGAGCTCACAAAGAGCCGGGTCTTCCACTAACCCTTTACCTCACTCAATCAACCACAAAGGAGGATTGAGTCACTTACTATGAAACCCACAAAGCATAGGGTAATACAAACTTCCCGGGTCCCACACACACGAGAGGACGCTCCACGGGCGACACCAAACCATCTAGAAGCTTCAAGAGTAACAAACGTGAATTGAAGGATGAAGATGCTTCAAGTGCTCTTGAGATGAACTTGGCTACTCTCACACTCAAATGGTTAAGTCTCACACGTCAATCTTGCTCTCACCAAAGCCCTAGCTCAAATCAACTCAAGAATTAGCCCAAGGAGGAATTTGGGGAGTGGAATGAGTGTTCTTGAGGGTGTTCTTGCGTGTGGAGTCAGCAGCAAGTGAAGAAGGGGCTGAGGGGGTATAAATACCCAAGCCCTAAAAACTAGCCGTTAGTGCACTGGTTAAGTGATTGTCAGAACTTCCGACATAGAGTCGGAACTTCCAACACAGGGTCGGAACTTCCGACAATTTTAAAATAGCTGGCCGAGGACCCCTTGTCGGAAGAATCCAGCTTCTTCTGACATGTGTCGAAACTTCCGACCTAGGGTCGGAACTTCCGACACACACTGAAACAGACAGAAAACTAGGTGCACAAGTGTGTGATTTTGTGTCTCTCCTTGATGGTTAGCATCTCAAATAAGCACTTTGACACCTTCATGCTATCCATTCACATCCCTCTTAATAGTACGGTGTTTCCTAAACTCAAATTCAAAATATAAAATAAGTAAGGATCTTCTTTTAAGACTGTTGACGCCAGATTTTGACACGTGTTGAATCGGCGTCAGGAGAAGAGATTGGCCGATGTGGCAGATTTAAAGGCTACAGTAAAGAATCGTCCAATTGGTAGGTTCCGCTTATCGAATAACATCTGAGCTTTAACCTCGGGCGCATCGCTGTGGTTTCGTTTGGATTTATTCACCAGTTATCGATATTTACTAGAATTATAGGTTTTACCTGTTGTTCTAGTATTATCACCAGTTATCCAGCTTGAGATTGGAATTATCGGCTTTATCATCACTTTTCCTCGTTCATCGTCGCATAGCCGATTAGATCTATTTCAAGTGTTGCATCTGTAGTAATTGTTTAAGTCGCTCCAGCAGTTTTCTTTGCAATTATTACGTGAATATCGGCTGATCCATAGCCGGTCATCTTCATAGCAAATCGGCCGATTCGCCGATACGCTCTTCGGGATAGATCGGAACCCCAGCCGATCGGGACGCTCGAAATTTAATACTTTTATTTCCTTGTCAATCAACAGGTCAGATTGACTGGCACGCCGCGCGAACCGCACCAGGGCAATAACCCGTACATGAGTTAAGCAGATTCTCCCGGGTCGTGTGTCCGACGCTGAAGACCATCGGCCGATTCCGGACTGATTTTTAGCGCCAACACACTTTTGGCACGCCCAGTGGGAGCAACCTCAAGATCCAACATGTCAAAGAACACAGAAGTCTCTGAAAATAACATCATTGAGGTCACAGAAGCAGATCTCAAGGACGACCAGAAAGAAGAACTAGCAAAGCATCTGGAGGATTACAAAAGGATGTATTTACAGTCTTTCAGTTGTACCAGAAGTGGGGAGGCAGTCAAGAAATCTCCTCTTCCAGTTCCCCGCCACATCACCATTGCTGAGGATTCGGGCAAGATGTCCGATATGATCCAACAGTCCGTCTATCAGGCTTTCATCGACCAATCCTCGGTGATGACCAACACGGTGTATAACACCGTCATCAGCTCTCTGGTCAGCGGAGCAGCTCAAGGATATCAGGGGCCAGCGTATGCCCCGCCTATTGCACCTCCAGCCAGAAGCTCACCAGGCACGTCCCACTCGGCTCCTCAGTCGATGACGACGCAACGCGAGGGATACAACACTCCGTTGCCTCCAGTGTCTCCAAGGTATAACCGTGCACCATGTTTTCCATCGCAAGCACCGCTTCAGCCTATCCAGATTACTTCTGTGCAATCGTTGCCCACAAACTCAGTACCCTAGGGGGCATCGGCGACGACGGCTTTTTCTTATCAAACAACCGGACATGGGAGCTATCCAATCCAGGCGTCGTTCCATTCGGCCGTCCGGCCGACGGTCCCTCAGTATCAACCAGCCCCGTCAGAAATCGGCAGGGGGCAGGCGCTGTAGAGGCACTCCGAAGCACGGCGCTGATGACGATGTACGACGGGGCGGCGGATTCGCTTCGCCATCAACTATCAACTGCTCAGATGGCCATGACGCAACAGAATTCGCCGCATGCTTCGATCCATCACCCGGTCGTACTACTGCCAATCCTCCAACATATGCCGGCACCTCGAACGGCTGTTCATCAGCAGCAGGTGGATTGGACGGCAAGAATAGCAGAGGTAATTCAGAACCAATTCGGCTTGAAGCCGAAGGTGCAGACTTATACATACAAGACGCCATACCCATCGGCCTATGACCTGCTGCCGTTTCCCCACCGATACAAGGTTCTTGATTTTACCAAGTTTTCGAGGCTGGACGACACATCTACCATGGACCACATTAATAGATTCATCATCCAGTGCGGGGAGGCCGCCACGCAAGATGCTCTGAGGGTGCGCCTGTTTTCATCGTCTCTGTCTGGATCGGCCTTCCAGTGGTTCACCACTTTACGACCTAATTCCATTGTTACTTGGGCCGATCTAGAGAAGCAGTTCCATAAGTACTTCTACGCAGGAGTACATGAGATGAAGCTCTCAGATTTGACCAGCCTCAGGCAGAGAAGCAACGAACCAGTAACTGAAGACATACAAAGGTTCAGAGAAATCAGGAACAAATGCTATAGTCTGGCTCTGACTGATGCCCAGTTGGCCGATATCGCTTTCCTAGGCCTCTTACCACATATCAAGGAAAGGTATGCCTCACAAGAGTTCGAAAGCTTAAGCCAGATCGTTCACCGATTGGCAGGTCAGGAAGTCCGTCCGTTTGAGCAGCGGAGGAATTTCCAGAAAAAGGTGGTATATCTGGAAGGATCTGAATCTGAGGGGGAGGAAGATATCGGCCTAGCAGAGTGGGTGAAAGGCAAAAAGCCAATATCATGCCCTTTCGGAAAGAAAGAACCAGAGGCATTCGGCTTTGACACATCAAAAGCCGATAAGATTTTCGACTTATTACTCCAGGAAGGGCAGATCAAGCTATCTCAATACCATACCATCCCTTGGGCCGATCAGCTCAAAAAGATGAAATACTGCAAGTGGCACAACGCCACATCTCATGACACGAATGAATGCAAGATCTTCCGCCAGCAGATACAGTCGGCCATCGAGCAGGGAAGACTCAAGTTTGAAACCCCGGTGTTGGCGCTAAAATCGGCCAGACAAGAATCGGCCGATGGTCTTCAGCGTCAGACACACGACCCGGGAGAATCTGCTTAGCTCCTATTCGGGTTATTGCCCTGGTGCGGTTCGCGCGGCGTGCCAGTCAATCTAACCTGTTGATTGACAAGGAAATAAAAGTATTAAATTCCAGGCGCTCCGATCGGCTGGAGTTCCGATCTGTCCTGAAGAGCGCGTCGGCGAATCGGCCGATTTGCTGTGAAGATGATCGGCTATGGATCAGCCGATAATCGTGTAATAATTGCAAAGTAAACTGCTGGAGCAACTTAAACAATTATTACAGATGCAACACTTGAAATAGATCTTATCGGCTGTAAGACGATAAATCGAAGAAGAGTGATGACGAAGCCGATAGTTCCAATCTCAAGCTGGATAACTGGTGATAATACTAGAACAACAGGTAAAACCTATAATTCTAGTAAATATCGATAACTGGTGAATAAATCCAAACGAAACCACAGCGATGCGCCCGTAGTTAAAGCTCGGATGTTACTCGGTAAGCGGAACCTACCAATTGCCCGGAGATCAAGCTGATGCAGCCCTGCCAATCCGTACGAACTCGTGAAAGAAGAAAAAGTATTGGCGAAGTCGCCGACTTGAAAGTAAAGTACTAGTAAAAAGTAGAAGTGTTTTGTTGATTGATGTGTTGATATTTTTGCAAAGCCCTAGCGACTCCTATTTATACCTAAAACTAGGACTCCTGGTCGATTACGACTTGTTACAACCTTATTTAAAACAGGAAAACTACAATATCTATAATATCTATAAAAAGGAAACAGACTCCCGCAGAATCTTCCGCCACCGTCTCCTAATCCAATCAGGACTTTTCCAATTGCTTCTTGACCGAATTAGCATCGCTCTGTTGGCCAACATTAGGCCACTTTTGACCGGAATCCTCTGTTGTGGATCGGCCGTATCGGCCAACCTCTCCTCCTGACGCCGATTCAACACGTGTCAAAATCTGGCGTCAACACATGCCCCCCAGTTTGGAGTAAAACATAATTTTTACTTCGAAACTCTTTCTTTTAATCTTTTTCTCCGAAACGGGCGCAGTAAAAATCTCCTTCCATCTCGCGGTCTTCTGCATAATGATTGCAATTTCCTCGGACCGAGCGCGCGAAATGACCGCTCCCCTGGAATTCGTGTAGACGGCGCGGCAAAAATACCGCCTTTACCCTTGCTCTCCCGGATTATCCTTAAGTACTGGCATTCTCCGCCTACTTTTCCCCACGAACCTAGCATTTTCCTCCAGCGAACCACTGTTCATCTTCCTCCCGAGCCCTCTCGATCTCCAACCGCTCCCTTTGGAAATCTCGCTTGCGATCTACTTCAACTTCCCAATGGCGTCACCATCAGCAACCTCTCCAACCACGAAGGCTCTATCGGCAACCCCCTCAGCGGCGGCGGCCCAATCGGCGGCTCCACTGGCAGCCCCATCGGCAACGATGATCTTCATCCCGGAGGTAATCACTTGAAATTTTCCCCCCTTTTGCTTTTCTACTGCTCCAGCATTTTCTGGACCCATTCTCAGTTTTTTCCTCTTTCTCCTCCTTTTTAGGCATTTAGACACCAGATTACCATTCCTCATTAAGAATCCCCCGATCTTATCTGCTTAGGCCCCATGGGAAATCCCGATCCAACTGACCTGATCAACCTAGAGACCCACAGAGTCCCGTTTAAGCAATCACCTATGAATTTAGATCAGTGGGCAGGTGCCTTTAGGTCCTGGCCGAATGAGACCCCTGGCTGGAGAGAATGGTACCAAAGAATAGCCAGGTCTAGGAGAGTTCAGTGGGATGAACTAAAAATCGGCCAATGCATAGACCTCTCTCTGTCCCAGATGGAGAAATATGAGCCCTTAGTCATAGCAGCTTCTTACTTCTGGTCCGACGCACTCAATGCGTTCCTTTTTGGACATGGACCCATGACTCCAACTTTGGCCGATGTCCTGTTGTTGACCGGCCTCGACATCTCCTCTTTTGATACCCCCTTTGACTATCTGATTAAGCCATCACATCGGCTAGAAACCAAAGGAATCGACGGATGGAAGGGGTATATCAACAGAAACATGAAGACTGGGACAGTTTCAGAGAGAGAGCATACTGCGTTCTTGATGATGTGGCTGGAAAAACATTTTTTCTGTGGCAGAGCAGTTGGCCCTTCTTCTAACACCCAAGCCCTGGCAGAAGCTCTGTCACTGGGATCGGCCGTTCCCCTTGGAAAGCATCTGTTGGGATCGGCCTACCATATGATGCACCAAATCGGCACTAAGCTATCAAAAGGGGAGCCGATTGGGAACCCTGGCGGTCCTTGGTGGTTCATTACTCTCTGGCTCAACCTATATATGAGCAAGGTCTCTCAGCAACGAATAGAGACCAAAACTTTCCCCAACATTGAGTCAGAGGAAAACCCAACCGTCCGACGACGCTGCAGATCCTTTGGAGAGGCGGCATCAGCCTTCCCTGGCTGTCAATTCACTGCTGCCCATACGGCTGAATATTTCAGATGCTTCTATAATGGCCTTAGTGAAGAGACTGTCAGTTGGCATCCATATCAGACAGTAGAGCCGATTTTCAAACTTCCCATCAGCTACGACTTCTCCACTCATACTTTTGATAGGGAACTTATGGATATCCTGATTAAGCTAGGGATTTTGCCAGCCAATTTCTTCTCTGGAAAGGACTCTCCCACATATGAGTTCTATAATCCATCGGCTGCAGCAAGGCAACTAGGCTTCGGTCAACTGCCGATTCGGGTTTATTTTGCCAGTCAAGCAAAATTCAGAGATGAACTGACCAAGAGTCTTGACTATAATCGGCTGCGCAACTTAGTGCCAGATTCTAGCACCGTTGACCGGAACAATTGGACAATAGCCTCTTTTGCTGTTCAGCAATTCAAACTATGGTGGGCAGAATGGAAGCAATACCTTTTTTGCAAATCCCCATCAACATATTGCAACATTCTGGACCCAGAAAACATCGACCCAAGTGCAGCGGTATGTCCTTTCTCCCAGCCGATTTTAATGCTGTCTCTTTCCATACTATAATCTTACCGTTAGCTTACATTTATCTTCTTAATCTGAAAGCCAAGTCCCTCCGATGCGAAGCCGAAGCGGCAGGCCGATAGAGAACAATCATCCGTATACGCCATATCCACTCATCGGCTTTCACGCTCCAACCATCAAGGATATTGCCACAGGCCGATTGAAACGAACACCGAAAAGGCCAACCTTGAAGACAACAAGCCGTCGAGAGCGTGCCCACATCGGATTGACTGACCAAACGGCGGTAGTATCGGCCGAAACTCCGATTCCTCTATCTTTGCCAACTACCGAGATGGCCGATCCTCAAGTCACCGCAGAAGTCGGAGCAGCTGCGGCATCACTGCTAGTGGAAGCCGTTCAGGTAATCTTGCTTATTTCATATATCTTTTAAGTGCTCCACTAACACTAACTTTTTCTTCCTGCCAGGCTACACAAGCTGTTCCAATGCAGTCCCCACAATAATTGGTCACATCCCAAGCGGAAGCCGAAGCTCCAGCAACTCTTCCCATCAAGGTAGATAATCTCTTGCCTCAACTTCTCGATATTCAGAGGACTTAACTGATCCTGATGCAGGCCGATTTGGGTATGCTGACTGTAGCCCCAGAACAAACATCGGCCGGAAGATCAACAGAGGCATGGCAAATATCTCATATCATCTTATTTCAATTACCCATAGTATACTCACAGGATCCGTTTTCCATACCTTTTCAGGAAGCTGGTCCAAGCAGAGCATTAATAGTTGTTGAGTCCTCTTCCTCTGACGAGCCGATTGTACCAGTCCCTGAGACGAGGGAGACGCTCCCATCGGCGCAAGCAAGAGAGATCCGCTTCAAGGAGGTAATAAACTTATCCCCGGAATCGGTCGATCTCCTTTACTGCTTACTGATCTTCGTCTTTACTCTTTTGCAAGAACAGGATACCCCGAATAATAGCCTTTTCTCCTTCGCGGTTTCTTTGCCTGAA
The DNA here is from genome assembly GCA_032594955.1 of Panicum miliaceum. Taxonomy (NCBI): domain Eukaryota; kingdom Viridiplantae; phylum Streptophyta; class Magnoliopsida; order Poales; family Poaceae; genus Panicum; species Panicum miliaceum. Next base: position 32,564,100 of record CM064067.1, on the reverse strand, counting down.
GATGAAGAAGTCGCTTCGCGCCAAGCTCCGTCAAGATTAATTTCTAACGATGTCCATGCCAAGCTCGAGAGTATGCGGGTCCTCCTTAAAGATGATATCGGCCGATTGGTAGAAGATGCTTCGCCGATTAGGCAACTTTTCAGTGACATCAAGGGCCAAATCCCGGAAGAAGCGACAGAAACACTGCACCCCGCTGCGTTCATAGAGTGGATGCAAATTCCGGTGTCCAGGGCTCTGCGTCACATGGCCGATCGTGCCCAACTAGCAAAGACCCGGGAGGAAGCTGATTCTTACAAGCACCGAGCTCAAGAAGTACACCAACGGATCAACTTCCTCGAGAGTGCCCGCCCGGATATCGTTGGCACAATAGATCGCCTTAAACGGAGGAGAGCAGAGCTGGCCAAAGAGATGGAGCAAGTAACCAAGGACATAGCTGCTGAAGAAAAGAAGCTTCAAGAGCTCCCATCCGTCATCGCCGAGCTGAAACAAGAAAGACAGAGCTTGGCCTGTGAAGCGATAAGACTTCATCGCCGTATGCCGGAGATACCTGGATCAGCCGACGACGACCAAAGAATAGTAGACTCGGCCGATCAGATTAGGCGACGAGCGATTGCTACTATAGATACCCTCCTTGGGTCGTAAAGGACCATGTAAACATTTAATATTCCTTTAATGTTACTGCGCTGATTTGATCTTGGACCACTTCTTTTGCCGGCTTTGCATTTATGAATGCTTTTACTCTGATGGGACGTGTCTCACCATCTATCTACCTTCCTTTTCTTTATAAGTAGATCCTTCACCGTCTCCAGAGGCATATGCATTACCCATCTTCTCTCTCTCCAACAACTGGATCTTTATCCTCCCAAACCGAACAGCAAGATGTCTTCTTCGTCCTCTTCGTCTTCTTCCTCTGTCAATCAGGTATGAACTCTCCTCTGCCTCTCCCCTAGACATCTCAATCGCTCTGATGCTAGGTAGCTTTTCATCTCTATTTAGTCAAAACGTCTCAGCCCCAGCCTGGAACGAGCGATCGAAATTATGCATTCAGACGAACCATTGTCGCAGGCAGACAAAGATCTGATAAGAGCTCATTCTGAGGAACTCAAAGATCATGTTCCTGCTGTTGTCCAGGAGTACTGGACCTTATAGATGCTCACTGCTTGGTCCGTAAGCGACTACCCTCTGAAAAGAGTCCTCCACTCCCTCATCAATTCGAGACTGAAGCTGCCATGGAGACTCCTCCACCCGCCTCCTGATAGAACTTTGCCATCAAGCTGAGACTGGAGCCACCGTGGAGAATCCGAAGGAGAATAGGATCCGCCTTCTGATAGAACTGGGTCGTGTCGAGAGAGAAATCCAGAACAGGCGTAATCAATAGATATATCGGTATTTTTATTCTAAGGGCGACTTGTACCATGTCGGCTATGTACTCTGTCGTTTTCATCCAATAATGAACTGGTCAAAACGAATCACGATGTTTCTTCCTTCAGGCGATGTCATTTCTGCATCGGCTATGCAGACGAAAACCGATAGAAATCGGCCATGTTGTCTTGATATATCTTACTGCAAGTTATGCATCTACCCAAATGCTTGGATAGTACCTCTTTAGATATCGTCCATTTAAAGCTCTTGGGAATTCTTCCCCTTCAATAGTTCCTAGAATATATGCATTTCCAGGGGCACATCGGCCGATTCTGTACGGCCCTTCCCAAGTGGGAGACCATTTACCGAATTTGGGATCTTTAGACCCTATCGGCAGCACCAACTTCCATACCAAATCTCCCTGAGAGAATTGTTTAACTTTGACCTTTTTGTCATACCATCTGGCCACCCTTTTCTTGTTCTCTTCTATGCTAATTAGGGCCCTTAACCACTGACCTGCCGAGTCATCGAGCTCATCTTTCATGAGGAAGGAATAGTCATCGGCCGTCAACTGATCTTGAAGCGATATACGTCTTGACCCCGTCCTTAATTCCCAAGGCAATACTGCCTCATGACCATAAACCAGCTGATAAGGAGATATCTTGGTGGCTCCGTGGCAAGCCATCCTATAAGCCCATAGAGATTCAGCCAAAGACGTGTGCCACTTTTTGGGTTGTTCCTCTATCTTCCTCTTGATCAACTTGATTATCCCTTTATTTGACGATTCTGCTTGGCCATTGGCTTGAGCATAGTATGGAGAAGAATTTAATAATTTAATCCCCATATCGGCGGCGAATTCTTCGAATTCTCCAGAGGTGAACATTGTTCCCTGATCAGTTGTGATAGTCTGAGGAATACCGAATCATATCGGCCGATGTCACGTTCCTTAAAGGAACTGCCTCCACCCACTTAGTAAAATAATTTGTGGCTGCCAATATGAACTTATGCCCTTTACTCGATGGAGGGTGAATTTGTCCGATGAGATCTATTCCCCAACTCTGAACGGCCACGGCTTGATTACTGGATTCATAGCCGATGCTGGTGCGCGTTGTACATTGCCAAACTTCTGACAGTCTTGGCATCCTTTATAATATTTGAAACAATCCTCAAGAATCGTTGGCCAGTAATACCCATTGTTTCTGATCATCCATTTCATTTTGTGAGCCGATTGATGGGCTCCACATGCGCCTTCATGGATTTCTCCCATCAGGACCTTTGCTTCTTCTGTCCCCAGGCACTTGAGAAGAACTCCATCAATCGTCCGGTAAAATAAATCATCCTCAAGTAACACATATTTTGTAGCTTGAAAACGTACCCCCCGATCCACTTTCCGGGAGGGATCCTTCAAGTAATTGGCGATTTCCTTTCGCCAGTCATCGGCCGGGAGCTCTAATATCATAGCTCCCTGAATCAGCCGATATCCGGACGCATGTTGGGCCAGCCTGTTGGCCTCTTCATTATAATTTCTGGGGATATGCTCAATTATTGTAGACTTGAATTCCTTTAAAAGCTGAAGGCAAACTTCATAATAAATCCTCAAGATATCATCTTTGCACTCAGATCGCCCCGTTAACTGATCCACAATGAGCATGGAATCTCCAAAAATTTTGACTGCATCAGCTTTGACTTCCCTTAATAATTGGATCTCTTTTAGAACGGCTCGATATTCCTCCTGATTATTGGTTGCGGATGCTTCTATCGGCAAAGAGAAATCATAACTTGCCCCCCGAGGCGATACAAGAACGATGCCGATTCCTGATCCGGCCCCACACAAAGAACCATCAAAATACAGAGTCCATGGAACCGGTTCAACGACAGCAACTTCCGGTCCACAATGTTGGGCTACGAAATCAGCCATGACTTGACCTTTGACAGCTTTGGCCGATTCGTACCTTAAGTCGAACTCTGACAGAGCCAGGATCCATTTTCCAATCCGTCCTTTTAAAATCGACAGTGATAGCATATACTTCACCACATCGTCTTTGCATACAACTATGCACTCTGCCGATAACAAATAGTGCCTGAGCTTGGTACACAAGAAGTATAAACACAAGCACAGCCGCTCCACCGGGGAATATCTTGTTTCGGCGTCTAGGAGTCTTCTGCTGACATAATATACCACCCGTTCTTTCCCTTCGAACTCCTGTACCAACGCCGATCCAATAGCCTGTTCATCAGCCGATAAGTATAATTTGAACGGCTTACCAGGCTGTGGCGGGACTAACACCGGAGGTGAAATCAGATATTGCTTGATGTCTTCCAACGCTCTGCGTTGTTCTTCTCCCCATACAAATTCCTGATCGGGCTTCAATTTGAACAAAGGAGTAAAAGCTCGAATACGCCCTGACAGGTTGGATATGAATCTTCTGATAAAATTGACCTCGCCGATGAGGGACTGCAACTCATTTTTATTCTGTGGGGCTACAACTTTGTTGATGGCGTCTGTGGTCTTCCGGTTGACCTCTATCCCGCGCTCATGGACCATGAAACCTAAGAATTGCCCGGCCGATACACCGAATGCACACTTGTTCGGGTTCATTTTTAACCCATGCTTCCTTGTGCACTCCAGTACTTCTTGTGAATCGGCCAGATGTTCCTGATGACCTTTTGACTTGACCACAACATCGTCGATGTAAATTTCCACCGATGCACCAATGAGCTTGTGGAAGATATAGTTCATGGCCCGCTGATATGTAGCACCAGCGTTCTTTAACCCAAAGGTCATTACAACCCATTCGAATAAACTACTGGAGCAACTTAAACAATTATTACAGACGCAACACTTGAAATAGATCTTATCGGCTGTAAGACGATAAATCGAAGAAGAGCGATGACGAAGCCGATAGTTCCAATCTCAAGCTGGATAACTGGTGATAATACTAGAACAACAGGTAAAACCTAAAATTCTAGTAAATATCGATAACTGGTGAATAAATCCAAACGAAACCACAGTGATGCGCCCGTAGTTAAAGCTCGGATGTTACTCGGTAAGCGGAACCTACCAATTGGCCGGAGATCAAGCTGATGCAGCCCTGCCAATCCGTACGAACTCGTGAAAGAAGAAAAAGTATTGGCGAAGTCGCCGACTTGAAAGTAAAGTACTAGTAAAAAGTAGAAGTGTTTTGTTGACTGATGTGTTGATATTTTTGCAAAGCCCTAGCGACTCCTATTTATACCCTAAAACTAGAACTCCTGGTCAATTACGACTTATTACAACCTTATTTAAAATAGGAAAACTACTATATCTATAATATCTTTAAAAAGGAAACGGACTCCCGCAAAATCATCCGCCGCCGTCTCCTAATCCAATCAGGACTTTTCCAATTGCTTCTTGACCGAATTAGCATCGCTCTGTTGACCAACATTAGGCCACTTTTGACCGGAATCCTCTATTGTGGCCCCAATCTGTTGGCGCAAGCTGTATCACCAATCGGCCGATTTCCAACTATTACCTCAATTGGCCGATTCTTTACTGTAGCCTTTAGATCTGCCGTATCGGCCAACCTCTCCTCCTGACGCTGATTCAACACGTGTCAAAATCTGGCGTCAACATCCGGCAAAGCCGGCGAAGCCGATGAAGATTGACCAGCATCCATTCCCAGCCAACATGGTTGACACGGGAAGAAACTCACTTCAAACCAAGGTGCTGACGTCGGACTCGGCAAGAAGAAGCGGCGCCGTAGATTCCAGAAAGCAGGTCATGATGGATGAAGTCAAAGGGAAAAGGCGGGCCGAAGACAAGGGCGAAGGATCGGGACGGCGATCACATAGACCCATCACTTCCCAATTCTTACTCAGCAAATATCGGCGGCAGCAGGAACAGTCAAGATGCCACGAGGAGATGACATGCCGACACGAGGATCATTGGCAATGTCCATTCTTCATCCATTGCTGGGAGAACGACCTCCGATTGCCATCAGTCGATAACTGTCCTGAGTGCAACGGATTAAGCCGCAACGATCGCCCGTTTAAAAGATCACGCTCCAGAGATAGAGAATCAGAGCCGATCAGCAGGAATCGGCGCGAACGAGAAGGACGGTACCTTTCAGTGCATGATCGGCTGGGGGGCAGAGTTGACCGGTGTCACCGGTCGAAAGGCAGGATCAACCAGCAGGACCGACTAGGGGGTAGGACCAGCGTACACGATCGGCTGGAAGAGATGGCTGATGACAGGGTGTCAAAAGAAAACCCCCTAGGAAGGGAGCCAGGTTGGGAGCATGCCAAATCATCGGCCAAACCAGTAAACCCCAGGTGGTGCCCTGATGGTCTATCCAAATCCCAGAAACGGAGGATCCAACGCCTGCGCCAATGGAAGCAACAAGAAGAAGAGCAGAGGCAGGTGCTGGAAAAGAGAAACGTCAAGTCTCGGGTCTGGCGCCCTAAGAAAAACAACAGCAATGAAACGGACAGTCAAGAATCGGCAGCTGATGTCAACATGGTGTTCATATTGCCGATGGAGTTCATGGCGCCTGCCGATTGAGACAAGGCGACAAGGATGGAAGAGCAGATGGCGCAATTGGTATTTGAGCCGATGATAGCCGCCTTTGAGAAACCAGAAGACGAAAAACGACAACATCTCAAGGCATTATTTCATAAGGGGCACGTTAACGGACGACCCATTACCAGGCTACTAGTGGATGGAGGCGCTGTAGTTAACATCATGCCATATACCATGTTCCGGAAGATAGGCAAAAGTGATGAAGACCTGACCAAGACGGACATGATGCTCAAGGATTTTGAAGGTAACGTGTCTCCCGCCTGTGGAGCGCGCTGCGTTGACCTCACCATCGGCAGTAAGACCCTTCCTACTACCTTTTTTATTATTAATGGTAAGGGGTCCTACAACATGTTGCTCGGTCACGACTGGATACATGCGAATTGTTGTGCCCCATCTACAATGCACCAATGCCTCATGCAATGGGTCGGCGACAGTACAGAGATAGTCACCGTCGATTCCGCCTACAGCGTCGCAGCGACCGACACGCAACAATGGAGCTGTGAACACGTCAGGTGTATATCCGGCAGGACTTGGGACACTGATTTCCTGAGAGTGTCCGATTTTGGTCTACAGCTGATCCAAGCAGTCAGCTCTAAAGATTCAAAATAGATGGATCAATTCATCCGAGAAGACGGAAAGCTTGGGCATGGATTTATGTCGGCCGATTTATTAGAGATGGTGGATTTGGGAGATGGTAGCAAGCCAAGGCCGACGTATATTAGTGCTAGCTTGGATCCTAGATATAAGTGTAAATTGATAAGTTTATTAAAAGAATTCAAGGATTGCTTTGCTTGGGAATACCATGAGATGCCTGGTCTAGACCAGTCCATTGTTGAACACCGGTTACCTATAAAATCAGGATATCGGCCATATCAGCAACCTGCGCGACGGTGCAATCCTAAAATTCTACCTGATATAAAGGCCGAGATCACAAGATTGATTGAAGCAGGATTTATTCGGCAGTGCCGCTACGCCGAATGGATTTCTAATATCGTACCCGTGTATAAAAAGAACGGAAAGTTGCGCGTATGCATCAATTTCAGGAACCTAAATCAGGCCACACCAATGGATGGATATCCGATGCCAACGGCTGATGTCTTGATAGATGCTGCGGCAGGACACAAAGTCATCAGTTTCATGGATGGTAATGCTGGGTACAATCAAATACTAATGGCCGAAGAAGATATCTCGAAAACGGCTTTCAAGTGTCCGGGTCACCTTGGTCTATTCGAGTGGGTTGTAATGACCTTTGGGTTAAAGAACGTCGGTGCTACATATCAGCGGGCCATGTACTATATCTTTCACAAGCTCATTGGTGCATCGGTGGAAATTTACATCGACGATGTTGTGGTCAAGTCAAAAGGTCATCAGGAACATCTGACCGATTCACAAGAAATACTGGAGTGCACAAGGAAGCATGGGTTAAAAATGAACCCGAACAAGTGTGCATTCGGTGTATCGGCCGGGCAATTCTTAGGTTTCATGGTCCATGAGCGCGGGATAGAGGTCAACCGGAAGACCACAGACGCCATCAATAAAGTTGTAGCCCCACAGAATAAAACTGAGTTGCAGTCCCTCATCGGCAAGGTCAATTTTATCAGAAGATTCATATCCAACCTGTCCAAGCGTATTCGAGCTTTCATCCCATTGTTGAAATTGAAGCCCGACCAGGAATTCGTGTGGGGAGAAGAACAACGTAGAGCGTTAGAAGATATCAACCAATATCTGATTTCACCTCCGGTGTTAGTCCCGCCACAGCCTGGTAAGCCGTTCAAATTATACTTATCGGCTGATGAACAGGCTATTGGATCGGCGTTGGTACAGGAGTTCAAAGGGAAAGAACGGGTGGTATATTATGTCAGCAGAAGACTCCTAGACGCCGAAACAAGATATTCCCCGGTGGAGCGGCTGTGCTTGTGTTTATACTTCTCGTGTACCAAGCTCAGGCACTATTTGTTATCGGCAGAGTGCATAGTTGTATGCAAAGACGATGTGGTGAAGTATATGCTATCACTGCCGATTTTAAAAGGACGGATTGGAAAATGGATCCTGGCTCTGTCAGAGTTCGACTTAAGGTACGAATCGGCCAAAGCTGTCAAAGGTCAAGTCATGGCTGATTTTGTAGCCCAACATTGTGGACCGGAAGTTGCTGTCGTTGAACCGGTTCCATGGACTCTGTATTTTGATGGTTCTTCGTGTGGAACCGGATCGGGAATCGGCATCGTTCTTGTGTCGCCTCGGGGGGCAAGTTATGATTTCTCTCTGCCGATAGAAGCCTCCGCAACCAATAACCAGCCGGAATATCGAGCCGTCCTAAAAGGTATCCAATTATTAAGGGAAGTCAAAGCTGATGCAGTCGAGATTTTTGAAGATTCCATGCTCATCGTAGATCAGTTAACGGGGAAATCTGAATGCAAAGATGATATCATGAGGATTTATTATGAATATTGCCTCCAGCTGTTAAAGGAATTCAAGTATGCAATAATTGAGCATATCCCCAAAAATTATAATGAAGAGGCCAATAGACTGGCCCAACACGCGTCCGGCTATCGGCCGATTCAAGGAGCTATGATTTTGGAGCTCGCGGCCGATGATTGGCGAAAGGACATTGCCGATTTCTTGAAGGACCCATCCCAGAAGGTGGATCAGCGAGTGCGTTTCCAGGCCACAAAATATGTGTTACTTGAAGATGATTTGTTTTACCGGACGATTGATGGGGTTCTTCTCAGATGCCTGGGAACAGAAGAAGCAAAGGTCCTGATGGGGAAATCCATGAAGGCGTATGTGGAGCCCATCAATCGGCTCATAAGATGAAATGGATGATCAGAAACAATGGGTCTTACTGGCCAACGATTCTTGAGGATTGTTTCAAATATTATAAATGATGCCAAGACTGTCAGAAGTTTGGCAATGTGTAGCGTGCGCCAGCTTCGGCTATGAATCTAGTAATCAAGCCGTGGCCGTTCAGAGGTTGGGGAATAGATCTCATCGGACAGATTCACCCTCCATCGAGCAAAGGGCATAAGTTTATATTGGTAGCCACCGATTATTTTACTAAGTGGGTGGAGGCAGTTCCTTTAAAGAACGTGACATCGGCCGATATGATCGAGTTCGTTAAGAACCATATTGTTTATCGATTCGGTATTCCTTAGACTATCACAACTGATAAAGAACGATGTTCACCTCTGGAGAATTTGGAGAATTCGCCGCCGATATGGGGATTAAATTATTAAATTCTTCTCCGTACTATGCTCAAGCCAATGGCAAGGCCGAATCGTCCAATAAAGGGATAATCAAGTTGATCAAGAGGAAGATAGAGGAACAACCCAAAAAGTGGCACATGTCTTTGGCTGAATCTCTATGGGCTTATAGGATGACTTGCCACGGAGCCACTAAGATATCTCCTTATCAGCTAGTATATGGTCACGAGGCAGTCTTGCCTTGGGAATTAAGGATGGGGTCAAGGCGTATATCGCTTCAAGATTAGTTGACGGCCGATGACTATTCCTTCCTCATGAAGGATGAGCTCGATGACTCGGCGGGTTAGCGGTTGAGGGCTCTGATTAGCATCGAAGAAAACAAGAAAAGGGTGGCCAGATGGTATGACAAAAAGGTCAAAGTTAAACAATTCTCCCAAGGAGATTTGGTATAGAAGTTGGTGCTGCCGATAGGGTCTAAGGATCCCAAATTCGGTAAATGGTCGCCCACTTGGGAAGGGCCATATAGAATCGGCCGATGTGCTCCGGGAAATGCATATATTCTAGAAACTATCGAAGGGGAAGAATTCCCAAGAGCTTTAAATTTAAGATATCTGAAGAGGTACTATCCGAGCATTTGGGTAGACGCATAATTTGCAGTAAGATGCATCAAGACGGCGTGGCCGACTCCTATCGGCTGTTGTCAACATAGCCGATGTAAAAATGACATCGCCTTAGGGAGGAAACATTTTGGTTTGGTCTGACCAATTCATTATTCGATGAAAACAACAGAGTACATGGCCGACATGGTACAAGTCGCCCTTAGAATAAAAAGTACCAATATATCTATTGATTACTCTTTCTCTTGATTTCTCTCTCGATCCGGCCCAGTTTTATCAGAAGGCGGGTGGTCTTCTCTTTCAGATTCTCCATGGTGGCTTCAGTCTCCACTTGATGAGGGAGTGGAGGATTCTTTTCAGTTAGCAGTGGCTTGGGGCAGTGAGCGTTTATACGGTCCCAGTACTTCTGGACATCAGCAGGAACATGACCTTTAAGTTCTTCAGAGTGAGCTCTTATCAGATCTATGTCTGCCTGCGACAGTGGTTCGTCTGAATGCATAACTTCGATCGCTCGTTCCAGACTGGGACTAAGATGTTTTGGCTAAAGACAGATAAAAAGCTACCCAGCGTCAGAGCGATTGAGATGCCAAGGGGAGAAATAGAGGAAGGTTCGTACCTGGTTGACAGAGGAAGAGGAAGATGAAGAAGACATCTTGATGTCCAGCTTGAGAGGATAAAGATCCAGTTATTGGAGGGGGAGAAGGGCTTCGCTCGCTCTCTCAAAAAGCTCTAACGCTCGTTTACGAGTGGAGTGCATAAGCCCTTATTGAAGTAGGGCGAGGCCTTACTACACGAGCTCGTAAGTCAAGCACGGAACGAGCCTTGTCTATGAAGCTTCGCTTCATCATCTTGCTTTGCATATGCCTCTGGAGACGGTGTGGGATCTCGTACTTATAGAGAGAAGGAGGTAAAGAGATAGTGGGACACTTCTTATCAAAGTAAAAGCGTTCATAAATGCAAAACTGCCAAAGGAAGCGGTCCAAGATCGAATCAGCGCATCAACATTAAGGGAGCATTAAATGTTTACAAGATTCTTTACAACCCAAGGAGGGCATCTATAGTCGTAATAGCTCATTGCCTAATCTTATCGGCCAAGTCTAATACTGTTTGATCGTCGTCGGCTGATCCAGGAACTTCCGGCATACGGCGATGAAGTCTTATCGCTTCACAGGCCAAGTTCTGTCTTTCTTGTTTCAGCCCAGCGATGACGGATGGGAGCTCTTGAAGTTTTTTTTCTTCAGCAGCTATGTCTTTGGTTACCTGCTCCATCTATTGTGCCAACGATATCGGGGCGGGAACTCACGAGGAAATTGATCTGTTGGTGTACTTCTTGGGCTCGGTGCTTGTAGGAATCGGCTTCCTCCCGGGTCTTTGCTAGCTGGGCATGATCGGCCATATGACGCAGAGTCCTGGACACTGGAATCTGCATCCACTCTATGAATGCAACAGGGTGTAGAGTCTCTGTCGCTTCCTCCGGAATTCGGCCCCTGATGTCATTAAGAAGCCGCCGAATCGGTGAAGCATCTTCCACTAATCGGCCGATATCATCCTAGAGAAGGACCCGCATGCTCTCAAGCTTGGCGCGGACATCATCAGAAATTGAGCTCGACGGAACTTGGCGTGAAGCGACTTCTTCATCGTCAAGCAAGGAAACCGCGAAGGAGAAAAGGCTATTATTGGGAGTGTCTTGTTCCTGCGGAAGAATAAAGACAAGGATTAGCAAGCAGTAAAAGGGGATCGGCCGATTCCGGTGATAAGTTTATTACCTCCTTGAAGCGGATCTCTCTTGCTTGCGCCGATGGGAGTGCCTCCCTCGTTTCAGGGACCGGTACGATCGGCTCATCAGAAGAAGAGGACTCAACCACTATCAACGCTCTGCTTGGGCCAGCTTCCTGAAAAGGTATGGGAAATAGATTCTATGAGTATACTGTGGATAATTGAATAGGATGATATGAGATATTTGCCATACCTCTGTTGGTCTTCCGGCCGATGTTTGTTGTGGGGGTACAGTCGACGCCGATGTTTGTTGTGAGGGTACAGTCGACGCACCCGGATCGTTCTGCATCAGAATCAGTTAGCTTTCTGAATGTCGAGAAATTGAGTTAAGAGATTATCTACCTCGATGAGAAGGTGCGCTGGTGTTTCGGCCTCCGCTTGGGATGTGGCCGATTGCTGTGGGGATGGCACTGGAGCAGCCTGTGCAGCCTGGCAGAAGGAAGAAGTTAATATTGATAGAGCACTTAAAGATATGTGAAGTATGCGAGGTTAACTGAACAGCTTCCACTAGCAATGATGCAGCGGCCGCTCCGACTTCTGCGACAGTTTGGGGATCGACCATCTCGATAGTCGGCAAGGCTGGAGGAGTTGGGGTTTCAGTCGATACTACCACCGATTGGTCAGTCGGTCCTATGCGGGCTCGCACTCGACGGCTTATTTTCTTCAAGGTTGGCTTTCTCGACGTTTGTTTCCATCAGCCGCTAGTGATGTCCTTGATGGTCGTAGCGTGATAGCCGATAAGTGGTTATGATGTATATGGACGATCGCTCTCTTTCGGCCTACCGCTTCGGCTCCGCATCGGAGGAACTTGGCTTTCAGACTGAAGAGATAAACACAAGTTAACGGTAAGATTGCAGCATGGAAAGAGACAATATTGAAATCGGTTAGAAGGAAGGTCATACCGCTGCACTTGAATCAATGTTTTTTGGATCCAAACTGTTGCAATATGTCGATGGAGATAGACAGAAGAGGTGTTGCTTCCATTCTGCCCACCACAGTTTGAATTGTTGAACGGCAAAAGGGGCCACCGTCCAGTTGTTCAGGTTGATAGTGCTGGAGTCTGGCACTAAGTTGCACAGCCGATTGTAGTCGAGGCTCTTGGTCAGTTCATCTCAAAATTTTGCCTGGCCGGCAAAGTAAACCTGAATCGGCAGTTGACCAAAGCCCAGTTGCCTTGCTGCGGCCGATGGATTATAAAACTCATAGTTGGGGGAATCCTTTCCAGAGAAGAAATTGGCCGGTAAAATCCCTGGCTTGATCAGGGTATCCATAAGATCACTATCAAAAGTATGGGTGGATGAATCGTAGCAGACAGGAAGCTCGAAAATCGGCCCTACTGTCTGATATGGATACCAGCTGATAGTCTCTTCACTGAAGCCGTTGTAGAAGCATCTGAAATATTTGGCCGTTTGACTGGCAGTGAATTGACAGCCAGGGAAGGCCGATGCCGCTTCTCCAAAGGATTGTACAGCGTCGTCGAATGGTGGGGTTTTCCTCTGATTCAATATTGGGAAAAGTCTTGGTCTCTATTTGTCGTTGGGAGACTTTGCTCATATATAAGTTGAGCCAGAGGGTGACAAACCACCAGGGACCACCAGGATTGCCAATCGGCTCCCCTTTTGACAGTATGACGCCGATTTGGTGCATCATATGATAGGCCGATCCTAACAGATGCTTCCCAAGGGGAACGGCCGATCCTAGTGACAGAGCTTATGCCAGAGCTTGGGTGTTAAATAAGGGACCAACTGCTCTGCCACAGAAAAAATGTTTCTCTAGCCACATCATCAGAAACGCAGTATGTTCTATCTCTGAGACCGTCCCAGTCCTCATATTCTTGCTGATATACCCCTTCCATCCGCCGATTCTTTTTGTTTCTAGCCGATGAGATGGTTTGATCAGATAATCAAAGGGGGTGTCAGAAGAGGAGATATCAAGGCCAGTCAACATCAGAACATCGGCCAAGGTTGGAGTCATGGGTCCAAGTCCAAAAAGGAACGCGTTGAGTGAGTCGGACCAGAAGTAAGAGGCCGCTATTACTAAGGGCTCGTTTTTCTCCATCTGAGACAGAGAGAGATCAATGCACTGGCCGATTTTCAGTTCATCCCACTGAACTCTCTTAGACTTGGGTACCCTATGGTACCATTCTCTCCAGCCAGGGGTCTCATTCGGCCAAGATCTAAAGGCACCTGCCCACCAACCTAAATCCATGGGCGATTGCTTGAACGGAATTCTGTGAGTTTCTAGATTGATCAAGTCGGTTGGATCTGGATTTCCCATGGGGCCCAAGTAGATGAGTTCGAAGGATTCGGAAAGAGGAATAGTAATCTGGTGCCTAAATGCCTAAGAGGAAGGAAAAAGGGAAAAGCTGAGAATGGGTCTAGAAAATACTTGAGCAGTAAAAGAGTAAAAGAGGAAAGTTTCGGATGATTACCTCCGGGATGAAGCTCACCGTTGCCGACGGAGCCGCCAATGGAGCTGCTGATGCTGAGGGGGTTGCCGGCGGAACCTCCGTAGTTGGAGAACTTGCCGATGGCGCCGCCATTAGAGGGGTGGAGCGGGTCGCAAGCGAGATCGCTGGAGGGAGCGGTTGGAGATCGAGAGCGCTCAGGAAGAAGATGAACAGTGGTTCGCTGGAGGAAATAACTAGGCTCGTGAAGAAAGGAAGGCGGAGAACGCCAGTACTTAAGGATAATCCGAGAGATAAAGGGCAAAGGCGGGATTTTTGCCGCGCCGTCTACACGAATTCCAGGGGAACAGTTGTCTCGAGCGCCCGGTCCGAGAAAATTGCAATCATTATGCAGAAGACCGCGAAATGGAAGGAGATTTTTACTGCGCCCGTTTCGGAGAAAAAGATTAAAGAAAAGAGTTTCGAAGTAAAAATTATGTTTTACTCCAAAACTTGGGGGCATGTGTTGACGCCAGATTTTGACACGTGTTGAATCGGCGTCAGGAGAAGAGATTGGCCGATGCGGCAGATCTAAAGGCTACAGTAAAGAATCGGCCGATTGAAGTTACAGTTGGGAATCGGCCTATTGGCGATGCAACTTGCGCCAACAGATTCGAACCACAACAGAGGATCCCGGTCAAAAGTGGCCTTATGTTGGTCAACGGAGTGATGCTGATTCGGTCAAGAAGCAAATAAAAAGAGTCCTGATTGAATTAGGAGACGGCGGTAGAAGATTTTGCGGGAGTCCGTTTCCTTTATAAAAATATTATAGATATAGTAGTTTTTCTATTTAAAATAAGATTGTAACAAGTCGTAATCGATCAGGAGTCCTGGTTCTAGGGTATAAATAGGAGTCGTCAGGGCTTTGTTAAGAGGACAATCAATCAACAAAACACATCTACTTTTTTCATAGTACTTTACTTTCAAGTCGGCGACTTCGCCAATACTTTTTCTTTTACGAGTTCGTACAGATTGGCAGGGCTGCATTGACTCGATCTCCGGCCAATTGGTAGGTTCCGCTTACCGAATAACATCTGAGCTTTAACCTCGGGCGCATCGCTGTGGTTTCATTTGGATTTATTCACCAGTTATCGATATTTACTAGAATTATAGGTTTTATCTATTGTTCTAGTATTATCACCAGTTATCCAGCTTGAGATTGGAATTATCAGCTTTATCATCACTTTTCCTCGTTCATCGTCGCATAGCCGATTAGATCTATTTCAAGTGTTGCATCTGTAGTAATTGTTTAAGTCGCTCCAGCAGTTTTCTTTGCAATTATTACGTGAATATCGTCTGATCCATAGCCGGTCATCTTCATAGCAAATCAGCCGATTCGCCGATACGCTCTTCGGGATAGATCGGAACCCCAGCCGATCGGGACGCCTGAAATTTAATACTTTTATTTCCTTGTCAATCAACAGGTCAGATTGACTGGCACGCGGTGCGAACCGCACCAGGGCAATAACCCAAACAGGAGTTATGCAGATTCTCCCGGGTCATGTGTCCGACGCTGAAGACCATCGGCCGATTCCGGGCCGATTTTTAGCGCCAACAAAGACCAACACTTTTTTTAAGCAAATTTGGCATCTTTTCTTGTTGTATTTCATTGAATTGAATTTTAACCTGTCCAAAACTCGATAAACACATTAGCTCCTTAATTTTGTATGTCATCAACACCAAAACCCACTTAGGGGGCTAAATGCACTTTCACGATCGGCTGGAGGGCCCCGGAGGGGACACATGTAGGGCAGCCGACCTCGCTGCCGGGACCTCGTCCCCAGGAGGTGAGACACCCCCTCTCTCACGCATTGTAGCCCAGCCCACTAGACATATAAGGCGGAGCTAGACCTTCAAACAAGGGAGAGACGAAACACACGCACACCGCTTGGAAGAGGTATGCAAAATCCATCTACATTCTATGGTTCTAGGTAGTGACACATTCATCCACAGTTCGGGATTGGAGGTTCTAATGGGTCTGCATTCTACTTGCAAACATGAATATGTAATCAACCTAGCTCCCTAACACTTAAAATCTGTTTCACGCATGTAAGAACCTACACAAAGTGAATATGAATGACAATGGGAAGCCCGTGAATACGAAATGCAACGGGAAGCCCGCATTAGGGAAAATAACAGGATAATGGAGGAGTTTGGCATGAGTGGTATATTATCAAATCTTAGTTCATTGTCTCGAAATAAAACAACTTCAAAGGGTCAAAGTTTTGGCAGCAAGGGGAAAAGATATGGCAGGGATGCTTGTCGTGGTGAAGGGTCTGATTCATCAGATTACATCCCTAAAGTTGAGGAGCGTGATGATGGAGATGATGATACAGACTTAGAGAAGGAGCCGACACACCTAGCAATTGAGGTGCATCTTTTATCTTGGCTGTGGGTGGGGGATGCATGGACTAGATATTTCTGATGCTTAGAAGCAACACTAGTTATTTCCAATGCAGGGACTACATATTTCCACTGCTTGTAAGTGCTTCCAATTTATTCACATACAACAATGCACACTAACGGGATGAAATCTACGCCCAACGGGGCAGCTGTCCTTGTCCTCGGTTCAGTAATGGCAGTAATGGAGATACCTATTTCGGTACCACTAACTATGCGCCAAAGTATGGTTTCTCTACTCTTTCCTAACTACAGGGCCCTGTGCGAACTGGACGTAGGAAGGCCTGTGCAAAGAGGGGGAGAAGAAGTGTTGCCATGGCTCCTGGAGGAAGACAATCCAAGAGGGTGAGGTCAATCCCACCAACAGATGTCACTCCTGGAGCTTCATCAAGGATACTGAAAAAGGTTGGACATAGCAGGAGCAGCACATCGGCCTGTGCTTCAACAATCGCCGCCAATTGCAAAAAACAGTAGCGGTGGTGACAATGCTGTGCGCGAAGAATCGCCAGCAGTTGCAGAAAACACTAGCTGTCATGAGGACTTGAGGTTGTTCAAGTCCTTTGAGAGATTGGACACCATTTCCAGATGATGGTAATGACCTCAACGAAGATGAGACTGGTCGGAATACCGACTCTGGGCAGTCGGATTCCAGAACTGAAGATTGGTTCGTTGACTCTAAAGCTTTTTAGCACTAATGGTTTTATATTTGATGAATGATGAGAATTTGAATGAAATCTCTACAACACCTACACAAAGAGGTGGCCCGAGGAAGGCGAGGCAAGCAACACGGGGAATTATGCTTGACAAGATGAACAAAGCTATGGGGAGAAGGATGCCCATCTCTTTTGTTGAGGGGAACCAAAGGCCGCATGATCCGGTGCAAGCTGCCAAATTTGCATGAGAGGCTGGTGTTGTTGTCAGGTCTCAAGTTCCTATCTTGACCCATTGGAAAGAATACAAAGGACAGTCTGAACATTTTGATGGCTTCGTAAGAAGGCTATCTATGAGTGCCTATCTACTAGTCCCTGTTTTACATTCCACTCTTACGTGGCCCTTGTGTAACTCTAATTTCAATTCTAATCACCAAGGGAGGTTAGCAATTGACACAAGGCAGCAGCCAACACTTACACTCCAGTCTGTCTCTCATGGCAAGTCCCATTATTCTTTAAGTTTGATTGAAGCATTTGGTACATCAGAACAAGAACAACGATACCGAACTCACTGAAGTCAACGTGGATGAACCCAGCACCAAGTTGATGAAGCTGACGAAGAAATAGATGTCGTCGAAGCCTTCAAGGTCTGCCATACCAGCCGCAAGAAGGGTATGAGTGTCGTGGCTAGAGACACAGTTGTAAGTCCTTGTACATTCCTTCTGCAAGACTTTTGTCCTTCTTTGTCCAACACTCTCTGTACATGCTGCATCATATATTGTTAATGTGCATTGCTGTGTCTGTATTTTGGAGGTGTGTTATATTAACAATATTTAGGTTTGTTTAATGTACTCCTTTTTTTATATAGTTAGTAAACTAATAATTTATCTTTACATTTCCTAGATGTTAATGGAAACTATGCGGGCAGAAGTTGTTGTTGATGGTGTCGGGGGCGAATATCACGGATCCCCTAAAGTATGTTCCCTGGGAAGCTAACTACATATTAGCTCTCCCGGAATATGCGGCTCAGCCTAACCAGGCTGTCGTACGGCCACGAATAGCCCACCAGGAGGAGGGGCACCGACGGCCCAATACCAAGCCCAGATGAAGGGCACGAACCACCCAGCCCGACCACCAGAGGTCAGGCTCCGCCTCGCCCAACCCCAAGGATGCGAGCGCGGCCTCACCCGACCCATTTGAGAGAAGCTCCGCCTCGCCCGACCCCGAGGGCACGGGCTCGGCCTCGCCCAACCATGAAGGTGCAGATTCGGCCGTACCTGCCGTAGGGACGTGAAGCCCTCAGGGTCTCACGGAATGACAGGTCGTGCCCAGGGACGAGCCTCTGGCATGAGGACAGGTAAGGACGTGCCTCGACATGACCTCTGGAGAGGATAGGCCACTACCGCGAACCCCGGTCGTCCGCTGCACCAAGGGTCAAGCCGAAAAATGCGCTGGGGGCTCATGTCGCCCGTCTTGTCAAAATGCACGTCGCCCGCCGTGCACGTCGGGAGTCCGCGCCGTGCCTATATAAGGCCCATGTTGCACGTCGCGCCAGGGAGCGGTGCTGGGACACCCCCGGCGTCATCTATAGGGCCCATGGTTCCTCAGCCTCGCCCGACCATGAGGGTGCGGATTCGGACGTACGTGCCGCAGCGACGCGGGGCCCTCAGGGTCTCACGGAATGACAGGTAGTGCCGGAGGATGAGCCTCTGGCGCGAGGACAGGTAAGGACGTGCCTTGACATGACCTCTGGATAGGACAGGCCACTACCGCGAACCCCAATCGTCCGCCGCGCCGGGGGTCAAGCTGCAAAATGCGCTTGGGGCTCACGCCGCCCGTCTTGTCAGAGCGCACATCGCCCGCCCGCCGGGGGTCCGCGCCGCGCCAAGATAAGGCGCACGTCACACGTCGCGTTGGGGAGCGGCGCAGGGACACTCTCGGCATCATCTAAAGGGCCCATGGGCCCACGTAAAGGGAAGGAGAGCAGCAAGATCCAGACGACCCTCCTCTTTCTACTCTCTCCCTCATGTATCCGACCCTTGCCCCTTGGCTTATAAAAGGGAAATGGAGGACCCCCGTAATGGGGATCGGACTCTCAGACACTGGCACGCTCACACGACACTTCGCCACCAGAGACTTGGGAACCCGCTCCCTCTCTTGCCTGTTTGTAACCCCTACTGCAAACCAGTGCAAGAACATGAGCAGCTCGGACTAGATGTATGGACATTCCGCTCGAACCAGTATAACCCTCTGTGTCTTCCTTGCACACCATCCGGGCTAGAAGCGCAAACACAAATTCACTATTCGGCGGTCCGAAACACCGACAAATGGGTAACTAAGATTGCCTAGTGCTGAGGTTGTTTCCAAGGTCCTCTCCCAGAATAGCTCCAACACCACTTTCTTGAAAAATGCTGGTATAGCCACTCCCTCCTCGAAGTCTCTCTCAGTTGGTGAAGAAGTGCTTTGTGAAGAACTTGCTGCTGAAAGACAAGTTTTAGCTGTTCTGCATCAAGAATTGGAAGAACTAAAGAAGAAGAGTGAATAAAATAATGAAGCGCTAGTGAGAACTCAAATACAGTACGAGGAGCTAAAAAATCAACAGGAAGATAGCAATCGCATCCTTTCGCAGCTCCTGACCCGAACAACCCTGGTACCTCTTCTCAGCCCTGATCCTATGTGTGTGGAACTGTTGTCGTGACCTCCGGTGATTAGTTATGTTGTAATGTGGTTCTAAACAGTCAGTTAACTAATTGCGGTGGTGTCATGAACTTATTTGGTTTGTAACTTATTTGTGCAATAATTCTGCTGTATCATTTGTTGTTCTGTGACGAAATGGTTCTGTATGGCGTGGACATGTATGATATGGCATGTGTAACATTCAGAAAGAACATGTGTCCTACACGTGGACCAATAGGGAAACGCCACGTGGCCCAGCAAACAGAAAATGACACGTGGGCGATCCAGGAATGGACACGTGGGCAGACAAGAACTAACAAGTGGGCGAATTAGGAAAGTACACGTGGGTAAACAGGAAACGGACACGTGGGCGAATCAGGAAAGGACACATGGGTCGATAGGAAACCGACATGTGGGTGAACCTGAAAAGGACACATGGTCGAACAGGAAAAAGACACGTGGGCAAACCAGGAAAGGACATGTGGGTAAATAGAAAACAGACATGTGGGTGAACCAGAACAGGACACGTGGCCGAACAGGAAACACACGTGGGCGAACCAGGAAAGAACACGTGGGTAAATAGGAAACAGACACATGAGCGAACCAGAAAAGGACACATGGCCGAACAGGAAAAAGACATGTGGGCGAACCAGGGAAGCACACGTGGGTCAATAGGAAAACGACACGTGAGCAAACCGGAAAATGACACGTGGATGAATAGAAAAACGACACATGGACACACAGCAAACGGGCACGTGGCGAACCAGAAGAGGACACATGGGCGAACAGGTTAACGGCACGTGGACAAACGGGAAGACGACACGTGGCCACGTGGCGAGAAGACACATGGACGAATTACAACATGACACGTGTCCAAACGAGGTGAGGACAAGTGAGTGGATAAAATGATGACATGTGGCGTAATGCTAACGCGTCATGTGGCCTTATACTAGCTTGCCATGTGTCGATTCCCTTTGCGACACGTGCCGCCCGACACGTCACTTGCCAGCGTGGACGAAGCCATGTGGCTGCCAGCGTCTCCTGGCCATGTCACTTGCTAGCATGGCCGGTGCCATGTCAGCTGCCAACGTGGACCGGGACACATGGATCTGGTAGTTTTGTGACGTTTTTGCGACGCGTCACAGAACCAAAATATGCTTCCGTGCCCTTAGTTTTTCCGTCACAGATAAAATCCGTTCGGTGTGGGAATTTCATCACGGAAGATCTAACTTGACGTGATTTGTTTGACGAAGGAAAATTCGTCACAAATTTATCACAGAACTCCCTTTATGACGTATTTAGCTTTTACAGTGATGAAAGTCGCTTGTCACTAAAGCATTGATTTCCACTAGCGACTGGACGTAGGGCAATTGCCCAAATCAGTCTAAATCCTTGCCTTTGTTTGTTAGCCATCGAGCCACGGAGAAGCGTGGCGCTAAATTTACTAGCTGGTGATTGAAACACCGATACTCTTCTTCGTGGGAAGCTCCATAGTGAAGGCGTCATCAAGGTGATCGGGAGACTTAGCGTGAGCCTTAGTGGCCAAGCCTTTGTGGCAAGTCGAGGGGAGTTCCGGAAAAGACTTGGTGACTGGGAAGTAATACTCTTTGTGAGTGCTTCAACAATGTAGACTAGAGGTGGCTTGGTGCCTACCGATACCACGAAATAAATTCTTGCGTCAAGAGTTTGCTTCCTCTTATCCACTTTTTATATTTCCGTATTTCATACTTATAACTTGCCTTTACTTTCTTAGAGTAGCTCAAGTTAGGATTGGCTATAAGTTGCAAAACTTATTCTAGGATGAGGGTCTCACAGACCCTAGTTACACATCTAGATAGCATATTTTATCTTATGTTTTGTGCAAACTAGTTTGAACAATAGGTTACGGTTTTAAATTTACCTAATTCACCCCTCCTCCCCTTTTATGTTACGAGCACCATTTTTTTTCAAATAAGAACAGAGGTGAAAAGATTAGAAACGCGAGAGGAAGCCCCTGACCTGAATTGCCAGGGAGAGGCGAGAACACTCTCTGTCTCTACTACTAAAAAAATTAAAAAAAATTAAAGGTGACATTTTTTTCGTTCGTCTACCTCCTGGTGCGACCTACGTCGCTTCCCCCGTCGTCCAGCCTCGGGCAAATCTCGAGAATCCATTTGAATTTGCCCCTCCCATCGCAAAAGCCTCCCCCTCCCCCTCGCGCCACTGCAGCCCGCGACGCCCATCCGGCGCTCGCCCCCACGCCCTAGAGCCCTCGCGCCATCCCCTCGCAGTCCCTTGCCCTCGTCCTCGCCCAGACCCCAGCCCCAGCCCTACGCCGACCCAACCCCGGCGTCCACCCCGCCCGCGCTCTGCGGTGCAGGGGCCACTGCCGCATCCCTGAGCCCTCTCCCACGACCCGACTCTGGCACCCACGCCGCCCACGCGCCCGGGGTCTACCCGAACGAGCTCATCGCTCTTCCTCATCCGGTCCGTGCCTCGGCATTCCTTCCCCCTTCGTGCTATCCACCGTCTCTAGTGCGAGCTAATCTAATCTATGGTTGATCTGGTCGGGCGCGCAGCGGCGGCGGCGGCAAGGACGTGGGGATGGTCGGGGAGCGCCTCCAGGATGTGGGGATCTGGAACGGCTCCACCAGCAGCGCTGCAGGTTGTGTAGTCTCCTGCCCATCTTGCGTTGTTAATTCCTGGAGATGCGAGCCTCTCGAAGGTTGAAAAATTGATCTCTAATCTACGTGTGCTGATTTGCTGTTTCAGGGGATGCTTCTGCATCTAAGCCAGAAGAAGTGAAATTTCGCCTACCTGGTGGTAAGGTCAAGAAAAAGGTTGGTTCCCTCACACAGTTCTTATAATTCACCTCACATTGAGTCACGATGATTACTAGCATGCTAAATCTACTGTTAAACGATAGTTTGAAGTTCAGAAATTCGAGTTATGTTTTGTGAGAGTGTACCTCACAGGAGCATCCAGATATTTTGGTTTTTTGTGTTCAGTCCGGAGATGATAGATGGAGTTTTTGGGTAATCCTTTTCAAAAGGGAAACAAAAAGAGAGTTTGAAACAATGTTCTCTGAGTTAAGCTGTTGGGTGTTTTATAAATGAATTGTTAAGCACAAGCAGATCTTCCTCTTGCTGTTCAGAAGATAGATGGAGTTTGGAGTCAGTTCCATTCAAAAGAAGAAAAGCAAGAATTCGGGATCATGTCCTCTGAATTAAGCAGCTGGGATGCTTCCCAAACAAATAGTTGAGTACAAACAGGTCTTCCACTTGCTGCTTTAACCTTGCCAGAATTCTTTCCTTAGCATTATACTCATAGAGATGTGTTCTCTAATGAAAACTGGGTGGTAGGAATGTGACTTGTTTTCTAAAGACCTCTCATCATACGATTCTTGGAAAGGTGTACTGGGAACTGCCTGGTGATCCTTATATCAACAATCTAAAATAGTAAATGATTGAGCCTTTGCAACTGAGATTCCTTCAATTAGATGTAGGATTTCTTGGTAAGAACATACCAAGAATTTTTTTAATGAATAATTCTTGTATGACCATCAAATTTTCCATTGGAATAAGTTACTGTATATTAATCTGTTAGATATGTATTCGTGTTCTCATTTTTTTTTGGGTCTTTTAGTGAGAGACTATCTCTTTCTTAAGATCTGTCCCAAATGTATTGACATCAACAAATTTTTGGCAATAAGAATCTTTGTGGTACTTGGTTAGTGATTTACCAGAAGAATCTGGCCTGTATGCAAATGAGTTTGACAACATATAATACCATGATATGCTTGTACTCATGTGACAACTTCAATTATACTAATTGCCTAGCATAGTCAGGTATGCTACTGTCTAATGCTGCTGTTACAATAGTTTGATTTGTCATAATCAGCTGTGAGCTTTACTTTTTTCCGTTTTTAATTGATAGACTAACCGTTGAAATGAGGAATGCACATATAATCATATAATTAATACCATCTATTTGTCTTGTCAACTTCTCAAACTGTATCTAACAAGGAAAAGGTGAGAATGCTCATGCTGAAGCTTGTCATGGTCTTATATCTAGATCACTACTGCAGATTATTGGAGTTAGTTTCCCTTTTGATTGCCTCATTTTGATCGATATTATTCTTTCTTTTGTTTCAGTTCCGGCCACCGTGTGCCAGCAGATGGACTCTATCACCAATACCAAAGGTATTATTATTTTCTTTTAGTTCCGTACGCGTTGATGACATGCTTTCCGGTTACTCTCCTCATCGCACAAATTTTGTTGATTCAGCCCCTGAACAGCAGCGTGATCTTAGAAGAGAACGTGAGAGTCAGTTCTGCCTCAATGACATCTGAACAAAGGGAGGAAAGGAACAGGAAACGACGAGAGGCTTACAAAAGGAAGAAGTGTGATGCAAACAACAAGGAAAATGACCCAGGTTTTCCCCCGTTGGAGTGAACGTGTCCATCACATCTTTTTGACATCTGAAAACCGTTTAAATTCTCTGCAGATGATAGTACACAGGATTTTAATATTAATAGCTCTAATACTAATGCATCCGGCCCCAGCGTTACTGCCATGCCTCAATAGCCAATGGATATGGGTTGGCACCGCACTCTGCCGTGTCATTTAATTTACGATTTGCTATCGTTTAGGGTTTTGGTTTTGCTGATGGTTCATGTGTTTTGCAGGTTTCCTTCTTGCTAATGATACCGAGGGGCTTACGCGAGGGGTTGCCGATCAATTCTTTTCAGGCGACTCCTATATATTTAGTCATGGTTCAGCAGGAAGGTATAGAAGCTGTATACCCCCATCGTGGAAGAAGAGACGAGCACGTTGTTGCAGATCCGTCCTCGCCGATCTCGCAAGCTTCTCTCCTTCCCTCACCGCCGTGAAAATGACTCCTGCACCGATCCCTACAACTTCGCCAGCCGGACCGCCCGTGATTTCCGTTTACAAGGTTATTATATACCCATGGGACAATGTTACCGCATGCTATGGTGTTTGTTTGCTTTAATATGTGGTTTTTAATTTCAGTAGTCGATATGGGCAGCAAGCCAATTCTTTCGCTTGCAATAAAGATGGTTTACGCAGACACCCAGTGTTGTGGACTCTTTCATTGGCCGGGTGTACAGTAGAAGGCCCAAGGCGCTAAAATCAGATTAGGCGTCAGATTGGAGATAGAGTCCTAGTCAGATTAAAGTTGAGTCCTAGTCCTAGTCAAATTAGAGATGAGTCCTAATCAGATTGGAGTTGTTGGCTGGCTCAATATAAGGGTCCTAGGCCAGAATTTAGACAAGCAGAAGTAGATCAATCTGTTCAGAGCCTCCCAGGGAGGGCGAACCTGTTCTACTGCTGCGCCATTATCATCTAATAAAACCCCAGTTCCTGTCACATATCATTTGGTATCAGACGGGACTTTCCTCGGCATCTTGCTTCCCCTGTGCGCCACTCCCCAGCCCCTGCGCAGGATCCTTTTCTCCCCTGCGCGCCGCTACTGCCTGGCCAGCCGCCGCCATGGGAGACGACGTGAAGACCGCCCTCGACACCATCCTCGGCGAGCTTTCCGCCATCAAGTTCGAGATGACGACCATGAAGGGCGATCAGAGTCGCCTCGGCGTGGCGGTCAACCGCCTGCAGTCAGACTTCCTCGCGTCTAGCGGCTCCAGCAGCACCCCGCCGCCGCCACCGACGTCAACGCCGCCGCGCGATCCGTCTAGGCACAAGCTGTGTTTCCCCCGCTACGACGGCACCACAGATCCAATTTTGTGGCTCCACAAAGCGGAGCAGTTCTTCCGCGCCGACCGCACCCAGGACGACGAGAGGGTCTGGCTGGCGACCTTCTACATGGAGGGCGCCGCGCAGGACTGGTACTACCGCCTGGAGCACAACCACGGCGCACCAACCTGGGTGGATTTCGTCGACAAGGTCCAGCGGGCGTTCGAGCCCCCGACGCGCAGCAACCCCCTCGGCACACTCATGCAGCTGCGTCGCACCGGCACGGTGGAAGAGTACAAGGCGCAGTTCCTACCTCTACTCGCCCGCTGCCGTCCCCTCCCGGAGCAGGATCAGGTCGACCTCTTCACCAGCGGCCTCCGCAACCCGCTGCAGACCGACGTGGAGCTCCAGAACCCGGCCACCCTCGACGACGCGATGAGCCTCGCCAGGGCTTTCGAGCGTCGCCTGCAGATTGATGACGATGACACGGGCACCACCACCCGCGCGCCCAGCCGCTCCGCTCCGCCGGCTCGTCCCCGACCCTTCCACACCCAGGCGCCTCCCCAGACGCCTCCCCAGGCAGCCAGGCCGGCGCCATCTATGCCTGCTGCCCCGACGAAGACGGCTCCACCGGCAGGTGCGCGTTTCAAGCGACTGACTCCTCAGGAGATGGCCCAGCGCCGCGTGGAGGGCCTCTGCTTCAACTGCCCCGAGAAGTTTTCGCGGGATCACAACTGCACGACGAAGGGGTTATACCTGATGGAGCTCGACGACGACACCCCGCTTCCCAGCATTCCCGAGCAGGCGATAGACACCGACGACGACCTGGAGATCTCGCTTCACGCCCTCACCGGCATCAAGATGGCGGACACAATGCACCTGACAGCCTCTGTCGCTGGCGCGTCTCTTCAGGCACTCGTGGATTCAGGGTCCACGCACTCCTTCATCGCCACGGCGATGGCACTTCGCCTCGGCCTTCAGCCGTCCCCACGCCCGGGCCTGACTGTGGGGGTGGCCAACGGTGAACGCGTCCAGTGCGCCGGCGTGTGCACGGCCGTCCCTGTCTCCTTCGGGTCAGAAACATTCGCCATCGACCTTTTCGTCCTCCCCCTCGCTGATGTTGAGATGGTGCTGGGCTGCCACTGGCTCAAGTCCTTGGGCCCCATCCTCTGGGACTTTGAGCGCCAGTCCATGGCGTTCTGGCGCCAGCACAGGCGCGTCAAGCTGACGGGTACAACGACATCCAAGGCACCGATGTTGCACGCCATTGAGCGTCTGGATCTCCTACAACTGCTCCTCGCCGAATTCAACTACGTCTTCATCACGCCAACATCGCTGCCGCCGGCACGGTCGTGTGACCACCGCATTCACCTGCTGCCTGGCACAGCGCCCGTAGCCGTCCGCCCCTACCGCTACCCCCAGTTGCTCAAGGACGAGTTGGAGCGCCAGTGCGCTGAGATGCTGGAGCACGGCCTCATCCGCCCCAGCACTTCAGCGTTCTCGTCACCAGTTCTTCTCGTGCACAAGAAGGACGGGTCTTGGCGGTTCTGCGTCGACTACCGTGCTCTCAACGCCAAGACCGTGCGCGACATGTTCCCCATCCCAGTCGTGGACGAGCTCCTGGACGAGCTCAAGGGCGCCACTTACTTCTCCAAGCTCGACCTCTGCAGCGGCTATCACCAGGTCCGTATGAGCGCTGATGACATTCACAAGACGGCGTTCCGGACACATCATGGCCACTTCGAGTTCGTGGTCATGGCGTTTGGCTTGACGAACGCACCGGCTACGTTCCAGTCCCTCATGAACGAGGTCCTACGGCCCTTCTTACGGCGCTTCGTGCTGGTGTTCTTCGACGACATATTGATCTACAGCACCTCCCTCGCCGAGCACCTGCAGCACATCAGGGTCGTTCTGACGACTCTGCGCACCCGCCAGCTGTTTCTCAAGCGCTCGAAGTGCTCCTTCGCCGAGCGCCGGGTAGAGTACCTGGGCCACATCATCTCCAGCGACGGCGTGGCCATGGACCCGGCCAAGATTACCGCCGTCCAAGATTGGCCTCGCCCGCGGACAGTTCGGGCGCTGCATGGCTTCCTTGGCCTCACGGGGTATTACCGCCGCTTCATCCACAACTACGGCGTCATCGCGGCACCCCTGACGGCTCTCCTCAAGCGGGAGGCCTTCTGCTGGACGGATGCCACCGCCGCCGCGTTCGACGCCCTGAAGTTGGCCCTAACTTCGGGGCCAGTGTTGCAGCTACCAGATTTCTCGGCACCGTTCTTCATCGACTGCGACGCGTCTGGCTCCGGCTTCGGCGCCATACTGCACCAGGGCACGGGGCCACTAGCATTCTTCAGTCGCACCGCAACACGCCAAACTCGCGGCATACGAGCGCGAGCTCATTGGACTGGTGAAGGCCGTGCGCCATTGGCGGCCGTACGTCTGGGCGCGCCCGTTCACCGTGCGCACAGACCACTTCGCCCTGAAGTTCTTGCTGGATCAGCGCCTCTCCACAATACCACAGCACACATGGGTAAGTAAGCTTTTCGGCTATGATTTCAAGGTGGAATACAGACCTGGGCGACAGAACGCCGCCGCGGATGCACTGTCCCGCCGTGAGGAGGACGCTGCGTCCCTGGCTGCCTGCGCCATCTCTCGCCCAGATTTTGAGCTGTTCCACGACTTCCGTCGGGAGACAGAATCCCTGCCGGAGATCAGCGCCAAGCGCCAGGAAATAGAGCAGGGCCTAGCAGAGGCTAACTGGTCTATTGTCGACGGATTTGTCATGCACCGAGGCCGCATATTTGTTCCTAATTCGTCGACGTTTTGGCCCCAGCTGCTGCACACAGCGCACGGCGCGAGTCATGAGGGCGCCCAGAAAACCCTCCACCGGTTCCGTGCTTCTTTCTACAGTCCTCAGGCCAACAGGCGCGTCCGGGACTTCGTGCAGGGCTGCACAATCTGCCAGCGGAACAAATCTGAGCACCTACACCCAGCCGGGCTGCTTCAGCCCCTAGATGTTCCTCATTCAGTATGGTCTGACATTGCAATGGACTTTGTGGAAGGATTTCCTAAGGTGGGCGGCAAATCAGTGATACTAACAGTTGTGGACAGATTCTCCAAATATGCACATTTCATAGCCCTGGGACATCCGTACAGCGCAACATCGGTTGCTCAAGCGTTCTTCGACCAGATTGTGCGGCTCCACGGGCTGCCTTGCTCCATTGTCAGCGACAGGGACCCCGTTTTCACCAGCATCTTCTGGACAGAGTTGTTCCGCCTGTCAGGAGTTGCTCTCCGCCTCAGCTCCGCCTTCCATCCGCAGACTGACGACCAATCAGAGGTTACCAACAGAATTTTGGGAGTTTACCTTCGCTGCCTGGCCGGCGATCGCCCAAAGAGCTGGCTGCGATGGTTGCCCTGGACCGAGTACTGCTATAATACTTCCTACCAGACAGCCCTCAAGACGACACCGTTTGAGGTGGTTTATGGCAGACCTCCTCCTACCTTGGCCGTGTATCAGCCAGGGCTCTCGCGGGTGGCAGCCCTGGACAAGCAACGGGTGGAACGTGATGAATTCTTGGCTGCTGTTAGGGAAAGGTTGCTCCAGGCGCAGGGCATCATGAAACAGCAGCATGACTCAGCCCACAGGGATGTCTCCTTTGCGGTAGGCGATTGGGTGTGGCTTCGTCTTCACCAGCGAGCAGCAGCTTCCATCAAAGCATCCCAGAATGCCAAGCTAGCTCCCAGGTACTACGGACCCTTCCAGGTGACTGAAAGAATTGGCTCTGTATCATATCGGCTTCAGTTACCTACTACGGCTCGCATCCACAATGTGTTCCATGTGGTGTTTCTAAAGAAGTTTCACGGGGAAGCTCCAGCTGACATAGTGTCCCTTCCCACTATAGTCCATGGCCATGCTATTCCGGAACCTGATAAGGTCCACCGTGCCCGTCTCAACCGTGGAGTTTGGGAAGTCCTTGTCCATTGGCTGGGTCAAAGCGCTGCAGATTCAACTTGGGAGCCTCTGGAAGAATTCAAATCTACTTATCCGGATTTCCAGCTCGAGGACGAGCTGTTTCGAAAGGAGGGTGGAAGTGTTGTGGACTCTTTCATTGGCCGGGTGTACAGTAGAAGGCCCAAGGCGCCAAAATCAGATTAGGCGTCAGGTTGGAGATAGAGTCCTAGTCAGATTAAAGTTGAGTCCTAGTCCTAGTCAAATTAGAGATGAGTCCTAGTCAGATTGGAGTTGTTGGCTGGCTCAATATAAGGGCCCTAGGCGCCAGAATTTAGACAAGCAGAAGTAGATCAATCTGTTCAGAGCCTCCCAGGGAGGGCGAACCTGTTCTACTGCTGCGCCATTATCATCTAATAAAACCCCAGTTCCTGTCACATATCACCCTGCCACCGTGCATCGAGCCAACAAATTATAGGTCACTTCCAAATCCTCAAGCGGTAGATTTTGCAGTGAGTAATGGATGATCTATATGAGTTGGTACTAATGTATTCTCGTTCTCACAACGCTTTGATTAACAACAAATTATTGTTGGGTTGAGTTCCATGATGTGGAGATGGAACACACTTTCTGGTCTTGGGACGTGGGTGCCATGGTTTTTTGGAAGGAAAACATACGAGAGCATGTCGATTCATCTCATAAATTTATGGTTATATTTTTTTAAGCTATTACCTGTTGAGTCGCTGTGTGTTAACAGGGAACCAAAATGGAAGCAGTAGTGTGCGGCCAGCATACCATGATGATAAATAGTTTGGTTGCAGAAGGAGAATCGTAGGACTTTCTGAGAGTTGGTATTGCGCCAACTTACAATGACCCGTTGCGTCATATTTTTCGTCTATGCCTTAACTACTACATCCTCCTTTCTCGGTATACTCATATAAGTAATCCACATAGACCTATTTGGATCCCAAGCTTTACTCGAACCTTCCATAAATTCGATGAAGTATATCGACAGCCAATAGATACATTTGCAGGTATTTAATTTATACTATTTACAACACAATATTTGAAAGTATTCCAAAAGCTAGCAGGCTCATATATTGCATCTATATTATTGTAAATTAAGATGTCATAGGTCTCATATCGTTTATGTGAGTAAGATCCAAGATAGGGATGACATCAGGAAGCGGACATCTAGGCATGGGCGGACCCAAGGCCCGGCTAGCCTGGGCATGCGCCCGGGCTCCTTGCTATGCCATGCACCAATGAGCTTCTTAGTTTTGTGATTAATGGTTGATCCAATGATCTGGAGGGAGATCAGCTGGGCTAAGAAAGGTACATACATTATTGTACAATTTGATCAAAAATACTTTTTCAATTGGCAAAAGAAGTTTCATCTTCATCCACGTGAAGGATCATCATCTCCTTCAAAATATTTGGGAATGGCGTCCAGCTGCATCTAGGTTACGTACTTTATCTGCTCTCCATATTAAAGTCAATCGGATAGCAGGTAAAAAAATATCACTCCACATTATTATTTTCAAAGATCGTGCAATATACTTGCATTAAATTATTTTATTTTCCTTACATGTTAGATGAAGTTACTACTACTGACTATAGCCAGATTATGTTCTCTACATATTGCTCTGAAACGTACGCGTTTGAACGTAAAAAATTGATATTTTTGAAAAATCAATATAGTTGGTCTACTTCATTTTGCACTCACATCCATTATGTCAACTGTAGGTTTACGCAGCCGGCTACGCATTCAACATCGTGAAATACGGCAACTTGCACATGAGGCCTTGATGGAGAGAATGGTCATGTCCTAACGCATGCACAAGATTTATCTGGCTCAATATTATCGCCCAATTTTTGGATTGTTAGTTATATTTGGTTTTGTAATAATCGGTTGATGCTTAAATAATTTCGTGATCACTATCTTCCCTATTTTTTAATGAAAATTGCTTGTACATGGGGTGAATCAGTATCCAAGCTGTTCGGTACAGCAGAACGGTTTGGCCCAACACACAAGTTGATATGTTGGCACACGAAGCAAATGTATACCAGAAACTACTTCCTGGTGATGTCAAACACTATCTATGTCTAGTTTTTTTGGGTTAATTATCTTCTTTTATGATATAATTTGAATGAACTATTTGTGGTATACTTTATACAATGTGGTTACATAATTTTTAATATTTCGGGATATTTTTTTGCTGCAGTAGAATTTTTCTCCCGTCCGTAGCAAATAAGAAGGAAGGCGAGGAAAGAGAAGAATGGAGCACGCGGCATGGACAAGTTGGGCAGTGGCGCTGTGGCAGCATATCTCGTGTAATGTGGACATCGTTGAATGTGGTATCCAAAATGAAAGTATAGCAAACGACAAACTTAAGTGTTGACGGATAGCCAAACCAGGTCCTGCGGAACGCACGCGCCACGCTTGCCAGAACGTTCGCGGCAGACTCGCCCGTCGCCTGACTCCCCGCTCGCCTCGCTTGCACACTGCGTAGCCTTAGGAAAGTCCGTTGGAGCACTGCTCTTGTACTTGCACAAATATACTCAAGATCAATGCAATTGGTGTGTTGGATCAATTCCTCTTTCATTAAGGCCGATGATGGATTTCGTGAATTCATGGAGGCTGAAAAGTGACAGAAATTAAAAAGCAAAACTATCGTACATGGCTGGCGCATACATTGAGGTTTGATTTGCAAAGAATATTAAAGAAACTGATAGAACGAAGTACCACATCATCACTTTCTCTTTAATACAACATCCTTGTATTATAACTTCAGTACTAAAATTACATAACGTCTCCATTGTTTCTTTAATTTGTAGTGCTTTTCATATGGTGATGTCC
Source organism: Panicum miliaceum (assembly GCA_032594955.1). Taxonomy (NCBI): domain Eukaryota; kingdom Viridiplantae; phylum Streptophyta; class Magnoliopsida; order Poales; family Poaceae; genus Panicum; species Panicum miliaceum. The sequence goes on along the minus strand of CM064067.1, from coordinate 32,531,909 downwards.
CAAACTATTCCGTGCGAATGCACGGATTGAAGCATGCCTAGTTTTAGGGAATCATAGTCTGCTTTGTTTTCCCTTTGACGTATATGACGTTTGGATTACATGCATTCTGCTGGCTATTTCTTTCATGTTCATTCGTTCACTTGGTATTGGTTTCGTACAGGAAAGTGCTACTTCCAGCACGGAGACCAAGCATTGATGAACCGCACTTTCTGATGCCGTCTTTGCTTCAGCAAAGTTCTTGCATTCTTCTGTCAGGTGAGCATCGATAACGTGAAATATTTCATGTGGAAAGCTGGCATCCACAAAGTTGACAATGCTGACTCCATCCTTGAACGTTGGATCTGTTGGTCTCCTTCCAGTCATCATTTCCAGAAGTATTATCCCAAAACCATAAACATCGTCAGAAGGTGATGCATGGCGACCACCTCCCGCGTACTCTGAAGGGAGATAAATTCAGAAGCTAGATAGTTAGTAACATAGTACTCTAAAGAGAGATAATTCTACGTAGAGACGAACAGACAACGTGGGATTAAGCGAGCAAGAAGAATTGGGTTAAGCGGTGAAACCGGACACACCCAACTCTCTTGTTCATACGATCCCTAACATAGTATACCTGGAGCAATGTACCCGATAGTCCCCTTCACACCGACTGATGAACTTATTAAACCAGCTGGTCCAGACAAAGAATCTTGGTAGAAACTTGCAATACCGAAGTCTCCTAGAAGAGCATTCATATCATCATCCAGAAGAATATTGCTAGGCTTCAGATCACAATGGATGGTGGTCCTTCCGCAGTCATGGTGTAAATAGTCCAATGCATCAGCTATGTTAACAGCTATGCTTATTCTTTGAGTCAAGCTCAGTGGTTCGTGAGCCTTTCCGTCCCCTTTGGGATGGAGCCATTTGTCCAGGTTCCCATTAGCCATGAATTCATAAACTAAAGCTTTGAAAACACGGCCTGTATTGTCTACCGTGGAGCAAGCAGTTACGATGGAAAGGAGATTTCTATGCTGGATGCTTCTCAGAGCTTCACATTCTTTCAAGAAACTTCTCTCCGCTCCGCCCATCTCAAGGTCAAAAACCTTCACAGCCACCTCCACCTTAGCTTCTTTTAACTTCCCTCTGTACACTGAACCGTAGCTTCCTCTCCCAATCAAAGTAGATTCGGTGAAGTTGCATGTGGCTTGAGCTAGATCATTATACGAAACCTTGAGGAAATTCTCCCCAAAAGAAGTCAACGATGAACTTCTTCTTGGCATCTTTTTCACAAGGAGTAAAAAGTAGACAAGCAATATGAGTGACATGAAGCCGAATATTGGGATCAAGACTCTGATCAAATAGTATCCTATTTGTGCTTTCTTAGAAAAGGCTGAGCATGAAGGCATGTGGAGATCTATCCCTCCTCCACATAGTCCCCAATTACCCTCAAGTGAAACTGCGGTTGCATTTTCAAACACTCCATTTTTTGGTACTTGTCCACGAAGATGATTATATGACAGGTCCAGGTTGATGAGGGATTCCAATACATTTAGAGATTGTGGGATGCTGCCTGACAAGTTGTTGTGTGAAAGATTTAGCATTCTCAAAGTCTTCAGGTTGCCAAAGGCTGTTGGGATGCTTCCTGTTAGAAAGTTTTGGTCCATTTGCAGACTCACTAGATCAAGGCACTTGCCCAAAGAATCAGGTATTGGACCAGTAAGCTCATTCGAAGAAATATCTAATGTAATTAGATATCCAAAGGTACTAATAGGAGTTATGTCACCCCGGAGAGCATTGTGGCTAAGATACAACTCTATGAGTTGAAGGTTTGCAAAGTTCGTTGGTATATACCCTTGAAGGTTGTTATAGCTTAGATCCAGATATTGGAGCAGTCGAAGATTTCCCAAGCTAGTTGGTATGGAACCCTCAAATTCATTTTCGTTTAGGTAGAGGTGTGCCAACTGAGTAAGATTGCTGATAGAGGATGGGATTTGGCCTGTGAACTTGTTCGATTGTAGCAGTAGAACTTGCAGGTTTTTTAAGTTTTCAATTGATCCTTCAATTGTACCACTAAGATAGTTATCTTCTAGTCCCAGTCTAATTAAGCCACTAAGTTTCCCTATGCTCTGTGGAACTTGTCCTGACAAGCTGTTTCCGCCTAGCAAAAGGTGCCGAAGGCTGGTCGATAGATTACCAATTGACAGAGTTATAGATCCTTGCAACTTATTGAAAGAAAGTGATAGTGCAGTTAGAGATTTACAGTTGCTTAATGTATTTAAAAATTCCCAGTCTTGATCGTCCCTTGCTACAAGATTATTCTTCTGAAGACTTAGGAAAGTCAAATTTGAAAGATTTCCGAAAGAAGTAGGAATTTTTCCTGTGAAATTGTTCCATGATAAATCTATTACTTGTAGCCCATGAGCATTATTCCCTAGGGAAGCTGGGATGGGACCTTCAAACATGTTGTTTTCCAAGGTAAGCTCTATGAGATTAGGGAGAAGTTCTCCTATGTTAGATGGCAATGCCTTGCCTAGGGAATTCGCATGTAGATATAGATATTGTAGTGAGGAAAGATTAAAGATGGCATGTGGGATTTCACCTGACAAATTATTTTCGGCTAGGAGCAAGTTTTGTAAATTCACCAATTGGCCAAGCTCACCAGGAATGTTTCCATTCAGTTGATTGGACTTCAAATTGAGATATTGCAGATTTGATAGCAGGCCTAATTTCGGAGGAATTGAACCCACCAGCAAGTTTGAAGATAAATCGATGGTAGTCAAGTTGGAGCAGTTTGTAAGTGCGTCTGGTAAGGGACCCACGAAGTTATTATTGGAGAGGTCAAGATAACCAAGGAAGGTGAGGTTGCCAAGAGAGGAGCTGATTTGGCCGGATAAACTTTTCCCGGTGAGGGTGAGCGACAGGACGCGCAATGGTCGTCGCTTCAAGGTGCACGTGATCCCAGTCCACCGACAGAAGTGGGTGTTTATGGTCCAATTGTTCAAGGCTCCAGATGGGTCGCTGACGCCCTTCCTGAAATCGAGCAGTGCCTGCAGATCCCTGCTGTCGTCATGAACGGTTGAGCAGTGGACGTTTCCAACTCCATAGCACAACAGCAGCAACGGCAATAGTATAAGCATGGGCATGGCGACTTTCGCCAGCTGCTTGGAACGACACATGAGGCACTTAACTGCCACCTGCAAAATATAAACGCATAAACTTTGCGGCATACTATGCGTGCATGCTCAATCTAGAGGAACAACGTCGCGTCCATGCTGTAAGCAGAGGTATGAGCAAGATTGCAATCCTAATGAGCTCTCAAACAATATTTGTGCAATGATTCTTTTCTCCATTTTATTGATAAGAATGAAGCGGGCAGAAGAAAGGCTAGAGCTTTACGAATGTTCACCCTTCACTGCCAGAGAAAAATATTGACAAGCCTGACAGAATTACAGGAATCGGAAGCAGAGACAGTGTATAGGGTAGGGTACCTCTGCTTGTGCCGGAGACGGCGGCCTTTCTGATCGGCTTGGTCTTGCCTAGAAACGATGTTTGAACTGGAAGCATGAGCTGGATGCTCAGCTGGCTGAGGTCCCCAGGGGTTTAAAAGCAGTTTTACATCACCGTTACAACCACACGTTGCGACGCCTTATCTTAGCTTGACCGGCATCTCAGCGAAGACCCCGAGTCCGTCAAACTCGCCAGTTACCGCCACCTTTCAGCTTCTTCCATCCCATCACCCAACGCCGCCGTCGTTGTCCGAGCTGGACAAGATTGTTGTTGCGTGGCCAGCCTCGAATCCCAGGGTCATTTTCGGCAGAACCGGACAGAGATATTCCAGGCTGATGTGCGACATGTCCCGTGCGGTTTCGACGATAAATTCAGCTCGTGGAATGGTCTACCGGCGCTGGATTTTCGCTTCGAAATCCGATTAGGACCCTTGTGACGATCACGCTTCCGGAATGCATCGTGTGGGCATGATTCGTTCATGGGTTATCTTTGACAGGATCGCGGGTCAAGTCAACTTGTATGTATCCGACCTGAACAAGAATAGTCTGTACAGTGCCGTGGTTTACAGGGTTCTTTGCAAAGGTTGAATAGCGTTTGAACTGCAGAAATATCTAGTGAAACAATTAGTTGTGTGAAGGTGAAGATATGTGCACTTCCCTTTTTGTGTACAAAATATGGTTCATTTGATGACGAGATAACTGTAGGATATTCTGCAAACAGTCATGCATATGGTCTTCGTGATTTTTTTTTTTTCCGAAGTTTGAATTTTCAAGTTCAAACTCTGCAAAATCACTATCATGGAGGTGATTGGCTTTGCACGTGCTTGAAAAGAAATAGTCAGTATCTTCATCAACACAACTCTTTTACATGCGTTGCCGTGATTGCACCAAGTAGTTATTAGCCCATCTTCGACAGCAAACCTAGCTAGTAAACTGGTCATCAGAAGATGAACGTAATGCACTTGAGAGCTGTTTGTACGAAGCCAGTACAATGAGCTTGTCCGGTTGTCGTCATTGCTGATCCCCCGTCCCCAAGAAGCTCGCACAAAACCACCGACCCAACCGAATGAATTGCAAAATTCCAGCTGCTGCTCGCTGTACTTGTACGTGCACGTGAGCGTGCCACTCGTCTGCAAAAACTGGAGCTAGCGGCCAGTCGAGGCTCGCGGCACGATTCACCAATACGCCGCCAAAAGATGTTAGCTGCCTAGCTGGTCACCACGAAGCCAAGCGATCCAGGCAGGCGTTTGATGGTCCTCTTATGCCTGACTGATAATGCTTCACTGATATGTTTGCGAAATGGGCGATGCACTAGGACAAGAGTCTGAAAAAACTTTTCTTCCTCCGGTTGTAGAACAGGCCATGGGTCCATGGCCATGCTCTCCCACTCGCTCGTCAGCATGATTCCCCTGCCCTGCATACCTTCCTTCAGCCTTGAAAATTTCGTCACCAGTAAGCACTTGAAAATTCTCTCAGGTCCAGAACTGCAGTGACGGATGAATGGAGAGTACTGTAGCGATCGCTCCTAGACTATGACCGCGGAACAGGCGAGCAAATTCACAGGATATCTGCACCTATGCATTACTGGAATACTGGTAGATATGTACACGGTAAAAAAGTATTGCAAAAACTTTCGATAGCGCTATGTTGTACATTCGTATGCCTTAACGAACTGACCGCTGTCTTTCTTTTTATTGACCGATGCTTATTCCTCATGAGACCTCCAAGAGTCTAGCCAAATCTCACTCTCTATATTCCCATTTAGCTATCCATTTAGCCAAAATTCTCTCTCTATATTTCGGTATACTCTAACAGACTAACTAAATCAGACTCTTCGTACACCTGACATGTGGCATATCTCATTTGGATCTTTCTTTTTATCACCCAGCCCTATCCTAACCCCCTTCCTTTCCCTCTCTGCAGGTGGGGCCGGGCCAAGGCAACAAGGCCAACCGGTGGCCGCCGGCCGCAGCCGTACCCGCAAAGAGGAGGAGAGCGCGAACCCGATGGGGTCCTCGGCGGGCGCGGGTGAGTGACAGAGGTAGGGGCACGGCGTGGGGAATGACGGAGGCGGCCATGGTCGCCGTGCGAGGAGCTGCGGCCGCACGCTGTGGCAGGACGGCGGCGGCGGCGGGAGCGGAGGGAGAGCACAGGAGATGGGAGCGGCCGTAGAACGGGGACGGCGACGACGACACGGTGCGAGAGCTCCGGAGCGCGCGCGAGGATGGCACGACGTGGGAGCGGCGCGGGGACGGCGATTATGGCACGACGCGAGGACGGCGACGACGGGCGCGGCGAGGGAGGGGCGCGGGCGCGAAGGCGAATCGGAGGCGAAATCGGCACGGGAGATAGGAGCGAGGCAACATGGCAAGGAAGGCGCGCTCGGTAAAGATGCCGAGGGAAGAGAAGGAGATACCGATCGGGATGGAGGAGCGAGCTAGATGGCGAGTCCGTTGGAACGGGATTTTACCGTCGTTTTTCTTTTTTTACTGAGCGGGATGGGTTTACCAAGTCTATTGAAGTTGCTCTTATGGTTCCCTTCCCAAGTTCACTATATTTGCAGAAGTGGGATTTTGAGGGCTGATAGTCCACATAAATATGAGGCCCATTAGAACTCTAGATATGAGGCCCATTGTAGTTAGCCTGTTTAGTCAGCCTATTCATACACCAGCGGCCCAGTGCCCAGCCAACATAGCATATGCGAGCGCGGTAGTCCGGTACCGCGTGTGCGGTGCGGACGGCGCCGTTGCGGGTAAACCTCCGCCAGGCTACGCGTGGAGGCGCGGTGGTCGGCCGGGTGGTGGCGCGTCATCGGCGGGCAGAGCATGGCGTCACTGCCCGCGCATGGGCCAGGACGTGGCTGATCTGAGGCTGCACCAGCGGTATGAAATGATCGCATTAGCCCTTATTCTTTGAAGTGATTAGTTGATGGTAATTCCGGTTTGGGATTTCGATGAGGGATCTGAGCTGATTTTAGCCAGGTTGCAGATTTGCAGCTAGATTAGAAGTGCAGTTTTAGCCAAGTTCCAGACTCGCAGACAGATTAGAAGTGCAGTTCCATGTATTTTGGTATGCAGACTGTGTGTGTCAATCGTCATGTTGAGGTGTCTCAAATAAACCACCTGGTACTACAGTGACACAAGCACTTCATCAAAATCACTGATGCTTTACCAAATCCTTTTTCCAAATGTTCAGAAACCAAATCTTAGTATGACCTCGCAGTACATACGACTTGTATGTCCACCTCATATAGCTTTCTAGCAGGGTTCTTCATCAATTCCAGCCCTACTCGTGCCTACTTTATTTGCCGTCTTTATACAAATTGGAATCAAAGACAGCCTAAGCTAGTAACACGAGATCTTGCAAAGCATGGCTTGCTCTCATTTGATCGCTGCAACATATGATTTTCTGATTGCATGCAAGTTAATGGCTACTTCTCTCATGTTCATTCTTTCCCTTGGGAATGGACGCGTGCAAGCAAGAGCAACTTGCACGAGAGACAGCACGCATCGGTAGACATCATTTTCAGTTCCTGCTGTTGCTTGAATGCTGTTGCTTGAATAAGGCCCTTGCATTCTTCCTGGAGATGAGGATCAATGATATGTAACACCTGATCTGGAAAATTTCTCTCCAGAAAGCTGGCGATGCTGAGCCCACCATCGAACAGAGGATCAGTTGGTCTTTTTCCTATGATCATCTCCAGAACTAGTATTCCAAAACTATAAACATCCCAACAGGTTGATGCATGAACAGTTTGACCGTACTCTAAAAAATAGAAAAAAAACAATTATCAGTGCATTCTAAAGTTAGATGGTTATGTGCATAACAGATTGCATTATACAATATAAGAGGAGATGGTAAAACTATTGATCGATACCTGGAGGGATGTATCCTATAGTTCCTGTCACTGCAACTGAACTATTGGAAACAGCTGTTGTCCTGGAATCATCGGCTAGACTTGCAATGTCGAAGTCTCCTATATGGGCATTCATATCATCATCAAGAAGGATATTAGTCGGTTTCAGATCACAGTGGACAATAGGCCTTCTACAGTCATGGTGCAAATAGGCCAACACATCAGCTACATCAGCAGCTATGCTTATTCGTTGAGTTAAGCCCAAAAGTTTTAGAACTACAAGACCACCTTTCTGATGCAACCATGTATCCAAATTCCCATTGGGCATGAACTCATAAATTAGAGCCTTGAAATCATTACCTCTATTGTCTATTTTGAGCATGCAGTTAGTATGGGAAGAAGGTTCCAATGCTGAACAATTCTCAAGGCCTCACATTCTGATACAAAACTCGAGTCTGCAAATCCCATGTCAAGGTCAAAAACCTTAATAGCCACTTCCATTTTAGCTGGAGTTAATTTCCCTCTGTATACTGAACCATAGCTTCCTCTCCCAATAAGGTTGGACTCCAAAAAATTCCCTGTAGCTTGAGCTAGATCCTTGTAAGAAACTCTAGGAAATTTCTTACCAAAAGAAAGCAACATTAAGTATGGACTTCTTGATTTCTTCTTCACAAGGAGTATAACGTAAATTGGCATTGCGCATGGCATGAAACCAAATACCATAATTAGTAAGATTGTCAAATACACTCTCCATTTTATTCTCCAAGAAACTGCAGAGCATACAGGCATATGGAGATCTTTCACTCCTCCACAAAGCCCCCAGTTGTTGTTGAGTGAAACAGCTGCTGCATTTGCAAATACTCCATTGATTGGTATTTCTCCTGTGAGATAATTGTATGATAAGTCTAGCCAAGTGAGAAATTGGAGATAAGCTATTATATGGGAAAGATTGATCATGCTCAAACTCTTCATACTGCCCAATGACATTGGAATGTTTCGTGTGATAAGGTTCTGGTCAATCTTTATTTCTTGTAGCTTTTGACAATGGCCCAAACTATCAGGAATTTCCCCAGTTAACCTCTTTGATGATTGTAGCTCTTGACAATGGCCCAAACAATACCTCCCAGTTAACCTTGAAGATTGTTGTAACCAAGGTTCAAAACCAAGAGCTGTTGGTTTCCCGAACTAGGAGGTATGAGACCTTCAAATTTGTTGCTTTGAAGGTAGAGCTCTGTTAGTTGAGTAAGACTACCAATAGAGGATGGAATTGGCCCACTGAAGTAGTTCTCCGAAAGGCTTAAAGCTCCAAGGTTTTTGAACTTTCCAATCCATGCTCCAATTGGACCTCCCAGGTTGTTTTGACCTAGTAACAGACCACTTAAGCTGGTAAGATTTCCTATGCTCTCTGGAACTACCCTGACAAGTTGTTTTTGTCTAATCCTAGGTATAGAAGACCCTTGGGCAGCTTTCCAATTGAATTTGGTATGGCTCCTTGTAGCTGATTGTCATATAATGAGAGCAATTGCAAATCAGTACAATTCCCCAAGGTGTCTAAGAATTCCCAGCCTTTACTGTCATTTGCTACAAGCTTGTTTTGGTCTAATTTTAGATATTGTAAGGATAAAAGCTTTCCTAATGAACTAGGAACATAGCCACTGAAATTGTTAAATGTGAAATCTAGTATTGTGAGGGACGAAGCATTTCATAGGGAGGCTGGGATTTGCCCTTGAAACATATTATTGTGCAAGGCAAGTGCAGCGAGGCTAGGAAGGGTATTGCCAATCGTAGCCGGTAATGCCATATGTAGAAAATTTGTGTTCACGTCCAAAATTTGAAGAGAAGAATGATTGAAAATTGCTGTCGGGATGCTACCCGATAGCTTATTCCCTCCTACTGCCAATTTCACCATACTTGACAGTTGCCTGATCTCTTCTGGAATGCTCCCTTCGAGCTGATTACCTGAAAGCGAGAGGTAATCTAGCTGAGTGATGTTTCCAAGATTTGATGGGATCATTCCAGTGAGATTATTTGTTTTAAGGTTCAGAATTCGAAGGTTAGAGAGGGCACCGATTTCAGGGTGTATTGAACCGGCTAAATTGTTTGCAGAAAGGTCTAGATAGAGTAAGCTGGAACAGTTTATAAGTGCATTAGGAGCAAAGTGCTGCAACTTGTTATTACTCATAACGAGGTACTGCAGCTTACGGAGGCAGTTAAGATCGGGCAACTGACCAGGGAAACTATATGAGGAGAGATCAAGTATCGTAAGTAAGGTTAAGTTCCCAAGAGATGGAGAGATCTGGCCTTCGAGGCTCTGGCCGATGAGGTTGAGCTCCCAGACACGCCCTAGGTGCGTTTTGCTGCATGTGACGCCATTCCAATTGCAGTAGTCGACACTGTTGTTCCAGGAATTGAAGAATCCTCTAGAATCTCTGGTGATTGCTTGCCTGAAATCGATCAGTGCAAGCACGCCCGTGCTGTTGTTGCGGGGGACCGTCGCGCAATGGATGTGTCCACACCCATAAACCAGCATCAGTGCAGTGCCAGTACCGCACTCATGGCGGACTCCACGAGCTGCAGCTTGGAGCACATACGGCCAATGCCGTTACCTGCAAGATAAGAAGCTAGCAAAATACTAGCCACTGAACCATTATGTGCTTCTATATTGTACGTGGATTATCCATTATCGCACCTTCCAATGTACATGTAAATTTGACGGACAGGAACAATAAGGTATGAATTGTATGAGATGTTGTAAGAAAACGGGAGACAGAGAAACACCTCTGCTTGGGCTTTCTTGCAGCGAACAGCATGGCATGTTTTCTCCTTTGGATTTTTTGATGAATACTTGATCAGGTCCCAGGGAGCCAGGATACCAGGGGTTTAAAAGCGTTTCTACAGGATCAATGCATCCGCACGTCTCAACCCTCACGACGACGACCCGATATGCCACAGTGCAGACCTCAACGTAGCTTGACCTGAGCTAGCTGGAGTAGAATTTTACGCTGGTAAAATTCAAACGTGAAAAATGTTAGTCTGCGAAAAATCAACCTGTCAGTGTCCATATGCGGCTTGTTTCGCAGGTCCGCGCGACCATCGCTGCCGCCGTCTCGCCTTCTGGTTGAAACGTTGAATCCTTTTCCTCTCGTGCGAATGGGCCGGGATTGGGGCTGATCCCTGTCCTCTGGTGCTGCTCGGCCTGGTCTATTCATAGTTACCGGCCCGGCCAACCGAGCGACCTCTCCGGCCTAACTCTTCCAACGGCCCAGTCAGGGACGTCACAAACTCTGCCGCTGCAAGCATGCAGGAATGGCGGGTGGCGGCGCACGTCATTTGAGGGTGGAGGGTGGCGGCGCAAAGGGCACGGACCAGCGCGCAGCCGACCAGCAGACTCTTGAACGGTATGCAAAGGATCTCATTTGCCCTTACACTTCAAAGTAAAATTATAGGTTATAACTGTGGTTTGAGACGGGTGAAAGTGTGATATCCCAGTCGCGAGACCAATATGGTCACGATACAAATGGGGAATTTAGAGAAAGAAATCGAAAAATCAGAGAGGAAAAGTGGAGCACGAGAGGAGGAAGAGATAGCTGGCAGGGAAGAATCAGTTCATTTCTTTCATGCCGATCACCACAAGTCTCGCGTTACATATAGGCGGACGCAGCCACAAAAATCACACCACGCACACAAGCCCACGGTCCAAACAGAAAGAAGTCCAACGATTACATGTCCACGAATCACTCCCCCCCCCCCCCCCCCCCCCCCCCGCCCCGAAGAACCAATCGGTCCCCAAACTGGTGCAAATGGAAATCGAGCCTTCACCACATAATAATCCTCCCAAGTCGCCATATCAACAGGAAGACTAGTCCACTTGATCAGCACTTGCGTGATAGCTAAATCACCTTTCTTCACCACGTGACGATCAAGAATAACTTTAGGGAACACCTCCACCACGTCAAGCTGAGGCAGAGTAGACACATCTGAAAACACAGGAGTAAAATCTGGGATAGAGGACTTCAGTTGGTGGATTCAGGGGACTTCCTTTATAGCTGATGCCCTGGTGCTTCCTCTTGGTGCTTATGATATGGTGTTAGGGATGGACTGGCTGGAACAATTTAGACCAACGGCTTGTGATTGGCAGGAGAGATGGGTTAAATTTAGAGAAAGCGATTCGAGATGCTTTTCAGCTTTATTAGGTTACACACTTGCAGACTTGCAGTTGGATCCCTAATTAGGGAGGTCGCCCCCATATAATTTGTGTGATGTGTATGTGTTGAGCGCCATACCAAGTTTGTTGTCTAAGAATTCACCTAATACTAGTCACTAAATCATCAAAGCGATCTGATATACTTTATGGGATATTTTATTCTTTCTCAAATTCCAATTTCTAAATGTTCAAAACACAAATTTTAGCATGATCTGGTAGTACATACTACATACTTGTCTTTCCACCACGTATGGCTTTCTAGCAGGGTAGTTCATCAATTTCAGCATGTTGCTCATGTCCAATTTGCCATCTTTAGGCCGATTGCATTCAAAGACAACACAAGATCTAGTGAACCATGGCTTCCTTTCACTTTATTGCTGCAACATATGACTTTATGATTGCATGCAAGTTAATGGCTACTTCTCTCATGTTCATTCTATCCCTTGGGAATGGACGCGTGCAAGCAAGAGCAACTTGCACGAGAGATAGCACGCATTGATAGACCTTGTTTTCTGTTACCGATGCTGCTTTAATGAAGCCCTTGCATTCTTCTTGGATATGAGGATCAATGATATGTAACATCTGATATAGAAAATTTTTCTCCACAAAGCTGTTAATGCTGAGCCTACCATCAAACATAGAATCGGTTGGTCTTTTCCCTATAATCATCTCCAGGAGTAGTATTCCAAAACTATAAACATCCCCAAAGGTTGATGCATGAACAGTTTGAGCATACTCTGCAAAGATAAAGAAAAAAATTATTGAGTGCATACCAGATTGCATTATACAAATACAAGAGGAGATGGCAAAATTCTTGATTTATACCTGGAGCGATATACCCAATAGTTCCTCTAACAGCGAGTGAACTACTACAACCTGAATGTCCAACTGCTATTGATCTGGAATCGATGACAAGACTTGCAATGCCAAAGTCTCCCAAATGAGCATTCATGTCATCATCAAGAAGTATATTGGTTGGTTTCAGATCACAGTGGACAATAGGCCTTCCACAGTCATGGTGTAAATAGGCCAGTGCATTGACCATGCCAACACCTATGCTTAGTCTTTGAGCTAAGCCCAAAAGTTTTGGAGCTACACCACCACGTTTCTGATGCAACCATGTATCCAAATTCCCGTTGGGCATGAACTCATAAATTAGGGCTTTGAAATCATTACCATTATTGTCAATGGTTGAGAAGGCAGTTAGTATTGGAAGAAGATTGCGATGTCGAATGGTTCTCAAAGACTCACATTCAGAGATAAAACTTCTGTCCGCAAATCTTGTCTCAAGGTCAAAGACCTTAATGGCAACTTCGATTTTAGCTCGAGTTAACTTCCTTTTGTATACTGAACCATAGCTTCCTCTTCCAACTAGTTTGATCTCTGGGAAGTTCTCTATAGCTTGGGCTAGAACCTTGCAAGAAACTCTTGGGAATTTCTTACCAAAAGAAAGCAATAATAAGTATGGTCTTCTTGGTGCCTTCTTCCCAATGAATATAACATAAATAATTGTCATCCCGAGTGACATGAAGATAAATGTGAGGATCAGTAAGATGGTCAGATAGCATTTCCATTCTATTACCCGGGAAACTGCAGGGCATGCAGGTATATGGAGATCCATCGCTCCTCCACAGATACCCCCAGTTGCCATTGAGTGAAACAGCCGTTGCATTTGCAAATACTTCATTGATTGGTATTTCTCCTTGGAGGTGATTGTATGAAAGATCCAGCTTATTGAGAAGTGATAGATCCTTCAAAATGGTTGGAATGGTGTCAGACAAGTTATTGTGTGAAAGATTTAGTGTTTTTAAGCTCTGTAGGCCCTTGAAAGATGTTGGAATGTTTCCTGTGAGGTGATTTTGGTCCATTAGGAGGATTTCTAATTGTAGACACTTGCCAAAAGTATCTGGGATTTCTCCACTAAGATTGTTTGACAAAAAACGTATGTCCGTGAGCTGTTTAAGTTTGCTAATATCTAGAGTGTCACCTTGTAGATTGTTCTGGCTAAGGTCGAACAATACGAGTTTTCAAGTTTTCCAAAGTTCGGTGGTATATACCCTTGAAGATTGTTATAGCTAAGGCCCACCCATAGGAGGTATTGAAGATTTCCCAAGCTAGCTGGTATGGAACCATCAAATTCGTTTTTGCTTAGCAATAGGTATACCAACGGAGTAAGATTGCTAATAGAGGATGGGATTGGCCCAGTGAAGTTGTTCAATTGCAGATTTAGTTTTTCTAGGCTTTTTAAATTTTCAATCCATCCATCAATTGTACCATTAAAATTGTTCTCACCAAGTTCAAGCCAAATTAAGGCACTAAGTTTCCCTATACTCTTTGGAACATGCCCAGACAAGCTGTTTCCACCCAACAGAAGCTGTCGAAGGCTGGTCGGTAGGTTACCAATCGACTTTGAAAGAGATCCCTGCAGCTCATTATTAGAGAGTGAGAGTACATCAAGGGATCTACAGTTTCTTAATGCATTAAGAAACTCCCAGTCCGGGTTGTTCCTTGCTACAAGCTGGTTAACCCCAAGGTTTAGGAAAGTCAAATTTGATAGTTTTCCTAAAGAGGTAGGAATTCACCTTGTGAAATTATTATATGATAAATCTATCACCTCTAGCCCCAGAGCATTATTGCCTAGGGAATCTGGAATGGGACCTTCAAACTTGTTGCTTCCCAACGTAAGCTGTATGAGATTAGGGAGAAGTCGGGGGCAGAGCCGAAGGTCTCGGCGAGCCTCTCGAGCCGAAGTCATGGCAAGGCCGACGGTCGGCGAGCCCCTCAAGCCGAAGTCGGAGGCGAGGGCGAAGCCGAAGGTGACGACGAAGTTGTTGACGATGCCGAAGGTGACGGCGAGCCTCTTGAGCCGAAGTCGGAGGCGACGCCGAAGGAGACGGCGAGCCCCTCGAGCTGAAGGTGACGGTGAGGGCGACGCCGGGGGCGAACCCGAAGGTCCCGGCGAGCCTCTCGAGCCGAAGTCGGAGGCGAGGGCGAAGCTTTGAGCGCCAGTCTTTGTCGAATCTTCAACTTAAGTGAAGTTGATTCGACGATTTGTACCTGAAAGTGGTGATGTATTTGCAACGGGTATGGATGGCTCGGCGGCCATTTCTCAAAGTTATCCATAAACATGAGTGTCTTTTGCACTCTCCTTTTTCTTGGCCGAAGGTGTTTTGGATTCGTATCCCTTAGGATCGATAGCCCCTTGGCTTGTTAGTACTTATTGCACTTTTCTTTTTCTTAGCCGAATGTGTTTCGGCTTTGCATTCCTTGGGATCGATAGCCCCTTGGCTTTTTTGTGCTTGTTGCATTTTTTTTCTTAGCCGAAGGTGTTTTGGCTTCGCATCCCTTAGGATCGATAGCCCCTTGGCTTTCTTTTGAGGTCATAAGTCTCTTAGCTCCTCGGAGCTATTCTTTTTTTGCCATGCATGATGATGTTCATGCAATGAGATGATTTGATGTATGCTTTTGATGCATATGAATGGAGATGGATGCATTTGCAAAGATACGGCAGGGTTTGCCATTTCCAGATCCTTGAAGCTGATAAGGACTGAAGGTCAAGACAGTGCTCTTGAATACCAGAGCGGATGAATTGCCATTGTTAAGGTGGAATCCATATGTTGATGAAGACTGATGAACACCAAAAGAATCCAATCCAATAGCCAGTAAGAGCCGGAGGTCAATAAGAGATATCTCTTGATGAAAACCTATAAACTCTGAAAACCAATGTATCAAGCACTTAGGTTTGGGATGAAAACCAATATTCTTGCAAAATGAATGCGAAGGTCTAGCATAAAGGGGTTAGCCTAAGGCGGCGAAGGAGTGTTTACCTTGAAGAAAACCTGCATGTTAGTGAAGGCAAATTTCATTGTATAAAAAATGTATAACTTTCAAAAACATCACCTCTGGCTGAGTGTTTTGGGTGAAGTCTGGATTGGAGGTCATAAGGTGTTTTGGCTTCAAGACCCTTAGGTCTGGAAGCCCCTTGCCATTCAAGTGCTATTGCACTTTTAGATAAGTATGCGAAGTTTGCGGGGCATGCGAACTTTGCTATCTTACACAACTAAAGCATTCAAGATGCGATGATCGATGTTTGCAACTCTTCGTTGCTTCGACCCAAGACAAGCGGAAACACTTAGACAAAAGTAGTTAAGCGTCACAAGGTAGATAAGCATCTCTAGGTGTGGTACCTTCGGGATATTTTTGCTTGGAGTTCTCTAGCACATTCTTTGCTTGCAGAGGTTCTTAGCTTAAAGAAACAGCGATTTAAAGTAGTGAAGAATGCTTGTAAATGACTTGGTCCCTCAAGGACCTTCTAACCTCAATTTCCGAAATATATTCTTTGCTTCTGAAGGTTACTTGTTTGGAGAGAACATGATCTGAGGTGAGCAAAAATCGCCCTATAAATGACTTGGTCTCTTGAGGACCTTCGAACTTCAATTTCTGAAATATATTCTTTTCTTCTGAAGGTTCTTTGCTTGAAGAGAGTCCACATCCATGACTAAGGAAAGCCAATTAAGTCAAGGATTTTCATCCCAACTTTCTCTACAAGTTAATAAAAGCCATAACCTTCTCCGATGGTTAATAGAGATTTTAAAACCAATATGGTGATAATCTTCGCCATAATCTTCTTCAATAGCCCTGACCTTCTTTAGGTCAATGAAGGTAGAAAACTAATAAAGTCATAACCTTCTCAAAAAAGCCAAGTATGATAACTCTGCACTTTTGGAAGAGAAATTATCCTCAAGAGAGGGGTTAGTGAGTTAATTTCACTATGTAGAACAAACTTAGTTGGAGAACTATAAGCTTAGAGAACTTAAAACATGCAAATGCAATACCAGATAAATAATAAGCGAAGTTTTTTAAATGATACACCCTGCAAAATAGAGGTTAGTGAGAGAAAATTTAAATAAATAAGATGAACATGGACTTTGAATAATTATCTTGTAAGCAAAGTAGAAAACCAATGAGTCCAAAACCTTGTCATGACCTTCTCAACGAATCATGCCTTTTTTTAAATCATCATTAGTATTGCTCGACTCCGGGTGGCGAAATAAGCTTCGATGGTGAATTGCCACTAGCTTGATATATAAATATTACGTTGCTTCTTCAATCGAAGGTGACAAGATTGTGGGCCTTGGGTGCCCGTATGCATGCCTTGATTTTGCTTTTACTTTTGCTTTTGTGGCCGTGGCTTCTTGCATGGCTTCAAAATGAATGATTGAAGGTTGCAATGAAAAGCTGGAGGCCTGCCTGGAGCGAAAGTGATGAGCAGTTGGCCTGCCTCATGCGAAGGTGGCAATGCGAAGGTCCAGCAGCTTTGCTTGTACCTACCTTTTTTTACCGAAGGTTCTTTACTTCTTGTGAGAGGAGCAAAACGACAAGCGATGGTTCTTGCTCTACGCATATTGAGTTGAGCATCGGTCACTCATGAAAAAGATGGTCGTGCCTCCTCGCGACCTCACCTCCTCAACGGACCACTTGGGCCGAAGCTGCTGGGCTCCGGTTGTTGCTGTCGGTGACGCATGCAGGAAGCTTTGGATCCAAGAGGGCGTCGAAGCTGCCGGCGGCAGCTTGGATCCGCTCGGCGTGCGGAGATATCGAAGGTTATGAGGTGATGGCATCGCTACCTGCAACCTGTCCTGACACCTTCGATTCATGAGGTGTTAGGTAAATATTTCTTCACTGAACTAGAAAGGAGGCACTAGCATATACAGACACGTATATAGACTGAAGTATTCGCAAGGGAGTCTCCTTCGCAGCCTAGTCAAAGAAAAGCAAGGAGCGAAGGTGACGTAAAGAGGCATCGATCCACTCGGCGTGCAGAGATACCGAGGGTTGAGGTGATGACTTCACTACCTGCAACCTGTCTTGGCACCTTCGATTGAGATTTGCAAAGAAAGTAGCCTGCTTAGAGCTCCGAGTTTCTGTTGACTTGACGTAGGTGAGCACCTTCGGCCCGTTGGGAATGAGCACATGAACCAGGCTGTCCTAGCATCACCAAAGGAGCACGTCACCTCTGTATCACTCCCTAAGCAGCGATCAGATGGACGCACCCGAGGTCTACCCGGACGAGCTCTTCGCCTCTTCCTCATCTGGTCCGTGCCACGGCGTTCCTTCCCCCTTCGCGCTATCCACTGTCTGGTGCGACCGAATCTAATCTGTGGTTGATCTGGTCGGGCGCGCAGCGGCGGTGGCGGCAAGGATGTGGAGATGGTCAGGGAGTGCCTCCACGTGGGGATCTGGAACGGCTCCACAAGCAGCGCTGCAGGTTGTGTAGTCTCCTGCCCGTCTTGCGTTGTTAATTCCTGGAGATGCGAGCTTCTCAAAGGTTGAAAAATTGATCTCTAATCTACGTGTGCTGCTTTGCTGTTTCAGGGGATGCTTCTGCATCTAAGCCGGAAGAGGTGAAATTTCGCCTGCCTGGTGGTAAGGTCAAGAAAAAGGTTGGTTCCCTCACACAGTTCTTATAATTCACCTCATATTGAGTCACGATGATTACTGGCCTACTAAATCTACTGTTAAATGATAGTTTGAAGTTCAGAAATTCGAGTTATGTTTTGTGAGAGTGTACCTCACAGGAGCGTCCAGATATTTTGATTTTTTGTGTTCAGTCCGGAGATGATAGGTGGAGTTTTTGGGTAATCCTTTTCAAAAGGGAAACAAAAAGAGAGTTTGGAACAATGTTCTATGAGTTAAGCTGCTGGTTGTTTTATAAATGAATTGTTAAGCACAAGCAGATCTTCCTCTTGCTGCTCAGAAGATAGATGGAGTTTGGGGTCAGTTCCATTCAAAAGAAGAAAAGCAAGACTTCGGGATCATGTCCTCTGAATTAAGCAGCTGGGATGCTTCCCAAACAAATAGTTTGATTTCTCATAATCAGTTGTGAGCTTTACTTTTTTTCCGTTTTTAATTGATAGACTAACCGTTGAAATGTGGAATGCACATATAATCATATAATTAATACCATCTATTTGTCTTGTCAACTTCTCAAACTGTATCTAACAAGAAAAAGGTGAGAATGCTCATGCTGAAGCTTGTCATGGTCTTCTATCTAGATCACGACTGCAGATTACTGGAGTTACTTTCCCTTTTGATTGCCTCATTCGGATCGATATTATTCTTTCTTTTGTTTCAGTTCCGGCCACCGTGTGCCAGCAGATGGACTCTGTCATCAATACCAAAGGTATTATTATTTTCTTTTAGTTCCGTGCTTTGATGACGTGCTTTCCGGTTACTCTCCTCATCGCACAAATTTTGTTGATTCAGCCCCTGAACAGCAGCGTGATCTTAGTAGAGAATGTGAGAGAGTCCGTTCTACCTCAATGACATCTGAACAAAGGGAGGAAAGGAACAAGAAACGACGAGAGGCTTACAAAAGGAAGAAGTGTGATGCAAACAACAAGAAAAATGACCCTGGTTTTCCCCGTTGGAGTGAACGTGTCCATCACATCTTTTTGACATCTGAAAACCGTTTAAATTCTCTGTAGATTGTAGTACAAAGGATTTTAATATTAATGGCTCTAATACTAATGCATCCGGCGTCAGCGTTACTACCATGCCTGAATAGCCAATGGGTATGGGTTGGCACCGCGCTCTAACAGTGCCGTGTCATTTAATTTACGATTCGCTATCATTTAGGGTTTTGGTTTGACTGATGGTTCCTGTGTTTTGCGGTTTCCTTCTTGCTGATGATACCGAGGGGCTTACGCGAGGGGTTGCCGATCAATTCTTTTCGGGCGACTCCTATATATTTAGTCATGGTTCAGCAAGAAGGTACAGAAGCTGTATACCCCCATCGTGGAAGAAGAGACGAGCACGTCGTTGCAGATCCATCCTCGCCGATCTCGCAAGCTTCTCTCCTTCTTCACCGCCGTGAAAATGACCTCTGCACCGATCCCTACAACTTCGCCAGCCGGACCGCTCGTGATTTCGGTTCACAAGGTTATTATATACCCATGGGACAATGTTGCCGCATGATGGTGTTTGTTTGCTTTAATATGTGGTTTTTAATTTCAATAGTCGATATGGGCAGCAAGCCAATTCTTTCGCTTGCAATAAAGATGGTCTACGCAGACCCCCTGCCATCGTGCATCGAGCCAACAAATTATAGGTCAGTTCCAAATCCTCAAGTGGTAGATTGTGTTCTCTACATATTGCTCTGAAACGTACGCGTTTGAAGGTAAAAAATCCATATTTTTGAAAAATCAATATAGTTGGTCTACTTCATTTTGCACTCACATCCATTATGTCAAATGTAGATTTACGCAGCTGGCTACGCATTCAACATCGTGAAATACGGCAACTTGCATGTGAGGCCTTTGATGGAGAGAATGGACACGTCATAACGCACGCATAAGATTTATCTGGCTCAATATTATCGCCCAATTTTTGGATTGTTAGTTATATTTGGTTTTGTAATAATCGGTTGATGCTTAAATAATTTCGTGATCACTATCTTCCCTATTTTTTAATGAAAATTGTTTGTACATGGGGTGAATCAGTATCCAAGCTGTTCGGTAGAGCAGAACGGTTTGGCCCAACACACAAGTTGATATGTTGGCACACGAAGCAAATGTATACTAGCAACTACTTCCTGGCGATGTCAAACACTATCTATGTCTAGGTTTTTTGGGTTAATTATCTTCTTTTATGATATAATTTGAATGAACTATTTGTGGTATACTTTATACAATGTGGTTACATAATTTTCAATATTTCGGGATATTTTTTGCTGCAGTAGAATTTTTCTCCCGTCCGTAGAATATAAGAAGGAAGGCGAGGAAAGAGAAGAATGGAGCATCCGGCATGCACAAGTTGGGCAGTGGCGCTGTGGTAGCATATCTCGTGTAATGTGGACATCGTTGAATGTGGTATCCAAAATGAAAGTATAGCAAACGACAAACTTAAGTGTTGACGGATAGCCAAACCAGGTCCTGCGGAACGCACGCGCCACGCTTGCCAGAACGTTCGCGGCAGACTCGCACGTCGCCTGACTCCCCGCTCGCCTCGCTTGCACACTACGTAGCCTTAGGAAAGTCCGTTGGAGCACTGCTCTTGTACTTGCATAAATATACTCAAGATCAATGGAATTGGTGTGTTGGATCAATTCCTCTTTCATTAAGGCCGATGATGGATTTCGTGAATTCATGGAGGCTGAAAAGTGACAGAAATTAAAAAGCAAAACTATCGTACATGGCTGGCGCATACATTGAGGTTTGATTTGCAAAGAATATTAAAGAAACTGATAGAACGAAGTACCACATCATCACTTTCTCTTTAATACAACATCCTTGTATTATAACTTCAGTACTAAAATTACATAACGTCTCCATTGTTTCTTTAATTTGTAGTGCTTTTCATATAATGATGTCCCAAACTATTCCGTGCGAATGCACGGATTGAAGCATGCCTAGTTTTAGGGAATCATAGTCTGCTTTGTTTTCCCTTTGACGTATATGACGTTTGGATTACATGCATTCCGCTGGCTATTTCTTTCATGTTCATTCGTTCGCTTGGTATTGGTTTCGTACAGGAAAGTGCTACTTCCAGCACGGAGACCAAGCATTGATGAACCGCACTTTCTGATGCCGTCTTTGCTTCAGCAAAGTTCTTGCATTCTTCTGTCAGGTGAGCATCGATAACGTGAAATATTTCATGTGGAAAGCTGGCATCCACAAAGTTGACAATGCTGACTCCATCCTTGAACGTTGGATCTGTTGGTCTCCTTCCAGTCATCATTTCCAGAAGTATTATCCCAAAACCATAAACATCGTCAGAAGGTGATGCATGGCGACCACCTCCCGCGTACTCTGAAGGGAGATAAATTCAGAAGCTAGATAGTTAGTAACATAGTACTCTAAAGAGAGATAATTCTACGTAGAGACGAACAGACAACGTGGGATTAAGCGAGCAAGAAGAATTGGGTTAAGCGGTGAAACCGGACACACCCAACTCTCTTGTTCATACGATCCCTAACATAGTATACCTGGAGCAATGTACCCGATAGTCCCCTTCACACCGACTGATGAACTTATTAAACCAGCTGGTCCAGACAAAGAATCTTGGTAGAAACTTGCAATACCGAAGTCTCCTAGAAGAGCATTCATATCATCATCCAGAAGAATATTGCTAGGCTTCAGATCACAATGGATGGTGGTCCTTCCGCAGTCATGGTGTAAATAGTCCAATGCATCAGCTATGTTAACAGCTATGCTTATTCTTTGAGTCAAGCTCAGTGGTTCGTGAGCCTTTCCGTCCCCTTTGGGATGGAGCCATTTGTCCAGGTTCCCATTAGCCATGAATTCATAAACTAAAGCTTTGAAAACACGGCCTGTATTGTCTACCGTGGAGCAAGCAGTTACGATGGAAAGGAGATTTCTATGCTGGATGCTTCTCAGAGCTTCAAATTTAGAGATGAGGGATGCTGCCTGACAAGTTGTTGTGTGAAAGATTTAGTGTTCTCAATGTCTTCAGGTTGCCAAAGGCTGTTGGGATGCTTCCTGTTAGAAAGTTTTGGTCCATTTGCAGACTCACTAGGTCAAGGCACTTGCCCAAAGAATCAGGTATTGGACCAGTAAGCTCATTCGAAGAAATATCTAATGTATTTAGATGTCCAAAGGTACTAATAGGAGTTATGTCACCCCGGAGAGCATTGTCGCTAAGATGCAACTCTATGAGTTGTTGAAGGTTTGCAAAGTTCGTTGGTATATACCCTTGAAGGTTGTTATAGCTTAGATCCAGATATTGGAGCCGTCGAAGATTTCCCAAGCTAGTTGGTATGGAACCCTCAAATCCATTTTCGTTTAGGTAGAGGTGTGCCAACTGAGTAAGATTGCTGATAGAGGATGGGATTGGCCCAGTGAAGTTGTTCGATTGCAGACTTAGTTTTGTTAGGCTTTTTAAATTTTCAATCCATCCTTCAACTGTACCACTAAAATTGTTCTCACCAAGTCCAAGCCATGTTAAGGCACTAAGTTTCCCTATACTCTGTGGAACTTGCCCAGACAAGCTGTTTCCACCCAACAGAAGCACTTGAAGTCTGTAGATAGGTCACCGATTGACTGTGGAAGAGATCCCTGCAGCTTATTGTAAGAGATTGAGAGTACCTTAAGGGATCTACAGTTTCTTAATGCATTAAGAAAGTCCCAATCCTGGTTGTTCCTTGCTACAAGCTGGTTAACCTCAAGGTTTAGGAAAGTCAAATTCGAAAGTTTTCCCAAAGAGGTGGGAATTCGCCCTGTGAAATTATTAAATGATAAATCTATCATCTCTAGCCCCAGAGCATTATTGCCTAGGGAATCTGGAATGGAACCTTCAAACGTGTTGTTTGCCAACGTAACCTCTAGGAGATCAGGGAGAAGTTCTCCTATATTAGGTGGCAATACCTTGCCTGGCATATTGAACTCTAGACTTAGATATTGTAGAGAAGAAAGACGAAAGAAGGCTTGTGGGATTTCACCTGAAAGCCTATTCTCTCCAAGGATTAAGGTTTTTAACTTTAATTGGCCAAGCTCACCAGGAATGCTTCCATTGAGTTGATTTGACCTCAGATTGAGATATCCTAGATTGGATAGTAGGCCTAATTTCGGAGGAATTGAACCCACCAGCAAGTTTGAAGATAAATCGATGACAGTCAAGTTGGAGCAGTTTGTAAGTGCATCAGGAATTATCCCAGACAAACTGTTGTTGTTCAAAGAAAGATATTGCAGTTGTTGGAGGCGGCCAAGAAGAGGTAAGGGACCAACAAAGTTATTATAGGAGAGGACAAGGGTATTAAGGAAAGTAAGGTTGCCAAGAGAGGAGCTGATTTGGCCTGACAAACTTTGTGTTGACAGTTGGAGCCCCCAGACGCGCCGTGGTTGCTCCAAGGTGCACTGGACACCATTCCAGTGACAGAAGTGGGACCTCGTGGTCCAATTGCTCAAGGCTCTGTGTGGATCGCTGGTGATGCCCCGCTTGAAGTCGAGCAGTGCCTGCAGATCGATGCTGTTCTTATGAACCGTTGAGCAGTGGACGTTTCCAACTCCATAGCACAGCAGCAGCAATGGCAATAGTATAAGCATGGGCATGGCGAGTTTCGCCGGCTGCTCTGAATGGTACATGATGCACTTAACTCTCGCCTGCAAAATATAAAGCATAAACTTGGCGGCATATTATGTGCAAATGCGCAAACTAGAGGAACTAAGTCGTGTCCTTGCTTGCAATCATATTAGGTTCTCCAAGAATAATTCGGTCTGTGTGTTTCTCCATTTTATTGTAAGAATGAAGCGAACAGAAGAAAGGCTAAATCTCGACGGATGTTCACGCTTGATAAGCCTAATAGAGTTACAAGAAGTAGAAGTAGAGAGCGTAAGGTAGGGTAGGGTACCTCTGCCGTGCCGGAGAACACAAAACGGCAGCCTTTCTGATCGGCTTGCTGCTCTGCCTTGCCCAGAAACGATGTTTGAACTGGAAGTATGAGCTGGATGCTCAGCTGGCTGAGGTCCCCAGGGGTTTAAAAACAGTTTTACATCACCGTTACAACCACACATTGCGACGCCTTATCTTAGCCTGACCGGCATCTTAGCGAAGACCCCGAGTCCGTCAAACTCGCCAGTTACCGCCACTTTTCAGCTTCTTCCATCCCATCACCCAGCGCCGCCGTCGTTGTCCGAGCTGGACAAGATTGTTGTTGCGTGGCCAGCCTCGAATCCCAGGGTCATTTTCAGCAGAACCGGACAGAGATATTCCAGGCTGATGTGCGACATGTCCCGTGCGGTTTCGATGACGATAAATTCAGCTCGTGGAATGGTCTACCGGCGCTGGATTTTCGCTTCCAAATCCGATTAGGAGCTTTGTGACGAGGGAGGGAGGGCGAATCGGAGGCGAAATCGGCAGGGGAGATAGGAGCGAGGCGAAATCGGCGAGTCCGTTGGAACGGAATTTTACCTTCGTTTTTCTTTTTTTACTGAGCGGGATGGGTTTACCGAGTCTATTGAAGTTGCTCTTATGGTTCCCTTCCCGAGTTCACTATAATCGCAGAAGTGGGATTTTGAGAGCTGATAGTCCATATAAATATGAGGCCCATTAGAACTCTAGATATGAGGCCCATTGTAGTTAGCTGTTTAGTCAGCCTATTCATACACGACCTGCGGGCGCTCACGCCAAACACCAGCGGCCCAGTGCCCAGCCAACATAGCACATGCGAGCGCGGTAGTCCGGTACCGCGTGTGCGGTGCGGACGACGCCGTTGCGGGTAAACCTCCGCCAGGCTACGCGTGGAGGCGCGGTGGTCGGCCGGGTGGCGGCGCGTCATCAGCGGGCAGAGCATGGCGTCACTGCCCGCGCATGGGCCAGGACGTGGCTGATCTGAGGCTGCACCAGCGGTATGAAATGATCGCATTAGCCCTTACTCTTTGAAGTGATTAGTTGATGGTAATTCCGGTTTGGGATTTCGATGAGGGATCTGAGCTGATTTTAGCCAGGTTGCAGATTTGCAGCTAGATTAGAAGTGCGGTTTTAGCCAGGTTCCAGACTCGCAGACAGATTAGAAGTGCAGTTCCATGTATTTTGGTATGCAGACTGTGTGTGTCAATCGTCATGTTGAGGTGTCTCAAATAAACCACCTTGTACTACAGTGACACAAGCACTTCATCAAAATCACTGATGCTTTACCAAATCCTTTTTCCAAATGTTCAGAAACCAAATCTTAGTATGACCTCGCAGTACATACGACTTGTATGTCCACCTCATATAGCTTTCTAGCAGGGTTCTTCATCAATTCCAGCCCTACTCGTGCCTACTTTATTTGCCGTCTTTATACAAATTGGAATCAAAGACAGCCTAAGCTAGTAACACGAGATCTTGCAAAGCATGGCTTGCTCTCATTTGATCGCTGCAACATATGATTTTCTGATTGCATGCAAGTTAATGGCAACTTCTCTCATGTTCATTCTTTCCCTTGGGAATGGACGCGTGCAAGCAAGAGCAACTTGCACGAGAGACAGCACGCATCGGTAGACATCATTTTCAGTTCCTGCCGTTGCTTGAATAAGGCCCTTGCATTCTTCCTGGAGATGAGGATCAATGATATGTAACACCTGATCTGGAAAATTTCTCTCCAGAAAGCTGGCGATGCTGAGCCCACCATCGAACAGAGGGTCAGTTGGTCTTTTTCCTATGATCATCTCCAGAACTAGTATTCCAAAACTATAAACATCCCAACAGGTTGATGCATGAACAGTTTGACCGTACTCTAAAAAATAGAAAAAAAACAATTATCAGTGCATTCTAAAGTTAGATGGTTATGTGCATAACAGATTGCATTATACAATATAAGAGGAGATGGTAAAACTATTGATCGATACCTGGAGGGATGTATCCTATAGTTCCTGTCACTGCAACTGAACTATTGGAAACAGCTGTTGTCCTGGAATCATCGGCTAGACTTGCAATGTCGAAGTCTCCTATATGGGCATTCATATCATCATCAAGAAGGATATTAGTCGGTTTCAGATCACAGTGGACAATAGGCCTTCTACAGTCATGGTGCAAATAGGCCAACACATCAGCTACATCAGCAGCTATGCTTATTCGTTGAGTTAAGCCCAAAAGTTTTAGAACTACAAGACCACCTTTCTGATGCAACCATGTATCCAAATTCCCATTGGGCATGAACTCATAAATTAGAGCCTTGAAATCATTACCTCTATTGTCTATTTTGAGCATGCAGTTAGTATGGGAAGAAGGTTCCAATGCTGAACAATTCTCAAGGCCTCACATTCTGATACAAAACTCGAGTCTGCAAATCCCATGTCAAGGTCAAAAACCTTAATAGCCACTTCCATTTTAGCTGGAGTTAATTTCCCTCTGTATACTGAACCATAGCTTCCTCTCCCAATAAGGTTGGACTCCAAAAAATTCCCTGTAGCTTGAGCTAGGTCCTTGTAAGAAACTCTAGGAAATTTCTTACCAAAAGAAAGCAACATTAAGTATGGACTTCTTGATTTCTTCTTCACAAGGAGTATAACGTAAATTGGCATTGCGCATGGCATGAAACCAAATACCATAATTAGTAAGATTGTCAAATACACTCTCCATTTTATTCTCCAAGAAACTGCAGAGCATACAGGCATATGGAGATCTTTCACTCCTCCACAAAGCCCCCAGTTGTTGTTGAGTGAAACAGCTGCTGCATTTGCAAATACTCCATTGATTGGTATTTCTCATGTGAGATTATTGTATGATAAGTCTAGCCAAGTGAGAAATTGGAGATAAGCTATTATATGGGAAAGATTGATCATGCTCAAACTCTTCATACTGCCCAATGACATTGGAATGTTTCGTGTGATAAGGTTCTGGTCAATCTTTATTTCTTGTAGCTCTTGACAATGGCCCAAACTATCAGGAATTTCCCCAGTTAACCTCTTTGATGATTGTAGCTCTTGACAGTGGCCCAAACAATACCTCCCAGTTAACCTTGAAGATTGTTGTAACCAAGGTTCAAAACCAAGAGCTGTAGGTTTCCCGAACTAGGAGGTATGAGACCTTCAAATTTGTTGCTTTGAAGGTAGAGCTCTGTTAGTTGAGTAAGACTACCAATGGAGGATGGAATTGGCCCACTGAAGTAGTTCTCCGAAAGGCTTAAAGCTCCAAGGTTTTTGAACTTTCCAATCCATGCTCCAATTGGACCTCCCAGGTTGTTTTGACCTAGTAACAGACCACTTAAGCTGGTAAGATTTCCTATGCTCTCTGGAACCACCCCTGACAAGTTGTTTTTGTCTAATCCTAGGTATAGAAGACCCTTGGGCAGCTTTCCAATTGAATTTGGTATGGCTCATTGTAGCTGATTGTCATATAATGAGAGCAATTGCAAATCAGTACAATTCCCCAAGGTGTCTAAGAATTCCCAGCCTTTACTGTCATTTGCTACAAGCTTGTTTTGGTCTAATTTTAGATATTGTAAGGATAAAAGCTTTCCTAATGAACTAGGAACATAGCCACTGAAATTGTTAAATGTGAAATCTAGTATTGTGAGGGACGAAGCATTTCATAGGGAGGCTGGGATTTGCCCTTGAAACATATTATTGTGCAAGGCAAGTGCAGCGAGGCTAGGAAGGGTATTGCCAATCGTAGCCGGTAATGCCATATGTAGAAAATTTGTGTTCACGTCCAAAATTTGAAGAGAAGAATGATTGAAAATTGCTGTCGGGATGCTACCCGATAGCTTATTCCCTCCTACTGCCAATTTCACCATACTTGACAGTTGCCCGATCTCTTCTGGAATGCTCCCTTCGAGCTGATTACCTGAAAGCGAGAGGTAATCTAGCTGAGTGATGTTTCCTAGATTTGATGGGATCATTCCAGTGAGATTATTTGTTTTAAGGTTCAGAATTCAAAGGTTGAAGAGGGCACCGATTTCAGGGTGTATTGAACCGGCTAAATTGTTTGCAGAAACATCTAGATAGAGTAAGCTGGAACAGTTTGTAAGTGCATTAGGAGCGAAGTGCTGCAACTTGTTATTGCTCATAAGATCGGGCAACTGACCAGGGAAGCTATATGAGGAGAGATCAAGTATCGTAAGTAAGGTTAAGTTCCAAAGAGATGGAGAGATCTGGCCTTCGAGGCTCTGGCCGGTGAGGTTGAGCTCCCTGACACGCCCTAGGTGTGTTTTGCTGCATGTGACGCCATTCCAATTGCAGTAGTCGACACTGTTGTTCCAGGAACTGAAGAATCCTCTAGGATCTCTGGTGATTGCTTGCCTGAAATCGATCAGTGCGAGCACGCCCGTGCTGTTGTTGCGGGGGACCATCGCGCAATGGACTTGTCCACACCCATAAACCAGCATCAGTGCCAGTACCGCACTCATGGCGGAATCCACGAGCTGCAGCTTGGAGCACATACGGCCAATGACGTAACCTGCAAGATAAGAAGCTAGTAAAAATACTAGCCACTGAACCATTATGTGCTTCTATATTGTACGTGGATTATCCATTATCGCACCTTCCAATGTACATGTAAATTTGACGGACAGGAACAATAAGGTATGAATTGTACGAGATGCTGTAAGAAAAGGAGAGTGTAAGAAAAGGGGAGACAGAGAACAACCTCTGCTTGGGCCTTCTTGCAGCGAACAGCACGGCATGTTTTCTCCTTTGGATTTTTTGATGAATACTTGATCAGGTCCCAGGCTCCCAGGAGCCAGGATACCAGGGGGTTAAAAGCGTTTCTATGGGATCACTGCATCCGCATGTCTCAACCCTACAACGACGACCCGATATGCCACAATGCAGACCTCAACGTAGCTTGACTGGTTATACAAGTCCCAATATATCATGTCCTCTTCCCGCGGTAGCTTTCTGAGCTAGCTGGAGTAGAATTTTATGCCGGTAAAATTCAAACATGAAAAATGTTAGTCTGCAAAAAATCAACCTGTCAGTGTCCATCAGCGGCTTGCTTCGCAGGTCCGCGCGACCATCGCTGCCGCCGTCTCGCCTTCTGATTGAAACGTTGAATCCTTTTCCTCTTGTGCGAATGGGCCGGGATTCAGGCTGATCCATGTCCTCTGGTGCTGCTCAGCCTGGTCTATTCATAGTTACCGGCCCGGCCAACTGAGCGACCTCTCCGGCCTAACTCTTCCAACGGCCCAGTCAGGAATGGCGGGCGGCGACGCGGGTCATTTGAGGGTGGAGGGTGGTGGCGCAAAGGGCACGGACCAGGGCGCAACCGACCAGCAACCTCTTGAACGGTATGCGAAGAATCTCATTTGCCCTTACACTTCAAAGGTTATAACTGTAGTTTGAGATGGGTGAAATTGTGATATCCCAGTCGCAAGACCAAGATGGTCACGATACAAATGGGAAATTTAGAGAAAGAGATCTAGAAATCAGAGAGGAAAAGTGGAGCACGAGAGGAGTAAGAAGAGATAGCTGGCAGGGAAGAATCAGTTCATGTCTTTCATGCCTATCACCACGAGTCTCGCGTTACATATAGCCGGACGCAGCCGCAAAAATCACACCATGCACAACAGGCCCACGGCCCAGACAGAAAGAAGCCCAACCCCCCCCCCCCCCCCCCCCCACCCCAAGAACCAGTCGGTCCATAGACTAGTGCAGACGGAAACACCAAGTCGCCATATCGACAGGAAGACTAGTCCACTTGATCAGCACTTGCGTGATAGCTGAATCACCTTTCTTCACCAGGTGATGATCAAGAATAGCTTTAGGGATCCACTGTGTCAAGCTGAGGCAGAGCAGATACATATGAAAACACAGGAGTAAAATCTGGGACAGAGGACTTCAGTTGATCGGTGGATTCAGGGGACTTCCTTTACAGCTGATGCCCTGGTGCTTCCTCTTGGTGCTTATGATATGGTGTTAGGGATGGACTGGTTGGAACAATTTAGGCCAATGACTTGTGATTGGCAGGAGAGATGGGTTAAATTTAGAGAAAGGGATTCAAGATGCTTCTCAGCTTTATTAGGTTACACACTTGCAGACTTGCAGTTGGATCCCTAATTAGGGAGGTCGCCCCCATATAATTTGATATGTGATGTGTATGTGTTGAGCCCCATACCAAGTTAGTTGTCTAAGAATTCACCTATACTAGTCACTTACCCATCGAAGCGATCTGATATACTTTATGGGATATTTTATTCTTTCTCAAATTCCAATTTCTAAATGTTCAAAACACAAATTTTAGCATGATCTGGTAGTACATACTACATACTTGTCTTTCCACCACGTATGGCTTTCTAGCAGGGTAGTTCATCAGTTTCAGCTTGTTGCTCATGCCCAATTTGCCATCTTTATGCCGATTGCATTCAAAGACAACACAAGCTAATTACACAAGATCTAGTGAACCATGGCTTCCTTTCACTTTATTGCTGCAACATATGACTTTATGATTGCATGCAAGTTAATGGCTACTTCTCTCATGTTCATTCTATCCCTTGGGAATGGACGCGTGCAAGCAAGAGCAACTTGCACGAGAGATAGCACGCATTGATAGACCTTGTTTTCTGTTACCGATGTTGCTTTAATGAAGCCCTTGCATTCTTCTTGGAGATGAGGATCAATGATATGTAACATCTGATCTAGAGAATTTTTCTCCACAATGCTGTTAATGCTGAGCCTACCATCAAACATAGAATCGGTTGGTCTTTTCCCTATAATCATCTCCAGAAGTAGTATTCCAAAACTATAAACATCCCCAAAGGTTGATGCATGAACAGTTTGAGCATACTCTGCAAAGATAAAGAAAAAAATTATTGAGTGCATACCAGATTGCATTATACAAATACAAGAGGAGATGGCAAAATTCTTGATTTATACCTGGAGCGATATACCCAATAGTTCCTCTAACAGCGAGTGGACTACTACAACCTGAATGTCCAACTGCTATTGATCTGGAATCGATGACAAGACTTGCAATGCCAAAGTCTCCCAAATGAGCATTCATGTCATCATCAAGAAGTATATTGGTTGGTTTCAGATCACAGTGGACAATAGGCCTTCCACAGTCATGGTGTAAATAGGCCAGTGCATCGGCCATGCCAACACCTATGCTTAGTCTTTGAGCTAAGCCCAAAAGTTTTGGAGCTACACCACCACGTTTCTGATGCAACCATGTATCCAAATTCTCGTTGGGCATGAACTCATAAATTACGGCTTTGAAATCATTACCATTATTGTCAACGGTTGAGCAGGCAGTTAGTATTGGAAGAAGATTCCGATGTCGAATGGTTCTCAAAGACTCACATTCAGAGATAAACCTTCTGTCTGCAAATCTTGTCTCAAGGTCAAAGACCTTAATGGCAACTTCGATTTTAGCTTGAGTTAACTTCCCTTTGTATACTGAACCATAGCTTCCTCTTCCAACTAGGTTGAGCTCCGAGAAGTTCTCTGTAGCTTGGGCTAGATCCTTGTAAGAAACTCTTGGGAATTTCTTACCAAAAGAAAGCAATAATAATTATGGTTTTCTTGGTGCCTTCTTCCCAATGAATATAACGTAAATAATTGTCATCCCGAGTGACATGAAGATAAATGTGAGGATCGGTAAGATGGTCAAATAGCATTTCCATTCTATTACCCGAGAAACTACAGGGCATCCAGGCATATGGAGATCCATCGCTCCTCAACAGAGCCCCCAGTTGCCATTGAGTGAAACAGCCGTTGCATTTGCGAATACTCCATTGATTGGTATTTCTCCTTGGAGATGATTGTATGAAAGATCTAGCTTATCGAGAAGTGATAGATCCTTCAAAATGGTTGGAATGGTGCCAGACCAGTTATTGTGTGAAAGATTTAGTGTTTTTAAGCTCTGTAGGCCCTTGAAAGATGTTGGAATGTTTCCTGTGAGGTGATTTTGGTTCATTAGGAGGGTTTCTAATTGTAGACACTTGCCAAAAGTATCTGGGATTTCTCCACTAAGATTGTTTGATGAAAAACGTATGTCCTGAGCTGTTTAAGTTTGCTAATATCTAGAGTTATGTGACCTTGTAGATTGTTCTGGCTAAGGTCGAACAATACGAGTTGTTCAAGTTTTCCAAAGTTTGGTGGTATATACCCTTGAAGGTTGTTATAACTAAGATCCAACTATAGGAGGTGTTGAAGATTTTCCAAGCTAGCTGGTATGGAACCATCAAATTCGTTTTTGCTTAGCGATAGGTATACCAACTGAGTAAGATTGCTAATAGAAGATGGGATTGGCCCAGTGAAGTTGTTCGATTCCAGACTTAGTTCTTCTAGGCTTTTTAAATTTTCAATCCATCCTTCAATTGTACCACTAAAGTTATTCTTATCAAGTCCAAGCCAAATTAAGGCACTAAGTTTCCCTATACTCTGTGGAACTTGCCCAGACAAGCTGTTTCCACCCAACAGAAGCTGTTGGAGGCTGATGGATAGGTTACCAACTGACTGGAAGAGATCCCTGCAGCTCATTGTTAGAGAGTGAGAGTAACTTAAGGGATCTACAGTTGTTTAATGTGTTAAGAAATTCCCAATCCTGGTTGTTCCTTGCTACAAGGTGGTTATCCTCAAGGTTTAGGAAAGTCAAATTCGAAAGTTTTCCCAAAGAGGTGGGAATTCGCCCTGTGAAATTATTAAATGATAAATCTATCATCTCTAGCCCCAGAGCATTATTGCCTAGGGAATCTGGAATGGGACCTTCAAAGTTGTTGTTTTCCAACGTAACCTCTAGGAGATCAGGAAGAAGTTCTCCTATATTAGGTGGCAATACCTTGCCTAGCATATTGAGCTCTAGACTTAGATATTGTAGAGAAGAAAGACGAAAGAAGACTTGTGGGATTTCAGCGGAAAGTCTATTATCTCCAAGGATTAAGGTTTTTAACTTTAATTGGCCAAGCTCACCAGGAATGCTTCCATTGAGTTGATTTGACCTCAGATTGAGATATCCTAGATTGGATAGTAGGCCTAATTTCGGAGGAATTGAACCCACCAGCAAGTTTGAAGATAAATCGATGGCAGTCAAGTTGGAGCAGTTTTTAAGTGCATCAGGAATTATCCCAGATAAAACGTTGTTGTTCAAATAAAGATATTGCAGTTGTTGGAGGCCGCCGAGAAGAGGTAAGGGACCAACAAAGTTGTTATAGGAGAGATCAAGTTCATAAAGGAAGGTAAGGTTGCCTAGGGAGGAGCTGATTTGGCCTGTCAAACTTTGGCTAGTGAGGTTTAGCCGCCAGGCTCGCCATGGCCGCGTCGAGGTGCACTTGACACCATTCCAGTGACAGAAGTGGGAGCGCATGGTCCAATTGCTCAAGGCTCCGTATGGATCGCTGGTGATGCCCTGCTTGAAGTCGAGCATTGAGCGGAGATCCTGCTGGCTGCTCTCGTGAACTGCCGAGCAATGGATGTTGGCAACTCCATGACACAACAGCAGCAATGGCAACACAATAATATGCATGCCTTGTTTCGCAGGCTGCTTGGGTAACACACTTGTCATCTGCAAGATGTATATAGCATAGTAACTGATAGCGCCTTCATGCCCACCAACAAATAATTACACTACATGCATGGCGAAGTTAAGTTACAGCCATGAGGGAAGCTAAAAAGAAATGTTTAGCTGGAGTGCTAATCAGAAGGGGCGAGGGCGTAAGTATAGGAATCAGGAGGGGGCACCTGTGTTCAGCCGGAGGACAACGCCCTAGCTAGCCTTTTTGATCTGCTTGGCTTGGGTTTTGCTCGGTGGTGGCGAGAGAATTGTGAACTTTTATTTGGTTTGGATGCTCAGCTAGCAGCCTGTTACGGGGTATACGAACAGATTTTACAGCGTCCTCACATCCACACACTTGCACTTCATCTCATTATCTGCTATTGTCTTTACGCCTTAGCTTTGCTTGACCGCCATTGATGCGAAGACCTTGAGTCGGTCAAACTTACCAGTTTGTACACGTGCAGGTAGATCAAGGAGACTCCGTGACTGGAGCGCAGCTAGACATCACCTAAAGTGATGGATTCATTTCCATCACCTGAAGGCTGCGGCCCCCGGAAACTGGCCCACGAACTCCTCGTCTCCTTCCTCGCTCCCGCGCCGCCCACCATCTGCGTCTTCAACGGCTACCGCTGCCGGATCCGCGGCCGGCCTCTGGCCCCACCCCAGCCCCAGCGAGCACTCCACCGTTCCCGCGTCCTCCCCTGCCCTTGTGCCGCCGCCGAATCTTCCACCGCCAAGGTTCGCCACCGTCTCCACCACCAGCGAAGCTTGCTGCACTCCCCCACCGCCTACCCCGCCCACCGGATGTCCTCCGCCACGCGCGGCCGGCGGCGTCCCGCCGCCTCAGCGTCCCCGCCCACAACCTGTTGCCACCGCCGGTCCGCCGCCGTCCTAGGGCCCTCCCTCTACAGCCAGGGAACATCATCGACAGCAACCTCAACCCCAACCCCGAAGTCCCCAACCCTAACCGTGATGAGGAGGTCGGCGACCACCACGAGATCGAGGAGGAAGGAGAAGTTGCTGGGCCGAATTGAGGCAGTATTTTTCCTTCGGATGATGGCTCTTTGATTTGTCGCACAAGCGAGCGCCGTGACTGGCCCAGTATTCCACTCAACGGGTACTTCTTGGGCTCAGTGACACCAGTTTCTAGGCCACTTTCTTAGTCACAACCAAAATCCATCCAAGAGATGAACCATAGCATTTCTCTCCTAGGACACGTTGTTGAGGCCCATTTCTGGCTCGATTTGGACTGATGAAGCCCGGTCGAGTGATAAATATTAAATATACCCATTCACTCAGTCACTACTCATTACCCACGGGCCACGGCCCAGGAAAAGCAAATTTCGCTTTCTTGGTATTCTTACTGCAGCCACGTTACAAGAGCTACAACGGCTCAACAACTCAATTTTTTGACGGAGTAAATTAGGTTGAGCGAATCCTTGAAAGGAACGGATGGTGTAGCCTCTGATTCGACTAGTGGTTCGATCCCAACTTTATCAAAGCGACAACAAACTGTGTATTGAAAGATGAAAAAAAAAGGCTACCTGATGGGCCTGAAAACAAACTGACACATGAAACTCGAGAGAATGCGAAGGACCAACGATCAATTCCAGATCATTTTTTTTTTGCTGTCAGATCAAGCAAAGACCCAGATCCTCCCCCACGTGAGAACCCGTTCGGCGCCACGTGCACTGGTTATTGGTCAAGAAGAAAGAGATTAGGATTGGGATTAGAGAAAGATGAAGGAATTCTGAACACAGAACACAGCGATCAGGCAGGCGTCAGGGCGGCACATCTGACGTGAGGTGCGACACCGGGTCACCGACTGGGCCGACGCCGGAGAAAAAGAACCAGTACTTTTCTTATCGCTTGGTATCTGGGGAAAAGTCTCTCGCGTGTGTTCTGCTTTGCTTCTACGTTCCCTCCACTCGTTGTTCGTACCTCCGTCTTGTCAAACGGCATCATCAAGTTGTAAAGGGCAGAGATGTCAAAGCGTTTGAAAAGTTTTTTTGAGGTCGTAACAGCATTTTAGTGCCAGTTTAGCAGAAAAGTTACCCAATACATATAAACAATTCTCCTCTCTTGGAATTTGAATGTTGCGGTATTTTGCGGCAGATTTTAACGGGACTGAAGGCTGCATTGCACTTCACTAGAATCAATTAAAATCATAGATGCGATTAAAGGAAATGGTTAGTAAGAAAATGATTGCATACCAAGGATACTATGTATAATTATTAAATACATGAATGAATTACTGGTAATTGCATTTCGAGGTTCCTCATAAAATTGGAGAAGTAGGTGAAAGTTGTATCTCGCATTCTTCCGTTGGAAAGCTAGACCACTCTATCTTATTAGCATAGTGATTACGAAAGTGAGAGTAACTGATCAACTACAGCTAATTCCCACAAATCTTGTCAAGTGCCGTTCTCTTTCAGAGAAATGCTACATGTACATGTAGCTGCAATTCACTAGGTTGGGAGTTGGGGGGTTGATCATTTATTTTTTTATTTTTACAAATGAATTTGTAAAAATTGTCTAGTAAGTCTATGTGGTGAAATATCAGTTGTGCAAGTCCTTACATTCCATTTCCTATTGTTCTTGTGTCGACAACTAATTCAATAAATTCGTCGAAGCGGCATTATACACTTCTAGTTTTAGGACATGATTAATATCATATTTTAAATATATCTCCCCCCCCCCCCCCCCCCCAAATCTGACAGCTTCATGATTTCATGATCTAATCTTGTCAAAAGATCCAATCCTAGTAACATTGATTGTATCCTCTTATAGAATCAATTTAAAGATATAGAAAAAGTCAAACATTCCGTGAATCTTTGCCTTTATGATTGAAATCCTCAAAACGTCCCGCACATCATGACCTTTCACGGATTCTTGAAATATACCACGTTAAAAAGCATTCGCATGTCGCGTCACCAACCTACCCGCACCGTGCGACGTCCTGGTGTGGTGTCCCCGTTGCAATTCAAATAAACCCACATGCGCAGCGTCATCTTTCACGCCCGGGTGCGTGCCGCTTGCGCGCAATTTAAAACCAACCCCCTCCGCCTCCAAACCGCTCCGCTGTTCGCCTGTTTTGGTTGAGCCGGTCCGCGTCCCGTGCCCGCGGCAGCCTCTCGAGACCCTCCACCAAACCACGCTCCAAGAACGCAACAACAACAGCAGCGCGCAGAAAGAATCAACCGGCCGCGCACCAGCAGCCCCCAAGAAGAGCATCGCGACCATGTCTATGTCGAGCTCTCCGTCGGCGCACCTGCGATCCCTCCAGTGAGCGGCAGCGGCGAGGACCGGCGCGTGCCATGGCGGCGCTGTGGCTCCGGCTGCTGCTCGCCGTCGGGCTCCCGGTCGCGGCGCTGGTCGCGGTCGCGTTCCTGGTGTACCGGCGGCGGAGGTTGCCCCGCAACGCGCCGCCTGAGCTCCCGGAAGTTGCCCCTGCGGCTGGTCCGGAGCCGACGGCGAGCCCCGGGCTGGCGAAGCTGAACATGAGGTACAGCGCCGCCAGCGGCCGCGTGGGGCTCCGGTTCCAGCAGTTGCACCAGCACCAGCATCACGCCCGCGTCGATGTCAGGCACCGGGGCCCGGGCGGCGCGCAGCAGGGCCCGTTCCAGTGGGCGGACCACCCGCGGCTGGTGACCGTGGCGGCGGAGAACGGGTGGGCGCAGTTCGTGTTCGCGGTCGCGCCGCCGCGGTCCAAGTCCGCGTCGTCGTCGCCGCTCTGGGGCACCTGCCCGGTCTGCGACGCCGGGATGACGAGCCGCGGCATGGCGGAGGCGGCGTGGGAGCTGCCCTCGGGGTCGTCCGAGAGGATGCAGGCCGTGCGGCTCAACCCGGCCGCCGCCGCGTCCAGCAGGAAGTGGCTCCCCGGAAGCATCCCGAGCCCGCTCCGCGGCGACACGGACGCGGGGAACAATCCCAGCGCCCTGTACCTCGCCAGGATGAGCCTGCCGCTGCCCGGGCCGCCGCTCGCCGGCGCGCCGTTCCCGCAGGAGGCCTACTTCGAGATCACCATCATCTACCTGAACACGAAACGGCCGGAGTGGTCAGCGTCGAGGGCGAGCAGGCGTGGCCGGGACGGCTCCAGCGAGAGCGGCCGCGTCAAGCACATCAGTTTCGCAACGGACGCCAAGGACCCGGTCCAAGAAAACAGAGCCGCCAAGGACGAGCAACAGGACAAGCAGCGGCACCTCGTCATGTCCCTGGGCCTCGCCACCACGTCCGGCGCGCCACCGCGGCCGTCGCTGGCCGGGACGTACGCGTCGTCCATCGGCTTCCACTCCAACGGCGCCGTCTACCTCGACGGTACGTAATTTGCAGAGCACGCGAAGCTCCCTGCTTCGATGATTCTTGACTGCAAAGACGACGTGATCTGAAAGGGTTTCGATGGATTGCTCCAGGGATGAAGCTGGTGTACGAACCGGACAAGTCCTCGTGGGCGGGAGTGGACAAGGTGGTTGGCTGCGGCTTCGAGCCGGCGAAGCGGAAGGTGTTCTTCACCGTGGACGGGCAGCTGGTCCACGCCGTGAGCTGCAACGCGGAGGCGTTCTCGAGCCCGCTGTACCCGGTGCTGGCCTCCAGCTTCGACGTGATGGCGCTGGTCAACCTCGGGCAGGGCAAGTTCCGGTACGCGCCGGCCAACGCGCGGCGCACGGCGAACCCGTGCTTCGTGCGCGCCGCGTCCGCGGTGGACGCCCGCGACGGCGGCGGCAGCGGTTCCATGGGGCTCGACTTCGACGACAGCGGCGAGCTCTTCTCCATGGGCCGCGTGGACTCCGGGTGGATGGAGGCGTTGCGGGTGAGCAAGAGCAGGAAGGACAGCGTCGCCGGCTCCGGCGCGGCGTCGGTCGGCGACCCGGAAGGCGAGTCCGACCTGTTCGAGATCCCGCTGCGAGACTGATGAACGCGACGGCCGCCGGAGACGACAGGAGTTAGTTGTAGTTAATGGCGAATGGTCACGGCGATACTGACAGATGCTTAGCAGCTTAGGAGTTAGGACACTGCAGGATAGTTTGGCTGTTGTTGTTGTACTATCATCTAGCTGCTGTTACCTAGATGTGAAATGAGTGTTACAAGTAGGTTAAAAGGATTGAAAGTTTGTCTTATGCAACGAGCTTTTGATTCGTTACTTCTTTTGATTCCCTTTTGAGCCTTTTTTTTAATCTTTTTTGGCTTTTACTATATTGGATGTAAAGATGATAGAGTGGAGATAGATTCTGTGGCTAGAATTTCGAATAAAGAGGAGAAAAGGTGCCTACAAAACACAACGATTTAAAAAGGATATCTTTGATTCACATTTCCATGGCTAATAATGGTATCTTTTACCAGAGATTTGCAAAGCCCATGCAACTTTGTACTTAGGTATTATGGTTTCAAGTTATGAGTTGGAAAAATAAAAAAACATTATGAAAGTGAGAGAGATAACATTTCCATATGACAATTTGAATAGTTATAATCTGACAAATAGACTTCAGGCAGAGGTAGGACTGATGGAATTAGCGCCATGTACATGTAAATTGTAATGTTTTTTTAGATTTTAACTCGCAAAAGAGAGGGAAAGAAAGAAACTTGGGTTTTTAGTTCAGAGCAATCCCTCTCCTTAAAACAAGTTTCTAGCGACTCTTCACAAGTGATAAGTATGCGAAGAATCGTTTCAAGAAAAAACATAGGTATGTGAAGAAAAGAATTTGGATAAGTGGCATCTCAAGCAACAAGTAGCCTCTGAACAATTGCATGAAGAAATTTGAATAACCCGGGAACCTTGTGGCGATAAGGAGATAGAGCTGTATGGGAGCTCCGATGCCATCAAACCACACGGCATACTCGACGGCATAGAATCCAAACCGCTCCACAACTTGCCATTTGGCCACCCGGGTAGCCCAAGACCTCCATAAAAATAAGCCTACAAGATATGAAGATAAGATAGATGCCGATATCATGGCTACGGCCTTGCCACACCACCGAAAAACGCCATCCAACAGCGAAGTGACAAACCATTGCCGTCGTCGGACAACAAAAAAACACGCGAGCTCGCGCCGTCCCTGAACGTCACTGCAGCCGGAATGATAATCTAGTTATTGGGCTGGCTGGTGGCACTGCACGGTCTGCACCCAGGTGTGTCCATCCATGGCCTCAAGGTGTCGATCGCGTCGCCGACCTGGAGCCGCATGCGCATCTAGCGATGTTTCTTTCCGTGCTCCGATCATCCGCCGCCCGCGCCCAACCGCACCGCAGACTTTTTTTCTCATGGGGTTTTTCTGCGAGAGGTCATCATCTGAAGCCGCTGCGGGATCGAGGTGTCGCCGCGCTCCTGTCCAATCGGCCGGCTCTAGAATACGGCCGTCCTTTGCGTGACGGGGTTTTGGACTTTCGGACGACGCTGCTTCTTCTAGAAGGTGAGGTTCTGGTGATCTGGTCCAGCCATGCTTCTGCCTGCCTTGTATTTCTTCTGTTGACGTCAGCTGGTCCAATCCATTCTGCTCAGGATCATTTATCACCAGCTGATTAGGTGTAGTAGCATTCTTTTCTTCCATTTGTTTAGGGTGATGATGTCAGGATGTCACATTCCCGTTGGAGAATCATTCTTGGGATGAGCACTCCTGCCATGAAGTTAAATAATCTTGCAATTAGCTTGCGTTCAGATCTCTGCAGGCTGCAGTACCATCCAACCAATTCAAATTCAGCGGCATGTGCCCACGATGATGCATCCCAGTTATCATGAGAAATTTGCTTTTTTCAGATGATTTATCCGTAGTCCTTTTGAATTGTCACTGCCTGGGGATCAAGTGTCTCTCGCGACAAATAATCCAGCAGTATAAGCAAATGCAAGAACAGGTCAGGGGTCAGGACACACGACTCTGTTCTAGTACTGTACGTACCCATGTACTTTTCCTGTATAAGGGGAAAAAAAAGGAACGAACTCGCCTTCGATAAATACAACCATGAGTTTCATAAATACACAAAGAAATTCCGTCCATGTACGTCACGACGAAAAGGCAGATACGTAGCTCGCACTGGCCTGTTGCCATCAGCATCCACCTCTGAAGCAGAATATATGCATGGCCAAAAAGATGGCTCTCGGGGAGCAGGAAACTTTGAGGAATGGGTAAACAGAGCACACCAAAAATCACTGATCAAACGTAGCAGCACTGCTTGGATCCATGGCACAGCTGCAGGTTGCAGAGTGCGCCCACCATGTCGATTCAGCTTCGTCGCAGTCAGCCTAGGAGCCGCCGTCCACTCTCTTCCTGAACATGATCCTGCCCAGCAGGCTCTGACCCCGCTTCTTCTTCCTCCTCGTGTCAGCGGAAGCGTCGTCTTCCTGCCGCGGCTCGGCGGCGAACACCGGATGGACGACGATCTGCGTCGATTCCTTGTCGTCAGCGCCCGCGTTGTTCTGCTCCGTTGCCGTGCTCCTCGTCGGTGTAGCAGGAGACCTGGAGCCCTCGGCGTAGGCGGCGAACTCCTCGGCGAGGATGCTCGCGAGCGACTGCGGCTTGTAGTCGGACCTGGCCGAGCTCGGCCTGGGGTTGCAGATGGAGCCGTCGAGAGGACCTGACAAAGTTGCTGGGATCTTCAGAGCCTGCAGCTGCTTGCTTAGGATCGTGATCGTCTCCTGGCACTCGGCGAGCTTGTCAGCTGCTGCGAGGATCTCTGAGTCCTGCAGGGAATGAATGGTTGTGAATTCAGTTTCTGATGACATTCTGGAAGCTGGAACTTACAAGTTACAATCCTGTGGCTATTTGCCTATTTTTTCTGTGAAAATGTGTAGCAAGGATGCGGCAACTTACTGTTGCTAAATGGCTTTCCTCTTGAGCTACCCAATGTTGCACACTTGCCTCAGCAGCAGGACTGCATGATAAAGAATATGCATCATTTAGGCAAAAAAACTTGAAACGAGTTTCTTCAAAGGAAAATAAAAGGAAACCCACGTAGCAAACTTGTCAGTCTTATCTACCTTTCTATCTCATCACAGCAGGCTGATTTTCTGCCAGGCAGGATATTATCATCCTGAGCAAGTACAACTATTGCGAGTTCTTCACCCAGCTTCTCTTGATCACTGGCCATTATATGATCTTCAGCTGACTGGTTTGTTCCTTCCTGCGCTTCTTTCTGAATATCTAGAGCTGCTGATGATTTTGCACTTTGGATGTCCTGATTACTTTCTGTGGTGACTGTACCTGTTGACTTACCCTCATCAAAATTCTTTTCATCACTATCCACGGTGCCAGCTAGATCTTGGTTCGATAAGTATTGGCCGACAATGTACTTCAGGATCAGACAAACCTCGTCAATGAACTTTTCAAGGTTAGCTTCCCCATGTAGTAGATCATGACACACCTGAACCAGGTGCTCAAGGCGACTGCAAAGTTCAGACTTGTCATGTGACAGTGGTCCTGATCTTGCAACATTATCCCCTGCAGATGTGCCAACCATGGAAGTGATTTTCTCAATCAGATCTCTCACAGTCTTCTCAATTTCAGACCGGTCATATGGTACCTCTGAATCTTCTCTGTTATTAGAGACTGCATTCTGAATCTCCTGAAGGATGGTTTCAATACATTCTCCACTTGCTTCA
This sequence comes from Panicum miliaceum, assembly GCA_032594955.1. Classification (NCBI taxonomy): domain Eukaryota; kingdom Viridiplantae; phylum Streptophyta; class Magnoliopsida; order Poales; family Poaceae; genus Panicum; species Panicum miliaceum. Next base: position 32,489,844 of record CM064067.1, on the reverse strand, counting down.
TGCTTATGCACTACCAGATTCCAAATATCATGAACTCTTTCAGTTTCAGGATGGCCATTGGGGATGGTACCATTCACTGCAGGATCACTGCCGTTCTTCTCTGGCTTTACTGGTGTCGTATCCGCCTTCTTGAGAGATGCAGGTGGCGCATTTCCATTTAGATCACCTGATGCCATCTCCATTTTCTCAATCTCAGCGAAATCATGGAGCAAGTTCATCTCAGATGATGCCATGATGGATGCACCGTTCTGGCTGGCAGCCCTGAACTGCTCCAGTTCAGAAATCAGAGCAGAGGCCCAAGACTCCGATTGACAGTTAGCGTCGCTCAGCTGTTTGTTCTCCTCTGTCAGCTCCTTGAGCTGCCTCTGCACCACCGTCAGCTTGCAGGCCTCGTCGGTGTACTTCATCTGCACGAACTGCAGCTCGCTCTCCCTCTTGGCGAGCGCCTGCTTCAGCGCCCTGTTCTCGTCCTCGACGGCGCGGAGCTTGAACGCGTAGCCCTCGGCGTCCGACACCGAGCGCCGCGGCGAGAACGGCGCGACCGACCGCGGCGAGGAGGGCGTCGCGGGGCGCGGCCGCCTCGGGCTGGCGGTGGGGGCCTGATGCTCGACCTCGTCCCTCATCTTGGCGATCGCCGCCGGCCCGGGCAGCCGCTTGCGGACCATGCCGCGCAGCCGCTGGCACTCGGCCTCCAACTGCGCGATCCGCTTCAGGTGCTCGGCCTGCTGCCGGCGCGCGGCGTCGACGGACTTGAGGTCGTACTCCCGCTCCTGGCCCCGGACCTCCAGCTCCTTCTGCAGCATGCGCACCTCGTACAGCAGCGACCCGGCCTGCTTCTGCGCCGACTCCAGCCTCGCCGTCGCGTCGGCGAGCTTGCCGCCCGCGGCCGCCTCGGACTCCCGCAGCTCCCCGATCAGCGCGTCCTTGGCGTCGACGGCCTTGCGGAGGCTGTTGTTCTCGGCGGCGAGCTTCGCGGCCCTCTTGCTCGCGTCCTCCAGCTTCTGCTGGAGCTCGCGCACTTTCTTCTTCTCGGACGATATCTCGTTGGCCGCCTCCACGATGATCTGCTCCCGCTCTTCTCGGGCAATGACCAGCCGCTCCATGCAGGATCTCAGAGCTTCTTCCATTTCAGCCATTGTTCCCTTGATGCCTGCTTCTTCAGCTCCTCCCTTGTGTGATAACAATCAACAACAACTTTCCTGGAAGCAGCAGTGTCAGCTTAACCTAGCCAATGAAGGTATTTGGTTCAGAAAATATGCATAAACAAACAATCTAAACAAAGATTTACGTTAACAACTTCTGTCAGCATAGTTATGCCAAGCCAATTAGTTTTGCATGATGCTCTTGCTTATGTATGAAACCCCAACAACTGCACTGGTTTGGTTTTCACGTTTTGCCTACCAGCTGCTAAAGATGGGTAGTCCTAGAACTGAACAGTTCTCCGATCCATTCCATCCACCAAGCTTTTGTGAAGGAGAAATGAAAAATGTGTGGGTTCTGAAGCAACCGCTACAAGTTGATGTGTCCATTCCGAAGGAAAAAAAAAGGACTCGCTGTTAACTCTTTGACATCAGAAACATTGAAAATTTGTTCTTCTGAAATTATTATGACCACCAAACCCAAGACCAGCTAGCAAAACTACAGAAGTATGCTTTTGTACTGTTGACTCCTACTAAACCATATCTGTCGTTTATCCGAAAGCTCGAACATCGTCTGAACCCTGATCCAAAGATTGATTTTGGGCTGTCCGATCTGAGAGATGAACTGATAGTCTTCTAACAAGTAACAACTGCCTGTTGGTTTGGGTTTGTGAGTGAGTTGGCTCATGGCACAACTGTAGTATAAGAAGTGCCACTGTATCATGCTCAGCTGAATCTCTTCAGACAGCTGAAAATGTTACGATGAAGAAACAAACTAATAATCATTGTCAACTGAAGTTGACGAACACACTACCAATAATCCGATATAGCTGCAAAACTGAAGCACAATGTTAACCTGAACGAACAGCATTTCAACGACCTGAACAGACAGAAAGAGCAATGCAGAGACATTCTTTGCGGCGAAAAGAGAAAAACACCGAGTGATGAACCTTTTCCAGTACCTGGTTGATCAAGCTATGCAATTCTCAAGGAACCACAGGCCACAGGGATGCATTGCTAGCTCCTCAGTCAAGACACCATGACCAGGAACAAGGAAGGCCGAGCGGGAAGCAAGAAACGGAGCTGGCCAGTGGAGCGGACCGCAGCCTCACTCGCTCAGGACATTCTATCAGTATGGAGCTTCGCTGGTGAGGTGCAGGCAGTACTAGCAGTATGGTCGGTGTGCCTTGGAGGGGGTTGCTGGCTGGTTGCAGGAGTGGATCCTGCTGAGGAGGAAGGCGTCAATGGGGGCAGCGCGGGTGGCGCCTTCGCTTGGCGGAAAGCCGAGGAGTCAGGGAAGGAAGACGCGGTGGTTCAGGCGTGCTGTCAGAAAGACTGAAAGCTGGAGCAGTTGGGCTGTTCAGTTCTGGGTACGACCGCACACGACCCTACCGGAGATCCGTGCTGGCAATCCGGCATCCTCCTCCTCTTGACAGTTGACGTGGCTGCTCTGCTGGCGAATCAGGATGGCGATTTTACACGCGACGGCTGGAAACTGCATCCGGATCAGTGAGCAGAGGATAACAAGAGTTTCCCAAGTCCATGCTTCACATAATGCCCTAGTAACACACACAAGGAGTGTGTATTTTTTTTTCGAAAAAGAAAATAATCTGCATTTCTCGTGGTCGACGGTTACTGGCGACCTTGTTCTTCAGGGGATCGATGTGGCATGGCACCTTGCTGCCGTTGGGTTGACGAAGACAGGTTGGTCGGTGAAGAGGCGCCGTCAGCATTCAGAGCTTTTGAGGTTTAAGACCAAATCACTGACCCGTCCATGCCACCAGTCGGTGCACTGGGAGAAAAGGCTAGAAAACTCGGAAGTCATCGTCGTCCCAGAACAAGAGAAATGTGGAGCACAAAACATCGAACATCCTCTCCACGAGAGTTAGGTCGATCGGCACATGTGTCAGTCTTACTCAACTGAAAAAAAGGAAAGTCCTCACTTTTGGTGCTGAACCAAAGCCATCCAGCGTAGCAATCTGCGAGACCGTGGCTTCAGAGTCACATCTGCGTTCTCGTGTAAGCACTGAGCCGGATGAACAGCAGGATTCATTTGCAAATCTCTGCTGGACACTTGGATTTCGACAGAAACGTAGGCACCTGCGGCAGCTGCTCTGCACCTGTCATCCGCAAGCCCAAGATCGCAGCGGTCGGGGAGGAGGACGGGCGGGCGATGACATCTCCGATGGGACGGAATGCAAGGACAGCGCGCGCACTTGCGCGCTGGTGCGGGCAGGGGCGCGTCGCGTCGCGTCGCGTCGCCCGCCCGGCTGCCCGTGCCGTGGGGCAGCCGTCCGTGGTGAGCTCGGCACCAAACCACAACGCGGCGGGTTCGCGGTGGGTTCAGCGAGCACTTCTCCGCCCGGCCACCGGGGAATTTGGCTGGCCGATGAGCGGTCAGCCGGTTGGTTGCGCGGCGACATCCCACTGGCATGAGGCGCAGGGTGCTCGATCCGCAAGTGGAAGGTGAGGAGGACCGGCCGGCGCTTGGGAGCGTTGGCGCTCCGGGCTCGCAACTGAAGTGGAGTGAGTTGCCAAGGAACGAAGGATGTCATGGACACCAAATCATGTTGCGTTTGTCCGCTAGGAATGGCTTGCCATGGTTATAGCTTCATTCGGCATTCGTCATGATGACCTTCGGAGATGGGGAGGTATCCTCGGTCATGAGCAAAGATGGTGGTGACGTCTCGGTACACTCGCCCATACCCTAGCCATTTTTGATGGGAGAGCAGCTGATACCAACTAAATAGCTAGGTGAGGCCGAATATCATATAGCTAGGATGGAACCTAAAACAAAGTTTGAGGGTTGAAAGAGTCGTTTTGGTAGTTGAGGGACTAAATTGAGTCTTGGAAGAAAATTCAAGAATGAAATACTTATTTTATCAATATGTAACCACAGTATTTGTTATGATTCTCGCTCGTGCCTCTATTCCACAAAATGCCTTTTAAACTCGAGTGTGATTTCAAAATTGATCTTCTCCTACAATCTAGATACCCGCTCAACGAGCGTCAAGATGATGGACTCAACTTTCATAGCCTAAACATGGTGCTATATTGGTAACAGTATGCATAGGGGTGCCGGATTTTTATTCATCAAACTAATTAACTAAATTCATTTTTTTTACCTCAGCGTGTCCTCGTTCCATTATCGACATCACAAATGACCTGTGTCTGGCTGACAGCTGTCTGCCATCCATCCACTCTGCCGTGAGCTTCAAGAAGGTAAAAACATTTTTCTTCGTCTTCCAAAATATCTGGAATAGACATGGCGCACCGAGTTCGAGCTTGGCTGTAGGCTCGGCGGGATCTCAGGATCGGCTCGAGCTCGGCTCGTTGCCAGCCCTGCCGCTCCGGCTCATCTCTGTTTCTTTCCCCCCTTTCCCTTCTCTGTCTCTCTCCTTCCTTGGTCTTCCTTTCCTGGCGGCGACGGCTGAACGAGCGGCGGCGCCATTCGCACGTCTTCGCCCGGCCCTTTGCCGGCGACGAGCACCCACCAGGTATGCCCGCCCCTTCTATTCCCTTCTGCTGTGCGAAGCGGAGCACCCCAAACCCTAACAAAGCTATTTGTATTCGGATCTGACCCAGTTAAAATATATTACCTACTAACTTCGATTTTGTTTGCAAAAATTATCGGGTGTACATGTGTACACCCATGTCCTATGCTGGGTCCGCCCCTGCTTTGAGCGCGTGCCTCAAAATTTTGCTTTTGCATTTCACCAATTTCTGGGGCAGTTCAATTGCAAAGTCAGCCAGAGAGAGGAGGAAGGAGGGGGGGAGGGAGAGCTTTTATTTCAGAGTTTTGAGTTGTATTTGACGCTACCTGTTCGTTTATGAGTGGCTGATGTCATTGTGTTTGATTGTCAAACTGACTTTCAGTTGCAATTCGTGTGGAAGGTGGATTGTCTGATCTGATACTTAGAAAATTGGGTTGGACTCTACATGTCAAGAAAGTATGGCACCAGGAAGCAAGGCAGAGAGAAAAGCAGCATTAGATGCTGGAGCATGGATGTTCAATGTTGTAACATCAGTTGGTATCATCATGGTCAACAAAGCCTTGATGGCAACACATGGTTTTAGTTTTGGTAAGACACTGACAGTGCCTTAAGCTTTATTCATGTTTTCCATGCATCTTATAACTTCTATCTAGAATTAGACTATCAGATGTCTTGTACTCATGTTGTTTTCTACTGTTTGGTTGTACAGCTACAACACTGACTGGACTTCACTTTGCAACCACAACCTTGATGACACAAGTAACGAAATGGCTTGGATATATTCAGCCATCCTATTTGCCATTACCGGAACTAGTAAAGTTTGTCTTTTTTGCAAACCTATCCATTGTTGGGATGAATGTTAGTTTGATGTGGAACTCTGTGGGATTCTATCAGGTGAAGACAGTAACTTTGGTATTTTTATCAGTATATGATTCAAAATGTATGTAGTAAACTGTGTGTCTTGCTTTTTCAGATTGCAAAGTTGTGTATCATTCCAGTTTTATGCATTCTGGAAATCCTATTTGACAAAGTCCGTTACTCAAGAGATACAAAGCTCAGTATAGTGCTTGTCCTGGTAGGGGTTGCTGTATGTACTGTGACTGATGTTAGTGTGAACTCTCAAGGGTTATTAGCGGCAGTAATAGCTGTTTGGAGCACGGCACTACAACAGCATGTGAGTATTCTTGATATTAGGACTTGGCCTTTGTTATGCATATACCTGCATAATCCATTTTTCCTAATGATAGCAATTCTGTTTTAACCCTTATTCGTATAGCTTGGCTTCTAACTTAGCAGTTTGAATTTTATAATTTCTAATGAAAGTATTCGGTACCGAATTTTCAAATGTTCTGGAGACTTATCCTGAAATCTAGATTTCCTCTCTGTTCTTGGAGGTCTAGTGGGCAGAAGAATCTTTTGTCCCTTGTTAATTTTCAAAGAGAAGTTTAGTAATAACTAAATAAAATTCAACCTTCTGGACCTGGTTAATTTTCATTTAACTAGTGTGGGTAGTGTGCCCCTTTTTTCACTTACACAACAGCCTTTTATGTTATATTATTATCATGTTGATTTATTTGATCTCCTCTTCTGCGCTGCAGTATGTTCATCACCTTCAGCGAAAGTACTCGCTCGGTTCATTCAACCTCTTAGGTCATACTGCTCCAGCTCAGGCAGCATCACTGTTAGTATTGGGGCCTTTTGTGGACTTCTGGCTGACCAACAAAAGAGTTGATACTTTTAACTACACATCAATAGTTACGGTATGTGATGCATACTCCGAATTGCAAAATTGTTTCAAGAGGAACCCATCTATTTCATCCAGCTAGTTCGGCACTGTATATCCTTTTGTTAGTGTGTTTTGGGACCTTTGACATGGTCCCGAAACACATGTTTGAGCATAACTTCCATTTTATACTTATAAGACTGGATTTTTCAAGTTTATACTACCAAAGATATTTTCAATGCAAGATATCTTTGCCATGTGTCCAATCTAAACAAAGTTAGACACTGCATATCTCCCAAAAACATCATTCTTTTGTGATTGGAGGGAGCAGGATTCATACTTGTCAATGATTCTGTCTGAGCTAGATTTTCGGGTTCTATGGTGATTAGTGTAGCTTGGAACTAATGTCTGGCCTTAGGGATATGACAATATTGAAGATGATGACTTGGAGCCTTGTTTCTCCAAAGTAATATTCAGGGTATTCAATACTGGTAATAGTTTAGTTTGACCATAAGAAATACCATATTGCTCGTATTGATGCTTCTTAGAAATGTAGGAAATATTCTGTTTTCAACATCTACAGTATTTTTTAAACCATCAACACAGTCCACTGAGATGAGCTTGGTATATGATTTGAATCTTAATAGCTCTTTTGCTTGATGCAATAACTTCTCTTTGGTGTTGGCTTGACCAACCTGGGGAAGGCTTTCTAATTTCCTTGTCACATGTTTGATTTTTCAGTTCTTCATTGTGTTGTCATGCATAATTGCTGCTGGAACCAACCTAAGCCAATTTATATGCATCGGAAGATTCACAGCCGTCTCATTCCAAGTTCTAGGCCACATGAAGACGATTCTCGTGTTGACCTTGGGGTTCCTTTTCTTTGGCAAAGAGGGCCTCAATTTCCATGTCGCCCTTGGCATGCTACTGGCTGTAATCGGCATGATTTGGTACGGGAATGCGTCGTCGAAACCTGGAGGGAAAGAGCGCCAGGTTTACTCGACACCAATTGAGAAAACTCAGAAGCATGGGATACTGTCCTCGCAGTCTGAGCTCGATCAGAAAGTTTGAAATTGGGACAGCAAAGCCATCTTGTGCTTCTTGATTCGAGAGAAGAAAAAAAATCTTGTGCTTCTTGAGCGTTGATCGGCCTAATTTATTCTTTTTATACGTTTTTAGGGATATGTTTCTATAGAATTATAGGCGGCAGCAGAAACAGGGTACCTGGGCAAAAAGCCCAAGGCTACACTTTTGCAGCAAAAATATGTCAACATCTAAAGCTGGCAGATACATGTTCTGTAATAGTCTTTCTGTGATTTTGTGTTTTCGCTCTCCATCTGGCATGTTCAGTATGTTTTCTGTGTTCCTTTTCCTATTCCATGGAGAAGTGCCTGTTGCAAGCCGGCTGCCTCCGCCAGACGAGATACTGATGGTGATGGCCGTGGTTCTGCCGCCGGCAGCAGCTCAGGCCGCGTGAAGCAATCTGTTGCCGGCGCTTTACCATCTCGTTTCAGGTCGGCACCTGCTTTCGAGCGGCGTCTGGTGCAGCGAGGAGCTTGCCTGGCGTGCAAGGCGGATGACCAAGAGCTGCTGCGCGCATGGCTCATCACAACAGCAGTGGCCGGGCAGCCCCGTCTCCTAATGTATCGCAGCGGTGGGGATTCTGCTCTCATCGTCTGAATAGTAGGAACAATAAAGCCATTCAATGCTGCATCCGCATAATATCATTACACGAAAAACGGAATAATAGCTCGACTGAAACAGCATATGATTGGAACACACAGAACAAAGATCACCCGCACGAGTCAATCAATATGCATTCATCTGTTCAAATTTCTAGAGGTTTGACCCGCTGAAGTGGAATGCCACTAAAGCTTAAATTCAGAGACATGCAGTTAACAGCACTGGCAACAATGCAGTGAAGAGTAACAATTACACTAAGCAGATAGAGTGATGATTACACTAATTTCCTCTTTCTGGTCTCTTTTCTGTTCAAGAGTCCACATTCCCAAACTACCTAGCACATTCAGTCCTCTTACTCACCAGACTCCTTCAGTACCTCTTAATTCCAAAAATGCACTTTGCAGTGATCAACTACCTGAACAGGTTAAGATCTGAATGGATGAATGCCGTGTGAGATATAAATGGAATGTTAGCGTACACCCCTGAAAGCGCACTCCTCATGCATTCAACAACCGTGAAGATCTGAATGAAGGCCATCGTCATCCAGAAATATGCCATTGGTTTAACCTGGAAAACAATGCTTGGGCTCCAGTTGCACGCGGTGGCCAGAGCTTGTGAGCCCGTATCAAGCAGGATAGCCAATATGATGTGAAACCGCAAGAAGTGTGGTGACCAATTCCGCCTCACAACAAAGAAGTATATGGTCAAGAAGATAGCCAGAAAAAGCCACCCAGGGAGTAGGGCCATTGTATCAATGAAGGCATAAAGCAGGCTAAATCTTTGCAAATATGGATGAAGCTGGAAGATAGCATCTGCGTATGTCCACATGTTGTGCAGTGGCAGAAGATAAGGCACACATGCTAGGGACCTCCACCACCATTTAGGTTTGGAAGTTAACTCAGGATAGCTGAATGATGACAAAGATGCTTGACAACCAACTTGAGTTCTTGGGCGCAATTTTGGGGATGGCAGTGACTTGATGCCCTTGATGGGATCATTCTTTGCAAAGGATGAAGATACAACATGACGATGGAAATCCGCACCAGCTGAAAGGAAGAAATTTTCTTGTCATATGAAGATCAACAAGAATTCCAAAATAACTGTTGGTGCAGGAAGAATGCTTATGTTTTGAGATAATTATCAATAAATATAGATAGGTAACTTTAACACAAAGGATGAATTAATTAGAGAAAAGTAAGTAAATACTCATTATAACTTGAAAGAGTATTCACAATGAGTAATAGTTGCAAACTTGCAAAAGAAGCAGAATTTCACCTCACTCATCACAAGAAAGTCAATATGAATTATTAGTTTGTAACTTTGTGTATATTATCGATATGAAAGGATGTGACGGCCAGATTCTATCCATGTATATACAACTGTCTTCTACATAATACCAACTTATAGCTGAACTGGACTAGAATATTAATTTAGTGTTGTCTCCATAACAATTTCATCATGCATTGTCAAAGATAAGATGCCAATGCCATACTGCCATGAAGTGCACACTGAACCATAGCAAACTCTTGCTGTCACTCACATATTTTGTGCATTGAAATTATAGACTCCCTTATCTTTAGAAAAAACAAATAATACAGGTTATTAAACACACTGGGTTTTCAGAGCTAAAAGACAAGCACACATAATAGACCCCTTGCATCCTATAAACTACTTTCTACAATTCACTGATCTCAAAAAAATCAGTCATCCTATATTCTGCCAGGGGAGCATGTAGAACTTGGAATTAATTTACTAACTTACTCCTTTGATCATGTAACTTTCCATTTTCTGAAAGAAACAAATGCTGAAAATTTGGACTGGTGGAACAACAAAGCTAAGGTATCTCGAAATAGAGATTGTCAAAAGTTCCCTGATGAGCACACTATGACTAACTAGTAATTCTTCCCACAAAACAATATTAAGAAAGGATAATGATCTTGCTGGTCGAGAATTCGAGATAGAGCTTCAGAGGTAACAATAAGCCAAAAGGCGCAGCATAATTACACTCAAGCATATCCAGATGATAATTCAACCAATGCTGTCCAGTAGCCGACTAGAGTAGTGAATGCATATGAATTGGATTCCATTTTTTCATTGAAAAGATAACCTCCTCAAAGAGAAGTGCAAGCATACACAACATCCATTCACACCATTAAAATTGCTCATAAGGAAGAAAATAAAATGAATTTACCTCTCAAAGCGAAGGATTTCTGCTCATGACGAAATGCAGGATCCCGCAGGCTCAGAAACGCCGGTCTAGCACGCAAAAACGGCCGCGCGGGGGAACCATATCGGCTCGCGGCAGCAACACCGAGCAGCTGAGGATTCGCAGTAGCTACTCCGTGACAGGGAAACATCGTGTGCGAGCGGCGGACCTGACGAGGGGCATTAGGGTTCAGGTAAAACTCCGAAAATATTGGAAAACAAATGCCGCCCCCCAAAGCAATGCACCCAAGCAGCTAGGGCTTCCTTACCGGTAAAGGGAGAACCGAATCCTAGTCCGGATGGATCCCCGCTCCGCGCTAGGCCGCTAGCCCAGGAGGGGAGGAGACGACGATGGGAGGAGGAGGAAGGGTGGAGTTGCGGCGGAAGGGAAGGTGGAGTCGTCTGGATTGGGGTCGAGACGAGGCGGCGAGGAAAGCCGCCAGGAATTTCCTGGCGATTGGTTCGTTCACGCGGCTCGATTGAACCGGCGGCCCGGCCCGGTTCGCGGGTGGGTCAGCCTAAGGGCAATTTGGTTTGGAAATACAGGCGTGCTTGATTGGCTACCAAAATATGAGCATACCAATTTTTTTATCAAAATTTTAGCAATTTTCAAATGTGGGCTACTTTTAAATTCCATGCAAATAAGTGTCAAAATTTATAGTTTCAACATGGCAAATTTTGGTAGCCAACCAAGTAGACCCACAATTATGAAATATTTTGAGTATAGATCCATTAGATGTTTCTTGGAACTTTATTTTAACACTTTTGAACCTTATACGATAGAAGTTTCGAACATAAATCCTCCCTAGTTTTTTTTATATGAAACCATCAACCACGCATCTGGTTTCTTAATGGAAAAGGTTAATTTTAATCCCTAAGGACAGATCATTCAGATAAGCCTTGATGATTTTAATCTCATGTTATATTTTTAGGTTCACTTTACTATGAACTACAAAAACTTGATAACTTTAATCACATGTTATATTTGAGGTTTTTGTCTCTCTTTTATACAAGTTTGTGTTCTATGTTGGACTTTTCCAAAAAAAAAAAAGTTGTTTGATGGTGGATACCATGGTATACATCATACTCTAAACTTGTTGTAAAGTATTTTTATGATTTCTCATGACCATCAGCATAGCTTAAGATCACGTAGAGCAAGCTTAAAAGCTCTAAGATAAAGAAAATATACGCTAAATGTTCACATATTTTGACCAGAAAAAGTCAAAGTACACCGGCTTGATGGACGAAAAGAAGATGAAGATTAAATACAAGTATACTCCCTCAGTCATTAAATGTTAGACATATTATGATCAGGAGAAGCCTTCCATAGTAGATTCTGACCTATGATTTCTCTTACATTATAGTGTCAATCGCTAAAGACACAACATAATCTCAAAACCACCTTGAATACAAATATATTTATGCAAATTTTATGCATTAAATGTATATATAATAATCTAACTAAATTACGAGTTAAAGTTTATCAAATTTGACTTTTTCCAATCAAAATAAGTTTTACATTTCTGGACGGAGGGAGTACTTTCGTGAGAGGCTACACACTGGACAAAAATAAGAGAAGATATTTGCGACAACACTGCACCCTAGCTAGCTACTGGGGCCATGAAAGGGCATGACTAAATGTACACAATGCAAGGCCGGTAAATGTATTCATCAGGAGTGTACATTATTAGAGCTACAACGTATAGTGAATGCTAAGGTACGTACAAACTCGTCACATGATCAACCGTAGACCTGAGGTTGCTAACGTACGTAGAAGGATTCGTTGTCGAGCATGACCCGTGCATAGGTGCGGCCCGTGCGGCAGTGGTGGTCGTTGCGATGCCTCCCCTCAAGGCGGCATGCATGCGTGATGGTGTGTAGCGATGGCAACGATCCTAGCAGAAGTTCAGTTCCCCTCACGGCAATGTTTGACGAACGACAGACAAGCAGTTCTCAGCTGATAGGTTGGTACGGCCGCGGGCCGGTTGAAGCCTTGACTCTGCCTTAGTTCAATTATTCTTAACTTATTCTAATTAATGATTGCCAGCGGCATGCATGCACTCGATCAAACTGAAGCTAGCCTATCTTCACTTCTTTGCCACCATTTCGCAGAACACACTGGAGTGTTGCTGTTTCTAGCACGATAACCCTGTCAGTTTTTATTTCAGTGCATGGAAATTAAATTATCCTCAGTAACTGACAGATAGAGGAACATAATAAGATAAGACGACTAAAGTAACTGCAGTGACCAGAAAAAAAAATATGATGAAGTTATTCTCATAGCACGATGGTGATTGAGTCCTCTGAAGAGACTAACTGGACCCTTCTGAAACTACCCAAAACTAACCGCACGTCAGGGCAAACTTACAACGCTAACTTTACTTGCCCTGACCTGCCGTTACCAGCTTCCAGAGAGGCAGCAGCACCGTTCACGTGCACGCACGGGTTAAATGTGCGGAACCAGAACCTGATGAGTACGTCGAAACACAAACAACGATGAGACCAAAGACTCTAACCTAGACTTGATGATTTCTCTAGCTAGCTAATCCCCTATCGTCACTAGCCACTAGCTCCTCCTGCCGTCCTCTTCTTCTTCTTCGATCGTCTCTTGATCACCCCATGCCGTTGAACGGGGAGCTCCAGTTGTTGGAGTACCCGTTGGCCCTCGCGATGCTCACCGTGGACCCCGAGCCCTGCGAGAACTGGTACCCGCTCCTCGCGGCGGCGTACGGGTCCCCGCCGGCGGCGGTCGCCACCATGGCGTCGTACCCGATGAGCTTCCCCTCCTGGTCGTCCCCATAGCTGCAGGTGCTCCCCTGGTTGGCCGTGCTGCTGTGCCCCTGATCGGCCACGACGGTGCTCGACGGCATGATGAAGGAGCCGCCGCCACCGCCGAGGCCCTGGTGGTACCCGGCGGCGCTGGCGCCGCCGCCGCCGTTGTAGACCGTCGAGCTCGACGACGCCTGGAAGAAGTTGTGGGCGGCGCTGCCGAGGTGCAGCTGCTGCAGGTCCTGCAGGCTGTGCGCGGCGGCCGCGACGGCGGCGTCCTGCTCGGGCTTGCACCACCCGCGGGACGGCGCCTGGCCGTACGGGTAGTGCACGGTGAGCGGCGACGGCTGCTGGAACGCGATGGTCGGCCAGCCGTGGTGGCCGTACGAGGCGTAGGCGCCCATCCCGGCGTCGGCCAGCTGCGAGATCACGCCGGCGCCGTCCATGTCGGCGCGCCAGATGGTGGCGCCGGCGGCCTCCACGTGGTCCACGGCGTCCTTGAGGCGCCTGGCCGCGCCGCCGACGGGCAGCGTGCTGCTCTCGAGGATGCTCTTCACGTCGTAGCGGCTCATGTCGAAGTTGGTGACGGCGTTGAGCCCGCGGAACTTGATCGCGGCGATGTCGTAGGCCTCCGCCGCCTCCTCCTCGGTGCCTACGTTGTACGAGGAGGGAGGGAATGTGCACGACGATTAGCTATAGGAATAGGATGCATGATCATTAGGGTTGGTTGTTTCCAAATGCAGGTCATCAGGTCTAGCAGGCAGCAGCTATGCATGTGTTGCGTATCGCATGCATGCATGCAGGGGGTGCAAGCAATAATGCAAGCTGTGTGATTCAAAGCTAGCACTAGGGTTTTCAATTCAAGCCGGGCCTTTGACCCCATGCCCCGATTTTCTCAGACAACTTTGAGACAAAAACTTGGAAAGGTACATTTGGGACATAGTTAATGCGGCGGGCGATCACTATTTTATGCCCCCATAGGGCAACATATAGAATATCTAATCTTCAGTTCTACGAGACGAAGATTTCAAGAAATTTGACTAAACAAGTACGGGTCGATGACTTAGATCTTGGGGATATATATAAACACTATATATATGCGTAGTCATTAGCTACTTTATTTATTTAAGAATCTTCATTAAGCGAGCAATTTGGTTTAATTTCCATATGTGTGTCACCTAATAAGTAGCGGCTCTAAGCACCTAATAAGTAGAGCTTACTGTACTGCTGAGTTCTCAAACAAAACAAAAGGAAGAAAAGAAAAATGCAGCTTACTGAATGTGCCCAGGTAGAGGTCCTTGTTTCCTGCAACTCTCCCTATCCTTGCTTGCCATCTCCCATGCTGATGGTGTCTGCTCGGTGAACTATTATTTCAGTACAAGGTCGGAAAAGATTGTACAAATCATCACTGGTAAAATTAATTGAATTCCTTTGAAAAAAATCTAATAATATTTTGTGAACATATAGACTAGATATTAAGCGTATGCCATGCATATATTGTGTCTTAGTTGTGCATTGTGTCAAATATGTATAAGCAATTAATTGAGTTACCTAGTTACTCCTCGATACTTTGAAGCCCCACGAGAAAATCCACTGCTATTCCTGCATGTGTATTGGAACATATTACAGTTAGCGGAATCGTCCAGTCAAGAGTTGAACATTGACATATGAAATAAGCATCAAAGACTACCTTCTTAGGTATGCAATATACTCCTGCCTAGTCATATGTTTCATTTCTTCTAGCTCTTTTTCGTAGTTACTTATCTGCAACAATAAAATTTTGGCGAGACAAGAAAAATAACGATTGTACTCAATAAGCCTACATATTAGTTAACAAATGAATTTAAAGGGAAATAGATCACATAATGATGCTTGCTAATTAGAAGAATTCGCAGAAAATCTATAGGAGTTTGCGTACTGGGAAATTTGTTGTGGTAGTGGTGCCCCAATACTTGAGAGCTGCCAAATCATAAGCCCTTGCTGCCTTGTCCTCCTTGTCATAGCCGCCTAACAAGTGTATATGTACATGAACGAATAAAATGACAAGGTGAAACCACCAAAATGAAAAGATATATACATTGAAAATGTGAATGCTTACCGAGATAAACTGCACGTTATCGATGTCATTTACGTAGGCAACGTGCAAAGCCAGAATGTTAATGTAACAGAAGACACAATACTTAATCAGTAGCTCAAAGGTATACATATATATACTATTTTGCCATGGAGGAGAAAAGTGATTATATATGGATACATATTTCATTACCTTGCCTACCCTTGCGACTCTGCCCTTCTCTTCTACAACTATTATCCCAGAGATGAGCCTCATAACGTCCTGTCCATCTATGTCTGCGCACAAAGCAAAAATTCATAGCATAAATAAGCAAACAATAAAATTCAGATCAATGCATATAGTACATTTAAAATACATTTGTTATTATCACCGTCTATATCCTAAATACCTCCAAAGCTAAGCAAAAATACAGCTGCAAATATATAGCTTTTGATGTTCATTGGCAAAAGTAGTAGTAAAAGTGACACTAATCATGCACTCTAGAACTGACAATTCAATGGCTAACTGCTTCATGATTAGTCAATGAATTGTACATGCATATAAACTTCACGACCACCTAACTGATCAATGGCATATAAGCTCTCGATCGTGATCACATCATACGAAAAAAACATCACGATATCCCATACACTCCCTTAGTAAACTAATAAGTGTGTACTCCTTAGCTAGTTAAAAAAAAAGAGTGTACCTGTAAATTAATCACCTTATTATTTTCCAAGTATCATATGAACTACTAGAGCAAAAGCACGATAGAGTGGCCGCTGCCTCGAGAGATTGCATTATTAATATTTGCTAGCTAGCATAGATCTGATGATAGTTCATGTTCTCGATGGATCGATCGCGCTCGCTCAACAAGGCCATCATTGCTATTTTCTAACTAACTGTAGAGTGCTAGACCAATTTGAAATGAACAAAGAAGAACAAGAACAGTATGTATCGAAGACACAAGCTAATCAATGCTCTAACCTTGTTACACCTCGATATATAGATGTCCTCTGCCCAAACGTGTCGATGGACTTCCTCGGGACGGCCTCTATCGCGCTGCTGGGCGAATCCATGGCGCCGCTCGCCCGCTTGTTCTCCGACGACGTGCTATCCGAGGCCGCCGCTCCGCTGGCGTTGCCGCCGCCGGCCACAACCATCGGCAGGTGCGAGCCGGTGCTCATCGAGAGCGCGAGGCTCTGCGAGCTCCCACCCGCCACCGCGCCGTTCCTTCCCAGCGAATCCGAGCAGCCGAAGCTGCTCGCGCTGGCGTCGGTGCTCATCTCCTCGGGCTGCGGCTGATGCGTCGCCGGCGGCTGCGGCTGGGGCACCTGGTTGTTCCGGAGCCAGGTCTTGATCATGGAGAGCTCCATGGTGTTGCTCCCGCTGTTGCTGTTGGTGCTGCTGGCCATCGGGACCCCGGTGAAGAGGTAGCCGCCGGATTGATCCTGCTCGGAGACGAACGAGTTGCCGCCGAGGAAGTCCTCGAGCTTGGGCTCGCTGTCCTCCACCGCCCTCTTGCCGCTGCCCCCGCCCGCACCGCCGCTCGACCCGACGAGCATCGAGAGCTCCGAGGCGCCGCCGTTGTAGTCCAGACCTCTCATGTTCCAATCTGCTCACGCACCCACACATCAAATATCAAGAAACAAGTGGGAAAAGAAACCATGGGATAGTGTTGGAGTGCACCATACGATACAAACAACCAGAAAGAGATCAAGCAACATTGAGTTTCTTGCCTCGCTCCTCACCTTGGGTTTCTTGCTGGCCCCTGTTGAAGGCCTCCATGATGCCATAAGAAGCGTGATCATCCCGCAGGCCCGGCACGCCGAGGTGCCCGTCGGAGCCCTGCTGCGTGGGCAGGCCGTAGAAGTCGCTGGCGCCGGAGATGTCGATGCCGGCGGCAGGCGAGCTATCCTGATTAGGCTGCGGGTTGTCCTGGCCCGAGAGCGAGAAGCCGAGCCAGTTGTTGGCGGAAGCCATCTACGGCCGGAGGGCGGTGATGGAACAGTGAGGGTTAGGGTTGTCTGCGATCAGAGCGGTGGTAGCATTGGCGAGAGGGGGAGGAGCAAGGAGGTAAGGTGGAACTTGGAAGCTGATAGGGGGATGGAGGTATAGCTTTCCAGGGGCAGCACTACATTTTGGGTCAATGTGAAGAGGGCAGGAAGAGGCCAGAAAAAATATCCTGGCCACCTGAGAGGAGGTGAAAGTGCTGTGCAAGGTCTGTATTTATAAGAGGCGGCAACAGCGTAGTCCAATTTTTTTGCTTCTTAATAAAGATTAAACAGGTCAAGGAAAAAAAACACATTAGAGATCTAGTAGATTTTTTTTATCTAAAATGTTACTAGTACACTTCAAGCCAAAAAGAAAATATAGTGAAGCTCAGAGCACATGGAGGCTATCTGAGTGCATCAATTTGCTTTACCAGCCAGAAATGCTAGTTCTAGAATGTCGAAGTTGCATATTATTATTAGGAGATTGCATGGTTTAACTATTCTCAAGCATAAGTCCCATTCTTTATCAAGTGGACCAAAACTTTTTCCTTTTCTTTTCTGGCCAGGAAAGTGGACCCAGGTTCGATCAGTCAGCACATCATTCTCTATGCAGATTCAACGTTAAGTTTACAGGGAAATTACAACCCGAGGAAATAAAAAAAATCAGGCAACTGTAAGGTCGTTGCGCTAGCAATCTGAAAGATTAACCGGCGTGCATGGCTCCTAAGCTGCCCAACTCATGTCAGTTCATACGCATTCCAGAGAGCCGCTTTCACAAGTAGTAACAGTTAAACCAATTATCCTAGTATTAATTCACGGCCCACACGTATCCTATCCATTTCGCGCCTCCATCCATCCGGTCTGAAAAGAAAGCTGCTGACTCGATCGGAACATGTACAGACTACAGAACAGGATCGGATCACTGGATCAAGCCGGGACGAACGGCTGTTTAATTTAAAAAGGGTCAGCCCAGCCAACATTTCCTTGGATCTCAATCAATCAAAAAGAAGAAGATCGAAGAAGCATCCGATAAGGTCGCGCGACGCGCCATGCAACCGTGCGCCCACGCGCGCGCGCACGGCACGCCCACGACGGCCAGGTACTGTGCGGACGGTTCGTCCCGTCCAACGACGGCGAATCCAGCGAAAGATTCCCGCGCGCAGGGCCGGGAAAAAGAAAAGGGAACAAGGCCAGCAGCTAGCAGGCAGGGGGGGCTCGCCGCGGCGGTCAAACCCCGGCCCGGCCGGCCGCGCGCGCGCGCACGCACGCCCACCTGTGGAAGCTGAAGCTAGCTAGCCGAACGATCCCTCTGACATGTCGCGGCGACCGGCGAGGCGAGCCGCGGCATGCGCGCCCGCTGCCGCCGGCCGGCCCGCGCGCGCGTGCGTGCGTGCGCGCGCCTCCGAGTTCCAACCCGCCCCGCCACTAATAGGGCACAAGGCTACGCGGGCAGCGGCGGCAGCCTAGGCCCGCCCGCTCTATAATATTCGCGCGGGGGCCGGGGCGGGCGTTCGAGGTGAATCGCTGGATTGGACTGGTATGACCTGCTTGGACTGACCGAAGCCGAACCCCAAGTTTCGGAAATGGCGCGCCAGTTTCTGGTTTTGGCAGCGGCGTGTGCTAGCTGCTGCCCTTTGCGTCAGGCCACCAATGCCGGTGTAGCTGAATGTTCTTGTGTTCTTCTTGGACGACCGAGGACGAACGGAGGAGATCGCTTCATGGCTTTCTTGATTGAGGAGTTGTAGTAGAGGTTTCCCTAGTTGTTCAGTTTCAAATGAACAGGCAGGTTTCAGAGCGCATGCAGTGATAGACAAAGACTGGTAAAGGATTCCATGGCTTTTACCTTTTTGACGTATCTGTCACTACCTGCTTTACAGTAGTACATATGGCATATAAGGTAGCCCAGTGCGTAGACACGTCAAATCACCTATCTAGCTGCTATATTCTGAAAATGCAAGACTGAAACTGAAAGTGTCAGTATGGTGTGAAGCTCACTCCCTCTGGTCGCACGCAGCATATTCTAATGCGTCCTACACAGTTTGTTATCTTTTGTTGATCATTCCTTGGTACCGTAATCAAATGATCCAAACCCACGGTCTTCCCCGCATCAGTCGGGCGGGCGTGTCTGCCCTCTCCCTAACCTCCCTCTCTCTCTCTTCTCTCTCCGTATCGAGAAGCGCCCATCCAGCCCCAAAGAGCGAGAAAGGTTAACCCTAAAGAAAGGTCACGGTGACTCGGAATAAAGTAGAGGCGCCGGGGTTGCAGGCTGTGCCCTCTACGAGGACACACACCCTTGTCTTCCGGGCACACCCGCTAGCTAGCTAGCGCGCGGAGGGGATCAGAGGATCGCCGCAGCGTAACAGTGCTTGCGGCACGCGCTGGATCGAGGAGTGCCCTAAACGCCTCTGCGAACATGCCTAGCTAATGCCCCATGACCCTCCCCTCCTCTCTGATCCTCCCTCACGGGCCATGCGTATGCATGTGCAGTGATCCAAGACCAAACAGGATTGCATGCACGGGGACGGGGAGGAAGATAGGGTATAATAGTTCGTACCATGCGGGGTTGATCTGAACTCTGCTCCGTACTACTGCACATCCGCAAGCCTGCTTTGAGTTAAGGTGAAACAAACGCGGGTGCACCTGCACATCATACATGCAGTGGATGCATCACGATGATATCTATTGGCTGCCACAGCAACTACAGGTAGATCGCATCCAACGGCCTTTTTACTACAAGTCGATCGGCACCAGAACATGTGCTGCAATTTGCAAGCAAGCAGATCCTCCTGCATCTTGCTAAGCATTCGAATCAACTGGGTACTATCTTTTCCCCGCGAACCCATGACTCATGGCCCATGCGTGGATGGTGGGTGCCTACATCTACACGCAAACACCTGCGCGCGCCAAACATGCTCCCACAAATCTACCTCGCCACTGAGATCGCATTGTAATCCACCACGACTTGCTTGCCATCCCATTCCTAGCCTGGCCTACCACCACCCAAAATCTGCCCCCTGGCGGGACCTGCTGCCGCCTGCAGCTGGCCCCGTCCGAAAATGTCGGTCCTCCCTTCAGCTAGTCTGTCTCTGCGCTGGCCGCCGCGGCATCCACATGTACACGCCCAGGCGGCAGGCGGCAGCGTCGTTGGTGTTTTCCACGGTGCACGTGAGGCGCCGCGCGGCTTCCCCATGCACACACACAGCCTACGCACGGGATCCTCCTCGGCCGCGCGCCACCACCTCCGGCTTCTCTCTCGTAGCCGCGCCGCGCGCGCGCGGTGCGCAGCGGCCACCCACGAGCGGCGTATTGGTCCTGGGGTAGAATATTGGCGTCCGGACCGGTCCTGCGCTCGGTTCCCGCGCTCCCTGCCCAGGCTTTGACCGTCAAACCTACCGGACTACTAGTAGTCGCGGGCCTGATGGGAAGGGCAGCGGCGTCGCGCGGTGAAAAAGTGAAACAGTACATGCCGTTCAACGGGAGGGTTAGATGTTAAATCTGGCTGGCAGGCCGGCGAACACGTTTTAACTTTTAACCCCGGCCCTCCTCGGGTTACGCCGTGTGCGTACGTACGGGGTTAAACAATGGAGGCGGCCGGGCGGGCGATCGCCGGCCGGTCAAAAATACGGGGCGCTCCGTCCACCGGGGGTGAGACAAAAAGGTGAAAAGGACCACCGCCTCTGACGCTGCCTGCTGCTGCTCCTACCGGTTTTCAACTCGCATCTGGTATCTCCTAGCCTCGGCTCGTCCTGGACTGCGTGTGCTTGGACTTGGAAGCGTCTGCCCCGTGCGCGTGCACACGCGCACTCGCGCTTCTTCGCGAGCCGCACGCACACGTTGCACGTTGGGGGTGGGTAGGGGGGTTGTTTGGCCAGTGGCGCGGTTAGTTTAATATATCGCTGCTCTCGGCTCGGCGGTGGTGCGGAGATTTGGGTTGCAAATGCGCTCGTCGGAGCGAGCTCGGATTTCGCGATTAACTTATCGCAAGGGCACGAACGCGTGTCAGGTGCGGCGAGATGGGCAGGCAACTGCCGTGGCCGCCCGTGCATGGGCTGCAGGTGGCAGCCGCCCTGCCGCCGGGCCGGGTGGATCTTTTCTTTCGCCGGGAGGCAGGCATGGTTGGTCAGTGAACGTTGATGGCGGCGGGTGCTTGGGCCGATACGGGTGCTGCTGGCTCGCTCCGGGCGGGCCCTGCCAGTGATGTGAGCTGCTTGTTCATTGGGTTGGGTCTTGCTCACGGTGGGCCGGCGTAAGCAGGCCGTGGTTCGTTTAGTGATGGGCCGCCCCCGCACACACCACCGCGCCAAGTCAGCTTCTCCAGTGCACGCGCTGCCGACCTCTCTCTTATCGCCCCCGCAGGCAGAAGGGAAGGCGGTCTCGTTGAGCCGCCCGGTGCTTCACTGGACGCCGCAGCCCTCCCACACGGAACGCGAATTCCATTCGGAGCCGACTTCTCTGCCCGGGAACTCAGGCGAATCGAGAGAGAGAGAGAGAGAGAGAGAGGCCTTACCTTGAGCTCCCTCCCCTCCCCACCATGGCGTCCGCGTGGTGCCTCTCGGCCCCGGCCGCCGCGCCGCCGGTGGCGCCGGCGCCCGGCGCCCCCGCCTCCGCAGCCGGGGGCGTTCCCGCCCTAGCGCGGGCGGTGGTCCCCGTGGGGAGGCGGCGCAGGTGGGGCGCGCTCGTGGTCTGCGCGGCCCCCGACGAGGAGAAGATTACGCGGCGGTCGCCGCTCGACTTCCCCATCGTAATTCTCCTGCTCTTTCCCCCCTACCCTCTGTTCGCTTATTGTTTAGCGGCTTGTCGTTGCGGGATTGGAGAGGCTCCGGTTGGGGAAATTTTAGGTCATTTCAGCTGAGCAAGTACGGGATTAGAGAAATTTAGGGACCCAACATGATAAGATCAGTAGAAATGCTACGGGATTATATAGTTAAATAAGTAGTTTCTGAAAAAACAATAAGGATATGTTGTGTAAAGCAAAGAAGCAAGCAATTTAAAGCGCTGAATACCCTGAAGATATGAATTGTGTTGTAGCATCCAAGCCGCACAAGTTTGAAGATGTGGTCAACAGTCTTAGGCACAACATGAGGAAAGAAGCCAATAAGGATATGTTGTGTAAATAAGTCTGTGGTGTCAAAAGGCTCGCCTGGCTGGGTGCCTGGGTAGGAAGCATGATGCTCATTAGCTTCCGATAGGAGATGTTGCGGGGACTGATTCGTCCTTCATCAATTTTTGAGGGTCTTGTTAGTTCGTAGATCTCTGAATAAGATGCCCGTACACAAAAATGTGCATTTAACTCAACTGATTGTTTTATGTTGCATCTATCAAAACTATCACACTTTATTGGATGCTAGATAATATTTTGTAAATGGCCTCCCATACGCTTGAACAATCCTAAGTTTACTTGCACAGGTTGTCCCGACTAGAAATAAGCCATAAACCTAAGAGTTTTCATTTCTCAGTTGTAGTTTCGATGTCATAACGGCACTTCATGTTGCTGATTGTTTAAATCGTTTTTCTGATCTTGTATCTTGTGGTATCCTGCTTGATTCAAACATGACATGCATAAATTTGCTACCTTCTGTACCTCTGTGTTTAAACTTTAAAGTTGTGAAAAATCTTATGATAAAAGTGATAGATTTTTGTGACTTAGGACCAGTCATAAGGTCCTTTTGGTAGACTCACTGCCATGGTTTTGAAGGCCAGACATGTTCTGACCTATGAGCATACTGAGTCTTTCCTGGGCTCATGGCAATGTATTTTTGAGTATAACCAAAGTAGGTGCAGATCTCTTGTCATTTTTTTCCCCAATGATTATTCTAGTTATTGTTGTGTTTGACATGTCTTCCCTACCAAAGCAATTCCAAGCATGACTATAGTGATTTAGATATGATGTTCCATCTACCTTTTGCTTTTGCGTTGGCGTCAAGGTTAATGTCTATTGTCTTTTGAATGTTGCTAGGAATGGGAGAGACCAAAGCCTGGGAGACGACCTGATATCTTCCCAAAGTTCAGCCCAATGAAGACACCATTGCCGCATCCATTACCAGCTGATGATCCTCTGGACGATGATGAAGAAGAGGAAGAGGAAGAACAACCACCTCCGGAGGAACCACAGGAGGATGATCCAGACAAGGAAGAACCTGAGGAAGATGACCCGGACAAGCCAACTGAGTAATTTTGGATGACTTGAGGGCTGTGGTAGATAGACACTGAGCATAAATTTGCCATACCTTTGGAGCACCTAAGATTCAGTTTGAACTGGTAGTTCTGCCGGCTTATATAGGCTCTAGACGCATAAGTTTGTAATGACCTCCTTTGAGCTTTCTAAAGCTAAGTTTTGTTCGACGGATTACTTGTTACAGTGCGATATTTGTTATGACATGTATTCACACCTCTATCTTGGGTAATTGGCGTGTACATTACGATGAGATATTTCTGATAGACTGCAACAATAATGCTACTCAGAAAAGCTATTCTCGTAAAAAATAGGTTCTTAACTACTAAGTGAGCGTGTTTGTTGGCAATGTTTATAGTATGCTGAAAACGAAAGACGCACCATGTTGGTGCTTCTGAACTCAATATTTTGGCAAATGAAATGTTTTGATGTTGTATAGGGGCATATATAGATGGTTGCACGTGGGCAACTGAACGTGTCCGGGAATAGAGCAATCGATCAGATCGTTCTGTACTACCTGCCTTTTACATGTTCTACTAAAAGTAAATGTAAGTTATTGTGTTTAAACATAGTAAATCAGTGTATTCTGCATGGTTATTCTAGTTTATAAAAGAGAAGCGATGATACAGCAGCAGTCAAATCTCGGTATACTCTATTGTCTCGGTCATTCTTGTATTCATGAACTTAAGTTTATACATACAAGAAAACCTACAAAATTTCTCTCCCGTATACAGGAGCAAACAGCATGAACAACGCTACTTTGGTTAAAGCACACTGGCCCCTCTCAATTAAACACCAATATCTACTTCCATGTGATCTCAGATGCCTACTTTCCTTTGATCTTGCAGTAGGCATACAATCCAGAGCCCAGAAAGCCTAGCCCTTGCCCGATAACATTAAGCTGCCATATGAAAACATGGGTTCAGTACTCAGGAGGGGGGATTGAAGAGTTAATGGCATGCAAGAAACAAGATCAAAACTTACCAGATCAAAAGGAAGCCCACCAAAGAGTACCCAACCAATCCCAACTGTGAAGAAATCCTGCAGAAATACAAAAAATGAACACCGCTAGACAATATTTTTATATATGTTCAGTAGAGTGGAATAACTTGACAGTAGACCTACCTTCAAGTTACCACACATTGATTGTGTGAGTGCAGAATTCAGGATCGTATTCCAGAAGATGGTGTAGTTCAGCAGAAATGCTAGGATGCATGAAAATAGCAGCACAGCCTACAAGAGAAATTGGATTATTAGCCGCATCCATAGCTTCACATCACAGGCTCTACATGACATGACATGAGAATCATATTTTTTTGTCTGCCTGTTTTGACCATTAAATTAGCACAAAAATAACAAATTAACATGTAAAAGTGACCTCGAGATCATCTATAGCTATACAATAGTAACACATGCTGCATCCTTAGAACGATTGAAAGAACTTTGATGTTTCAAAACCAGAGACAGGCAATATCAATAAATCACTGTGGAAGAGGATGAAGCGTGTTTCCTGTTGTGGTATTACAAATAATTATAGGTAAATTTAAAACATGATAAATGGTACTAGAGGGTGGTATTATCAAAACTTACCAGCACCACTGCACCAGCAAAGCTAGTGGTAGCGTACTATTGGCTCAGACTTTGTGACTACATCCAAGATAGTGCTCAGATGTTAAAGTAACATGCGCAAGTGAAGCTAATTTCTGGGTCTGAGTGCTCTTAAAGATAGTGGAAAGAAGCAGATCAATGTGGTGTAAGCAAAAATTCCAGACCCAACACGAGTCTAAGGATTAACTGGCTAGCGGCTGACATGATGTGTGTTTTTGACGTTTGTATGTGCATCCTCAAACATTGATAGCAGAAGGGTTGGCGATGCAAAAATTAGCTTTAAATCCATGGAGTTACCTGAAACCCAGGGGAATAAAGGTATGGAAATTCAATGGCCCTCTTTAGGTCACCCTGGATATATGTCAAGAACAGTACTGAAGGTCCACAGACAAGTCCTGAAATACAGACAGACAGGATATGAGACTTTAAAGCATATGAAGTTTGATCTGAAGTTAATAGCAACCAAAATAATACCATTGCACCACATCAGGCCAAAGCTATTGAGACCACTAGATTTTCCTAGAAAAACAAAAAAAAACATCTGATCAGAAAGATTATCTAAGGTGAAACGACAGTATAAGTTGGAAAAGGCAACTGCTTTACCTATACGGTTTATAGTAGCAAGATAAACAGCAGTTGTAATGTTGGCCACGAAGACAATGGCATACCCACGAGCATCAAATGACAAGTCTCGAGCTCCAGCAACAAACGCTCCAAATACGATCAAAGCCACACTGATAAAACCTTGGTTAACAGCCAGATAGTGGAACATAACAGATTCAGAACGTTAAGTTCTGAAAGCGTTCAGCATAACAAATGCAGTATCCAGATAAATAAGTAGAGGTACAGCAGTAGGCACAGAAACTTATTACTACTAGATAGAATAAATAGAATTATATAAATCAAAGACTTCTAAAAATGATAATGTGCTGAAATATAACACTGACTAGGGCATTAGTGCATTAAATGAATGATGCTTATACTAGCTAACTACCGCATATGATTCATTTTAGAACATGCTGTGTGCTAACAATATTGAGATTGAAGAAAACAAACTATATAAATGCCTATACATTTACCTGCCTATTATAGGTGGGGTGTGCTTCTGCTTGGCCAAGAAATACTCCATGGTCATGGTAAACACTACTGTTGTGCGCCGAAGAGTTGTGTACATAGGAACGTTGACTCCACGGACAGATTCCATTGAAGCTAGCTTTTTACCAAGAATGGAAACACCAGTCAGAATTTAAAGTGATTAAGCAATGCATTATACAGTTTAATTTTGTAAGTAAGGGAGTCAGCATACCATGTAGAGTAAATAAGCCAAAGAAAGAGGTGTGGTGCGCAACAATATCCTAAACGGCACAAAGAATAGTGAATCAGAAGGCACTGATGGATCACTATTTGTGAAGGAGATGATCTTTAACCGTCTCAGAACATAAAGAAGACATGTTGAGCACACCATCTGCACATATTTGTTAAGTGTTATGAAAGAAAGAAATACACAAACAAAAGAATAAAGATGCAAACAAATTTAATCAACAGACGTCTAAAGACAAGGAAGGTTTCATAAAGATTCATCAACAGCTACCTCAAGATTTGGGAGCCACTATTTCCAAAGCAAGAGAAAAAGTGAAATTAGTTTGAAGCACATCAAGCAAGAACTGGATCATTCTTAATATAAAATTAAAGATGGCATTGGATGGTATTTGAATCTACCATGGGTTGACTAGCCCAGGCTTTCAAATTTCAAATATTAAATTAACAAAAAATACCCAGAGAGGAACATGTACAGTTCCCCCTTTTCGCCAGGTAGTTTGGTTTGTTGAATTTAGATGTTGAATTCGACCAGATCACCCAGGTACCAATACCATCACAAATGAGATTCCCATCTGGACCCCACAGGAACACTGCTCATCAGTTCAAATTTAGAACAATCCAGGGTGGGATTTGTCATTTGTTCTTCTTGTATCCATTGGAAAACCAGTTACCAGTGGAAACTCACATAGACCCATGCAGCATTAAGAACTTGAAAGAAAGTGTTTGCAACAAATTCTTTGGAATACAAACATGAAACTTCTATGTGCACTGTTGTGAACTTGAAATTCCTAAGTGAAACATTCATCCAGGAAAAACATAAGAAGCATGCACACCACGGATTTTACCAGAACGTATATAGTACCTGAAGGAGTGTGATGACATTTGCACAAGGGAAATTATACGAAGATAGAGCTGCTTTGTTGAACATCACTAGCAACACTGCAAATCAAAGAGTCAACAAAATTAGTACAACAATGTCTGAGGTCTCAAAACGGAAAAAGAAACAAAACCAACACATCATTTCTCTATGGACATTCATTATTTGGTGTATCATGCTTCTGGAGCTAAAAAAACTAGGCAACATAGAGTGAATGTGATGCATATAAACTAATAACAGATCAACAGCATGTAGATATTTTGAGGCACACAAGTGCAACATGCAAAGACAACATAACTAAATACCGCATTGGCACACTGCACATGTTAAGGAGGATAAGCAATAAAGTGAACAGTTGTCAAGAAGCCAATTATTTGCTTTGCCACACATTTTATGTGCCATTGGAAACATTCAAGGTTGGGTAACATGTACCAAGTACAGTTACAGCAAGCACTGAAAGCAATTTATCTTCCCCATCAGCAAGTGTTGAACAATCAGCATCAGCATCATTATTTTTCCATTTTTCCTCACCCAATCAGAAGTTCGATGCAAATATGCAATCTATCTAAATATTTGAAAGAAGCAACTGCAGCAAACCAAAATTAAGGTCCAGTGGTTATTCAAGTAAAACTGACTATGATGCATTTTGCCCTACCACTTCAACTGGTATTATCAGCAAAAATAATGTCCCATTTCGCAGCAGCGATTGCTTTAGATGAATGATTTCGAATGCAACAGTGGATTGCAGTGCAGTGTAAGTCATGACTCTAAAATTGCAGTGCAGTTTTAGTCATGAATCCAAAAGGAAAGAAGGGTATTATGAATCACTCGAACATAGCCAGCCCAATTACGACCTCCAGTAAACACAGATAATGCACAACCCAAAACTCATTTGTCACTTAAGGATAACTCATAAACCCTCCACACTCAATTTTTCTTGAAAGAGAAAACTGTTTACTGATTTCTCTCCTGTGTTTTTCCTCAGTGGGACCACCTTCCTTTCTTCTAATTCTTCATACGAACAATGACAAATGGGCAGGTTTCAGTTCAAAAGGCTATTTAGTTAGTTAGATGATGACAATGATGTGTCTGATCTATCAAATAGCTATTCTTATCCAATTGTAGCACCACACAATCAGGGTGTTGAAGCTGTTTACATCCTATAATCAGCACCAAACTAACAAGTACATCATATAACAGGGGACCATGCTTCCTGACAGGCCCAACGTCTGATTTCTGTTTGACACAGGTGCCACCCAGATATCTTACTAACTTCACTGATGACCGATTACACTCTAAATTGTATTCCAACAGAATTCTACAAGGGTGCCCAAGTAATACATTTAGACCTACTCAAGCAGGCAACGGGGCACAGTATTTCACATATTCGCCATGATGGCAGGTCCAATTATCTGTATGAAAAATAGCCGGATCCTACTTTTAGCATTTCACAAACATGTACGGAGTGTGTACTATGCACTTTGCGTACACCCCGTAGCAACCAAATTACGAAAATGGTCTGTTCCCAAAAGCTCGGTCGTGTAGCGAAAAAGCTCAAAACACAAGTCAACCATCCTGCACGAACCCCAAAAGGCTAGTAGCTGAATTCAAGAGAAGGCGTGACGACTAGCACAAGCAACAAGTCGGCACACGTGATGCAGGTGCTCTCCCGACCCCGAATTCGCTGAAACGCGACGAACAAAGCAACTCGCCCCCAACCGAGACCAGTACCGCACCGCCGCCGAAGGAAGCAGCCAAAACCGCCCGGGAGGGCGTGGATCGGGCGCGGCACGTACCTGAGCACGCCATGTAGGAGAGCGCGGCGACGGCGCCGCGGCGGGTCATGGCGGACCCCTTGAAGAGCGCGGCGTCCTCGCCCGCCCCGCCCCCGCCGTTGCCCTTCCCGTCGTCCGCCGAGACCGGCAGCAGCGCGCCCCTCTCCCCGCCGCCCTTCGCCATCTCCTCCCCTTCCGCCCGGGACGCCGGGATCTCCTCCTCCCGATCCGCCTCGCCCCCTCCCGCCCGCCCGCCCGCGAGCACGCCGAGGAAGAACGGGGACGAGGAGCAGGAGGATATTTCGTCTGTCCCCACCCCCACTTGGAACCCTGGCTGGCCCGATGCACGCGACGGCCGCGGAAATAAAAACTGGCCGTTTTGTTCGCCGCGCTGGTATAACGGTGCCCTGCCTGCCTGCCTGGCTGTCTCGTTCTCGCGCCCGGCGACCGACTGACTCGGCGGCGCGGCGGTCACCGGTCAGTGGCCTGCGGAAACTTCTCCCCGGCCGCGCCCGCGCCTGCCAGGCTTGCCCGGCCAGCGCGGCGGCCGCCTTTTATCGGGAGCGGACGGGGACGAGCGGGTGCGCGCTTTGGCAGGTTGCCTGGCCTGCCTCTCGCTGTCACGTTGGGGTTACTTCGCGCGTGCTGGTCACATCGCGATCGCGTCGGGATCACAGCATCGGACGGGCAGGATAGAGGGGGGTAAGTAGTGTGCGATGTCACCACGGGGCACTCACGGCGCCGAGCCGGGGGACCCCGATTAAACAAGCAAATCCTCGGGGAGGGGATGAGATCCAGCGATCCACCAGCCCGGGATACGGTGGCGCCGTGCGACGCCGATCTGATGGGATGCGCTTAAAGGAAAGGGATTCTCCTGGTGCATCCGAGCAAAGGGCCTGCAGGTTCAACGGATGGAGGATCTAGATCAGCGATAGCACTCTATCGTCACTCAAACGGGAAGTAACTGGAGGATACGGATATCGTTTGCACATCCACTGCGCCGTCGTTTAGATGTGCGTCCCCTGATTGTCCGCGAGGGCTTTGTTTGCTACTTAAAATAAGCATTAAAAAATCGAGAACGAGGTTTAATTTCGCCAGTCGGGAAATTTATTTATTTGTTGCTTAAAATACGTGCTTCAAAATCTGGAAGCAAAATCAAGGTTTGATTTTGTTTCTCAGAAAATTTATTCATTACTTCAAATAAGCACTCGAACATATTGAGGGAAAATCAAGGTTTAATTTTGCTGCTAAAGAACTTTTGTTGCTTAAATGAGGACTTAAAAATCTCAAGCAAAAGGTGCAACTTTGCCGCTCAAGAACTTTAGACAAATCAAAAGTTTAATTTGGATGAAATGTAAATACTACGCTATACTCCATTCGTCCTGAAATACAAATCGCTTCATGTTGCATTTACAGCCTGTAAGTTTGATGCTACTGCAAAATCCGTCTATCCAAAGGCAATATGGGTGGCGGACGAGCAGCGAGTACCCTTCACCCCCTCCGACGATGTCCCTGCACCTCTCCATTGCGCCCATCGTGGGAGGCGTAGAACAGCCTCTAATCGTGTAGCCTATGCATTGCAGAAGAAGAGCAAACGGGTATGTGCTTTGGACTCTTGGTGGGCTGAATTGAATTGGTGAACGGGCACATGAAGAATAGGTACACTGGTACAGGTCCAAAGATGCACTGCCCACCCCACCCCCACCATCCTGCTATCTGCTATTTTTTTTTTTTTTTGGAAACATCCTGCTATCTGCTAATAGCTCTTGTCGTTTGGGATGCTCTTACGGCCCAAAACACTGCCGGGAAGCGATGCATGGCCTCTTGTCGTTTGGGCTGAAATCTGACGATGCGAGGCTCCGGACGGTCGACACGTCGCCTGGGCAGGCAGGTACGGTGCCTGCGGCCGTCCCCCCAACCTGGCCGCCGCAGCGGGAGATACCGCATGGCACTGTGCGCGCCTGCCACCCGTCGTCCGGTTTGGCGCCGGAAAGGCCAGCATCCGCGCAGCGGGGGCACGCCACCACCGCCCGGCGCATGCAGTGCCGAGCCGGCAGCCTCGCGCCGCGCGCCCCGCGTAGGCCTACACGCGCACGTACGCTGGGCCCTCTTGTCCGTCCCCGCGCGCAGTACGCCCGGGCGGGCCGGGGCACGGGCTACGGCGCTGCGCGTAGGCCTGCGGCCCCTGCCGGGCGATGTGACAACACGTCGCCTGGGGATCCCGAACGAGGTTCGCCGCTGGTGCGAGCTCCAGTGCCGCATGCATGGAGGATGGAGATGCGTGAGGTTGACATGCACGTAGCCTACCCCCGGCATTCATTTGGGTGGACCGCGGGCGTACGCCTGCCGGTTCCTCGCAATCAATGCCTGCCGCGGGATTTTCCATCGGTGGCGTCATCCATGAGCATGGGGCAGCGCAGTGCCGATTGTCAGACGACAAGGCCGGCGCGGCGGAAACAGAGGCGGTGTTCAGAGGTACGAATAGCAAGTTGCTACCGATTCAAATCGTCGTCGCTGCTCCGTGCTCACGGATGACGGATCAATAGACCAGCCAGCCATTTTCTCGTATCCTGTCACTAACCTAACGAGTTCAGAGATACGAGCAGCAAGTTAACAGGATCCTAGACGTTAAGCATGCGTAATGCTGTCGAAGTTGTTCTCTGAAGTTCCGTCTATCCTGCAGATTGCGCCAATCAAATTAAAACCACACAATTCAACCAGCAATGGAACAGCAGCAACCTTGATTCAGCTAATAACCATGTTCCCGGCAGCAGAACTGCAAGCACCTTCAGTACTCTGAAAAGAAAACTACCAAGCCTACAAGACTACACTCTCTAACCTCTCCCCTCACCAAGACTTAGCAGCTAGCCATAGAAATGTACGGCGTAGTTGTCGATGCCCCTCCACCTTTCAATTGCATGCAGTAGCTAGGAATGAACCCACCAGCATTCCTGGGGAGAGAAAAAACGAGAGGCGGCGGAAATGAGCAAACGAAGTGTGCCACTACGCTTAAGAACACGCAGAAACGAATGTAGCGAAGCACTTGATACGCCACACACGCAGCTGAATAGGATAGCATGACAATATCGCCCACCTGACCGGCACTTCTTATTTATCAGATTCACGGGACTCCACCAATACGTAGACAGGCTTTCCTTTAAGCTTGTAGAAATTCTGCAGGGAAGTTGCTACCTCGGTTAACAAGTTTCAGACCATTTTCTAGATCAATCAGTTTGAAATTTTTAGCAATGAAAATTCATATTTTATTGCGAATTACTAATGTAAACAGTTACTGAAACAGAAATGGATTAAACTGACAAGCAAAAATGAGTGACTGCTGCTGCTACTCGTTGCAAATGTCAGCTCTCTTTATCCTGAAACCATGGTAGAAACAAGATGCAGGCAGTAATAGCATCCGTCACCCACAACCTGTGTACTACAACAGAGGTGTGCCCCCATGCTATAGCAAAGTTAATATGACCAAGTGAAACAGGTGCACTGCAGGTACCTTCTACAGTTTTTTATTTAGACAATCACAGACAATGCACAGCCAAATCTCACCTAGTCATGTCTACCAGTCTATATGGATGCCCAGCTGGTACAGATATTGAGTATCTTAGATGTCGGGAACAGAGCAGGCACGGTCATGTTGATCGTACTTATATAACAGTTAATAGCAACGCAAGTTGCTCCTGGCCGCGGTACATAACAAAACCATTGGCTACACGATCTATAAAGCTACAATAACACTATAACAGGTGGTATCAGTCGTATCCTGCAGACATTATCTAAATAGTGAACTTATAATACAGGCTACTACTGCAGCATGCCACCGACTGAAATGTTTCATACTTCAGAGCAAAAGCAAAGTACTGAAATAATAAACAGGTGATTTTGCCTGTCAGTAGTTCAGATAGTCATGAGTACAATAATACCTTAAATTTTGGGAGCCCAATGAGACATGCGCACTCGACCACATCAGCTCCAGCACGTTCTGGAAAGCAAATTATTAATGCAGAGAATTATAAGCTAAAATAGTTGTTTTTTTCCTCAAGACTGAAGCCATACAGAAAAGCTATGCAGAGAATTATAAGCTATAAAACATGTCCTGAGAAATAAAATTTTAAATCATAAAGGCTCAAAAAGTACCATAAAAATCATAAAGGTGGTGCATGTTACTGACAATTGCGCATCACTAAAAGCCTAGCATTACTAAATTACAGTACAGACATTGGAAAAGTTCGAAGACAAGCAGTACTGGATAATCTGTTGCTGAGCCGACTGACATGCACTAATGCTGTGTTGCAGAAGAGCTTGCTACGATGTCACAGGTGCATGATGCACAATTGAAAAGTTTAACTGTACAACTGGACCATGAATGGCGATGAACAAACAGAAACAGACACTGACACTCCAAAGTTTCAGAGAAAAAAATGGCATCCATAAGAAAAATGTATCTACTGAAAGATATAGGAGTAATTTACTATACAATTTTACATTGATCAATAATTTGTTTGAATGCATAAACTTGAGTTAAAACACGTACCGAGAAGCCTAATCGCGGCACAAAGTGTACCACCGGTCGCAACCAAGTCATCGACGATGATCACGCGCTCAGCAGGCACGATAGCTCCAACGTGCATCTCTAAACAGTCAGTCCCGTACTCGAGAACATATTTCTCGGAGATCACCTCGCCTTTCAAGGTTTGCAAAAGCGAATGTCAGCACACCTCGATTACTGTTCAACAAACCTTGTTTAACTAGCCAGCCACTCAGAACCACACTTTGGGCAAGTAGTGGTGCTGCCACAGCATCTCTTGGAGTAATAGAACACGTGAAAAGAGCAGAAAGATCTTGCATAAAAGCCCCATGCATTTGTTAATAATACTCCGTCACGGGGTTGCATGCAGAAAAGGTGCAGGCTAGAGCAACAACTTTGGTGTCAGAGATTATGGGCAAGGGCGCGTACTTTTACTGCCTGCTAGCCAAATCTGCTCGCTAAACTTACTTAACTAGGGTGTCACCGCCACAGCCCACAGGCTAGCCATTGTAAAAGCAGCAACTGGCTATAAAGTATGGGATTATGGGAATGAACCGAGGACACAGGACAGGACACACCATCCACAAGAAGATCTCACCTGGGAGCTTCCTAGGCTTGCGCAGCGGTATGAACTTGGCGCCGATGGCCAACGCGATCGCCGGGCCAAATATGAAGCCCCTGGCCTCAATCCCTGGGGTAAACATGGTATGCACAACGCCATGTCAGAACCGGTGCAAAACCTGAATGCGAGCATGAAAGCCCTGACAGTGCCAAGTAATTGCCTGACAAAGGCAAATAGTAGTAGTGCAAAAGATGGTGTGCCACATAAGCAACACCAGCGCAGCAAGTATAAATTCCTTTTGACACGAACGGAAAAAAGATAAGGTTCAGAGGGAGAAGAACAAAATGACATTCAGGAAACAATGGCCGCAGAAGCGGACAGAGTATCCAACAAGCAAACAGAGCGAAATCCCAGAAGCAGTACTTTGCAGCGAAAACGACAGCGGATCGGGCACATGCCCGCGCGAGTGACATCAGGGCGCGCCACCACCAGAGGCAGGCAGAGCCCGACGACGCGGTCGTACCGCCCGCTACGCCCCCACAACCGCCCGATCCCGTGCGCCCCGCGGCCGCGCCCGTCCGATCCCCGCGGTCCCCCCGGGGGCCGCGCCGGGCCGGACGCTGCCCGCCCACGCCCACCCCCCCCCCCCCCCGCGCCCGGCCCCCTGCCGCGAGACGGGATCCTCCCGGCCGTGCCGGCAGGGGGCCGGCCTCCTCGCGCCGTGCGCCACCACCACCCCGATACGCTATTGAATGCGGCGGATTCCGGCCGGGCCGCGGCCGCGCGGCGGAAAAGCCTGGAAAGCCGCGCCCGCGCCAGTCATGTGCGCGAGGACGGGTGATTAGATCGCACGCCGCGGCCGCGCCAGACATCCCGCCACGCACGCCGCGTGGACCGCCCGCCGGCCCATGCATGCTGACCTGGCAGCAAGGCTTCTGCCACGGGCGCGACGGGCCCGCCTGCCAGGGGCAGGGCACGGCGACCTCGCTCTCTCACACACGCGCACGGCCGAGGCCCGAGGAGAGGAGACAGGGAGCACAGCGCGGCACATTTACTACGGGTTTCCTCCCGGCTTCCGGAGCTAGCGGAGTTGTGCCTGCGCGCGGTGCGCCTGACCCCTGCGGACGGACACGGCAGGCCGAGCTGGTCGCGACGCGAGTCCAGCGAACAGTAGCGTGGGGGAGGATTATTGCCGGGATTAGGATATTGTTATCGCCGTCTCGAGGAAAGCGGCGAGCCGGGCAGCGAGGGGCGCGCGCGAGCGGAGAAAAGGCGCCAGCCGCCAGGTGAGGAGGAGCAGGGGCGGGCGGGTGCGGATGCGCGCGGCGACAAAAGCGCGGGGGAGCAAAAGGACCAGGGGAGATCTCGTCCAGAGATTTTACGGAATCTCAGAACTCTGCCCACAGCTCAGCCTCAGGCCTCAGCAACCCCCGGCTGCACGCGCGCGGGACAGCGACGTGCCGCGCCGCCCTGGCGACGCCGGAGACCAGTCGACGGGGAGGAGGAGAAGGGGGGAGGTGTCGTCGGGCGGTCGGGGTTTTCTCTGGTGGTTACCGGCGACGGCGTCGATGCCCGTGCCGCGGTAGCGCTCGACGAAGAGGTCGACGGCGTCCTTGAACACCCCGGGGCGCAGCAGCAGCGTCGTGATGTCGTTGAACATGATGCCTGCACCGTCCACCCCGCCCCCACGCAGCATGCATGCACACACAGAAGGGAGAGCAGAGAGATCAGCGCTGCTAGCAGCAAGCAGCAGAATTAATCGCCTAGCGGGGGCGACGGCGGAGGCAGAGGAGCGGGCGCGCACCTTCCTTGGGGAAGTGGGGGACGACGCGGATGGCGTCGGCGATGCCCTGCAGCCGGGGGTCGGGCGCCGCCGCCGAGGTCACGGCCTCCCCGGCAGCGGCGAGGCCGTTCTCCTTGGGCGGCGGCTGCTGCTGCTTGGCGGCCTCCATCACGCTGACGGCGTTGCAGCTGGCCTCCTCACCCATTAATTCCTCTCCCTCTCGCTCGGCCCTCCTCTCTCGCTCGCTCAGCTCGACCGGTCCAAGCTTCCCCTTCCTCTTCTACCCAGCCTTTATTGCTGCTTGCCGGGCTGGTGCGCTCGCGTATATATAGAGCCGAGCAGGGCACGGCAGGGGAGGAGGCGATGGCGCGCGGAGTGAGCTGGGCAGCGTTTATTATCCCTTGGAGACAAGCGCCGGGGCGGGGCTCGCAGTCGCAGCTCGCTCCTCCCTCGCCTACCCTCCTCCTCTGTTTATAGCGGGAGGGCAGGCCAGAGAGCAGCGCTGCCACGCCAGGGGTAGCCCCCCTGTAGGACTCTACGTGCGTAGGCATAGGCGCACACAAACCCCCCTCTGTGTGCCCCGGCCTACTTGCACAGTTGGTGTACGTCACAGGAGGCTAGCCGTTTCTCTTTTGGTGAAAAGCTTCCGGTCCCCAGCCCC
Organism: Panicum miliaceum; assembly: GCA_032594955.1. NCBI lineage: Eukaryota > Viridiplantae > Streptophyta > Magnoliopsida > Poales > Poaceae > Panicum > Panicum miliaceum. The sequence goes on along the minus strand of CM064067.1, from coordinate 32,453,486 downwards.
TGCCTTTGGCTCCTGTTGGCGAGCAGCGCCTAGCCGTTTCGAGCGAGGAAAGGGAAAGAAAACGGGGCGGGGCGCGCGGGCTAGCTAGCCAGCCCTCGGAGCCGGACCCCGTAGCCAAGTGGCGTAGGCGCCGCTCCACTTGGCGGGCATGCCGGCCACCGCACCGCGGCCTCCGGGTTTCGCTTACGGGTACAGTGGCACGGCACGGGCACGGAACAGAACGGCCATCCTCCCCCCCCCCCCCCCCCCCCCCCCCCCCCCCCCGTTTTCCTCTCCCCCGCGCCCACGCCTCCGCCGTCCGTTTCCTCCCGGATTTCGCTGCCGGGTACGGCCAGCCACCGCGGGCCCCTCTCGTCGGAACTCGCGGCGGCAGAGAAGGGTGGGGATCCGATGCAGCAGCGGCGGAGATGCTGGTAGCCTGGTACGCTACGGCGTCGCAACGCTGGCACGCTGCTGCGGTGCTGCCACTTATGCCACCCGGGCACCCCACTCCGTCCAGGTTTCCCGGCATCGCCGTGCCGCGCCGCGCCGTACCGGGTGTTGGTTGGGCGCTGGCGCGTCGCGGCCTACCCCGCCTCACGCCCGACCGGCCGGCGAGCGCGGCGCCAAACCATGTTGCGTCAAGGCACGGAGGTCGATTGGTCTCGACCGCGCCGCCGTGTTCGCCGCTCGTTGGCCGGGCCGGGCCGGGCCGCGCGGTAACGCCTCCGCCCCGGCCTCGGCCTCTCCCGTCCCATCCGAGGGGGTGCCGGAAATATTTGCGATGTGGACGGAGCAAACGCGCCGGGAAAGATGATCCATCGTAGCCAAGCTGTCGCGATTTTTGGACCAGCGCGAGCTTGGTCGGATCCAGGCTTCGTTTCGAACACAATCAGCAGAGTCATCAAGAGAAACACTTGGCCCGTCGTCTTTCCGAGCATGAGCGACGAGCAAGAGTGGCGAGTGATTTCGACCGGTTACCGGCCGGAGATCTTACCGGGGCCGTCGCAGTAACGACCACCGGATCCATGCCGCGGACGCGGTACTCCCGTCCCGTCACCTACTACGATCTCACTGTGCGACTGTGGTGGCAATGCGATGCAGCCGGAGCGCTGGCGTCGTGGCCGGCCGCGGCGTTACTGTTGCGATGCGCGTGCCAGATCGAACCAGGACCGAGCGGCGGCTACAGTATCAATGGAGGTAGCCACCACTAGCCGGGGGCCGGGGGGCGGGGGGAGCCCACTCGTGGTCGTAGCTAGCGTCGCTGCCATGGGGATCGCGCAAGGACGGGATCGCGTCAGTGATTCAGGGGAGGTGCTCGGCTAGTACGCATCTCCGATCCCACATGGTTTCATCAGCGTCCTTCGATGAAAAGATGTGTGGTGTGTTAGTACTGCTCCGGACTCTAGTCCAAGCAGTGCAAAGTAAATAAGATTATAAGAAGAGGTAAATTTGAGATGGGTTCTTCAAAACAAAGCCTCTCCAGAACATCAAAACATGCTTGAAACAAAGCTCTTCAAGGCAAAAATAAACCTCTCCAAAACATCAAAACATGAAACAAAACTGCAGCTGCTTTAGATTTATGTTTCCGTTGTTTGACAACAGCTCTCTTTGGAGCGACCATTGCTACATTTCGTACAGTTGCTGTTGCACGGGCAGAGAACATCTTCAGATATCTGAAGAACCTATGGGAGAGGGTAAAGTTAGCCGTTCGTGGAACAAGGAGCACGTAGCATCACAATCCCTGGCCGCAGACCTCATCCATGCATGCATCTGCGGCTCTGCGCACCCACCTTTTCCCCACGGGCGCGCCGGATCACGCCGTGCAAATCTTTCGCGGCAGATAGTATGTGCAATGTGCCCATCGGCTCAACAGGTAGAAAGCGCCGGCGTCACTTTTCCGGGGAGGTGCAGGGTCGTAGCATGGACATGGAAAAAGGCTGCAGCCGGGCGCCCAGGCCCCGTCTCCGTCCGCTACGGATCGCTGATCGCTCCCTCCAAGGATATGCTCGCTCGTCGTCGTCGAAAGCAGCGAGCGGTGGGGGAACCGTGTGCTGTCTTGTACGCCGGCCGGGACGTAACGTAAGTGGCATGTGGAATGTGTGAGCCTGCTTGGCGTCTCCCCGTCATGACTCGCACAGGACGGGTGCATTGCATGACCGGACGATAGTTCAATCTCTTTCATCATCTGCACGCTGTGCTGCGAGTTTGCGACTGGACGCTGGTCATGTTGAAATAAAATGGAGAAATGAATCCAGCTTTTTTGGTGGACTAGCCATCTGTCTGGGTAAGTGAGGGGTTTGCTCTAAACGTTTTAGAATCCACCGCTTAGATTTTTAGGTTCTATGAGAAGTTTAGGCTCGATGCTACTCCCTTCGGTGAAACAGGATAAGTGTTCGTGCGCATGTGGCCATTTTCAAAAGAAAAAAAAAACTTTATTGATATGTCTGGGAGCATTTATATATGTTGAAGATTTGGAATTGACGTGACGAGATTTGTCTTTGGAAATGACTCAACGACATCAGGATATGAATATGAATATTCCATGACATATTTCTTAGTGGGTTTAAGAAACTAATATGATGTTGCAGAAGTTTGTACATTACAAAACTTAGTCAAAGTTTTGTTAAATGACTTTTTTAGAAGTTTTTTTTAAATGACTTAAGCAAAACTACAACTTACATTTTGAAATAGATTGAGTACCTATTAAACAGTCACCAAAAACAATGATCGATGATTGAAGAAGTTATATTTTAAGGATTGATGATTGAAGAAGTAGAAAGGATCGAGCTAGGGCTGCTAGGCTCACTGTCCGGGGAGTGGCTTCTCTAACATTGAAGTCAAGGTAACAAATCCTACTTCTATACCTTCCAACTACAACTAGATAAGCTATACATATGGTTACTTCCTTTCTTTGTGTATACATGAAAACCTTAGCACTCCTGTCGCACCACACGTGGCTTGTGGTAACGGAGGAGTTTAAAAGTTGGATGAAAGGTAAGTTAGTAAGTTACAAAATAAATCCCAAAGGCTAAACTTTAGCCCCGTCACATCGAGAATCTTGCTATTTAAGAGTATTAAATAAATTTTGTTTATAAATTTTTTCGCAGATGGATGCTAATTCGTGAGACGAATTTAATGAGTCTAATTAATTCATTTGCAACAGACAGCAACCATCCGCTAATCATGGATTAGCATACCTTATTAAATTTATCTCGCGAATTAGCCTAGGGGTTCTGCAAATTAGTTTTATAATTAAATTTTATTTAATATTTTTAAATAATAAAATTCTCTTTGACGTGATAGGAATAAAATTTAGCCCTCCGGAATTGAACGCCGCTGCATCGCACCGAGACGCTGGCCCAAACTTGATTTAATTTGCGACACGTTAAGTGTACCGTGTACGACAGCCGCTGCCAAGCCATGCGAACACACGTCTGCCGGTCTGCGAGTGAGAACGAATCTTGCGTCGATCCCGGTTGGGTGGTCGTCTCTCGTCATCTAGATGGCATGAGTGTGCCTTTAGACCCCCGAAACCGCACCGCGGATCCAACCTACCAATCGCGGATGACATGCACACGCCCCTGGACCCCGTGGTGCGCGAGGCCCACGGCCTAGCACGCCTAGATACAACCCTAGAACGTCGGGCTCACCGGATCGGCAACCGGCTTTCAACGCCGCGATCGAGCGCGCCGGCCGGACTTGAACAGCAGCGAGCCAACGGCGACGACGACCGGTCTCGTCCCGCGCCATATACGCTTCCCTTCTCCAGCTGCTGCTCTAGGCGTGCCACAAGCACAGGAGAGGCAAACGGGTAGCCGGGGGCAGCTAGCCCGCCGTGCACGACGAGCACGAGCACGGCGCCGTCCGGAGATCCGCCGCAATCGCCCGGCCCCGCGCGGATCGCCTTGTGCCCGTGTCCGGGCCTCTCGCCACGCGACAACTTGACGCCGCGCGAAACGCGAAGGAGAGAGGGCGCCTCGGGCATCGGCACTGGGTGGGAGGACTGCTGCTGGCGCCTGTAGAATGGGCCACCGGAACAACGGCGACGGCGGGGAAAAGGCTGCCGCCTCTTTTCTTTCTTTCCCTGGATCATCTTCCGCGATCCTGGATCACCTCTGTCCGGGAGGAGGGCCTGCTGGTGACCATTGCAAACTTTTTGTAGTATCATAGATGCAGCTTTTGACCGGGCGCTGGGTTGGATTTTTTTTCGTCGTAGTAGATCCTATCCTAGAGACTAATACAGAGTGGCAAAAGTGGCAACCTTCCCGGGAGAATAACAAAATGGAAGAGGCGAATGATGGCCCTAAGTTTTTCCACATGATCATGTCTACGCCACTGAATTTTTCGTTCACAAACCAGCAATGTGCTACCAGTTCTAGCAAAAGCTCCTCTGGAGATAGGACTGTGAGGTGCTCGAGAATCTACCAGTCTAGTTGGGCAGACTTTCAACACAAAAAAGGGAGGAGCTTTTCGTTAGGCCTTTTTTTTTCCTTCCCTCTCAGCAACTGCTTGACAGCACTTTGGCAAAATAAAAGTGAGGAGAACTGCTAAACAGTGTACACCTGACTTTTCTCAAGGACCTGCCCTTTCAGTTCCTCTGTTCACAAAGTGAATCCTCATACCACTGTTAACACTGCGAACAGGCGAGTACGCGGGTACGCTCGCAGCAATGCCGAGCTTTCCGGCGGGATCTTTCCTCAGATCCCGGCCATGTTCATGGCTGGTTTCATGTGCTTTCCAGCCTGTTTCGCTGCTCGCTACCGTTCAGACCCGTCAACTGCTGCCGATCGAGAAAATTACTGAGCTGGACGTGCGGGTGCTCTTTACCCAGCGGACAAGCTTTTCACCGTCGCCGCCCCCGGCCCGCATCGTCAAAAGAGGACGATCTCGTCGGCGTCAATCTTCCTACCGCGATCTTACCCGCCCGCCCGTCAGGCTCCAGCTTCCGTCCCCAAAGGAGCCGCCGCTCGCCGTCGCCGTCGTGGAGTTCAGCTCCCACCGCGGTCTACTCCCGAGATCCGGAGGACGTACCGGATCGCCCGCGACGCCGCTGTCAGGGTACGCGGTGGGAGGAGACATGGTGTTCCACGGGCCGCGGCCACCTCGACGACGAGGGGTCTTGTCCGGCGATCCTGGCATGGAAAACGCTAAGATCTTGTTGTGACAGCATGCCATCGCCGGCTCGCCCTATCTTGACGCCCGCCCCGTCAAAAGCCGGCATCATTCGCTCGACCGGCGAGGGACGAAACGAGGTGTTGTTAGATAAAACACGGCTTAATAGGATCTAACACCTAAAATATGCACGACCTATAAAACGATATGAATAATAAAGAAGTGTTTAGATCTCGACCGCCAGTCATCGTAGGAGCCGCTGAGGACGATATCTCGGCGGTGGTTTGTGTTGGGGACGAAAACGGCGCTTCCATAGTCGTTCCCGTAGGTGTTCCCGACGTAGATGAAGTAGTCGATCTCGCCGGGTACCGTCTTCCTTCCGGACTATACCGGCACTGTCCGGTGTTGGACGGCAGACGGAAGCGGTGGCCTTCAGGTGGCTCCAGCGCCGCTGTAGATCGGGACGGCTGTAGTGGGCGGCTAGGGTTTCTGAGTATGATAGGTTAATCACAAAAACGCCGGGTCCCACTATTTATTACGGCGCTGAAACGACCTGGGGCCACAACCACTATTGGACTTGGGCCTCCGATCAAGATGCGTAACGGACTTTACTTATCCGTTTCTTCTCCTTTTATTCTCGATCTTTTGTACCACCGAAAAATTCCAACAGGTGTCTCCCTGGGGCTTCAGCTGGCGTCAGCAAGTGGCGGCAACAAGTAGCATCCGTGAAAATCCGGCGGCAGCCCCTTTCGGAGAGCTTCTGTTCGGCCTCTTTCATGCCAACGTCAGTGGAGACTGGGTTCGGGCCCTTTTTGTTGGTGGAGCATGTGGATTTCGTTGCAATTCAGTGTCCCTTTCTCGTTTTTTTCCCCTTCCCCCAAAACCACACGCCATTCTAGAGAGCTTTGAACCCAAGACGAAGCAAATCCTATGCTAAAGTAAGATGATAGATGGATGATAGGGAACTGATCCTTGGATCTTCTTTCTTTAATTCAGGCATCTCCTGAAGAAAGAAATCCCTCCGTACAGAGTAACATCACGAATTGACATTCGGAAATCATATCTTTTGTCCAAAAGATACCAAACGCCGCAACTTGCAAACCTGGCCTTCTATGAAATCCATTTTGAGAAAGAAGAAGTAAATTTTTTAAAAATAACCTAGCCCGCCAATAATCTCTCTCTCGGGTCTTTAATTTGTGCTACTAAATCCCCTGACGCGACCCGCCAATCTAGCCCTCCCTCCCGTCGCCGAGGTAGTGCCCGTACTTATCGCGGAGGATAACGATCGCCAACAGTGTCGAGATCCACCCGCGCAAAAAAGCACCACCCAACATGCCATGCTTCGGCTTCGCCCCCCGAGCTGCGATTGGATTCTGATGATGATCTGATTGGATCTGAGCTTGACGTCCCTCCTCTTTTTCCGTGACGCCATGTTCGTGTCACCCGTCACCGAATCTTCCACGGCCCGCTTTGCATCCGCCTCCCCCAATCCTGAACTGCGACCCCGCCACGCCCGAGCCTGCCGCTGATCTGACCCCCGCCGGTGATCTCGTCACAGCATCTGATCGCAAAGGCGAGGCCACTCGCTGCACTTCTTTTTTCTTCTCACGCTCGTGGATGAGGTGAGCCTGAACTGAACTGAACTTTTTGGCTGCTCCCAGGTTTCTCTTCCGGATCGGGAACGGTGGTGGCCACTGGCCCGTGAAGTGGCGACGTGGGAGTGACCGGGTTTGCGAGCGGTTGCCCCGGACTAGCTTAGCTAGTGGCTGCTCTGGGTCCTGACGTGCATGCGAACGTGACGTGTTGCCGCGCCTCAAATCCCCAGCGAAATCTCGCCGGGGATCCGGTGCCGATCTGATAAGCTCGCCGGGGTGCCCGCGGATTCAGCGAGATCGGCCGCGCCAAGGACAGCGCGGCCGATCGCATTACTGCCGCCACGGCGCACCTGTCGACGGCTGATGGGCTCGGCGAGTACGGCCGGCACGGTGGCCGGGCTCGGGAGAGCAGTTCAGTCGCTGCTGCAAGTGCTGAGGCGTGCAGCACACTTCCTGAACGGGCTCCACATCCTTGCAGTAGTAACTGAGGGCATAGACCAGCAGGCGTTCGGCGTCGGTGCAGAGATCGTAAAAGCTGCGCAGGTGACTAATGGAGCTTTGAATTAGGGGTGATCTTACCTGCCGTGCGGAAATTATTCGGCTGGCAGCTGAAATTGATGGCGCACGCTCAACGTTGGGTGCAAGGCGTCACCGCCTCTCATTTCTCCACACTTCGCAGGGCTGGGAAGGTCCCAGCGAAACAAGGTTTCAGACTGAAACCTGCAGAAGCTTTAGACATTTCTGCAGATTTGCTGTGTACGATGCCTTGTAAGGAAAAATCTCAGAAACAAAGCCCTGGTGGGGGCAACAGTGGGGGCAACATTGTTTTGGTATAATGCATCTCAGGATATATCAGTCCTTGACTGACAAGAATAGCTAAAATATAATATTTGTTGTGTACAATGCTCTACATTAAATATATGGGGGAGAGAGAAAAAGTGGCTTGAGCGGCATTGTTTTGGTATAGCAGAACAGAGAATTTCAGAATATATCAGTCATTGACTAACAAGATTAGGCTTGGGAGAAAGAAAAAGGTGCTGGCACAACAGGATCTTCCACTGGAGTGTGTATGCTACAGGTATTTCCTTGCAAGAGCCCTGACCTTGGTATCAAAATGGGAGGACGTTATGCGAGAACCGGGCAAGTAGAGTGGATTGAGGAATATCTGCACGGGAGAACATTCAAAAGATAACTCTACTGTAGCACAAGAAGAAATGAAAAATGAAGAATAATGAATTGCAAGGGAAATAAATTTATCAAATGATGCAGCTGGGAAAAAAATGTGATTTCTATAATCAGCGTACTAATAAAAAATGGCTTCTGAAAAGGCTGCCAATTATGACAGGATATACAATTGAAGCTGAGGTAAACATAGGGAAAAAAACTATGAGGTAAATATAGGAAAAAAAATAAAAACTATGAATATAACTAACTGATTCTTTACCTTGATGTAAAGGTCATGAACGTCCTGAAAGAAAGTTTTTATTCCATCATCACTCCGCGAGTCATGAAGCAACATAAATCTAGTATGTACCACACTGTTTGTCAAGGAAGCCAAAAAAAGGACACTAGGAGAAATAAAACATCAGAGGAAAGATAGAAACGGAAATCATGATCATCACATACTTATGAAAAAAGTATGAGAGGCAAATATTCCATGTTCTGCCACAGTTCAATAATTTGGAACAAGGGATAATGTTTATTTAGATCACAACTGTTCAAATAGAATAATTGCTATGCAACTTACATGGGTTGCTATTTTTTTTCTTTCAAAAATCTTTAATTGATAAGGTTTCTATAAAACAGATCAATATCATGGTACTGGAAGGATATGACCAGCAGTTACATAAACAGACACAACAAGGTCATTGAATCTATCAACCGACCTCAGAAACCTGAAAAAGTGCACAGAGTGAATATTAGGTGAAGACAAACAAAGAAGAACTGTAAAAGTAACCTGATGGCAGACAAAGACCATCCGCCACTCACATTGCATTGGTAGTCCATGCAAGGTCCTGAACAACATCCAATGCAGCATGCAAAATGAACTGATGCTGATAAGCTAAATCTTCTTTCTGCAAGCAAATATCGCAAATAATATTTACAATTACCATGGTAACATGACAAGAATAACTAGATGGAAAAGCGGATGGGATGAAGGCACGCCTCTCACCTCGTACACAACACTCACAGTAGATACTTTTTATTTCTTAAGAAAAACAATGATTCAAAATAGATTCCCAACATATGGTAGTGTGTGAACTAGAGATAAATAACAACATCATAGAAAGGAATCTTGACAGATATGAAACTAACAGAAGAGGGAATGAATTGAAATAACCATACTTTTGGAGCAGATCCAACTTCAGCCTCATAGATTGGGACGTCATTCTTACTAACAATCACAAAGCATGCCGTGCTTGCCATTTCAACTAATTCTCTGAAAGTGGTTTTAGATACTTGTGAACAATAAAATTGTAACCATACAAGACAAAATAACCGTACAAAATTGCAAATTACTTAGACACGGGACACAGGGGACAGAACCTGACAAGATAGCATTATATATTAACATGTAATACTTACATGGACCATTCACACAAGGAATGTTGTAAGTTGTAAATTGTCATCCATCTTAAAGATACTGTAGAATATAATTGATTGATATTGTTACATAGATGATTATAGTTTTAATCTTGTTCAGTTATAAATAAAAACAATACAATGGTGGTCGTATACGTTTTCTCCAACCTCAAAACAGCAGTGCCCAACGGCTCACTACTGCAAACATAACTCACACCACACACAAAAGAATAAGGGGCAGATGAGGTCATCCACTACAGGCTGACAAGCTTAATTGGCAGGACTATGAAAGCACTCTCTAAGGTCCATGGGTCTAACATTGACATCAATCATGGACACACTTGTTTGGGATATCAAAGTGCTGTCATCAAAACGAAGAGCATTCACTACAACTGCATGCTCCTTAGAAATCTTGAAAAATGATTTGACCACACAGGAAACCCAACAGTAGTGCAGCAAGCTAGACAAAGACATTGTCAAATAGGACTATTTGCTGGACCGCATACAAGCTTTCCGACCAGATGGTGGGATATCGTTGGAGCGTGATATTACCAGCCAACTCACTCCACAGAGGTCCTCAGTATCTTTCGGAGTCCATTATGCCATCAATAAACGACTGATGCTACAACGATTTATCCAAATGCTGAAACACAAAGCCATCAAGCATGGTCCTTAATTGGCTTGGAATAAAAAACTTCGCAGCAGATGACTACATCTTTTTTTCACCATATTTGATGGGCGTCCCTAGCACAGAACAGGGCTTGGCAAAGAAAGGCTACGTCATCAACCTTATGTGCAGGTGTGGAATGAGAAGAGTCGAGGATTTTCCAGGTTCTGGAGCCAAGAGCATCAACCTGCTCACCCAACAAACAACAATAAAAAGAGAAGCAATAACTGAAGAACCTATAAAATGGTGGGAGCAAACTACAGCGCTTATTAGTCGCAAAAATTATAAACATACAAAACCTGTTTCTCTCTCTTTATCAATACAACAGGCAAAGCCAACAATTATCGCTACTTCAAGCACTATGAACGAAGTTACACGATCCAAACAGACTGAAGTTTAATCTATTCACTATTCTTTTCATTTTCTTGGCTGTATGAATTCTCAGTGCACGTCTTAGGTACAAAAGGAGGAAATTCTAGCTTTGACATGATCTACGATGAGGAACTCTTGTGCCATCTAAGATGGCACAAATTTTCTGCCTAAAAACGACAGGAAATTCTTGGTGACTAAAAAGTAATAACACTGGTAATTCAGGACTACTTGGCACAGTTAGGTAGAACGACCATAGAACATTCTCGAGGGCGGACTTTAACGCATGGCTGAAGAAGAACCCAGTCGAACCAGGGGCGGACCCAGCATAGGACATGGTAAGATCCGAATACAAATAGCTTTGTTAGGGTTTGGGGTGCTCCATTTCGCACAGAGGAAGGGAAGAGAAAGGGCGGGCATACCTGGTGGATGCTCGTCGCCGGCAAAGGGCCGGCCGAAGACGTGACGAATAGCGCCGCCGTTCACCCAGTCGTCGTCGCCAGCGCCAGGAAAGGAAGACCAAGGGAGGGGGGAGACAGAGAGAAGGGAAAGGGGGGAAAGAAACAGAGATGAGCCATTAGCGAGGGCTGTCAACGAGCCGACTCGAGCGAGCCTGCCACCTCAAGCTCTAGTTCGATAGCATCTCGAGCCGAGGTCGATCCGAGCCTACAGACAAGCTCGAACTCGGTTGGCGAGAAGCTCGCCAAGACTCGAGTTCGATCGATTAGGCTTGTCTACCAGAGATATTTTGAAAGGAGAAAAGAACATTATTATCTTCTTAGAGCATCGATACGGGATGAGTTTGACTGTTTGACCCTATAAACAAATTGTATCTCAATTTACTGTCCCAAGCCATTTACATTGTGTTGCCTTAAAAATCGGACGGGAATCTTGCGGAGCACGACACGCTAAGGTCCAAGAACTCTGCTTATTTTCAATGCAGATTTTACAAATCAGGTTCAGGTTCAGATGCGCCAGTTAATTTGACCTACAATTGATAACGGAAAATAAATTTAAGTAGTAAAACAACGGGAAATGTATTGGATAGAGAGAAATGTATCGGATAGAGTTCTTGTGGAAAGCGCATCGGCTAAAGTATATTAGATATATAGATCTACTTATCGGCTATGAAGTCAAATTAAAAAATAAAGATCTCGTAATTAAATGCACATGTTTAATTAGACTAGATCCATCGTCACCATTAATCGGATCGGACTCAACCGAGACAGTGCTAATAGCAGGACGATAAATAGAATATAAATAACTGGCACACTGAATTATGTTAGAATTTACTCTTAGTGTTGAGCCCGTGATCGGCCATGAGGCCGACGTAAACCACTAGGCTACTCTAATCATGCCGTGCACCATCACTCAAAGATCAGACTTAACCAAGACAGTCTGAGATGACAGTGTTGGCGCAAAAGAATCAACCAATCTAACCGTCGCAACAAAGTTCACGATTGCGGATAACTTAGTGGTGGTAGCAGTAATCAACAAAGAGATCAGCTATAGAGATTCTGCAGAAAAGATTAGATAAAGCCGATAATCTGATGATTACCACTAGATAAATTGTGAAATCTATTAAGAACATATCAATTGATGCAGCCTTACGAGAACTTAATAGAAATCGATAACTTGGTAGATTAATCCAGACAAAACTACAACGATACGCCGGTAGCTAAAGCCTAGAGAATCTGATAAACGTGAAATTACCAGTAAGACGGAAATCGATCCGATGCAGCCCTAGTTACTGAAGAATTCGGCGAGAAACTACTTCTACTTCTACTCCTAGGATTTTGGTGAAGTGCCGAAAAAGTTGTTGTGTTGAATTGATGATTCCGTTTACAAAACCCTAAGGTCCGCTATTTATAGCCTAATACTAACACTCCAGATCGAACAAGACCGGTTACAAACTTGACTTGAAAGTAAAAAACTACCATATCTACAAGCTACAATAGAAGAAAACCGGACTCCCGCAAGATTTTCTGTTAACGTCATCCTTTAGTCCAATTCAACTTACTCAGATTGCTCCTTAACCGAGTCCGCGTCAGCTTTGACTAACCACGACATCACCTTTGATCGGAACCCTTGACACATTTGATCCGAATAAACCTCTCCATGATCCTATCGGCTTCCATAAATAACTCTGCAAATTTTTGATGTCAACATATTGATATGATTTTTGCCAAATGTGATTATCCTTTTCCTTTTCTCGCCGTACCAGTTGAGTTTTTCAAACCTTGTGGGGTCACAAATGAAATGCTATCCCAATTAAGATATCACTTTAAAAGTTTTTCATCTTCAATTTTCATGCAACCTTGTATATCAAAGGTTAATTTAGCACTAGATGCCCCTAACCTATGAAAATAATCATCATGAAATTTTAACATATTTCTCAAACATAGAGTGTGATGCTCTATGCCACATTTTAGTTTTGAATTTAAAACTCAATCATTATATGGAGGGAAGAAGGAGATTTCATTCGAGGCATAGTCAATCAATTGAAGTAGTTTAGAAAAGTAAATCGGGCTGAAATTTTGTTGCGGGGATAAGTAGACAAACTGGATAGGTCAAGCTAGTAAAATGGATTTCTTTCTTAGCTATTTAAGGATTCTTTTCATAGAAAAAATGTATTTAAGATCTTTTAGTTTAGCAGAACTAAAAATTAGTTTCCCTTATATATACTTAAAGAACACCACCGAATGTTGCCCACTTTATTTCTCTCTCATGCCTTATATTCACGATCGTATCCTTTGGCGTCTCACGCTCACTTCCACCTTTGTTTCACTATATGAAAAGTGCATGGTGAAAATTTTTGTAATATAGTTAGGTGCTTGTATGGCCTGATAAGATTTAAAAGTCACGGTATGTGGCATGATTACATACTGCGTACTAGTTGCTCGTATGCATTTGCACTTAGGAAATGATAACCAAGCTCGTTAGATTTTTTAACTTGTCATTCATTTCTAAAACTTGGCTAGGTTGTCATACACGAGTGTATCTTTGAAGTCATCAAATATTAGGGTACTACACGTAATTCTATGATTAGGTGTTGCGTCTATTTCTCCTAACAAAAACCCTAACTTTATTTGGCTTTGACTTGTGAATAAGAAATATGTTAGATATTGTTTGTTTGAGATTCTACTAGCTTCTACTCAAATTGTTTGTTGCATCTGGAGAAGCCTATTTGAAAGCCATCCAACTTAGTTATTAATCTAAACAAACAGACCCTTAGTTCAAGAAAGCACAGCTAGATTATTCTAGGGTACTCGCTACATATTTTTTTAATCATTTCTCTATAGCAAACGACACTTATCCTTAAGATGATGATGTTTTGGATATATTTGGTGTAGGCACATACTCTTAGAAATTTAGAGATAAGTGTGACCTGGTATAAAGTTGTTGAAACTGCACCACATGAACATTGGTTCTAGTATTAGACATGACAGGTGTTAAAAAGTTTTCTTTTCAATTAATGAACTTCACATTAATTATTTATCAATGTTTTTGAGGTGTTTTCACTTGAACCGTTCATTGAATTATATTGAAATCGCATCCATCTTGTGTAAAAGTCTACAATATCTTGACATATCATTCTAAAAGTAAAAAACAATCATCCTGGTAATCATAAATATGAACGATTGACATATGTATTTCATAGAAGACTCATGACCCATGCTTACCCTTGGCCAGACTTGGTGACACCAAAGTTTTAATTTATTAATATTAAAATCGAGCAAAACAATCGTTCAATTTTGTCCAAACATTTGAACTTGCAGCCAAAGCCTTATTATTAATATTCCCGTAGTAGAAGATACGGAGAGACGAAAAATGTGAAAAGTGAATTCCAGTTAACAAGGTGGCATTATTGATTATAGTAACAAGAATAAAGAATGGAAGGGGATGGAAATGAAAAGAAAAATAAATGAAAACCCGCACGCCAACCCTCTTCGCCTCCCCCAACCAAGCCTTTGCTCCTGCCTGCCCAAGACCAAGGAAAAAAGGGAGAGAAAACACACCCCTGAAAACAAACCCAAAATCCCCAATCCATGAAGCCCACCACTTCCGCCGCCGCCGCCGCCGCCGCCGCGGCGGCGGTCACCACCGATGACCCTTCCTCTTCGCCGTCCGACTCCACGTCGGCGACTTTCACCGTCGACCGCCGCGGGGACGCCTCCGCCTCCTGCCGGTGGACCCTCCCGGACTTCCCCCGCACCCGCGCCCGCACCTTTTACAGCCGCTACTTCGAGGTCGGCGGCTTCGACTGCCGCCTCCTCCTCTACCCGCGGGGCGACTCGCAGGCGCTGCCGGGGTACCTCTCCCTCTACCTCCAGGTCCTCGACCCCAAAACCCCGGTGTCGTCGTCGTCCTCCACCACGACCACCACCTCCTCAAAATGGGATTGCTTCCTCAGCTATCGCCTCTCCGTCGTCCACCCGACCGATCCCGCCAAGTCGTTGGGGCGCGATTCATGGCACCGATTCTCCTCCAAGAAGCGCTCCCACGGCTGGTGCGACTTTGCGCCCTCCTCGGCCGCCGCCTTCCTCTTCCAGCCCCACGACGCGCTCGTCATTGCCGCCGACATATCGGTCCTCTCCGAGACGGCCTCCTTTGCCGATTCTGACGGCCGCTTCACCTGGAAGGTGCTCAATTTCAGCCTCTTCCGCGATATGATCCGCACGCAGAAGATCATGAGCCCTGCATTCTTCCCTGCTGCTGCCTCTGCCGGCGGGAGTGACTGCGGGCTCCGGATTAGTATCTACCAGAGCAATGTCTCTGGCGCAGACCATTTGTCAGTTTGTCTGGAAAGCAAGGAGCCTGTTGTGCAGGTTGCATCTGGGTCATCGGCATCGGCTTTGCCACAAAGTGGTGCAGGGAATGGCGTGCCAGATGGTGATCGTGGCTGTTGGTGTCTTTTCCGCATTTCGGTCCTTAATCAGAGGTCTGGTGGGAGCCATATCCACAAGGACTCATATGGTCGGTTTGGGGCGGACAATGCCAGCCTTGGATGGGGCGATTACATCAAAATGGATGAGTTTTTGGCTGCTGATAGTGGATACCTGGTTGATGGAGCTGTGGTGTTCAGTGCCTCGGTGCATGTGATAAAGGAGTCAAACTCATTCACTCGTAGCTTGCCTATGGTTCTGGGAATAGGTGGTGCTGGTGGTGGGCGTGCTGGAGCTAGGAAGTCAGATGGACACTATGGGAAGTTTGTGTGGAGAATTGAGAGCTTCACAAGACTCAAGGAGCTTCTCAAGAAGCGCAAGATCACAGGTCTATGTATCAAAAGCAGACGGTTTCAAGTTGGGAATCGAGATTGCCGTCTTATTGTTTATCCACGGGGTAAGCACTAGCACATACATTTCTCCAGATTCATAATGTAGCTTTGAAATCGACTTTATGGATTTTATTCTGACATACACTAAACTGCTTATAGAGTGAAACTTGGTAAAATGCCATAGGCAAATAGGCACATGACAGACACACTTTTCTATATTAGTAGCTGTTGCCCCTTCCAAAGCAATTTATCATGTTTATTTCTCATTTTGTCCATCCTCGATCCCTGTTAATAAAGTTTCATGTGGCATAAAACTAATGGATGTTACCGACTAGTGTCATTGACATTTTCCCTCATGTAGCAGCAGCCATAGTCCATAGAGCACCGTAGTGAATGTTAATTTTTTCCTTTTGTTTTGCTACATCCCCTATTTTGTGTGAGATTATAGAACAGTGCCTATTTATGTTCAGAGTTGATCCAAGAGTTGACCCATGATTACACTATACCGAACTAGCATATTGATCTTAAATTCCTCTTTTCAAGTAGGATATGCAGTCTGCAAATGCAGCCACAACTTGGATTTCCCGGGGCTCCTTCCCTCGATATTGAAATCACTGTTGTAGACCTAGTATGTAATTGCCGGGGTTGGTAACTGCTGCTCCTGAGTACACAATTCTATGGAAGCCCCCAATTTTTTAGTCCATTTTGAGTTTAAACTTGGTTTCGCTACAAGCAAATTGTGGCCATTCATTTTAGTAGCCTTTGAGTATGATTACTTGTTAACTTTGCATGAGCATTCTTAGAATGTGGGTCCTGATTCTTTCAGTTGGTTTTGTTTATGTTTCTGCAACCAGGGCAGTCTCAACCACCATGCCACCTATCAGTATTTCTGGAAGTGACAGATCCCCGAAATACAACTAGTGAATGGAGCTGCTTTGTGAGCCACCGTCTCTCTGTCATCAACCAGAAAGTGGAGGAGAAGTCGATCATGAAAGAGTCTCAGAATCGCTACTCTAAGTCAGCGAAGGATTGGGGCTGGCGCGAATTTGTGACATTAACTAGCCTCTTTGATCAGGATGCAGGTTTTCTTGTACAGGATACCGTTGTGTTTTCAGCAGAGGTTCTCATTCTGAAGGAAACAGCAACTATGCAAGAGCTAAGCGATGAAGATTCTGAAATATGCAGTTCAACTTCTGGATGCCAGATTGAAGCTTTACCAAAGCGGCCATCATTTACATGGAAAGTGGAAAATTTCTTGTCCTTTAAGGAGATTATGGAGACCAGAAAGATATTTAGTAATTTTTTTCAGGCTGGGGGTTGTGAGCTGCGGATAGGTAAAGCAAATTTATTTACTTTCATGACTTGTACAGTTGTACCAAACCCATATTTTGTGCTTACCTCATCGCGACTTGCAGGTGTATATGAGTCGTTTGATACAATATGCATATACTTGGAGAGTGATCAGTCATCTGGGTATGATCCTGATAAGAACTTTTGGGTGCACTATAAGATGGCTATAGTTAACCAGAAGAATTCTGCAAAAACTGTGCGCAAGGAATCTTCAATCTGCACGAAAACATGGAACAATTCAGTTCTCCAGTTTATGAAGATTTCAGACATGCTTGATACTGATGCTGGTTTTCTTGTGCGGGACACTGTTATCTTTACTTGTGAAATCATAGACTGCTGCCCATGGTTTGATTTCTCTGATCTTGAGGTGAGATTTCATTTGCTTTTCTTTTTGTCTTGTCTATTTGCTCTCATTAATGCATGAATGACGGGAAGTTTAATGAAACCTTTGATAAATAGAACTTTGTTGGTTTGCTACAGCATGTGCCAATGAAAATAATTGTAAACATTGCGAACTGTACATTGGTCAGATTGCAGTTTAAGATATCATGTTTACCATTGTTAAGAGTCCTATGAACCCACCAGAATTTTTTAAGCATGTGAATGAATGAATTGCATTGTTTACTGATATTCCTGGGGACAGCAGCCATCTATGTTGAAACAGGCATCCCTTGGCCCTTTTTTTGTGTTTTTATTACACCTTTTGTGCTTGTTGCTACTGAGGACTACGCTGGCCTAGCTATGGCCGATAGGTAACATGCCTGGTTGATTATTGCAATGATGCCTGCATTTATCTGCTAGTTCACTCAAAGCAATGAGATGTAACCCTTCTTTTCAAACGGATGTCCAATGACTTTAATTGGGGTTTCTTCAGAAGATAACAATATCTGCAGGATTAATTAATTATTTTGAGTAAATAGACTTTGGTCTTCTGGCCTTTGAAGGATTTTATGGGTGATAGCATGATATTCATATGCAAGATGTAGACTTGTAGTTGTGCCTGAGTTATAGTCCTTACTTTGTGACACTCTGACAGCGAAGCCATTTTTGTTCATGGCACATTTTTGTAACCGATAACCAGATGTGCTCATTTGGTACACAGTGCTCTTTCCTTATTGGGCTCATAATTAACTTGTCTACCAGGTTTGGGCTTCAGATGATGACCAGGATGAACTGTCAACAGATCCTGATGAACTTATTGATTCTGAAGATAGCGAAGATATGAGTGGTGATGAGGAATATATGTTCCGGAATCTCCTCTCAAGAGCTGGATTTTCTCTTACATATGGAGATAACTATACTCAACCACAGGTTACTTTAAGAGAGAAAATTCTAACAGATGCTAGTGCGATTGCTGGGTTCCTTACTGGCCTGCGTGTTTATCTTGATAACCCAGCAAAAGTTAAGCGTATGCTTCTTCCGACCAAAGTATCCACAAAGAGTGGTGGAAAGAAAGATGCTTCAAAGTGTGATTCAAGCTCCACAAGTCTCATTAGTCTGCTGATGGGGGTTAGTGCCTTGAAGCAGGCTATCATAGATTTGCTTCTAGATATAATGGTTGAGTGTTGCCAGCCTTCAGAAGAAAGTGGTTCCTCAGCAAGCACTAAAGCTTCTCCTGATTCAAATGGGGCCAGCTCTCCACCAGAGCTTAATGTTGAAGGTGAACTAACAGAATGTGCATGCAGTAATGTTTATGTGATCGCAGAACCTAATAGTGATGGTGTTCGAGATAGTCCTGCAATGCAAGATGCAGATTTGACCACAAATGAGATTGCTGCAGATAATCTAGAACATTCCTGTTTTCCTCCGGAAACATCCGCTACTGATTTGCCAGCAGATGAAGGCCCTGAGCAGGCTTCCAGGGTATGACTTGAGGTTTCATATTTTTTAACCTTATCATCGCATTTCCTTTAATTAATGTATTGTCGTATCAAATTTTTTTCTCAGTCAAAATGGCCGGAGCAATCAGAGGAACTGTTAGGGTTGATTGTTAATTCTTTAAGGGCATTGGACAGCGCGGTTCCACATGGATGCCCTGAACCAAGGAGGCGCCCTCAGGCTGTCCAGAAGATTGCACTTGTCCTAGAGAAAGCTCCAAAACAGCTCCAGCAAGATTTGATTGCCCTTGTACCAAAGTTAGTGGATGGTTCAGAACACTCCCTTGCAGCTTGTGCACTGTTAGATCATCTTCAAAAGTCTGACACAGAGCCTTCATTGAGATTACCAGTAAGTTTGGTTCCTAAGACTTGCTATAAACTAGCATTGGTGTGAGTGGGTGTTTGTAAGAAATTCCTACCCTTTTCTTCTTTAATATAATAATACCCAACTCTCTTGTGTCTTCGCTTAAAAAAGAGACATGCTATAATGCTACTACCTCCTTATCAAAATGTAGGCGTTGTTTGACGCAGGGTGGTCTCTAAGGCTACACTTGGCCGTTAATATCTCCTATTATACTTCTAATGACCATGAAATTGACATCATTTATATGGTATAATTTACAGTACATTAGAGTAATCCACCAAAACGGATTGTTTCCACTATTTTTGGATGACTAGCTGATGTGTATGCATTTGTTCTACTGTATTGTGAGTTTTTGACTTAATATGGTTGTATTTGTAGATAGCTATCATGCCTGATTAGCTTATATAAAATACATGTGAACAACCTCATACCTGATATGATGCTGCTTTTATTGTAATTATGGCAGGTTTTTGGTGCCCTTTCGGAGTTAGAATTTGAAAGTGATATCTGGAAACAAGCATCTGTTCATGCACTTGAATTATTGTCTGACTCAAACGATGAGCCTCTTGTGACAGCCATTACTTATGTTCTTAAGGCTGCATCAAATTGTCAGCATCTTTCTCTAGCGGTATGCTTACCATGCTTCTTGACTTTCTATTTGTTCAGCATCTTCTTACTTTTTATTTTAGTAACATCTTGTTTTTATTTTCCAAAGGTTAGAGCCGTTCGATGGAGATTGAAAGATCTGGGAACTGAAGTTCCACATTGTGTGCTTGACTTTTTGTCTAAAACAATTCAAAGCCAGCCAGATGTAGCTGAAGCTATATTGAAGGATATTGATTCTGATTCTGAGCCTGAAAACAATTGTCTATCATCAACATCATCTTGTAGTACTTGTTCTACAGATGGGCTTTCAGCTGAAGGGATGTATTCTTGGCAAGAGCAATCTGTGAATGGAAGAAATCATCTATCGGATGTTTTTGCGCTGATAGAAATGTTATCAATACCTGGATTATTTGTTGAAGTCGCACAGGTTTTTGAGAGGGCCTTATTGCGAGGGGCCTTTGGTCTACAATTAGTTGCCATGGTGCTGGAAAGAAGACACTCTTACAGATCAAGTTCAAAGTCTGGGTCTGTTGTGAATGATTCACAGAACAAACAAGTTCTGTTAGATGGGCAGTTTGAACCTTTGTCCGTCCAAGAAAATGATTTCACTTCAGTCCTTGCACTTGGTGAGGTATTATCTCTATCTACAGAAACGAAGGTTCAAGACTTTGTGCGGATGCTTTATGCTATCATATTTAAGATCTATTCCGAGGATCATTATAGATATAGAATTTTGAAGGGCCTTGTTGAACGAGCAACAAATACATCAGATAACTGCCGAGCAGTTGACATCGATATGGATGTCCTGGTATTTCTTGTTAAGGAGGAGTATGGGACTGCAAGACCTGTTTTGAACATGTTGCGTGAGGTCGCTGAAGTTGCTCAGGCTGACCGTTCAAATCTTTGGCACCAAATATGTGCTACTGAAGATGAAAATATTCGTCTTCGAGAGGACATGGAAATGGAGCAAACGAATTTCACCAACGAAAAGGTTGCACTAAACCAACGGCTAACTGAATTGGAGGCAACTATCAGCCATGTAAAGGTATTTATTTGTTGTGACTTGTGACCTAACTGTTATACCTGTTGTTCATGTTTTGTACATTAGCCTAACAATTATTGGTTTTCTCATTCACTGTAGTCTGAGCTAAAAGCTGAGAGGGATCGTTTTACTCATGAGAAGAAGGCACTGTCTGATCAGATGCGGGAGATTGAAAATCAGTTAGAATGGGTGCGATCAGAGAAAGATGAGCAAATCGCAAAGCTCTCTGCTGAAAAGAAGAATCTCCAAGTTCGTCTTAATGATGCAGAGTCACAACTGTCCATGGTGAAAGCACAGAAACGCGAAGAATTAAAGGTAGAAGCTGTAGTAACCATAAGCAATATTTACGTGCCAAGGTGTTTTATGCTGATCAAAACAAACTGTTCGTCTGTGGTGTTTATTCCCATCAATTGATAGATCGATTATTGTACCAATCCTCGAAATAAATGCTTTTTAATCGTCTCCTTGCCGTAAGTTCGTCTTCTGTCGTTGCTCAATACCTTTTTCCTTTGGCTACCATTGTAGTTTGATACTGTAGATATGTGTTGTTTAGTTATTCTTAATATGTCTGTACACCTTGATCTTGAGTCTCTATCTCTAATATGCAAAGCTTATACCATAAGAGGTCAAGGTGTAGGATAAAAGTGCACTTGCTGCTTTAAGAAACTGTAATTTCAAATCTGTACCTTTAATTGGTTACTTGCCATCTGCTTCTGAGTTGCCAGAAGCAGTGTTGGAAAATCACCATTGGCTGGTTGATATGCAACCATCCTGGGTAGGAACAGGTGCCCTTTAGCTGTCCATTTTCATTTATATAAAGCTTCTCAATGGAAATTCATTGCCGGGTGTTGTGGGAATTTGATAAACGAAATAAAAT
This sequence comes from Panicum miliaceum, assembly GCA_032594955.1. Classification (NCBI taxonomy): domain Eukaryota; kingdom Viridiplantae; phylum Streptophyta; class Magnoliopsida; order Poales; family Poaceae; genus Panicum; species Panicum miliaceum. Next base: position 32,431,784 of record CM064067.1, on the reverse strand, counting down.
GCTTGTGTGTTGGTTTTGGGGTGGGACCGTGGGATATAGGGGTGGGGTAGTGCATATCTGGGGAAAGGTGGTTTTAAAATTTATTTCTCCTGCACTAAAAATTGTTGTATGTGTCTGATATCATAAAGATGCATATCTTGATAATGATTCATCATTGCCTTAAGTAGCTCCTTTAAGTCACATCGGTCATCTATTGCACAAAGATACATGAGGTAATTGTTAAGTAAGGTTGTGAATAATGCATGATTTGTTGTAGCAAACGATATGGTGAAGCCATTTGGTAGTAGTTCTACCTTTCATATTTGAGCTCCTCTATGATCTTGGTTCATGTCGAGAGGGCCAATGACAATTTGGTTAAATATCCATGTATCCTGTTTCATGTGCTAACGCTGAGGCATCATTTGTTGGAGTCATTTGTTTTCTACTCTCTTTTAAGTATCAGAAAATGTGTGCCATGGAAATCACACTTGCCTTGTGATCTTCTAGACCTGTGATGGTTAGTGGTTTTATATTGCTCGACTGCGGATTTTGTCTTTCTTAAAGAAGAATTAAAATTTTGTGTTGAATCAACTTCCATGGATTGGTGTCTGTACATAATGCGGTAAAAACCATTTTACTGATTTACAACTCTTGTAGAGGTTTCTTGTAGATATACATGATAACTGTAGATACTTTATGGATTTATCATATATGTGAAGCATGTTTTTTACTTCCTTTCCTATTAGATATTAGTTACCATTGCCTTCATGTAACTTTTTACATTTCAAATGATATCAATAATATTTCCTACACGTTTTCAAACAACTAATGTATTACGTGCTGCATGCAGAAAGTGACAAAGGAGAAAAATACATTAGCAGAACGGTTGAAGAATGCTGAAGCTTCAAGGAAAAGGTTTGATGATGAATTAAAACGTTATGCAGCTGAAACACAGACTCGTGAAGAGATTCGGAAATCACTTGAGAATGAAGTGAGAAGGCTGACACAGACGGTTGGGCAAACCGAGGGAGAAAAAAAGGAAAAAGAAGAGCAAATTAGTCGTTGTGAAGCTTACATTGATGGGATGCAGTCGAAACTGCAAGTTTGCCAGGTTTTCCACCTTGCTATTTTTTTATATATTTCCACAATTGTCTGCTCTATACTTATATCTACATTGACTATTATCTCAAATGCCTTGTTAAAAATATGGAAATTATTTCCATAGAATATTTTGTTGTCACAAAAATGTTGCAGTATACATTGATTTTTAAATATGTACTCCAAATAATGTACCAAGTTCTTTTTGAAAATGAATCTTGCATTGTTTTTAGTTGATCTGACTAAATACTCAGAACTCTATGGACATAACTTATCACAACACTGTTAACCTGCAATCTTCTGTGTTTCTAAATTTGTGACTTGTTTTGTTATCTATGTCATAAACACATGTTCCTTCTGCTACTATGTGCTACTTACAAAAGTTGTCAACTTTGTAAAGGCCCATGCTACGCAATGCGATGAGCACATTCGCCATATTTTTCCCTTTTTCCCCCCTTAGCACTACTACTGTTGTACCATGTTTAATGATCTGTCATTTCTTTTTTCAGCAATACATTCAGACACTTGAAAGTTCACTCCAAGAAGAGATGGCTCGGCATGCTCCACTCTACGGTGTCGGCGTCGAATCATTGTCATTTGACGAGCTCGAGGCGCTTGCAAACATCCACGAGCAGAGTTTAAGTCAGATCAAAGCGATCCAGCATAGGAAAGGTAGCAATCATCTCTTGGGTGGTCCTTCCCTCTCGCACATCCCCGGCTTGTTCTCCTCGCCACCATCTCCTTCAATGGCAGTTGGCCCGCCGTCCTCGCGCAACCCCACATCCCCGATCGCACCCAACGGTGCAGGAATCCACGGAAACGGGCACGCGAACGGCGCGGGGGGCCGCTGGTTCAATCCGACCTGAGTGAGAAGCGGACTCGGTCGGAAGTGGAGGAAAAAAAGGTGTCCATTTTTTGCATTTGATTCAACGGGCCACATTTGCCTGGGCGTATTTTGCAGCCGCTGAGCAAGCCAACGCGATAGCCTTTTTGTTCCTGGCCTTCCGTCAGGCTCTCTCCTTGCACTTACTTGGTAGTGCCGTCGGCTTGATGTCGCATGAGCGCAAAGGGCGTCAGCATGAAATAATGTATGTAATAATCAAGGAAACCGATGGAAATATCAGGTGCAAGTGGAGAGCTAGGGGAATGGTTGTGCTTGTTCACACTTCTAAAAGCTTTTGTGTTTTTTTCTCTCCTTTTGTTAAGGGAAGGTGCCTTCGAGGTTCATTTCATCATTTTACTTCTCCTACCTATTAAGGTCCTCCACTGTTCTTGTTTTTTGCCTAACGATTTACAGTAGTGCACGTGCATGTGCACCCCCTGGTCCCTTGGTTTTCCGGTCACGGAGCTACGGAGTGGATGGAAGCCTAGAAAAGTGGAATTAGAGCCAGGGGGCTCTTGGAGTCTTGGGCCTTGTCACGACGGCCGAATTTGCTGCAGCACACCCTGTGAAAGTTGAAACCCAACGCCCGCTGCGCAGCAGGATGGCAGCAGTTCCCGCCTTTTTCGCGCAGTTCCCTTACGCGCGAGGTCTGGACCAAGTCCCCGAGTAAACGGGCCAAGGCCGACGGCTGTTGTGTTGTGCGATATCGAGAGCCCAAACGCTGGCTTCTGGGCCGCCGGTGCTGGGTGCCATGTTAAATTCAGTCCAGCCCACCACCTATTCTGTTGGTGATCATTTCTGTCTATGTTAAAATGCAATTGAAGGCACGTATATGGCACAACGAGACGGTGCAAAAGTAGGCGTAAGTTTTCTAATTTATTCAGATGCCTCTGCATGTTTTCGTGCTTTGGATACTGATGTACTTGATTCATGTTAAAATACTGAAGTTGCACTGGCAAATAGAAATCCGGGAGTTACAATATCTCTTGCTCTATGGACTTATCTTTGGATTTCACTTTGCATTTTGATCCAAATACGGTAACAATAGCCACATTGGCCTTTTTAAGTACAAGTACGCATTCAACGAGTATCTACAACCTTGATTGAAATGTAAAGACTAAAGAAAAACTCAAGCTCCTAAAAAGAATAGCAAGATCAAAAAAATGACATTAGAGATGCAAAATCGAAATTTCTATTCACTAAGTACGGCGACGTAAGGCAATTCTACTGAACCCATATAGAGCTTGCCGCCTTCCTTCTCCATCGCCTCGGTAGGCCTCACACTTTTGGTCCCTCTCATCACCTGGATTACTTGTCCATCTGCATTGATCCTCACTGCGAGCAGGTGGCTATCTGGACCAAACGGCAGTTCCATCTTCTCCCGATGCAGCGCCACCCAAAATCCTCCTTTACCGTCTGCCCTTACACTATCAGGATAGCCGGGCAGATCGGCGAGCGGTTCCGACGTGCCTGCCTTCGGACCTTTGATCCAGTACCTGAGCAGCTTGCATGGCCCAGTCAGAGCGACCACGAGGTGTGTCCGATCGGCGCTGATGGCGAGTCCGTTGGGGTAAGTGATGCCGGATTGCAACACGGTGACACGGTTCGTTTCAGGGTCATACTTCATGAGGCGGCCCGTCGAGTCTCCGGTGGCCGTACCCCGGGCCGTACGCTTAAGTCGACCAGCCGCGCGCCTGCCCGTTCCACCTCAGGACGCGGCCGTCGGAGACGCCGCTGTAAGGGCCGGCGCCGGCGCCGTCGAAGGCGACGCTCTCCGGGCCGCGCAGCAGCGATCCGCGGAGCGGCAGGTGCTGGCTCCGGCTGCCGTCGATGGTGGCCGCCGTTTGGGGAACGGGGCGTGCGGCAGCGCCGCACGGCGCCAGGAGCAGCAGCAGGACGGCGACGAGGCACGAGGTGATGAGCGCCTGGGGAAGCTTCGTCCTGAACCCCATGGCTGCGTCTTGGCGGCCTTGCGTTGGTTGATCCTTGGTTGCCTGGCTACAAGCTAGCTTGGATGCACCCTTGATCTGGTTCGATGGAAAGGAACGCAGGGTGGACCCACTTTTTATAGCGGCTTGCTTTGCATCGGTTGTCCGAGTCGGCGATTCAGTCTCGCAGCCGCGTCGGAGTCGGTGGTGTCGTTTCCTCGGAATCGTAGGGTGAGTCGATCCACTGCTCCGGTTCGAATACGGATTAATCGCCGGGCACCTCTGCTCCCGCTGTGACGTCGCGCCCGTCGCTAGCTGCTGGGTAGATCACGAGCCCATCGTCTCGGAAGCTCGGCAAGGATAAGCTGAGTTGCATCTAGCTAGGCACCAAGCTCTTATGCATGGGCGAAAGCAAGTTCTATACCTCGTGGGGTTCCTTTAATTTTCAGAAGGACGAGGAGTGTCTGACCAACATCTACATCGGCCCATTCTGTGATGCAAATCGCAATTTTGTAAAAGTATACCAACATCTACAAGACATTTTTTAAAAAAAATTGAAGCTAGATGATTAAGTGACACATGGAAAGACATTTCCAAGTTTCAACTCAAGCAATGTTTTAATTTTCACTTCAACAGCATTCAACATTGCAATTTTTACCCAGTAGGTAGGTCGTCTCTATATTTAGACCCTGTTTGGCAGATCCCAGAGCAGCTTCTAGGCTGAATCTAGAAGAAGATCTGACAAACAGTTTTTCTGAGAGAATTTATTCTGTGCTGATTCTGTTGAGTGATTCTCTGAAATGAACTAGGGAGCTAAGGCCAGAAAAAGTAGCTTCTCTTGGTTCACTTCTCACTTTGGATCTGTTTTTCATAAAGTTAATATTAGACAATCATATAGAATCACTTTCAGCTAGTGAATCATTTTTCTCAAAGAATTAGCTCCCATAGAGAATCAAAATCAGTTGGAGCTCTATCAAAGATACCCTACAAGTCATTGTTTTTTAATAGGTCATCGCATCCAAGCGGGTTGGCTTCCACGAGAAGTTGGTACAAATTGGTGCAGCGAGGGACAACAACAAGTTTCTCGTCAACTCGGAATGGATCAAGTTGGCAAGTTTCCGGCGGTGCTGGCAGGACAAGAAGAGTTCCTTATGACCCGTGGAGGTTGAATAAAGTTGTGCGGCTTCCTAGTGCGGATTTATATTGATAACCATCGAGAATTGCATACTTCATACCATTGAGAATGCCTAGTAAGTACTAACCGTGCGCCGCTTGTTAGTTTTTGAGTTGCTTGGTGTTGCGGTTTTGGTTTGTTATCATTATTGTTAAGTCTAAACTTTATCTTTTTTAATATAATCGGTAGCTCTTGTGGCTGGTTCGTTCTTTTTTTTAAAGAAAAAAAGAATGCTTACTAACATGATCACTGAGAGTTGTGCGGTGCATTGGTTCTCTCCGGCTAAAATTTTGGTGGCAAAATCAGTATTAATCTGCCGTTACTGGAGATATCTCGGTTCAGTTATTATGTTCAGCAGGACGAGGCGGTTCAGTTCAGTTCATTATATCAGCCTATCAGGTTCAGGTGTTCAGAAAGAGTTTGAAACTCTGAATCATTTTCTGTTAGTGATACCGTGCATTTCGTCTATGTTAAATGCAAAACAATTAATTTGAAAGTTCGGATATGGCACAATGAGATGATGCAAAGTAGGCACACGTTTTCTAATTTCCTCAGATGACTACATATTTTCCTCGACTTCAGATATTAATGTGTTTCAAAAAATCCGGTTGTTCATATTCCAAATACATAACTGAAGTTGCACTTCCAAAAGAAATCTGGGAGTATCTTTTGCTCTATCGACTTAGCTCTGGATTTCTCTTGCTTTGCATTTTGACTTGGTCACGCTAGTTTTACATTTTTCAGAAATTCCATCGTTAAGGTCACCTAAACATATGTGTGACCATCTACTGCCAAATCAACACATTCAGTAACAGCGCAAACTTCACGACTTATATATGAAGATACACTCGACGGGAAAGTAAAATTTCTACAACTAGATCCTTCAATCCTATAAAACTTTCTTCTTATCAAGTTTGGGAGGAGACCCCAATTATGTTGCGAAACTAAAGGAAACATAGGGCTCATTTTGCCAAGCATCAAATCTAGATCGACAATTTTTTAGATGTAATCCTATAGACTTCCGTTCGAGTTGTACCAGATCAGAGCATCTCGAGCAGCAAATGTAAAACTGGAGACCTAAAACCGAGTTTTAGGTTTGAGATAGAGAGAGAGGGGATTTCGAAATTTTTTGCTCTTCTCCAGCATGATACCTAAAACTTGATATCTGTAAAGCTTCTTGAAAATGCTCTTGGGTTCTAGGGGTTTCCCGTCAAAAAGGACAATACACATAAAATATTGAAAATTACATGTTTTCATGAGAGCATTTTTTGCAAAAGCTCATGGCATCAAATCGAGCTATTGTTGCCTCCAACCCCCCACCGCCGCTGTCGTCACCACCACCTTCTCCGGTAATGGCACCTGCCGCTCGTGTAGGAGGGGGAAGTGGTGTTCAGGAACGTAGGTGCTCATCCCCTAGGATTTAGAGGGGAATGGTTATCGATTTGGGATGGGGATCCTCTGTACAGTTGCACCACTGATGTATGGGACTGAACCCATTGCAGGAGCAGCTACTGCAGGGGAGTCTCATCTATGATTTGGGCCAATGGGAGTGGTCTGACTGACTGATCCAGGTTCTTGGCCCATATTGGCTTGGAGGCAAGAAAAATCTAGACAGATGTTAATTTTGACACAAAAATTCCAAAAGATCCTTTTGATGCTTTGGTTGTTCCTTTAGGGATGCATGTGACTTTGATATGAGAACATCTTGCTAGCGAACGACGCCCATGGGTGAAGGAAACTAGGATGATCGCCCCTATGCCATTTTTTTTGTGCCAGGCGGCTTTAGGGTTGCTCGGTTGGCGTTTCTAACATGTAAGGCATGGCAGATTGATCGTCACATTATCATCCGGAAGGGCACTACTTTCTCCAATCGCAAATATTTGTCTACATAGGTTTGTCCTAATTCAACTTCTTAACAACAACAACAATATATATATATATATATATATATATATATATATATATATATAGTTATTATCTTATATAAAGAAGTAATATGTTATGAAAGTGTTTTTCACAGTGAATTAGTAATGTCGATCCTGTGTCCACTAGTACAGAAAAGGTCTTGCATCCACCCCTTTAGTCCCGATCGGGTTGGACCCGGGACTAATGAAAGCATTAGTCCCGGGTCCAACGGCTAGGAGGGCGGTGGACCTTTAGTCTCGGATGGTGACACCAACCGGAACTAAAGGGTTCTTCACGGGTCAGTTTAAAAGAAAAGTATCACATCTAAAGTCACATGTGCTGTGTAGGTGGGGTGGTAAATAAACTATACGCGAGGCAGAAGGTCTTGAGTTCGATTTCTGCGGACATTAACGATCCGATCAGAGGAAGTACCATGTTATGATAGTTAGAGTAATGTTGGCGCTACCTCCTTTCCTATTGGTATGGAAAGGGATGAGTTCAAGATGACCCCTTTAATTTTTTAATGCAATTTTGTGAGCAGTAGTCTAGTTTGTTTTTCTTAACTTTATGGTTGCTGCTTTTGTCTCAAAGGAAAGAACACTCCATGTAATTCCATGATGACATGTGAGGCTTCATGTAGGTGGGCTTCATTCTTTTATTTAATAACTGTTTCACAATCCTAAAACTCTGACTGGGTGTTTTTGGGAACGTAGTGATTCTTCATGTAATTGTAACCCTTGCATCAACTTGTTATTGTGAATGTTCTTAGGTAGACTATTAGTACTCCATGCCAATATCAGTATTATCAAACCTTAATCTGTCACCATAGCAGCATCCCCAATTTCACATGCAATGCCAATTTGCAATTCATTTACGCACCTTAACGTCTGACCTCAGTCATAAAATTATACACAATTCGAGGACATAGTTTCAGATTTAATACTGGCAATTATGGAAAAGAAATTAAAACTTCTCGATCTGATGAACGTTTAGATCACATAACCATTTGAGCCGAAGCAATCGAGTGACACATTTCTGTTGGATTGATCTCTAACCCTAAGGCCCAAAGGTCTTAGCCCTGGATCCGCGCCCTGATCGGGGGCGCCCAACCCAACACCGTGTTGGTGTGCCCCCGTCGCCAGCGCCACAATAAATAGAAGGTGGGGGCCGGGGGGCACGCACGCCGAGATTGACCGTGCCCCGACTCCCCACCTACACCCTAACCCTAGACCGATCGTGAGGGGTGGTGCTGCGGCGGCGGGAAGCTCCACTAGCCTGCACTGCACCGGCCATCGCCGCCCAGCGCGGATCCGCCCCGACTCGTCACTGCGCGACGCTGCCTAGAGCAGACTCCATCAACGAACGTGATGGCGTCGTCGTCCGAGCAAGGTAAACTACCCTATCTTCCCTACTGATTTGATCTGGCACACGCGCACGCACACGTACACCAGTGCGGTTCCTAGAACTAGATCAAGAAACAGAAACCCGAGTCGATCCCGCATCTAGTGATCCCGCGATAGACCTAACAATGGTATCAGAGCCACCTAGATTTGTGGTTTTGACTCGGAAGAAAAAGAAAAGAGTAAAGGAATCGAGCAAATAGAGAAAACAGAAAGCAAATCGAGAAAGAAAGCAAACAGAACTCGAAACCCTAACCCTAACCCTAGATCTACTTGCCGGACTTACTTGGCCCTTCTTCCTCCTCTGGTCCTTCTTGCTTTTCTTCTCTTCTCCTTCTCTTCCCTCCGCGTTTCCTTTCTTTCCCGTACCCCAGAGATCCCCTCGACGGAGCCGCGCGCGAGACGCACGCGACTCCGGCGAGGAGGCCTATAGGGCACAGTTTCGCTTCGTGTGGACGCACACCGAGCTAAGAAAATAAGAGAAAGGGTACTGGAGAGTAGATCCGGCCATGGCACGGCCGCCGGCGTCGAGGACAAACGCGGCGGCGCAGCCTCTGGCCGGAACAGAGAAGTGAGGGAGAGGGCGAGGGGAACAAGAGAGAGAGGAGAGGGAGAGGAGGCGAGCTAGATCTGGCTCACCGGCAGGTGGCCGGCGGCCATGCCGTGCGCCGCGCCGGAGCTCAAGCCGGCGACGGCGGCGACGGCCAGAGGCGAGAAGGGAGCGAAGCGAGAGAGCCAGGCGAGAGCGAGAGAGGAAGAGGAGAAATGAACTAGGGTTTCCGCGGGCGTCGCCCGGCCGCGAGGTATTTATACCTCCCAAAACGCGCGCTCAGCCGTCCGATTTGGATGGACGGCTGAGATCGCGCGAGGGGGGGGGGGGTGGCGGGCGGGGCGCGCGCGCGGCGTGGGCCTGATTCGCGGCCCAGGCCCAGGTTGCGGCCCGTTAGCCGCGGGCCGCACAGTAGCGGGCCGTTTTCTCGAGTGGGCCGGGCCGCGGAGGCGGTATTGGGCTGCACAGTAACGGGCTGCACAGTGTTGGGCTGCACAGTGCTAGATTTTTGGCCCGTTTCGCAGATGAACAGAAAAATTTGATCTTTTTTATTCTATTTTGAAGCAAATTTGAATGTTTTTGCACAGAATTTGATCTTTTTTCATTTTGAACCAAAGGGATAAATGTTTAGAGAATAGAAATACCGATTTTCACAGATCTTGCTTCAAAATAGAATTATTTTTTTCATGTTTCCGCTGCACAGATAATTGTTTTAACTTGAATTTAAATTTGAACCAAAGGGATAATTTAAATTTTGAGTCACAGATAATTTCAGATTAAATTGTAATGTTGTTATTTTCTGACCAAAGTTGATGATAATAATATTATGATTTCACAGATTAATTTTTCAGATTAAATTGTAATGTTGTTATTTTCTGACCAAAGTTGATAATAACAATATTATGATTTCAATGCATTCGTCATTATTGTTATAATGTTCTCACTTGAGCTAACCTATTTCAGCTGGTTTTTCTATGATGGTTTCCATCAAGGATATTACGATTTTGAGAGGCGACAACTACAATGAATGGTATAAGAAGTTGGATCTCTTCTTTACCATGGCTGAGCTAGATTGGGTCCTTTATGCACCGGTTCCAGTAGAGCCTGAGAGGCCGGTCAGAGGGGAAGATGTTACAGATGCTTCTTGGAAGCAAGCAGAGCTCGCCTACAAGGCGAGCAAACAGAGGTATGACGCTGATCATGCCAAATGGCTCCCTGCCAATAAGAAATGTTTGGCAGTGGTCAAGAACACAATAGAGCCTGCCATTTTGGGGGCAATCTCAGATTTTCCCACTTTCGTTGAGTACCTTGACAAGATAAGGAGTCAGTACACTGGCTCCTTAAAGACTTATGCTACCCAGTTGATCAAACAACTGGTTATAGAGAGGTACTTGGGAGGTGGGATAAGAGAGCACATTCATCGCTTGGTGAATATCAACAACAAGTTTAAACCAATGGATATGGAGTTCAAGCTAGAACACATAGTTCATTTGGTCTTTGCTTCGTTGCCAAAAAAGTTTGACAACTTTGTTGTCAATTACAACATGAACCCTGGAAAATGGGATATTGAAAAGACCATAGCGATGTGTGTTCAAGAAGAAGAGAGAATAAAGACAGCACATGGTGGATCTATAAACTATGTGAATAAGAAAAGAAACAATAAAGACATTCCCTCCTCATCCAAGGGAAATGGACCCCAGTTGGCTCAGCAGCATAGGCCCAAGTTTGGGCAAGCTATAGTGGAGAAGGATCAGTGCCTTCACTGCAAACAGAAGGGACACTACAAGACAAATTGTCCCGACTACTTAAAGATGATCATGGAGAAATGAGGTGAGAACATTATCTCATTTGTAGATGAATCCTTGTATAAAGATTATTCGAAATCTACTTGGTGGATTGACTCAGGAGCAACAATTCATGTTGCAAACTCTTTACAGGGATTCCGTTCAATGAGAACTACGGGAAGAGGCGAAAACAGAATTAAAGTCGCAAATGGAGTCGAGGCAGATGTTGAGGCGGTGGGAGACATCCTCTTAGAGCTCGACACAGGTTTTAATTTATTACTTAAAGATGTATTTTATGTTCCCGTAATACAGAGAAACTTGATAAGTGTGTCTCGTCTAGATGACGATGGATTTGCATGTCGTTTTGGAAACGACATGTGTGTAATAGAATTTAATGATGCAGTTGCTACTATTGCTTTCAGAAAAAATGATCTTTATTTGTTATCGCTACGTGAAAGTGTGAATTCCGTATGTGATGTGAATGCGACCGTGTCTACAACCACAGATAATAACAGAAAACGAAAAAAAAACTCAAGACACATCGTCGAACTTATGGCACTGTCGTTTAGGCCATATTTCGAGGGGGAGAATAGAGAGGCTGGTTAAGAATGAAATTCTACCTCCTCTTGAGTTCTCAGACTCAGACAAATGCATTTATTGCATTAAAGGAAAATATATAAAGATAACAAAGAAAAATGCTGAGCATAGCGCACGTATTTTAGAATTAATCCACACAGATATCTGCGGTCCGTTCTCAGTTAAAAGCATAGATGGTTATGGCTCTTTCATAACGTTCACAGATGATTATTCCCGTTATGGATATATTTATCCAATAAAAGAGAAATCAGAGGCGTTAGATAAATTTAAAGAATTCAAGGCTGAAGTTGAAAATCAGCACAATTTAAAGATAAAAGTTGTACGTTCTGACCGTGGAGGGGAATACTACGGTTGGCTTACCCCATACGGACAGGTTCCAGGACCTTTTGCGAGGTTCCTCACAGAACAAGGAATAGTAGCCCAGTACTCTATGCCGGGCGATCCTCAGCAGAACGGAGTGGCTGAAAGATGGAATCGTACCCTGATGGATATGGTACGAAGCATGATCGGCTATTCTACGCTACCAGTGAGTTTATGGATGGAGGCGTTAAAAACCGCTGTCTATATTCTCAACAGAGTACCCAGTAAAGCACCGTATGAACTGTGGACAGGAAAGATACCCTCACTGAATCACCTACTGGTGTGGGGGAGTCCTGCTGAGGCAAAGATATTTAACCCGAACATTGGAAAATTGGATCCCAAGACAGTGAGTTGCCATTTTATTGGTTATCCAGACAGATCAAAAGGATATCGTTTCTACTGTTCAGACAGATTTACAAAGTTCGTAGAAACGAGACATGCTACCTTCCTAGAAGAAGAGATGATTTGGGAAAATACAACAGTTCGAAAGATTGTTCTTGAGGAGAAGCGGGTATGCGCACCTACTCCAATGATTCAGGAACCGTTTTTCTCATTGCCTACTGAGACTGCGCCGGCGGTACGAGTTACTGCGGTGCCAGTTCCCGAATTGATCCCTTCTGTGGCGACGCAGAATGTAAATGTGGAACCTATCCTTCAGGATCCTATAGATAATAACGTTGCCACAGATAGGGGGAGCCATCACAGGCTCCAGCAGAGAATATTCGAATAGAAGAGGCTCCTAGGAGATCTCAAAGAGAAAGAAGATCAGCTATTCTCGCTGATTATGAAGTGTATAGCACAGAGGTGTTTCGAATGGAAGATGATCCCATCTCTTTCGAAGAAGCCATGAGAAGCAGACATTCATCTAAATGGTTTGAAGCTATGGAAGATGAAATGAAATCGATGAGGACCAACCGAGTTTGGGACCTAGAAGAAATTTCTGAAGGAGCCAAAACAGTAGGCTGTAAATGGGTCTACAAGACAAAATGTGACTCTAAAGGGAATATAGAAAGATACAAGGCTCGTCTTGTGGCAAAAGTATTCACACAGAAGGAAGGAATAGATTATAATGAGACCTTTTCTCCGGTCTCATGTAAAGACTCTTTCAGAATAATTATGGTCTTGGTTGCACATTTCGATCTGGAATTGCACCAAATGGATGTAAAGACAGCATTCCTAAATGGGGATCTCGAAGAAAGAGTTTACATGGCACAACCTAAAGATTTTGTCGTAAAAGGAAAAGAAAATATGGGATGTCATTTCAAGAAATCCATTTATGGATTAAAGCAAGCTTCAAGATAGTGGTATTTGAAGTTTAATGAGACTATAAAGAGGTTTGGGTTTACAGAGAATGTTGAGGATAATTGCATTTATGCAAAGTTCAAGAAAGGGAAATATATTTTCCTGGTACTGTATGTGGATGACATTCTACTAGCGAGTAGCGATGTCAGCCTACTATTAGAAACAAAAGAATTCTTGTCATCGAATTTTGACATGAAAGACCTTGGTGAAGCCTCATTTGTGCTAGGGATTGAGATTCACCGAGATAGAAGAAATGGGGTACTAGGTTTGTCACAACAGACATACCTACAAAAGGTTCTAGAAAAATATAGTATGCATGCGAGTAAGTCTACTCCTGCTCCGATAGTCAAGGGTGACAGATATGGAGACTTTCAGAGTCATAGAAATAAATATGAAAAATAACAGATGAAAACTGTTCCGTATGCCTCGGCAGTCGGAAGTTTACAGTATGCTCAAGTGTGCACACGCCCTGACTTAGCCTTTGTCACTAATGTGCTTGGCAGATTTCAGAAAAATCCAGGTCTAGAACACTGGAAACTTGTAAACAAAGCCTTGCGATATGTGAAAGGCACAAAAGGCCTCATGCTAACATACAGAAGAAGCGATTCTTTAGAGATTAAAGGATACGCAGATTTAGACTTTGCGGGAGATGAAGATGATAGAAAATCCACGACGGGTTACATCTTCACTCTCGCAGGGGGAGTTATATCGTGGAAAAGTTCTAAACAATCGGTCACAGCAACATCGACGATGTATGCTGAGTTTATAGCATGCTACGAGGCCTCCGGGTAGGTAGAATGGTTAAAGAAATTTATACCTGGCTTAAGAGTGGTGGACAGTATAGAAAGACCACTAAAGATGTACTGCGATAACCAGCCAGCAGTGTTTTATGCTCATAACAACAAGAAGAGCACGGCTACCAAGTCGATACAGATAAGATTTTATTCAATAAAAGATAGAATCCAGGATCACACCATAAGTCTCGAGCATATAAGAACAAAAGATATGCTTGCGGATCTGCTAACGAAAGGCCTACCACCCAGCGTGTTCATGGAACACGTAGCCGGCATGGGAATGAGGTACAGCATATGATCTCTGGATAATAGAGGCCCAAAAGGATTATAGAATCTATTTCTGAACAGAGGCGTGTATTGTGGCTATTGATTCTATCGGCAGTTGCGCGTGACGATGAGATATGCCCTATACATAAATCTGTGATGAGATAAGGAAAATAGAAAAGGTAAAAGAAAAAGATAATGTGAGATCAGGGGGGAGATTGTTGGATTGATCTCTAACCCTAAGGCCCAAAGGTCTTAGCCCTGGATCCGCGCTCTGATCGGAGGCGCCCAACCCAACACCGTGTTGGTGGGCCCCCGTCGTCAGCGCCACAATAAATAGAAGGTGGGGGCCGGGGGGCACGTACGCCGAGATTGACCGTGACCCGACTCTCCACCTACATCCTAACCCTAAACCGATCGTGAGGGGTGGTGCTACGGCGGCGGGAAGCTCCACCAGCTTGCACTGCACCGGCCATCGCCGCCCAGCGCGGATCCGCCCCGACTCGTCACTGCGCGACGCTGCCTAGAGCAGACTCCATCAACGAACGTGATGGCGTCGTCGTCCGAGCAAGGTAAACTACCCGATCTTCCCTACTGATTTGATCTGGCACACGCGCACGCACACGTACACCAGTGTGGTTTCTAGAACTAGATCAAGAAACAGAAACCCAAGTCGATCCCGCATCTAGTGATCCCGTGATAGACCTAACAATTTCCACATTGTATCGGATACGCGAACAATTGTAGTGCCCTATTTCTTCGATGCAAGAACAATTTATCTGCCTATTTTCGGCCCTACCTTCCTCGGCGCCTACTGGTCGTGCTCGCTCAAGCAAACTTGCCATCCTCCGCACCAGCAGCCTTGGTCGCCCCAGCTCAGGTGCTGCTGCCCGCCACCCCATCCTTCACGACGCCGGCCTTGGTGTCCTCGGCGGTGGTGCTGCTGCCCGCCGCCTCATCCTTCACGACGCCGGTGCTGCTGCCTGCCGCCCCATCCTTCGTGAAGCCGGTGCTGCTGCCCGCCGCCCCATGATTCGCGACAGTCTCAGTCTCCTCGTCGCCGGTGCTGTTGCCCACCGCCTTATCCTTCATGCCGCCGTTGGTCTGCTTCCTACGGTTTACCAGAACGGTGGCGATCTCGAGGAGAATGCCGAGAAGCATAAAAAGGAGATGTTTGTTGGATTGTGTGCGACCTTCATCCTGCCTGCTTTTCCTGAGAAACAAGCAGAGTTGGTAAATCTTACAGAGGAAACTTGCGAATTGAAAATCTGATGCACCATTTAACTTGTGAATTGAAAATCTGATGCAGCATTTACATGTCCCTCTCCGGGAGGAGGGTGAGTAACTGGGCGTGAAGATAGATCTCCCGCTTGATCACCTTTGTCATGAAGGATTTCAACTGAGAGATGATCTCTTCATTGAACGCGCAGGGGTTTGCCTTGATGGAGTTGGCCCCCTCGGCGTGGATGTCGGCGGACTTGCGCTGCTCGTCGGTGTCGGCCTTGCTGGAGTTGCGGCCGCTCCTCGGGCCCAGCTCCTCCTCGCCGCCGGCTCCAGCGTCGGTGCCGTAAGCCACAAGCGTGGGGGGGCCAAGAGGCGCGGCGTGGTGGCGAATCGCAGGGCAGGAGAGGGCGAAGGGGCGGCCCCAAGCGGAGCCGCGATCATGGCGGCCCTAGTGTCCGCCCGGTGCTTGGAGGCGAGGCCTAGGGCGGCCCGGGCGAGAGGAGAAGCCATTGGTTGGGGAGCTGGGGTTTTGGGGAGAAGAGGGGTGTTGGAACCCAGGGGCCGATCGAGCACGAACACACGCGAATTTGGTGGGCGCCGAACGCCCGCCACGGCCCACGGGGGACCGAACACCCCGCCGGCGACGAACGCCGCTCTGTGTATTGTATTCCTCAACTCGGCTCAAACCGAATAAACTGGATACATAGCGATTTTATAGCCGCAGGTCCTGGTAACTAAGGACATGCTTTGTTACTCGAGGTTTATTATAAATCCATAAACCTTTCATATGGATAGATTTATAATAAGTCAAATAGCTATTTGGTTATATGGATTTATAATAAACCTTTGTAGTAGCAAAAAAACCTTTATATTTCTTATTAATGTTCTTATTCCTTGTAGTAGCGAAAGACCTTTACGTCCCTTATTAATATCCGTAAAGAAGCTGAATTGATAAGGTTGTGAGGGGTAGGGGTTAGAAACTCATGCGATGACCCGTGCGCACGTACGCACAAACTCCTGGCGATCCGGTCTTCACGCACGTGAGCCACTCCCTCAACCGCAAGACCCGGACGCCCTCCAAACAAATCGTGAGCCAAGGCCCTGGACGCTCCGCTTCCAGCGCCTGCAGCTACCTCCACTAACACATGCAACACACGCATGCGCTAATCAGCCAGGACAAACTAACTAGCCAACGAACTAATCTAACATATGTGCAAGTCTCAGGATTACTAGATTAGTACTAACAAGGGGCTGGGGTTTTGGGGACAAGAGGAGTTGGGCTGTTCTATGGGTGTGGCATTGTTGTTATCCTTCTTGTTCCCTTGTGGAGGAGATGGAGAGACTGGGTTGGTGAAAGAACATAGTGGGTTTAGTTGATTAATGACGCACACTTTAGAACTAATGCTATTGTTAAGAATGATAAGCAAGTATCACAGGTGATGGATGAGCTAGGTCATGGAGATGAACAAAAAAAGAAATAAAAGTTGGAAAGCGGCAACTCATGAGGATTTAAATATTTTATCTTTTGAAATTGAGTATAGGAATACCATACTATCTGTCGGTATTTTACCGCCACGCCCACCGAGGGATACCCCCGAGGTGGTGAATTTGTAGGTAGGGTGTCGCCGAGATCAGGAACTAGAAGGTGCAAGGAACACAAAGTTTAGACAGGTTCGAGCCGCCGAGAGCGTAATACTTTACATCCTGTGTGTGGTTTGTATTGCCTTAGGTGTTGATCAGGTGATCTTTCGTTTGGAGGGGGTCCCTGCCCGCCCTTATATAGTTTGGGGGATAGGGTTACATGGAAATCCTAGTCGGATACGAGCCCAGGAGTCCTACCCGAGTAGTATTCGGGTAGTTTCCTTCTGTTCCGACTAGTTTCACTACTGTATGAGTAGTTCTACTATGCTACGAGTAGTTACAACTGGTGTAGGGCGTGGGCCATGTCCCACCCCTTATCCTGTAAGATGTAGGCCATGTGCGCAGTTCCGTAGACCCGGGTCTGACACTGTCAAAAGGGATATGAAACTTAATCGATTTGCGTAGAATAAGCTGCTCAAGATGATCTAAGAACACTTGAGATAACTTTAGAGTGCTTTTCTGAAGAATGTCCGGAGTCTCCGGAACTTCGTGGTTCTACGGAATATGTTCGGAGTCCGGACATGTGCGGAGTCTCCGCACATTTCCGGAGTCTTCGAAGGAGAGATGTCCGAAGTTTTCAGAGAATTTTACGAAGTCTCCGAAACTTTACCCTGTAACGGCTAGTTTGTTGAAGGGTATAAATATCTCTCTCCAACATAACTCGATCTGCCTCCATTCCTGAGCATTCAAGAGACCTGTTTACTCCTCCCTAGTGTCTCAAGTGAGATTTGGTGGGGGAAGTGAAAAGAGATTGAAGCGAGAGAAGTGAGAATGCTAGTGAGCTGATTTCCCATCTCTTGAGCACCTCTTTCTTCATCAAGCCGGTGGATTTTGTGTTTGTTACTCTTGAAGCTTCAAGCTCCTAGGCAGCGCCTGTCGAACACCCAAGCTTGTGGTGTGCCCCGGGATGTTTCTACGACCTCGACATCATAATAAATGACCTTAGCTAGATCTTGGGGTCGCTAAGGGGAGGCTCAAGCTCAAGGGGAGAACGTTCTTCTTGGGTGCCTCAACGGAGACATAGGTTCCTTGTGAGGAACTGAACTTCAGAAAATAAATTCTTATGTCTTTGCTTGTTTATTGTGTTTTGTTGAAGTTCTTGTCTTGAGCTAAATTTTTAGGGTTTACCTTCGATCTACGTGTTGGAAGAGCTTTGAGTGCAGGCATCTGGTGAAGATGGGTGGAAACTAGGCCATAAACATTGGAAATTAAGCTGATCTACTTTTGATCGAGATTTGAGTAGTCGAGTTGTGATTTCAGCGCTTTCTTCGGAGTCTCCAGAGATTTCTGCGGTTGCGGAGATTCCAGACAAATCTCCGAATATTCCGTAGTTTTACTGATAAATTTATTTTAAGTTATAAAATTTTAAGATTACCCCCTAGTCGATATTTAGATCCTTTCAGTTGGGTGGTAGGTGTACACGTGTATATAACCAGCCAGGGAATCAGGGATGGCGGAGGAGGCTTGGAGTGTGGAGGTCGTTAGAGTCGGCCGACCAGCCAGGCAGCCGAGTGGGTGTGGAACAGTGTAGATGTGAAGAAAGAGCGCAACGGAACAGGGGAGGAGGTTGGAGGCTTGTCGCCGGCTGCAGCGACCGGCCGTGCGCGGGTTGTATGAACCCGACCAGCGGATTCCACGACGGACAGGACTGCAACCAATCAGCCCCGGAGAGGCGCTAGAAATTGGCTGGCATCCATGGGTTGGTAGGTTCCCTTTGGTGCCTGACTGGTAAAGTGGCCATCAACTCTTGACCTGGGTTGTGCGTGCCTGTGCGCGTTCAGGAGGAGTCGAGGAGAGGCGTCGTCTGCCAGTTGGGCTTCAGCAGAGGAGCGCCGCATCTGCAGCCTTGGGGACGGGCTGTGGGATTGGGGACCGGCAGGCGGGCAGGGAGGGGAGTACGAGCAGGAGTCGAAGACTCAAAAGGCAAAAGGTTCACAAGCGGACATAGTCACAAAGATGAACCTGAACCGCCTGATATCTGCAGATTCCTTGGCCCCAACACCAAGTCCATTTAACAAAGTGTTATTACTACAAACCACGGAGTTACTGAGAGAGTTATAATTAAACAAATAAAGTACTACTGATACTACTGGGACATGGGTTTTCCATTATTTTATGTGTATATGAGACCATATGGTTTATTATGGACGATGTTCATTTTTGAACTAAAGTTTTGAATGAATCATCCGCTGATGTTAGTTGAATATCATAAGAGAAAAATGGATGGCTCACATAGCACAAAAACGTCTAGCACATAGAAATTGGCACCACCGAATGAAACCATTTGGCATCATGCTACATTCTGCACATATCGAGCACTATGCAATGTGTTCATATAGCTAGATGTAAATTAAATACATTATTATATATGTTATACATCGAGCAAGCTAGTTCTCAAATAGTAGTTCTACTAAATACTAGTAATTTTCTAGTCACAATCAGAATCCAAAGCAGCTTAGAAAAAAACGCTGAAAAATAACTTAAATTTGGCACACGTGACAAAAATTGCTTGTTGAGAAATCGGTGCCCCTAACTTTGATACCGACTTACGAGAAGCGGTACCAAAGTAGTATGATACCACTTCTTATACGGACCCTATATCTATGTTATACCGAGAAGACCCTCACCTAAACACCAACACAAGAGACCAACTCTATATAAGAGAACTCAACTCTTTATTTATTATAACTTAGTACAATACAATACTCTTGTATTCTTTATGTGGCTACCCTACTATAATATAATACAACTACACTACATGACTACCATATCACTTCTTACTTGAGACCTCTTATGCCATAGTATGGCAAGAGGGGAGGGGAGCACCCTCTATTTTAGGTATTTTTAGGTGCTCATGGTGTTGTGGTGTAGAATTTTCTCATCCTTATCCAACCATACTAAATATCTCATTCTAGAGAATTTTTATCTTGCAATGAACCATGACAACTCCTCTCTCTTGCTATTTCTAATTTTTTCTAAAACTTTCTTAAGTATGCATTGTTATTTTCAACATTGCAAATGGAGATCTTTTCTAGGATGCAAAACTGCTACCGTCAGAATTCAATTTCCTGAAGATTCACTGATATCAGACATAGAAACCAAAAACGGGCAGTTGCCGGCAGCGGCAATGCGGTCCGCGTAGCTCTCCCGGTAGATCATGAACCCGCAGTCGCACGGCCCGCCACTGCCGCCGGAGGTCAGGGCTCAGGAACACCGGCATGTTGCAGCCACACATCTTGTACAACATGTTGCGGGGCCGGAGGTGTTGAGCACATGGCCGCGTGTGGCCACCGTCCGCTCCAACTTGGGCAGCAGACCGTCCTTTGAGGTGAAGAGCGGGCGGCCATTCTCGTTGGGCACCATGAGCATGGCGCTGACCAACCACGGGTGACGGGTGCTCGTTACGCTGCGCGCTTTTCCTCATCTCACCAGCAGCTTTTCCTCGGGGAAAGTTGCCGGGATGATTCCGCTGCACGCCACCTCCATCGATGCCGAGCACGGCGACGATGCTCCCGTATGCCGCCGCCGGCAATTTGAGCGTGGACGCCGTCGTCGCGGCTGAACACACGGTCCGCCACCGGTTTTAAGTCAAGCCGGGCTTGCTGATTTGCGCTTATGCTCATGGAGGCAGTGACCGCCTTCGCCGTACACCTCGACGCCGGCATTGCGCTCCCTCGATGCCTGCAACGCCATCAACGCGCACAGCCGGCACAGGAAATTTATAATTTACGTAGTAGAGGTGTTAATAGATCATAGCCTTGATCCTAACACTCTCTTTACAATCTAATTTGGATTTTATATATATTTAGTTCTCAATCCAATCTAGGCTCAAATTTAAAGCCATTTTACCAGCTCTAAGTAGGAGGCGTTAGAATAATTTTTTTAGGTAGATGCTAGAATAATCTATACTATAAAAGTTTGAAACATTTAAAATTATTTCTCACCAAGATTAGGCCTACCGTACTTCTCACAGTGATCTCACTCGCAAGCCCGAGAGGTTTGACGAAAGGGATGGAGACTCATGTTTTCTTAGAAAAAAATGTTTCCACTCAAAAGTTAAAACTTTTTTCACCAAAACTTTTTACATACCCACGTATTACTTTTCTTTGGCACAAACTTTACTTTTCTTTGCACATGCAATTACCTATAATTCGCGTCATTGTTTGTTTTAAGAGGACAATAACTGACATCGTTTTTTCAAGGAAGGAAAAGAAACAAGGGTGCGTTGTTTTGGAAGGAAAATAAATGATATCATTGCTTGTTGGAAGGAAAAGAAACAACGACACGTAACGTTTTGGAGGGTTGATATCTTTCCATCTTAGGCGTTGATTGCCTCCTGGTTAAGTATTTTCCTTTTGGAGGTGTTCCATATGTTGGTCATTCAAATCTTCTATATATATACACTTAATTAGCTAATTCTATATTTTTTGATTAACTAATTCCATAAACTTCCACATGAAAATAATATGTTTCCATATTCAATAAAGAGTTATCTTATATAGACACTACTACAGAAACGGTTTTTAGGGGCAGGTAAAACGGCATTTGTTGGGGCGGGTGCGGTACCCGTCTCTGCTTCTCGCAGCTAAAAATAACTGTTTGCAGGAACGGCTTAGGGGTGACCCACCCCTGAAAATAGATTTCCAGGGGTGGGTTAGACAGTCCCACCCCTGAAAATATCCTTCCCGCCTAAGATTTCACTGATTTGAATTTACATGTGTACCCGTATACTAATGCTGCTTTTCTTTTAGATAACAAATATAATTGGTTGTTCTATAAAAAGGATTGTTACCTTTATTGAATATATATATATAACAATACATTTAGTATTGATTAATTGTCTTATAGATACTAAATGTTGCTTTCCTTTTAGATAACAGATATAATTGGTTGTTCTATAAAACAATTCTTACCTTTTGCATGTGTACCATGTATAATATATATATATATAAAAATGCATTTAATATTGATTAATTGATTGATGATTGAATCAGTTGATTACTAATATAACAAATGATGTTCGGGAGGTGACCTATACAACGGCCTCGCCTCAACAACGTATGAAGCGCCATCAACTTCATTGTAGTCGCCCAATCCTGTCAGGCAGGTTCACCTCGCTGTCGGGGAACGGTTCATCGACTTTTGGCACGTCGTCGCGGACTGGAGCATCGACACCGCCTACCCAAGGAAACGCCATCGCTGCCTTCGAGGTCAGCGAATCCTGTCATGCCGAAGTGAGCTGCGTAAACCGCATCTACCGGAATGGTAACTTCCGATCTGCATGTGTTTCTGTCCATCTCTCTATTGAGTATTTAAATGCCCGTCTGCTAATTTCTTTTTTCTCCGTTTCGTATTCTTTATTTCGGTTTTGCTAGAGCTGAGCCACCGATTACGTACATTCTCCTATTGATTTCTCCTTCTTTCTATTGCATATTCTTTATTTGTTTTTTGCTAGCTAGACTACCAATCACGTAAACTATGATTTGGATCTGTGTCACCAATCACATGCAATTATTGTCTCGCTCATCATTACCTGGTCAGTTTCAGAAGATTCCAATGGTCACAACGCTCGCAAATTTATACCGTATCATATTTCCTCTGTAAACATATGAAATCACTGTGATTCTAAATTTACTAGCTTGCTACCCTCATTAAAAATTCCTGAAATCTCTCCTGTTACTCAATCTAAACTTATTGTTTGTTAGATTTTCTGATCTAATTGTCGAATTGTTTGATTTCGAATAATTAGAGGATATGTTTGTTACTAGCTTGCTCCCCTCTATTTGTTTGATTTTGAATAACTAGCATATATGCCCGTGCGTTGCTACGAGAAGTCATATAAATATATTAATTAATATATAAAATATATATTATACACCATATATATTTTATAATAACATAGTACGTGTCGGGTGAGAATGTCAGTCTTTTTCTATTTTACTCGTCAAGTGCTAATTCTAAGTAGTTTCGGATCCTTAATTAACTCAATATACGGTCACCCGGATTCCGATTAGAACTCCAATTGACGAACCAAGAAATCATTTCTTGCTTTAGTAATAGTAGAGATTAAAGGATATGTTTCTATTGTGTGTACATCTTGATTTTAATATAGTATATATTTGGATTTTAATTGATTTTGAAAGATGGGTGCTCCCTCTGATGTGGTCATTAAAGCCACCAAAGTTTACACCGGATATTGTCTGAGAACACTATGCTCGTTATGCTCTATGTTTCATTCATGACGTTCCTGAAACTGGTGTCAATGTTCTCGATTTTAATTAGTCATCTGCCAGTGAAGCTAAACATAAGTACACAACTTTGCTCGAGAAGTTAGTTGAAGCTAGAGAAATATATGAGTTTGTGTATTCCAAAAGTTTGATGTTGGCAAATGGTATAGATTTTGCATCCGATATTTTCCAAAACAAGGCATTCGAAATAGTCAATAAGCTTTGGAACGAGCATCCATGTTTCGAAATAGCGGCGGTGTTATATTGTGATATGGAAGGTGCCTTAAGAGAATGTGCAAAGGATCTATCAGTCATCCATCAGTAATGCCTTGGAGATTTGCACAGGCACAATTATATGGATATTTGTCTATCCACTATTTAATACATGGGCTTGGGCTTTAAAAAACGGATTGTGCCTGATTAGTAAACATCAATCCCATGGGCACAATCCGTTTAGTACGTAATAGATATTAAAGCTTGGGCTTTAATATGTGTAGGGAAATAGAACATCTCGAATGAGCTCTTAAGTCGGATTTAGATTTAATACATGGATCGGCAAGGTGGTTTCAAGGGATTGCACGTGATTCTCTTCATGATATTCACAAGCTAACCGTGAAGTATGATGGATCTGTTTGTGATAAAGATGTAGATATATAGGGTGTCTTAATTTCTATGTCTTACGACATAACCCAGTATATGGATTTGTTCCCATACAGTTTAATTATAAAGTTAGAGTAGAATACATTTTTATCATGCGTTCTATATATAATTGTGATTTGCACTTATTGTTGGTTGAAGAAAATAAAATAAAATATTTGTTATTTACGGAACCTATTGGATCCATTTCTCCTCTTGCTGACATGCACATACATTCCATTTATAAAATTACGTGGTGCAACGAAACTTTATTATTTATTTATAATATTTTTAAGTAGTCATTTGATGTAATACAATCACTTTTAAATAATTTTATTTTAAACACGTGTCTGTGGTACGTGTATTTTCACTAGTTAAGAATAGGAAAGGAAACAAAAAAAGAACAATATCTATTGGGCCTAGTATCCCATGTAGCCCAAAGAGCGCTCACATCTGACCCGGCCCACGGCTCTAGCGCACCGGAGCAGAGATGGATACAGGCATACGGCTACAGCTTTCCTTGCGACAGAGAATAAAGAAAGGCCGGAAGGGAGCAAAGGCTGTGATCTCACCTTTCAGACAAGCCAGCTGTCTGAACAATCTATTATCTTAATAAGTTGGATGAGTCGATTCTTAAGAGCAAATGGTAAAATATCTGAAATATCCCTAAGGCTGATGATATCTCATTTTTTTACTGAATACAAGCATAAGTCAATAATTCTTATATTTTTTTTATCTTAACCAGATAATTATATTACAATAATATCAAATATATGTTAAAGTCACGTCTTTCTCAAAAGATAGACGAGCACTCTTTTCTTCCTATTCTTTTCCTACACATTTTTCTTTCCTTCTTTCTCTCATCCTTATCTCTTCTTCTTCACGCAGCCTTAGGAGGGCCAGAGCAGTGGCGGCGGCGCAGGGCGAGGGCTGGAGGCGGTGGCGGCGGCGAGAGAGGCAGGGCAGCGCACGGGAGATGGGCAGGGTCGGGATCAGGGAGAGAGAGCAGAGGGCAAGGGAGGAAAAAAAGCTCGCTTCTCAGATACGCGGGTTCGAAGTCGCGTAGTAGAAAATCGATCCTCCCGTTGTTCCGCTGATTCTTGGCTAAGCGGCGACCCAAATAATCGAGAAATAATCGAAACGTTTGGGTGGGATTTTGACTTATTTCCATCCATAATGGGCTTATACGCGGAAATAAACAGGCCCAAGTCGCATCCCTCGCCGCGAGAAAGAATAGGCAACCAACCCTAGCCTTGCATACGCCTCCTTCCCATCGCACATTGACCAAGGAGGGAAGCACATTGACCAAGGAGGGATTACGGGTTAATTTCTCTAGCAATGCCTGTCCTGGCACCCGCACCTTTACATATTTAACATCTTACCTATCCTGTCATTTTTTTCAAATCAGCACAAACAGATTAGGGATACTTTTGCACCGTATTAATTTGCTTATATTATGTTAATAACTGAAATATTATGTTAATAACTGAAATAGGGTCATCACTTCCTTCAAAGATGAAATTTCACTGTTTTATCCTTTTTTTTGTTTTTGTGTTTTTCATATTACTTATCAAAGGAAGAGGCTTGAGACATAGATGCCATTATCAGTAATACCTGCACATTTACACTGATCCTCCTGATGTCCTATAATAGCAACAGTCCTGTTTTACTGGTTGAACTACATGCAGAATATATTCTGTATAACCAACATGCCCGTTTTCCATCTTTATCCCACTTTGTCAGAGAAGTAATTTGTTAAAATCGTATATAAGGGCTAAAGTCGCATGCATATGTTTATTGAAGCTCTTATTTGAATCGCCATCTAGCGCAATTGTACTACACCAATGAAGGGTGTATTCTCTCTTAGGTTGGGTTTGCCCGGTAGTTAGCACCAAATCTCTACCCTATCCCGAATATTTTTTTAGTGATTAAAATCCCTGCACGTTTTGTTACAAATTTTACATTTGAATCATCGCTGATTCTTCTTCAAGCATATCAAATCAATTATCGATGATGTTCATCTTATTTGTAAAATTTGCTCCCATGGTGTGCTTATTTGCATGAATGACGTTTTTTGTTATGATATTCTTTTGCACTAGTGTTCGTTTCCTGTCCTCTGTTAACATTTTCTTAGACTAGGCTCTCGCTGTAATGTCTGATTATTAAGGTTGCAGCTTCCTTCACTAACATGATGTGTTCTGTTAATTGATGCGTGATTAGTCTCTTTGTTCTATTTTTTTCTTCTATTCCTTAATCCTTATGATGTTGTACACTTTCATGATACATAAAGCTGCTAGATAACATACATCATAGATACAACACATAATTATGCAGCAATCTCCATGGGTTCTCCACTCACCTGCTCCTCGTGCAATGCTGTAGTATTCATGGGCTCAAGTTCTGATCTTCATCATAGAAGATTACAAATAGAAACTGTGCGCCTTAGTTCTGGTCGAGAGTTGTTTGTTGATATAGAAAGCAGTCTGTCAGTTTGGTGGTGTAGGAAGTTACGGAACTGCAGCACAAGGTAAATAGAATGATATATATAATATAGTTATATAACAGCTGACCGGTATGCAATGGTTTTCTCTAACACCAGCGCTCAGATGTTCATCACCATGCTCAACTACATATGCAAACCTATATTACGTAAAACCAACAGGCCTCCTTTACCCCTGTAGCCGTGAAGTAATTTGTTTGGAACTTATTTAGCACTAGCTTCGATGCATAAAGGGCTAAAATGGCATATGCAAGTTTACTGAGACATTAGGGCATGGTAACGTCAATGTACAATTGACTCGTGTTCACGATGATCATAAACACACTTGATCATTTTTTTTTCGGGAACTATTGAGCTGCAGGATAACCCATGGAGCCCAAGTTCTGCAAGATTATTTATAGATCCTTCCAAATATGGTTTTGTCGAAGAGATGCTTGAAGCCATGCAAAAGATGAAGTACAAGCCCTACTTTCCTTTCTTTGCACATGACACTCTGAATTTGTTACTCGTTCAATCTCAAAACTGTGCCAACATGCATCCATGTCTTATCCTCTCTCTTTTTTTTTCTGAAGGCTCGATCCGGAGGAGCATCGGAGGCGCATTATTAGGGTCTATGACAGGAATGAAGTGCTGATCACTGTCGTTAGCTCTGGTTCCATGGGGTACTGCATTGCAACACAATTTTTGATTTTCTTGCTAAGGACTAGAATCAAGGACGGGATCGGAGCAGCAAAAACTCGTTTCCAGTTTGACGTCTCAGGCTCGAGGGACATCGGTTATGTTATGGCTTGTGTTATGTAAGATTAAGAACTTAAGACTATGCTGCCTGTCAGTGTTTGATGCTGTGAAGTATTTATGTTTGTCATCAGAAAAAAAAGAGCGGACAAATCACGAGCTTGATATGATCATAGTATGGGTACAGTGGCTGATGATTGCCTACGCCAAGCCGGAGGGGCGCAGCTCATCCACACAGCACTAAGAAAATCGAAAATAAAACTGCCAGATGCTTGAGCCAGCAGCAGGACGGATAAAACGCGCCGCCCATTTGGCAGTAGTTTCTTTTTCCTTTTCTTTTTTGCGAAAAAATTGCGGTTGTTTTCGGTAGATCATGAACAAGTCCTCTATCAAATTTGTAGAGTGCTGCGCCAGCGTCCGAGCACGAATTGCTATCAGAAGGTCTTTCGGCCCAGGTAACACGAGCCACGCTCTCGGAACCCGGTATTTCATATTATTTTTTTAGCATCATGCGGCAGCACAAGATGGCTCATGATTCTGACTTGTGGTGATCAAGATTCAAGAACGTGGAGGAACCTGCGCGGAGTGCGTACGGTCCCTACAGCCCAGGAAGGAACTCAGGCTGGAGTTCTGAACCGTGGAACTTTCAGGCACGCTCCTTTCGCCGGACGGACCCCGGGAGAGCACGCGTGGACGGCGATCATCGGCTCATGATCTCGCTAGACATGCTCGTTATACACATGCTCCTTTCGCCGGACGAACCCCTGGAGTACTTGTTGAGGTTGAGGTAGACGCCGATGCTTGGGTGTCAGCCTCAGGAGTCACTGATGCTGACTCTCGATGGAGAAAAGAACGAACCGGAAGGCGGACGACGACCTACTAGCAGCAGCAGCAGCAGCAGCAGCAGGGGCTGGGGCAGAGATGGTGAGTCAGCGATTCGTCCCCAACAGGTGTCCAGAACAGGCTAAACTAATCAGCACGTAGCGTACGTGTCCCTGAGTCAGCTCCAGATACGTGTCGAAGACGGTGACGAGCGATGGCTACGGCCTCGCAGATGGACCAATTGGGGCAGGGTCACACGTAAGGGCGCCACGGCCGAGCGACGGACACTGGTTCCAGCACTCCGACGAAAGGTGAGAATGAAGCTGGTGGCGCCGTTTTGGAGCAAAAGATGTCGGCGGAGACGCTTTGGCTGTACGGCGAGCGCACCCATCAGGGAAAAGCAGCTAACCCCGCCGGTCCGGTTTCGCATCGTCGCCGCCGGCACCGGAGTGGAGTTGAGCGGGACTGGGAGTGGGAAATCGGTTGCGTGCCTCGCCGCGAACGTGATCGGTGGAGGATCGCGCCGTCCCTTCCGGGGCAAGCAAGCACGGGCGCGGTGGCGCGCCGCCACTTGCTCCTGCCAAAGCGATCCCGTGCCGGGCCGGCCTCGTGTTGGCCGGATCGAAGCTCCTGCCCTGAGCCTGTTTGGTTGCTCGCATGTGTCTAGTCTGGTTCCGTATCCATCCGAGCTAGGCCAAAGCACATGCACGCTCTTTTGTTTGGTTTCTTGCATGCAGGTAGCCTGGTTCGGAAGAGACACGGTTTGGTTGCCCGAACGTGTGTAAATCATGTAACAAGAATGTATCAAAATAAATATTAAAATATTAACTATTTATAATATTATTTCATAATAAAAGTTAATTTGCCGCATATCATCTTAATTTGTTTTAAAATCACTTAATAATCACTAATTATGCACTAATGACGTCATTACCCGTGCTAATCCTGCACGGCGCGAGCCTAGCTCCCTGGAAACGGCCGATTCTGGCGTTCCGCTGGAGCGTGGCCGCGAGGGCTCGTCTGCACGCGCACAGCCTGGCTCGGAGGGTGGAGCAGGCAACCAAACTGACGGACCCTGCATGCGGTGAGCCTGGCTCAGCACCGTGCAGGACACCAAACACGCCCAGTAGTAGATGGCTGGAGCCTGGATCTAGATGCTTCCTTCGACAAGCGTCCGTGACTGTGTGTGTGACGTGTTTGATTGCTGTTGCCGTCCGTACAGTGCCGCGTACTCCCTGGCTCCCTGCCGCCGTGTCGATGGTCCTCTGCGCCGGGGGTGGATCTTCTGCGACCCGCGTAGGCGCGGCTCCACTAGTGACAGTGGACGGATCGCCCCACTGTTCATCCCGGTGCCAATTGCAGGAGAATCTGCAGCGTGGGCCGCGCCAACGACAGAAAGGATAAAGCTTGTGGCCGAATAAAATTTAACTAGTTTTCTGATTAAAATGGCAGCAGTAATAGTTAAATCTAGTATCAGTTTTAATGGTATAAACTCAATCAAAGAAGTTTAATTCCACTATGAGAAAACATAATTTTTGTAGCACTTACTTTACCCCGTTGAAAACATTGATAACAAAAAGAATAACTGTGGAGCCCACATGTCCTCTGAGGCCCGGCCAATAGCAAAAAGGCCACACATTCGGCCGCACAATCAGCCGGCTAGCGTGCGGCTGCGGCCCATCGCTTGCGTGCCCCATTCGCCTTATCCCCTCCGCTCCGCGGGCCCACCCGTGCAGCCCTTCTTCCCCCACCCACGAGCCGCTCTGGGCCTCCCGCACTGGGCCCACCCATCAGCGGAACTGATCCGCCGGCCCGCGGGACACGTGGAGCTCACCCGCGGCGCCGGCTCTCGCTGCAACAGTTCTCCCCCAGTGCATTTCCTCCTTTCCTTTTTCTTCCTTTCGCCTCCCT
This sequence comes from Panicum miliaceum, assembly GCA_032594955.1. NCBI lineage: Eukaryota > Viridiplantae > Streptophyta > Magnoliopsida > Poales > Poaceae > Panicum > Panicum miliaceum. Next base: position 32,402,070 of record CM064067.1, on the reverse strand, counting down.
TCCCCCTCCGCTCCCCCGCGAGAACTGGTCAGATATTTATGAGCGCAGCCGCGGGTGAACCATCCCTCCCCGCTCTCGTGTTCGTGCTCGCAGTCGCAAGCGCCAAGCGGTGGAGCTGAGCCGCGAGGGGGATAAGCCCAAGCCCGGGGGGCGTGGCTGGGTTGGTGGCTTCGGCCGCGGCGGCGGCGGCCCGCTGGTCTCCGGGTGGGTGAGAATTCCGCGACCGGTTTGTGCGACTGCGACTCTTATGTTTATGTGGGACTTGCTGGGTGCGGGGGTGGTTGGGCGCTGCTCCTTTCCCCTCAATTTGGTTGAACTTTTGCGGTTTTGGTGTGGTAAACTATCTATCCTCTGGATTGTTCGGAATTTTTTTTTACCTCTGATGAATGACTGATCGTGATCAGTGAGGTTTCGGGAGGTTCCTTTGATCCGCTCTCTGTCGCTGGGATTTTGGCTGGAGTTCGATCGCTGCGGTGTCTTGTTTGTGCCTTGAGGTTTTTTGGTACCGCTACTTGGCCGTGGTTTCTGTATCTGGGGATGTGCGGGACTGGTGCTCGATCCGTGGATGATGATTCCCGATACGATCGTACCGAAGAAATTGTGATGGTTTCTGGTGGTAAATTTTCCTCTGTTTCGATTTTGTCTTTGGTTGTGTACTTTGGTCAGTTAGGATAAGGTTTGATGCTTGATTGGCATTTTTTTTTGTCTACTCGTTTGGGTAAAAAGTTAAAAACACCACAGTACTGTATTGTATGTTAATGTTGCGTCTGGTGGGTTCTGAGCTACCTTTAATTCCTCTAAAAATGCTCATGTTGCAGAATGGAGTGGGAGGTGACGAAGGCTTTGGGCTTTAAATACACCTTAGTTGGGTGATAAGATAGTCGCAGTGCAGCTACCAGTTTCTTAGAAGCAAAATCGTTGATACCAAGGGAAGTGACTGAATTTGGTTCACTCTTGTACAAAAATCATGGGTGGCGTCTGCTCCAGGAAGAGAAGCCAATTGGTGGATGAGGGAGACTCTCTCCAGGCATCCCCAAGGTTCTCAAAGACCAGCAGCTTGAAATGGTTGCTGCTCTCACTACCCCGCACCAATTCTGATGTCTCCCGCAAGGGCCAAGGGGAGGGGCCCGGGCGGTGCCCGTCCCTCATGGAGCTTTGTGTGGCTAGAGTCTGCAAGGTAGTACTGTGACCTACAAGTGTTTGGATTCTGATATGAAATGTGTTCCTTTTTTTAACCCACCCCTATTTGCAGGATATGGACAAATATTCTAGTTTCATGATGCTGCCGAGGGATCTCAGCCAGCAGATTTTCAATAAGCTAGTAGAATCAAACCGTCTTACAGAGGCATCGCTTCAAACATTTAGGGATTGTGCTCTGCAGGTAATGTTTCTGTTCTAATATGTATGGCATTCAAGTAGGAACATGCTCGTACTGTTTACCACAAAAATGTATAATGTTTAGCTTGCTAGCAAGTATATAGCACATAGCTTGGTCCCGTACCTGTAAGATTCATGCCAAACTTTAAAGCTGGGTTTCTGTTGACAATGTACATTTCAAGAACGACTCTTGTAGTACATGAAAATATGAGGATGTGTGCTAACTGTTCTTTTATGTCTCACTGTTAGGACATTTGCTTAGGGGAGTATCCTGGAGTGAAGGATGCTTGGATGGAAGTAGTGGCATCTCAAAGAAACTCATTGTTATCGGTTGATATTTCGTGCTCTGAAGTAACTGATAGTGGTATAGATCTTCTTAAAGATTGCTCAAGCATACAAAGCTTGGCATGTAATTACTGTGATCAAATTTCCGAACATGGCCTGGGAATGTTGTCAGGTCAGTCACGTTTCTTACTGGGTTTTATTTATTTAAATGACTCTAGGTCGCTTCGGATGGTTCTAAGTATGAACTTAAAAGTGTTGTTTATTCTGCAAGATTAGTGCACTACTGTCAAGTTTTGTTCTTTGAATGGCTTGTTATCCCCTTTTCCCACTTGAATATGAATGGCTTGTTATCCAACTCATTTATGCTAATGTTGGCTCATTGGTAGCACTTACAATACAAAGCTCTCTTAATTAAGTTTGTGTCATAACCTATTAGTCAATTAACTTGCTATCTGCCAGAACTTGTATTTTGTTATGCTACATCTTAATGCTTCTATATCTGCAGGACTTTCAAACGTTAGTTACTTAAGTTTTAAGAGAAGCAATGGTGTTACAGCTGAAGGAATGAGAGCCATTGCAAATTTAATTAACTTAGTAAATCTCGACCTTGAAGGTTGCCTAAAGATTCATGGTGGCCTTATTCATTTAAAAGGTTTCCTCTGGCCTTCATGAACTTCCACTACTTTCTGAGTTGTTGACTTGAAATATCAGTTGCAATTGTCTTTTTTTTTTTCTTTCAGATCTGACAAAGCTGGAATCACTGAATCTGAGATATTGCAATTATATTGCAGATTCAGATATCAAATATTTAACAGGTAGCAGCATATTCGTTTGTTTGTGTGTTTTCTTCAGATATAGCCGTAACAGAAATTAATCTATTGCCATTTTCAACTTAGTAAAATTTATAAGATGTCCTATCCAGTTCCCCCATCTTTGCAAAGCTGACGATCATCTTTCTTTTGTAGATCTTACCAATTTGAAGGACCTTCAATTGTCATGTTGTAGGGTCACAGATCTGGGTGTATCCTATCTTAGAGGTAAACATGATGTCAGGTTTCTTTGTTAGTTTGGAGCTAGATCATTTTAGCTGTTGAGTGAATGTACTGTTGTATGTTCCAAGCCTTATTTACCTTCCTACTGTGTATTGATGACCTGTGTTTAACTGTTTCTGTAAGTGGATCTATTTAAGTGCTTATTTGTAATCAATTTAACTGTTTATCTTTAACCGATCAAATTTCACAAGTTTTATGTTCTACCATTTCTATCCTGTAGGCTTGTCGAAGCTCACTCACTTGAACCTAGAGGGCTGCCCAGTGACTGCTGCTTGTTTGGAAGCTATTTCAGGTATTGCATCCTTCCTGAGTGTCGTGTGTTGTGCCACTAAGTCTTCATTGTGTTTAATCTTAAAATTCCGTATTTTTCTGTTGTTTGCTTGGTTCATCTGCGCTTAGACTTAAGCCTCACCTCAGCTGCACTTTATGGAATGATAATGTACTGATTTCCTGTAAATATCATTTTCCTTTTCCAAAATTATGTCCATAAAGTATCCTGAAGAAACTCTTGATTTAGTGTAAAAAAGCACTCAATCATTGGATAAATTTTGCTAAAAAATGACCAGTTCTTGTAACAATGGTAGATTAGGCATTTCTCATGGAGGTGGCAAATATAGTTAGCTTGCCAGTTAAGTATGTTTGCTTTCTTATGTTTATTTTAAATGAGCTCTCATGATAATGCAGAGTTAAATAGCTTTCCTTGGGGAGTTAGGACTCTGCTCTTGCAGATGAGGCCTGACTTCTTGATATATACAGAATATACTATTTTTGCCTGATCGCTGATTTATACGTGTCATGTATTCAGTCTTCTTGTACATTTTTCAATCTTGTGTTTTATTTCTTGGACGGTAGCTGTAGGTGTTAAATGCATCTTCTAAGCAATGGCTGATTCTGTTTGTTTTGGAAGATTTCTTAACTTAATGGTCATTGTCTTTTGTAGGATTGGCTTCATTGATATCATTGAATTTGAATCGTTGTGGTATATACGATGATGGCTTTGAAAACTTTGAAGGTAAATGTAATGCTTCTTGTCGACTATTTCTCGACTCGGCACTAGTGCAGTTTTCTTTATGTGCAGACATACATATTAAGCAACATTAGATGGAGTGAAGTTGCATCGAAGCTGGAAGAATGTTTATGATCCTGCTCCCCACTTATCCTTGTTCTCCTACTATGTGATGCCAATTTAGTAAATAATTTGGAGATGGCATGAAATAAGTTTCAAAATGCTTTTGTTTCCGACTCAAAAAATATTTTAGAAGTTTTTACCTGCTTTTATGCACAGTAGATGATAGATGCTTGCTGTGTCGAATCAGGCTTGCCTAGTTAGCCTCTGAGCATGTGTTGCCATGATAGCTGCTCTAAACAATTCATCTGCATGTTTATGTCCTGCTTAGAAATCTAATTCATTGCCTATTACTTCTTTCCAGGTCTTAAAAAATTGAAGGTTTTGAACTTGGGGTTTAATTATATTACAGATGCTTGTTTGGTGCATCTCAAAGGTAGGACTACCTTATTGCGTTGTGGTTGAAAACTCAGCGTCTTAATTTTTTACATTTGGAGTTATACATGATATTCACAAACAATGCATGTATCAAATTCATGTTTTCTTGATTATTCCAGTAGTGGTTATTTGTTTTGACGTCTTGATTTTGCATATGGTATCACTTGATTAGATTATCCGATGGTATGTTTTTTTTCAAGAATTAAAATCATCAGGTTCTTTCAAGGGATTGGCTGGATACTATTCACTGATAAAATGGCGTGGTGATTTTTAAATTTCCTTTCCTTGGTGATCTGATGGAGTAACCAAGAATCATGAATTGTGGTACTAAATATAGTTGATTGTAAAATAGTGCAAATAACAAAATACATACATCACAGACATAAAACAATATACAAAACCAAAATTTTAAAACTAAGGGATGTGATTTCCTCTGGGTGCTAGTGCATTTGTATATGCCATGCACATGCTTATTTCTGCCAGATGATCACCCTCTTATGCTTTATTGCTTTTGAAGATATTTAAAAAAATAACTGTAGAGTAGAACTTCAATATAGTAAAGTTAAATCCTTGTGCTGCTTTGTTGCTTCTAGAATTAATCAATTTGGAGTCCTTGAACTTGGATTCATGCAAGATTGGAGATGAAGGTCTACAGCATCTTAAAGGTGAGTTGTATATTTACCAGTCTTAAGTATCATCTCTGCAATTTGTTTATCCATTCCATTCCATGCCTATATTCCTGCAGGTTTAGCACCAATGATGAGTTCTTAGTAGAAAAAGCACTAATTATTTGACTAGGATTTCATGCAGCTTGTATGTGTGAATAACTGTTCCTTCTTTACACTTAAAGTCTTAAAGCTTTTAAGAATATTTGTATCTGTGACAGTATGGGTATATGTTAATGCAGGCCTTGTGCTACTACAAAGCTTGGAGCTTTCTGATACTGAAGTTGGAAACAATGGACTACAGCATCTATCTGGTTTGTCTTGACTTCTGTTAAGATCGTTTTAGTTCTCATCATTTTTTTAGCAGCTGAATTGAACGAACCCTATACATAGAACTCTTGATAAAAGTTGTACTCCCTCCATTCCAAATCATAGGTCATTTTGGTTTCTCTAGATACATAGGTTTTACTATGTAGACATAGCGCATATCTAGATGCATAGCAAAAGCTATGTATCAAGAAAAACCAAAACGACCTATAATTTGGGATGGATGGAGTATCTAATATCTGATTGTATAGGACTGGAAGTTCCTGCTTTGACACGAATATACCAATGTATGTGCTTTTGCCAAAAGAAAAAAAAGGAAGGTTCTAGTGTGTGATGCAAAGTTGATATACAGGAACTATCTGACTATTGACAAAACATGATTTATGTGAATATTGGAGTTATAAGTGCATCTTCCTCTCTTCTTTATTCATGTACTATCTCAATTGGCATGTTTATGAAGACAATGGTGTTTGCCATCAAATCTTTTAATTAAGTTAAAACCTGAGAAACATGTTCAATAGGGGTTTCCATTTTTCTATTTCTGCAGGCCTTCGTAATCTGCAAAGTATCAATCTCTCATTTACTTTGGTCACGGACATTGGTATGAATAAGATCTCCATGTTGAGTGCGCTGAAGTCGGTTAATCTTGACAACCGCCAAATTACTGATGTTGGCTTGGCAGCACTTACAAGTATGTATCACGCTGGACGGATTGTGCCTTATCTTTGTTTGATTCAATTTGTGGTATACTGCTATTTGCTAGTTTCTGAAACTATAGCACAGGTATAAGCGTACCACTTTCTGAGTTTTGGATTGCATTTTCTTGTTATTTATCAATTTTGTGAAACGTCACTGTATGTTCTCTTTTGGTCTCAAATTTGAAATTTGGATCATTGGTTGTTGCCTTGGCTAGGACTTATGATACGGCACTGTTTTGTAATATGAGGAATATTTGTCTTGATCAATTTGCATGGTTGCAATAGCAGTCACAAATCTAGATTTCAGACTTTCAATGCCACTTGATACTAACCGAAATTTGATCCATGTGGTTGGATAATGCAGGTCTCACCGGGCTGACTCATCTTGACCTTTTTGGAGCTCACATAACTGACTATGGCGCAAACTGCTTCAGATGTAAGAGCATACTTCAAAATAATTTTCAGTTGTGAAATTGGATGTTAAGCTATAAATTTTCCATGTGTTCTATCTAGATACTGCCAATCATAGCTAATTTTAACTCTTCAGTCTGTCCGGAATTTAATATGTAGTAATACCAGCCTTGTTTGTTAAGCCATTTTCATGAAATGATGCACTATCATTCATCACACACTTGACACAAATTGGATAAAACATAGGCTCTTTTAACAAACTTGTCACGTTTGTCTTCTATAACTTGGTTGAGGTCGTATTTATAGAACCAGTTAACTGTTTCACTGTACAGAAATAGCTTTTGCTGGGCCCTGGTGTGTAGGCCAGCTTGTTGGGTGGTGTTATTTAGCTTCCCTGTTTCAAATTCCAAGATCATATTGGGGAGGCATTGTATGAAACTAGTGACGTCATGTGTAGTTAACTAGTTAAACAGGCCACATCACTTGACTTGATTTATGCTACCGCAGGTTTTAAGAATCTCAAGTCTCTTGAGGTCTGTGGTGGGTTCATGACCGATGCTGGAGTGAAGAACATCAAGGATCTGAAAGCTCTGACGCTGCTGAACCTTTCTCAAAACGTTAACCTTACGGACAAAACCTTGGAGCTGATTTCTGGTACTGTTCTTACATGTGCAAATAAATTCATTACTTTTATTTATACGCATGGATGCTTGCCTGCATATGTGCTCCTATAATACGACTAAAGTCTCATGGCAATCCGTGTTACAGGCTTGACCGCTTTGGTCAACTTGAACGTCTCAAACTCCCGTGTGTCCAACGCCGGTCTCAAACACCTGAAGGACCTGCAGAACCTGCGCTCGCTGTCCCTGGACTCCACCAGGGTCACGGCAAACGAGATGAAGAAGCTCCGGGCGACGACGCTGCCTAATCTGATCAGCATGCGGCCCGAGTAGCTTGCCAGCGGCCACTCTCGATACCTGCTGTAAATAGTCATCAGGCTGTTCTGTAGATAGGTATAGTCCTGGACGAGCCTGAGGTGAAGGCGGACATATAAGTTACTGGTACCGTTAGTGTGTGGCAGGTCTAGTGCTCGGTGTCGAGCGTGCCCGTCGTTTCGGGACGTTGTAGAACCGGGCGCTTGCTTTGCGCCATGCGGGCACCCTCCAAGGCGCGACGGGAAGAAACGGAACTGTAAATAGCGTGCTTCCTCGCCATCTGGGATGCTTTGTGCTGTATGTTGTCGTGTGTCAAACATGTTATTTCCGTGTTAAATTGGAGCTGGATGTTTTGTGATCTGGTTCGATGAAGTTCGAATGCTTAATTTTTCCCGTTTCTTATTTTCTATGATTGTTCTCCGCTGGCAATTCTTTTTTCGATCCAATTTTCCGTTGGCAGTTTAGTGGCTCTTGATCCTGATTTGCCTATGTTAACAAGATCAATCCACCTGATCCGGCACAACACGAGGTTGAGCACGAGCTCTGCACGTATGCCTCGACCCAACATCGACCAAACTTGCCAAACGAAACCTCACCTGCCGTATGTTCGGAGTCGCGTGCGCACACGCCACACGCCCTTGTCGTTGGGTCCGCTGCCGGCCCGAGCGCGCGAGATCAGGCCGGCCGCGGCCGGGGAGCTCCTCTTCTCTTTGCTGGCGAGGTGGCACGCTGCGGCGCACGCTAGCTGGAGATCTCGAGCTGCCGGTCCCGATCGCCCTGTGCCCAACGAACGGCCGCCGCCGTTGCAACGGACTCGCTGAACTTCCCTTTCGGATCGCAACAGAAGCCGCGGGCGTCAGATTTGGACTGACAGTTCGTTCGGAGTCAAAGAGAGGGTGCAGCATGCGCGGGCGGTCGTTGGAGTAGCGCGATTCGGCGAGCGGGCCGGGATCGTCGATCACGGGAGCAGCTGAAGCTCAACATATCAGGGGACGCACAGCCGCGTCGAGCTCAGGCCATGGAGAACGGCGGCGGCCGCGTGGCCGCGACCGCCGTGCCGCTCCTCGCCACCGCCTCCGTGCTGCCGCCTCCCGCCTTCCTGGGCGGCGAGTCGGGCGCCAGCCGTGAGCGCCGCTGCGAGCACTTCCTGCGGCACGTCCCGCATGAGCCCCAGAATGCCGCGGCGGTGCCGGCGAGCACGCCACCCGCGGCCGAGAAGGTACGTACGTGACGCGCGCGCCGCCCATGTACCAACCCACCGCGTTTGATCGTTTGCGTACGTGTGTGTGTGCAGGTGAGCGTCGGGCCGATCGAGGAAGGCCTGGCGCGGTCTCGTGCGGCCATCCGCCGCGCGGCCCGCGAGGCCCCGGCGGCGGCGGCCGAGAGCGCCCGGCGGAGCTTCAAGGACGTCGGCGACGCCTTCGTGCCGCGCGGCGCCATCTACCGGAACCTCAGGGCTTTCCACAGGTACTACCGATCACGTAGTACGTCGACGATGCATCGATCGAAGAGCACGCGTCGAGGAAACTTTTTTTATACAAAGCAGCATGTCGTGCAAAAATAATCGAGTAACTCGATCTCGAAATGTGGATGATCGATCAGGAGCTACCTGGAGATGGAGAGGAAGTTCAAGATCTGGACGTACAGGGAGGGCGAGCCGCCGCTGGCGCACCTCGGCCCGGGCGCCGACATCTACTCCATCGAGGGGCAGTTCCTGGAGGAGATGGAGGACCCCCGGAACCCCTTCGCCGCCCGCGACCCCGGCGAGGCCCACGCCTTCCTCCTCCCCGTCAGCGTCTGCAACCTCGTGCACTACGTCTACAGGCTCAACACCACGGCCTACGTCGAGCCCATGCGCCGCATGCTCTCCGACTACATCGACGTCGTCGCCGGCAAGTACCCCTACTGGAACCGGTCCCGCGGCGCCGACCACGTCATCGTCTCGTGCCACGACTGGGTACGTTCGTCGTCGACTGGCTCTATTGTCGCCGTCGTTTAGCTGATTTTTTCTGACGATAGCATGCGTGTGCAGGCACCGCTGGTCTCCCAAGGCAACCGGGAGCTCTACGGGAACGCGATCCGGGTGCTGTGCAACGCCAACACCTCGGAGGGCTTCCTCCCGCGCAAGGACGCGACGCTGCCGGAGGTGAACCTCGCCGATGGCATCCTCCGCCGCCCCACGTTCGGGCTCCCGCCCGAGAACCGCACGACGCTCGCCTTCTTCGCCGGCGGCATGCACGGGCACATCCGCAAGGCGCTGCTGGGGTACTGGCTAGGCAGGCAGGACCCGGGCATGGACGTCCACGAGTACCTCCCCGCGGGGCAGGACTACCGCGCGCGCATGGCCAGGGCCCGCTTCTGCCTCTGCCCCAGCGGCTTCGAGGTGGCAAGCCCGCGGGTGGTGGAGTCCGTGTTCGCCGGCTGCGTGCCCGTGATCATCTCCGACGGGTACCCGCCGCCGTTCGGCGACGTGCTGGACTGGGGCAAGATGTCGGTGGCCGTGCCGTCGGCGAGGATACCGGAGCTCAAGGCCATCCTCGAGGGGGTCTCCGAGCGGAGGTACCGGGTGCTGCGCGCCAGGGCGCTGCAGGCGCAGCGACACTTCGTGATGCACCGGCCGGCGCAAAGGTTCGACATGATCCACATGGTGCTGCACTCCATCTGGCTCAGGAGGCTCAACGTTAGGCTCCCGTACTGAACTTCTGGTCCTGTTTAATTGTACATTTATGTGTTCAGTTTAATTTAGGACAGGTACTACGGTATTGGTAGTACTATAGTAGAGCAGCATGTAGAATTTTCTTTCGTGATGCCCTATCAACAGGGAATGTATTACATGCAAGTTGCCACTGCTTTTTGGGGCATTCCTTTTTACAATCTTAAATTTACTACGGTGATCACTTGCATCGGTCTGTGTTGATGTCGTTTTCCTTTTCCGATCTTCCAAAGTTCCGCCGTTTTCTTGTCTGATCATATTGGACCAGCGAAAGTTTGCTGCTCACATGCCCAAACAACAAACTTATAGGTAGTCAAAAAGTACATTCATGAGACGAGTGTAGTGGTTAGAAAAAAAAATATGAGCCATCCATCAAAAGAAATGAAGCACTGGAAAATTAGAGGTGCTACAAATAATAGTATATATACGTTAAGAATCAATCGCAAAGCACATTTGAAATTACAGCAGCTAACAGTAACAAAAAAAATTACATACGCCTACACCCAAATGAATCATAAAAATTGAGCAGTAGCATTCATCATATATGTATCATTAATTCTTGTATTGTCTATTGTGGTGTGCCATTTGTCCATACCTCGTGTCTCCAAACATAGTAGAGCTCCTCACGAAGACCACCCCGGAAAAATCCAATTCTGAAATGCACAGGTGCCAGCAAATACCGGCATCTATCTGTCACTCTCTGTGCTTAGATGTTGCGGAATATAATAACCGTACCTTTTCTAGATACTTGTACAATCAAAGATGCAGGAATATTCAGAAGTATGTCTCCTGCAAAGTACCCATGCCTCGTGCAAAGTGCTTAAGCGCTGCATGCAAGCATGCTCTCCTAAACGCAAGCAACAAGAGGTACGTGTAAGGAGTATATACTCAGCACATCGTCCAGGCGTCGTTGTTTAGAGACTCCGAGCTGTCTCTCAGGAGTGAAGATAGATAAAGAAGCAGTGTCCCTCCGCTCGTCTATATAAGTAGAGGCAGACGTCCAGGCACAAGACATCGGGAGCAAGCAAGGACGACACCAGACAACCTTGGAGCTCCTGAGAGCACTCTTCTGTAGTAGCAGCAGCAGTAGTGGTGTTTAACCATCCACTGTGTAATATCTAGAAAGACTGTTGTGTGCGTTCGCTATAGGATAATCCTCTGTTCTCTGTAGTTGTTTTACGACCAGAAGACAAAGGATTTTTAAAGGCAAACTACTCCATTAAAACAGACATGCTTATATATGGTTTTCTTTTTCGTGAAACCCCACAAACAACTACAGAGAACGGGGATTACCTTATAGCAAACGCTGCACAACAGCCTTTTTGGGTATTACACAGTGGTGGTTAAACACTACCACTACTGCTACTACATAAGATTGCTCTCAGGACCTCGAAGGCTGTCTGATGCCATCCTTGCTTGCTCCCGATATCTTGTGCCTGGACGTCTGCCTCTGCTTACATAGACGTGCGGAGGGACGCTGCTTCTTTATTTATCTTCACTCCTGAGAGATAGCTCGGAGTCTCTAAACAACGACGTCTGGACGATGTGTTGAGAATAAAAGATGCTCCTTGCCCGTACGTCTTGCTGCTTGTGTTTAGGAGAGCATGCTTGCATGCGGTGCTTAAGCACTTTGTAGGAGGCATGCATACTTTGCAGGAGACGTGCTTCCTAATATTCCTGCACCTTTGATTGTACAAGTACCTAGAGACACCTGAGCACGGAGAGTGATAGATGGATGCCCGGTATTGTTGCTCGGGTGGTGTGGCTCCCAGGCGAGGAGCGCACCCGCCCGGGCTCGAACCCGGCTGCGTGCACGCTTGGGCGTGGCCCCTCTGCGGCGTGTTCCAGGCCGCCACGGTGGCACCGGTGGACCCTCCGGTTAGCCTTACCTAGTGAAAAAATATGTCATAAAATTATAATACTAATGAAAATTATTTAATATCTTTGTAGGTTCCAATGCAAACGGTGTGTGGTATAACAATAATGATTTTCGATTGCATGGCTCTTACCGTAGTTAATCTCTTTTTATCTTTACAAATTCAAATATAATGCCCCAGCAAAACAAATAAGATTGCCGCAATGCATGTTCAGGGATGCCTCACGCCTCCCTTCCCTCTCTCCGTCTGTTCTCCTTCTACGGAGCTGAAAGAGGGCAGGCACAAGCACCGGTTTTTCTCCCGTCGCTTGCTGAGTGCCGTAGCGCTGTCGCAGCAAACCGCGGACGAGGCACCGGGCTCGACGGCGCTGCAGCGCGCAGCAGACCGTAGACGGTAGACCGGTAGACGCCACGCCGCCGGCCCCCGCCTAAACCCGCCGGAAATCGGCAGTCCCAACCGACCAACCCCCACATCCGCCGTAACCAACTTGCAGCCGCCTACGGAGCTCCTCGTGTCGTGCGGCATCTCCTCGTGCTCCCCTGCACGGCTGCACGCCGAGTCGGGTCGCGCGCGCAGTCGACGTCGTGGGGCGCCGGCCTGGGTCGGGTTTGTCTGGGTGCCGCCTCGTGCGGTCGGCCTCGGGCCACCTCTCGCGGTCGGGATTCCGCAGGGCCCGCAGGGGTGGCTGGCTGGCTAGCGGGTGCCTGACTGCCTGGCCGCCTGGGCGCCCCCGGATGCTTGGGAGGCAGCGCGGGCGTGCAGAGAAACGCTAGCGCCCACTCGCTCAGGCAGTGTCTGCCACCGTGCAACTCCCTCAGCATGGACGTGGGCACTGGCTGCCTTCAAAGGTTCAAAAGGCCATACATACACGGTGATGATACAGCCTCGTGCCCTCATGGACCGGTGACGAGTCCGCCAGCTGCAGGGCTGCTTGGGTAGTTCAGGTCTTGTACATAAAACTGTAATATTATTACGCCATCACAACCTTTCTTCCGATGACATTACTACAAACTAATTCTTCCAACAGATTATCATTATCATTCACTTATTCGGGAAAACATCGGCTAGTTATGGGATTACAAGTGTGATTGTCCAGCCACGGAATATTAGCATCTGAGGATAGAACTAAAACACGACAGGTAGCAAAAGGTTCCGGTGAAGTCGATGGTCGTTTTTAACGTCAGTGGAGAAGAGAGCTGTCATCTGAGCCTCGGGCGAGAACGTAAGGTATATATTCCCTACATCTGCTACGTAGTACGTGTACGACCAGCTCTGATCATCATCGAGCAGGATAATATTTACACCACAATCGTGTCCTCACACTTCAGAACCCTATCGGTTACCGATCAGCTTCTCCAGCTCCTGCACAGAACCAAAAACATCAACCAGGTGATAATGTGTCAAGATGAGCCGTTAACAAGTAGTTTATGTGAAATTTTAGGATAACTGGGTGATGCAACTAAAGCGATTAACTTCATACAATGTGAGTTTGGGGTACCTAGATTAAACAGAGAGCAGCCCAGGGCGACGCAGGCTGTATCGCAAGCATCAAAATATTCTACTGGGGCAGCATCTGTTGAAGAGAGCACTTTGTACAGTTCATCCAGCAGGCGACCACCCCTAGGAAACCTGAAGTTGTTGGCTGGCGAATGTCACTTTCTCGTCTTTGTAATGACCTCAGGAACTCCTCCGAGCTTAGGTTACCATCACGGTCAGCATCAAACACATGGAAAATTATGTCCACTACTTTGTCAGTCAAGTCCACTCCACAAACCTATAGAGCAAAGATTAGAAAATCAATCAGAAAACAGATCTAATATTTGTGAATAACTATAGCATGATCGCTATAAACAAACTGTCTAGCTAGCGGCCTTGGGCAGAGCACTGCATAGTAAGAGAAATGTGAGGCCTAGTGCTTCTTACATAGATAATTCAAACAACTACACAGGAGATGTGTAGAAAGACCTTACATGTGATGCAGCACGCTTCAGATCTTGCTTCGTCAGCAAACCGTTTACTTTGCCATAGCTGAAGATAGCCATTGCGAATGGTTCCAACCTTCGCCGAAGATCAGCAAATGCCTTAAACTCCTGAAATTCCAGAAAATAATTTGAAAAGGATTAAATGGTCAACCCTACAATTATGATGACTTGATGAAGGTTTCTGGATAGCTAACAGTCCAACCTCAAAGGTAATGCACAGATCCTTGAGATCAGGATTGTCATCCAAATCATCAACTCTGTCCAGTAGCTTGTTTATGTGACTCATGTCAGCAGAAGCAACCATGGACAATGCAAAGTCCTTCACAGGTATTGTCTTGGATGATTTCACATCATAGTGACTGAACTCCAAGCGAACAATCTGGAGATGATTCAGCAAAATAAAATGGATTAAAAAGTTCTCTCGGAATGGACTGGAGATAGTAAGAGGGGGAAAGGTATTGGCTTGTAGAACTAAGAAACTTTTCATCCTTCCAATGAATCCTTTAATGTTGATTCTATGATGGAGAAGCATAGTTTAGTACCCTAAAGGATCGCAGATGCTGCTTAAGATCTAGTATATAATTGAAATAATCACTAGACTAATACAAATAAGACTGATGCCCTTTTACAGTAAAAATTTGGAACTTGGCCTTAACAGAGTTTAATGTTTCCAAGACAAACATACTATACAGTCTGAAAACAAGGAAACTCAGGATAATTGTGTGTGCTCATAATCTGGAAGGATTTGGAATTTATTAGTGACAGGCTGGCAGCTTCTCCTTTTTCTACATTTCGGAATTTGCAGCAGTTCCATGTACAAATAATTTGTTCCTATTCTCCACAATTTGCTTGTTTATAGAAACTTCATAAACAAAATAAACTCTTCATGAATTAATCAGCAAACCTATATATATAGCATAGTCATGTTCATCAATACTTTCTTGAAAATCAAACTTGTTTTGTGACATGCACAATATTCATTTCATGAAATAATGACTTGTTTGGAGCTCTACAGAAACTCCAGAAGCAAATGCTCACAAAACGGAGTTGATTGATACACAACACTGACTTATTTGGCTTTTCATTAAGTCTCTCAATTATATATCAAGTTATCAACAGAAACATTATCAATAATCATACTTAAATTAGTGAACGAAAGGATGAAAAGAAAAAAATCACCTCATCATGCAACTGCTTCAAAAAGCTAGAGAACTTGTCATAGTGTAGGTGTTCGTTCCCATCCTTGCCGAAGAAGTACTCAACCAGTCCACCATCTTCCACCAGCTGACCAACCTTACGTCCAAAGCGCAAACCATCCCTGTGGGAAGCTCCTTGCCTATTATAGGACCGCATCAGAGTCATCACTTTCTTAAACTCATCTTTATCAATTTCCCTGTGGAGACATAGTAGCAAATGATAATGAGGACCAAATAGATAAAGAGCTTGCCAAATCTATTCATACCCTTACTAACAACTGAGAAAATTGGACATGTTCATAAAGCAGGTCTTTTCTGGATGAAAAGTTTAACAGTACGTGAATTGCAGGATATAAACAACAATGTAGCACAAATAGTAGTGTTGAAAGGCATCCTTCTGTAAAGCCCATACGAAATTGTAAAACATATTAACTTTAATAGGTTCAGAAAAGAGTCAAGTTTAAAGGGGGTAAATAATGCAGAAGTCAGACAAATTGAGATCTGGTCCGTTGCTTTGAGTCCCAGCTTAAAACATGGATGCAGCAATTTGACAGTGTAGCATATTGGAAGTTTTATACAAGTGCCATCAAAAGAAGAAAACATGGGGTTTACATTCTCCCCAGGTATCAATATCTAGCAGTTACCATCCGACACCAGTATTTCCAAACAAGATATAACTAATCAATTATATTTGAAAATAAAATCTGTAAGTAAGCATGTTTGCAATAATTGAAATGATTAAGAGTTCATTGATATAACAGAGACACCAGATACATGATGAAGTCTAAAAGAATAGGAGTATGAATTAATCAGGCCCAGTAGTTGGAACATGTACCCATTGTGATCAAGGTCAAACATCTTGAAAGCCACATTGAAGCTTGATTCAGGGATGCTGAGTAATGTTACAAAGAAGATATACCTGCATGAGGCAACACCGCAACATTAGAAATTATGTATGGCATACGGCTTACAGAAATAAATAAGTACAGAAAGGCATGCAACACTAATACCATAGTGACACCTACTTAGCTAAATGCCTCAATGTGGCATCTCTAAGCATACATACTTGAGAGGATGTTATAACTGCGCATATATGTGATAATATACCCTACAGTAGCTTCTCTTAACTATCTAATTGCATAAAAATAACTAGAAAAACACAAAGAATTGCCAATATGATAGTGAATATTATACCAGAGCAAACCGCAAACAAATACTTTGGGTGAAATCACAACCACTTACTCAGAAAAGGAGATGACTCCATCACCGTTTGTATCGAATAGCATGAAAAACTCAGAAGGAGCACAATGTAGCTCGCCAGGGTGGCGTTCCCCCTTCAATCTCCCTTCCCTGACAATTTTCGACTGGGATGGAGGGAAAACAGGAACGACCGCCCTCATCAAGTCGGTCGGTAACATGTACATTTCACCCTCTGGGTTGTGGACAGACGCAAAGTACTCAAAGATCTAGCAGTAGAAATGCGAGAATTAGAACAGCAATAATTTATCAGCCCATATGCAGAGTGGTTATTCTGAATGTGGCATGCCACAGTTACCTTCTCTGGAGGGCTGCGCGTCCTAATCCTTTTCTCGTAATTGAAGAACACCCTTCTGCGGTACGAGTCTGCACGGGCCATAACCAGATCATTATGTCGTTTCTACCAACCATGACCAAATTAACTTGAATAAAATATACGGCTACAAATTCCGGTGAAATCATAAGAACGCTAATGGAGAAAATACAAATAAAATCGTTCGTGCAATGATAACCACGAGTCTCAAACAGAAAAGGGAACATGCATCACATGAGCGGAGAATCACATTTCATGAATGCCCCCAGACAAAATAACGCATAGTATATGAGCTAATAAGCATAGCGCCACGTGTCGAACCAAGGGTGCTCACCTCCGAACAGGAACCTGCGCTCCTGCTCCTGCTCCCACTCCCGCTCCTCGGCGGCTCCGACACCGCCGAAAAAGGCGGAGAATGCCCCCTTGCCTCCGCCGGCAACGGCGGAGGCAGCGTCCGCCACCTGTCCGGAGTCCGCGAGCGGCTGCCGGTTAGAGGGCAGCAGCCAGATCCCCAGCCCCGACCCGGCGGCCACCGCGGCCGCGGCGAAGGACCTAGAGTCGCGGCGCGGGGCCGCCGCCTCGGCCTCGGCGGCTGCTTCGGAGAAGGCGCGCGCGCGGGAGGGCCCGAGCCGCCCGACGGCGGATCGCAGGCGGGTCAGCGCGGCGGCCATGGCGGTCGGGGGCTAGCGGCTTCGGTTCGCCGAGGACGGGAGGGAGGAAGCGGCGACGCGGGGGCGCACGGGCGGGCGTTGGGCGAGGCTGCCGGAATGCGAGGGAAGGAATAGGCGATTAGCTGGCGGCTTTGGTTGGGCTGCCTTTTTTTGTGGCCGCGAGACAAGGCAACCGTACAAGGCCATGCCCGGCTCCGGCTTTGTAGGCTACGCGTGCGAAACAAATGCTGCTCTTCAGTTTACGTTTCTTAAAAAAGGAACCGTGTGCAAAATATGCTTGATTATTGGTTCATACATGGCAGTGGTGTCGATAGTTCATTGGGTCACGTGATCTTGTTAACCTTTGGGTAGAAACCTTGGTAACTCTTCCTTATTTACCTTGATGGAGATGATTACCATGGCTTGATTTTTTTATTGACATCCGAGAATAAGAGAAAGGTATGCCAATAATATCTTAAGAAAAATTATAAGTTAGCTCTTTGATCGTTTGAGAAGCAAATGATTGAGGCCTTACTAGCTAGAAGCTACATAGGTAACCATCATTTGCTCACCGATAGGCAGTGCTCTATGTCGTAGAATTTTCCTCTACAAGGTACCGATGGATAGCTCCTCCTTTCCGAGAGGTGTTGTTACCTTGGGATTTAGAGGTATTTGATTCAAGTGTTAATATTCAAAAATACTAAATTTTAGCACTAAACAGAAGTGCTACTAGGGTGGACTAAACTTTAGTCAAGACTCAAAGCATCCAACTTTAGCTCATCTAAAGTTTCAAACAGACCCTTAGGCTATATAATTTTGCGACGTGCGCCATTTGATATGATAAGTATCATTAATGACAAATTTGTGAAAATTGTTATTTCTCTAGATGATGAGATGAAGTATTTTTTATGGAGTATTAAGACAAGCGCAACAGTCATGACCGCCTCACTGCCTCGTTCGTTGAACAAATTTGGTGACAGAGAGAAACGAGAAAAAAGATCACTATTTCACGAAGCAACAATGTCGCAAAAACTAAAAATATTATTTTTCGTTGCCATGAGACCTAACGCCATTTTGGTCTACACACAAAACAAAAGGGCTCGTGTAATTACCAGGTCATCACAAGACTTCACACGGGGCGCTCCCTCTAACGGGCGTCATTGTTCTTATCGCATCGTGTGCGTCGACCTCAACAATTTTTATGGGAGGACGACGGGCTTGATTCCAAGCCAACGGCCTAACCTAGCCCATCAAGCAACCAGGCCACAAAAAGGAAAGGCCCATCTGACCTCTCAAAAGAAAAGGAGAAAAGCCCACCTGGCTCTCATACATATAGCCCGCGGGACGAGTAGGGTTTTGGCTTCGGGCACGCCTTCTATCCTTGCGCCGCCGCCGCCATCTTCGCGGAGCGCCGCTTCCCCGTCAGTCTCTTCGAGCATCAACTATGGCGGAGCAGGTGAGTTGCCTCCGTTCGTCCACTGCACGGGCTATCCACTTGTTGTCTTTCGATAAAAATCGAGTGGGAGATACAATTAGTCCTCTCGCTGTCTCGCAGCTTTCTTTTAGACCAATTTGCTGAGGTGTGTTGCTCGTTTGTCTGGTATCAACCTTTAGATGTAGTCCTGTATTCTGGTTCTGGTGCAGATCGTTGCCCTCTTAAGTCGACGTGTAATATCTAACAGTGGATGTTTTTAGTACTATAGTTATTTTGCTTAAGAGGTGTGGTTTGATTCAATTGCTTCATTGGCACCTAGTGATTCAATTCTGATGCTATGAACTAGATGTAGATCAATATTTGAGCACCCTCGTCTGCGGATCAGTCTAATTCTGATTTCGAACAAGAGGATCGGTGTAGTTTTGTATTAAGTTGTCACCATTTTATCAGAAGATAGCCTCTGAAGCAGTTAACTTTAGCAATTTTCTGACTTTTGCAGACTGAGAAGGCTTTCCTCAAGCAGCCTAAGGTGTTCCTCTGGTAAGAGAAAGTGGTATATTCTTTCCGACTTGGTTTGTGGTATTAGTTGTGTAACAAACTGCTAACCATGGTTTCATTTGTAAAGCCCGAAGAAGGCCACCAAGGGGAACAAGCCCGGCAAGGGGGGCAACAGGTTCTGGAAGAACATTGGCCTTGGTTTCAAGACTCCCAGAGAAGCTATTGAAGGTCTGTCAACTTGGTTGTCCAACAGATACTAGCTTATAATCTTGCCATTTTGGAACTTATCAGCTTGACATAACTAATTTACTCATGGGTGCTTACTGTTAAGCTAATTTACTCATGGTTTTGCTGGTTTTTTATTTGAATAATAACTTAATAAGAAACTAACATAGAGTCCATTGACATCAACATTATGCCCACCTAACCTGGATGTGCGTAGGATAATTGATGCAAATGGCTTGATAATTTGTCTTCTAATTCTTCCTTGGTTCTCTTTATGCACTTGCTTCTATATATTCCTGATTCATTATGATTGTCTGTTCCCTTGCATTAGATTGTTTGCTGTGGAGATGACATTTTATTTCATCGTTCACTTATGGTTGGTTAGCATCTTCATTATTTCTATTGGAAATCCATTACAGATAAATATTTGAAACATGATGTCCGATTGTCTGTTTTGCTGTTGTCATTGCATCTTAACTCCGTATTGCTTGTGCGTTTCTGCCATACCTTGTTCAGTGCAGAAAATTTATAATCTGTTAAATACTACAATCTGTGAAATATGTTTGTCATTTGTCTTGTATCTGCAGGAACCTACATTGATAAGAAATGCCCGTTCACCGGCACTGTGTCAATTAGAGGTCGCATCATTGCAGGAACTTGCCATAGTGCTAAAATGAACAGGACTATCATTGTTCGTAGGAACTACCTTCACTTTGTCAAGAAATACCAGAGGCAAGTGAATTTCTTTTGTGGTTTACAAAGTTTTACCAGATTATTTCATTGTGTACTGACTATTATACTTGCACAGGTATGAGAAGAGGCACTCTAACATCCCTGCCCACATTTCCCCCTGCTTCCGTGTGAAGGAAGGAGACCACGTGATCATTGGCCAGTGCAGGTAAAAGCAGTTAAAATGGATTCTAGATTGAGCTCTGGCTTTCATCTGAAACTTTATCTTCGCATGCAGATCTCCCCAATACCATTATGCCATTCAAATAGTTGCTTTGTGTGCCAGCGTGAGTTTGTTAGATGCTTGCTTGGAACTCTCTGACTTACCATCGTGCCTTGCAGGCCGCTGTCCAAGACCGTGAGGTTCAATGTGCTGAAGGTGATCCCTGCCGGGTCCAAGAGTGGTGCAGTGAAGAAGGCATTCACTGCCGCCTGAGATTCCGAAAGCCACAGATCATCAGATTTTGATGTCCCATTCTGTATTGCTATTCGATCTGCACTAGGATTTTTGACTGAAAATATCGTGAGAAATTAAAGTCAAAGAGCGCTGAATTCAGCAATACTGTTAAGACAAAAAAAATGTTCTGTGATACTATGCTGTGAATGCTTTGTTTCAGTCAGAAGATCATTTTTGTTACTGGTTTTGACTTGTGACTATGCGGGTTTTCCGTTCTGTCTAGTACCGCTTCGTTGAAGAGAGTGGTCTATGCCTGATTCGCTAAAGTCCGTGCCGGTTCAGTGCAGCTATGGGTGTCATTTGCATCTGAGTAAAAGCCCATGCATCTGTTTCAGTATTTGCGTCTTGTTGCCCGTATGCTGGTGTTTGCTCTTTCCTGACCTGGTATTGTTCTTTTTCTTGCATTACAAAGAGCCTTTAGCGGTCGTTTGGATAAAACATGGGATCTAAACGACCATTAGCGTCTGGAGGTATGTGTATAGAATGCATTGGTGTCATCTTCGGACCATCTAGTGCCGTACTTTTTACATTACATTTTGGCCTTTTTTTTAAAAAAAATTCACGTTTGGACTCCTGAAGGGAATATTCTCGATTTTGGATCAGGGGGTCGGCGCCATGACTCACAGCGCCGAGGTAACACGTCTCGGCGCCGTGAGTTATGGCGCCGAGGTTGCAGCCCCCGGTAAACGTGGCTGCAGCGGTGGTGCTGATGTGGCAGGGAGCTCGGCGCCAAGATCCGTAGCGCTGAGCTCCCTGCCACGTGGGGTTCCCAGTTTCTCCTTCTCTCTCTGCGCTCTCTCTCTCTCACTCCTTTCCGTCATCTCTCTCGGTTCTCTCTCTCTTCCCTCCGCCCTCTCTCTCGGATCTTCGGCGCCGTTGCCGCCACCGCCGGCTCCGCTCACCAATGCCGCCGCTGCCTGCGCCCCCCGTGTGGGCCTCGGGGCTGGGGCTCGGTTCCCGCGCCCTCGCTCCGCTCGTCGCGGCGCCCTTGGCAGGGAGGCCGCGCCGGCGCCGGTGCCGACGCCACCACCTCCGCCCGAAGCCTGGTAGAAGAAAGGGGGGGTTGAGATTTTTGAAAGCAGGCTCCGCGTCGAGCTCAGCGCCGAGATCTGTGGCGTTGAGCTCGGAGCCATGACCTATGGGGTCCAGCTCCCTACCACGTCGGCACCACATTTACCGTAGGAATGTCACCTCGACGCCATGGCTTACGGCGCCGAGACTTGTTACCTCGATGCCATAGGTCATAGCGCCGACCCCAGCGTCCAAATGTGGGAATACTTCATCCAAGGGTCTAGATGTGATTTTTTTTTAAAAAAAAGACCAAAATGTATAAAAGACCGCCATCTAGTGTCCTGGGACAGTGGGACGCAACTCGTGTGCCGCGCTGACATTGACACAGCAGCACCCGGCGTGGCTGAGTTGACATCTTTCATCTGATCCCCTCGTGGCCTTCTCGCAATGCAAGTACGCTACCGCTCTGCAAGTCTGCATCCAGAAGGCCTGAACGTACAGGATGTGCGGAGGCCGGAGGCACAAGAAACCCTTTCTCTCTGCAGCCAAGACCCAGCCTGCCAGGCCCAACGACGATCAACAGCGACGCGCTTCTGGCCTGGGTCTTCCCGTGCACACCTGACTAAAGTCTGAAGTCTGAAGGAGGAGCCAACAGATCCGTTCCCTCCATGGACAAGGACATGGCCGGAAAGCTCCAACGCTAGAGTACAGTGGTGTCGCGGTCTCGCCCTCCCAGATCAGTTCCTTCGTTTTCTCATTGCGGTCTGGAGTAGAGTCTCAACCTTGGGGTGCAAGCAAGAAGCGAGAATCACGCAGGACCGTCGAGCGGCGACACGGATACTCTGGAATGCTCCGGAGCGCTCTAACCGTGTGAAAGCAGAAACAGATCGCTCGCGCAGTGATTTTTTTGGTGTTCAGATCAAGTTTATCCAACCTAAAAGCTTGTTTCAGCGCTACTCTGTCACAAGAGATTCACAGACAGTTTCAAAAAGTGAGAAATTATTGGTGTTTGGAACAGTAGACGGTGTGCTTATAGCAGGGTCGGAAACCAAACCGAAAACACGGTCTTTTTTGTTACCGGATGGCTTCGTCTTCGTAACCTTAATTAGGTTCCAGAAATGGCTACCGGCATTACCGCGCGCGCCGCTGATTCCTCGGCGAAATCGACCAAAACAACGTGGCAGCGAATGGAAGCTCATCAGTTGTCTGGGAAACGGCCGGTAACACCGGTGGATGGAGAGATGTACAGTGAAGCGGTTACCTTCGCGTACAAGTCTCCACGTACCCTGAGCAAGCGGACAAGCACTTGCCAAGCGTTCCAGAGCCCTCCACGTCGTTCTCCTCGCACCAGCACCTTATCCTCTGCTTGCTCCCCTCCTCTCTCTCCGTCCGGCGAGCAACGAGCCCCCAAAACCCCTCCCCGAGATCAACCGCTTCTATATATCCATCAGCAGCTCATCATCGCATTCGCATCACCTGCAACGAGCAATCAATCCCCAGATTTTCATAGGCGGAAACACACAAGGCCGTAACTGCTAGCAGCTCATCGACCGGCGGCAGCCAGCAATGGCGGCGGCGGAGGGGACGGAGAAGAAGAGCGGCGGCGAGATGACGGTGGTGCGGGGTCTGGACGTGGCGCGGTACATGGGGCGGTGGTACGAGATCGCGTCGTTCCCGTCCTTCTTCCAGCCCCGGGACGGCCGGAACACGCGCGCCACGTACGCGCTGCAGGAGGACGGCGCGACGGTGCACGTGCTCAACGAGACGTGGAGCAAGGGGAAGCGCGACTACATCGAGGGGACGGCGTACAAGGCGGACCCCGGCAGCGACGAGGCCAAGCTCAAGGTCAAGTTCTACCTCCCGCCCTTCCTCCCCATCATCCCCGTCGTCGGCGACTACTGGGTGCTCTACGTCGACGCCGACTACCAGTACGCGCTCGTCGGCGAGCCGCGCCGCAAGAACCTCTGGGTAAGTCTGCCGTTACTGTACGGGAGCATGTACATGCCAATTCGAGTTTCATTTAATTCGATTACTCTGCGTGCCCATCAATCTTCGCGTGCGTGCAGATCCTGTGCAGGAAGACGAGCATCGACGAGGAGGTGTACGGCCAGCTGGTGGAGCGGGCCAGGGAGGAAGGCTACGACGTGAGCAAGCTGCACAGGACGCCGCAGGACGACCCGCCGCCGGAGAGCGACGCCGCGCCCACCGACACCAAGGGGGTCTGGTGGTTCAAGTCGCTCTTCGGCAAGTGATCCATCTCTCCACACCATACCATGCCACGGCGCTTGCTGCTTGCTAGCTAGTACTAGTGTATCTCTCTGGCTCTCTGCTATATTATATTATAATCCATGCCGCGCGCGGCGAATAAAATTGGATTTCTACTGACTTCGTATCCGTCTGCTGTTAGTGTACCTATATGTTCCTGTTGTGTTAATTACATATGATTGGAATTTGGATGAATCAATGGAGTTAATTAAGATGTAGTGTTTGATTTTAGGGATGATTTTATTTGTATGATGTTGTAGTGGTAGAGCTGGGAAGATTGCGTGAAGTGCGAAATGGGAAGATGGTACTCCCCGGTAAAAATGAATGTAACTTTCGGTTCTCGAGGAGTCAAACAACTTTAAATTTAATTAAATTTATACAAAATAGTATTAACGTTATAATCTAAATATTATTAGATTAATTATATAATATTTTTTTATATTAGATCTATTTGGAGATATAATTGTTAGTAAATATTTGTATAAATTTAGTTAAATTTGAAATTTTTTAAAACTAGAGTTGTATTCTTTTTGGATGGGGGGTATTAGTACGCAGACCACCTAGGTACTTATTTCGGTTTTACCTGTTTCACGCAAATCAAACTAATATAGCATGAAGCTGTTTTACAAGCTCCTACTAAAATAAATTGGAAGCGGGGAGCAAAATTACTGTTTTTGGTTTCACCAGCTTCGGCTTAGGCTTCACCGGTGTAACCATTTTGCAAGAAGCCCTCAAGACAGCCCTATGTCGCATCGTAGCTCTGACTCCTCAAATAACTGTCAGACCTGTCACCTGAAGGAATTGAAGCAAGTCAAAGATGGTCGAGCTTGTCAAAGGCGCCCGGGCCGAACCGCCCTGCGAGGAGTCTCGTTTCATGTGGGTTTTCCTTTTTCTGCTCGATTTTATTAGCTGCTTCTCAATTTTATTTTTGAACTCACTAGTTCTTCTTAACATTTTTTTTTGAAAAAACGATCTTCTTAATATTTTTAGCTAGTTTATCGCATTTGCAAGTTAAAATGTGCGGCTGAACGTTTACACGTAGCGTCTGCGGTCCGCCAGTGCCAATCAATAGAGATGAGTGGTCAAATTAAGTTCAGTGCGAGAATGTGAATCCTTCGTAGCCGAGTAATTTCGAGATATAACTTTGCTCATACCAAGAGGACGTGTGCGTATGCATGTCCTCTTTGCTTTGTGCTGCGGAAGCTGCAGGGGCGCAGCCTGAGTCCAACTGATGCTTTCGGCTTGCCGAAATCATCGGCCTCGTCTCCCCCGTCGCCCACCCTCCAGCAGCCTTGCGCCAAGCTACATCAGGCCTTCTTCGACGCCCTCGTCGCCGGTCTTACATTGCCTCCACTCCAGGTTTCGCATGTGCTCCGTCGACAATATCACCTTCACCCTCGGTTTGTCGGAACTGTTCTTTCACCATGGGCTTCTGCAACCCTTTTTAACCGGTGCTTTGTGCGGTTTGTTCATCCGGGTCCAAGCGTCCGTGACGCCTTTGGTACCCCTCGGTCGGGCCATCCCCGTGGTGGCGGAAAGCCGTCGGCCGGCGACGGAGCAGGAGGGGAGGACAACAATCGGCCGAGAGAGAAGAGGTGGCAAGTGAGCGAGCGACAGAAGAGGGGAGGCAACGGCTGGTGAATGAAATGAGCGCTCACCGCTAGGGTTTCGACGGAAACACTTGGCCCAGCGGCGGGTAAGGCCACCGAGGCGGGCCAAGCGGTGGCCTCACCACCTTAGCCAGCAGCATCCAAACACCGGACCTCGTTCTCCACCGATGCAGGCCACAAAGTTAACCAGACAACCAAACAAAATTCTAACTGAACCAGCATTCGCATGGACGCCAACCAAACAACAAACCTTGCCCGATATACACAGGGTTAGGCTGCCCAGGCTAGAAAACTAAGCCTAGCTGGCCTAAGCCCCGCAAACATGCATCGGGACTAGTCTTGTACTAGATAACCTCGACCAATTGGTGCCAACTAAAAAGATTTATAACTTAATCATATAGTTATCTAAAGAATAAGTAGGTCTTGTAATATAAGGTTCCATTCCGAGCGCTGAAATTGTTCCCAATTTTCATGCAAAACTGGACCATCTCTTATGAAATTCTCAGGAGATACGCGTTTCGAACTAGCTAGTTGCCATTCATTTCAAATGCTAGATCCAAACAAACCCACCCACTGGGCCATACTTTTTGGGCCACTAGCAGTAACCTGGTAATGGACCAGCCCAGCCTTCGATAAGGTTTTTATTTTGTGAAAGCTCAAAATGTTCTAGGCTTTTTTCTATTTATGAATTTCATAAGCCAATGTTATACATCGCCATATATATTCGAAGAAGTCGACTACTCCATAATGGGCCGCTTGTTTCTTCTATGCTTCGTTTTCTTTTTCTAGCCCATTTGGCTTCTTGGTTCTTTCTTCTATTGGCTCTCCTCACACAATTATTACTGCCACCACTAGCGTCCCACGTCACTCCTACCTCAAGAAATGATCCATCTGAGTTTCAGATCGACTTTTTTACTTTTTTTTGGGAAATCCCTAGCAACAGTCACCATCAATGAAGGAGAAGCCGATGATGATCCAAAAGATGGAGCAATCCATCTTCAAGCTTGGAATAATATTTCATATAGTTAGCCAGTTAGGATTTTCTTTTATTCTTTGTCCGGAACAATCTTTAAGTTTTCTAGGGATAGAACATTTTTATTTTATTTGGAACAATTTCTGTATTTCAGCACATCCTCATCGTCATTGTCTCATACTCCGATGTGGTAATGGCAGGGAGTCGAAGATGAGTTCCAACTTCCAACAAGTACGAAGGATCAAATAATTTCGGAGGTGAAATCCGTAGTACCGAGTGGCACAACTGTATCCTACATCTTTTGCACTCAAGAACCATAGTGACAACAATATACAAAGATATGGTATTGGACACATTAAATAAATCTTCGGATGACATGAATCGGCTTAAGCAGTAAACATGAACTTTTTATAAGATATCCGGAAGATTTCAATATCTCTTCGCGTAAATATCTGAAAACTCAAATCATTATCGTACAACCCACAGAGATATGCAGATAGTGCCATCGGCATGTGACAATAAAAGGAAAATATACTCATTGGATGCATATCTTTTTGTTAAAAGAGGTATCTTTCTAGTTTACACGTCCATACATACAACACCGTCTACATTGCCACGTTTTGCGCGAAGTAACACGTATTCGGTGGATTCCACTAATGCGATAGCCCGTTACTACCCTCGCATATATATATATACCCCTTCGGCCCGACGATTTTCTCCTACCTCTCGAGTCTCGACACACCAATTCGAACCGGTACACAGTTGATATCCCCCTTCTTCAACACTGGCGAAACAATTACTTCCCACCGCCGGTTCAAAGACCACCATCGATGCCACTACTTCGTCCCAGAAGCGCGATCACCGCCGCCCCGCCGCGGCCATGTCTGATCAGGCAAGTAAAATTCCTTTCTTTTCTCTACTACCGCTCTCTTCCTAGTTTCAAAATAGTGTCCGGCGAAGCGAAATACGGTAGTAGAGCCGGCGCCGAACTACCGTTTCGGCCACAGCGCGCGGCGTGGCGCCCATCGGCGGCCCGCCCCCTTGCGAGCGACGGCCGAGATCGCGCGGCGTGAGGTGGCGCCCGCCTGGCGGTGGCCAGCCGAGCCCCCGCGGACGCGAGGCCGCCCAGGTGAAGAGGATTCCATGGCCGCCCGACGCGTCCGTCCAGGTCCGTTGGGGCTGCGGCGTATGCAATTTTGGCAGGCCGCCCGCCCGCCCGCCCGCCCGCAATAAATCGCCCGCCGCGCCTTCCAAACCTCGCCTCGCCTCGCCCGCACGCCCGCCCGCACGCCCCCAGCGCAGCCCACCCCGAGCCAGAAGCCCAGCTAGCCATAAGACACCACCAGCCTGCCCCTCGCGTCCCGCACCGAAACATCGTCGCGTCGCGCGGAAGGGGAGGAGAGGCGGGTAGGGTTGGGAAGGGAATACAGCCGCGGAATCCCTCGCCTCGTCATCCTCCACCGCTAAACCCCCTTCTCGCTCTCTCCTCCGCGGCCGCCGCGCCGACGCCGCCTGCTTCCCGGCCCGCCCCGCGAGGGGGAAACCCTAGCAGCGGCAGATCTCGCGCGGGCGCGCTGGATCCGGGCGCGCAGGCGCCCGATTCGGCCGGGGGAATGGCGGACGACGGGGCCGCGGACCCGGAGAAGGAGCTGCGGCAGCTGGAGGACCGGCTCAGGGAGGTCGGGGAACGCCTGCAGGCGCAGCCCGACGAAGCGGAGGACCTGCTCAAGCTCCTCAAAGTGAGTCCCGCTCCGCGCCCAGCGCTTGTACTTATCTGGTTCCATTGTTATATGCATCTGCTAGGGATGCGCGTCTATGATGTGTCGTGTTCGCCCGTGTGGTTTCGGCTCCGGTTTGTCGTAGTGTCAGTGGAAAACGCGGTTGGATTTTGCGCTCCTACCAATTGATTGAACCGCGGGTGGAATGCTAGTCGGGCTGGTGATTTGCTCTAGGGTTGCTTAGTCTTCGACGCTCTGGAATTCGTGAAACTTTTCGTTCTGGCCGAAACAGGAAGAGTTTTCAGTTTTCTGCACTGTGTTTCAGTGATAGATTGTTGGTACACAGAGTTACCCTGTCATAGATTGCTGACAATGATTTTACCTTTTTAGCAATTGAACGTCAGGAGATATCATACAATAATCCTTTCTAGGCTTGAATTGCTCCTTCGATTCTACCTGTTTGGGTTCCATTTAATGAACATGACAATGTGATTTTGTATTTTCTATTTGGCTGTTTGGTATGAGTGAAAAGCTGGAGGTGTGTTGGCCTCTTACAACTTCTTGGCGAGTATTGATTGGATTGAGCTTGAGATGTGTATCATATTAGAGTTTAGCATCAGCCTAGTTTTTTCTCTACTGCTCCAAAGTTTGTTTGTCCTTTTTTTCTCTAATTGTATGATGGCAACAAGTTGGTTGATTGTTTGTTCATGCAGGAAGTTGAGGACTGTTTACTTAAAGTAGAGCAATCACCTCCTGAAAGCACATCGAACGCTATTCGACCAGCAACTGAAGCGCTGGTCAGGAAAGAGCTGATGGGCCATACTGACCCAAATGTCAGGCTTGCTGTGGCATCATGTATCTCTGAGATCACAAGAATCACGGCACCCGATGCTCCATATGATGATGATGCAATGAGGGTATAGTTTCTCCTGAACAAAATGATTTCTGTTGTATTATGTGTACTCACATATGTTTTTACTTGGTTTCAGGATGTATTCTCTTTAATTGTGGGTGCCTTCCAGCATCTGGATGACATACAGAACCCCTTCTTTGGAAGGAGAGCTTCAATTCTTGATACTGTGGCAAAAGTCCGGTCCTGTGTGGTGATGCTAGATCTTGAATGTGATGATTTGATAAATGATATGTTCCATCACTTCTTGAGGACTGTTTCGTAAGAAACCTCTACATCTGTCTTTTCATCTATTTCTTCTCTCTGCTGATTTCTTGATGTGCCAAAACGTGTTTTTTCTAAGCTATATCCTGGATGCATGCTCAAGTTTCCATAAATTTGTCTAACATAGCTTGTACCTTAAGATTTATTAAGGAACAAGAGCTAGCTGCTCCTTTTTTTTTTGGATCTGTTCCATACAAGAAATGAAACCACAAAGTTAATCTAATTTTGATATGTAATTTGATATTCTCCTTAGATACCTCAACATCATATCTGTAGTTTTGTCAGCATAGCTAAACTGCTAATATTGATTATAAACTTATTGCTCAGTTTCTCTGGCTGGAAGGTACACGTGTACACACTGGTTATTTTATAATGATATAAATGAATCTTCTCTAGTTTGATCTTAGCTTAACTATATCCTGCCACTATGTATATTCAGTTTGTCAGGCATCATGGTTTCAGATATGTTGTATTCTGCATACAAGTTTTGAACTTTTCTGTGTCTTATTTCAGTTCTGGACATTCAGATACTGTCATATCCTGCATGGAAACAATAATGAGATTGGTAATTGAGGAGAGTGAGGATGTCCAACCACAGATTGCATCATGCTTACTCCAAAATGTTAGAAAAGAGGAAAAGGTATATCTGTCTGAACTTTCCTCGCATCAGCAACACAGATTTACATTCATAGCATAAGGTTGGCATGATCTAATTGTTTTGATTTTATTTCCAGGAATCTTCTTCACCTTCTTTTGAACTTGCTGAGAGGGTGATAGGCTCGTGCCGTGAAAAACTGAAGCCAGTCTTTCTGCAATCACTAAAAGGCACTTCCTTGAGCGAATACAGCCAAATTGTTGCATCAGTTTGTGAAGAGGGTTCAGATGACAGGGAAGACAACAATGCTGATCCTTCTGGGAAGGACACGGTTAGTTAAATTTCAAGCCTTCAACAACTAGTATTGGAAGATGTTTGCATTGTTGTTTGCTTAAAAAATATTATGCCATTCTTACAGGCTGTAGAATAGGCAATCTTTGTTTTTATTTCATTGTTTGATTTTAGCTGGTGTTATTCATAAATTTTCACTTTGCTAGATTAAAATGGATGGTTTGGGAGATGAAATTGGATTGGTTTTAGCCTGTAGAATGAAATTAACTGCTTTCAAATGCTTGAAGTTTTTTTAGTTGATACACCTGTCTTTACTTTTGATGTCCTAATAGGTGGACGATGGCAAACTCTCTGAAAGGACTATTTCTGATGAACTACCACAGGTATGCTCTGCATCTTCTGAGTTTATAGAAATTACTGATATAACACCAGCTTGCTTTTTTTTTGGGGCAGGAATCTTCAAAGGCAGAGCAAGATGTTAGCCATCCGGAACAAGATGGTACATCTATGAATGGCAATACAGGTACTGCTATTAGCAGTGATGCAACTCCAGCTGATACTGGTGAGTCTAATCAAGTACTACCTTCCACAAAAGAGAAGCATGCACAACCTTGCTATGCTGAAAACATAGTGGGTGCTGATCAGTTGAATTTTGGTCACCATGAAGGTGCAGAGCCCAAAAAGAAGTCAGCCCTTGATTCAGACAAAAGTATTAAGCCCAATCCTTCTGATAAATCTGAAGCAACTGCACATTCTGGTGGTGATACTAAACAAGAAGATCTTGTAGCATCTGGAGAGGAGACCAATGGAGCAGCTGATGATACATCAAGGGCTGCTGATATTACACCCGTTAAAAGACGGGGCCGACCTCCTGGGCCAAAATCATTGGAGAAGAAGGCTGCTGGAAAGAACAAACCTTCAAGTTTGGATTTAAAGAAGGCTGAGGAGGCTAGTGATTCAGCAGGGAAGTCAACAAAACGATCAGCGAAGGACGAGGTCAAGTCTTCTGTAAAAAAGGCTGGTGAAGCAGAATCATCTAAGAAGCCTCAAAAGAGTAGCATGAAACAGCAGAAGGATGAAGCTCTTTCTGAGGAAGATCCTTCTGAGGATCTGAGCTTAAAGGTTTTTCACTAAACACTAGCAGGTTTTGTTTTCTGAGGAAGATACTGCCAAGGATCTGAGTAATATTATCTGCTTTTGACATATTCTACCTCTAATGTGTTTAGCACATTGCCCGTCATGTCTGCTAGGCTGTATTAGATCCATATTATAGTTTTCTTTGAAGTTCTATGTTTGTGTATTGGATAACGAGTTCG
This sequence comes from Panicum miliaceum, assembly GCA_032594955.1. NCBI lineage: Eukaryota > Viridiplantae > Streptophyta > Magnoliopsida > Poales > Poaceae > Panicum > Panicum miliaceum. Next base: position 32,370,531 of record CM064067.1, on the reverse strand, counting down.
TGTGACTTTACTCTTTATTGTTGCTAGGTATCAAGTCTTTGCTACTTTTAGTCTAATATACAATTACCTGTATTTAGAATATCTTATTATTTGTACCTTTGTTATTCCAAGCTTGTGATTCAATTGCTTATTTGAGTATAGCTTTGCTGGAGTAACTTAGAGATTTAATTGCATGAACATTCAGCACTTCATATGCATTGCAACTTTAGTAATAATGTGCCATCATTCAATTTGCTTTTTTAATACTTATTTAGTGTACTGACTGTTTGACCACAATGCAGGAAATGATCTCGCCGAAGTCTTCGACCAAGGGGCCAGGTAGAACCAAAGGACAAAGCACAGAGAATAGCACATCTAAGAGGAAGCAAGAACAAGAGACTGAAGAGGTAGATGACATGCTTGATTAACATTATTGCAATATTTTCTTTTAGATGCCTAGTTGAGGTGGAAAATGAAAGTGCTTGATCAATCGGTCTCTTGTGCAGTGAAGAATTTTCTTCATGCTGATACTTAACCAGTTTATATCTATCCTCTTATTATTTGAATAATCTGGTCTTAGGAATACAGATGTGCCTATAGTTTTCTTTTGTTTGTTCACAGTAACTTAATCTGATTCTTGAGTTCCTTTTGACAGCTTCCTCGTTCAAGGAAAAATAAAGGCCTTGATGGAAGCCTAGTTGGTGCAAGGATCAAAGTTTGGTGGCCAGATGATAAGATGTAAGTAGAATGAAGATTTTGATATTCTGAATTCTCGCCTCTTGTTGAAGTGGTTAATTTCTTCTCTATTTAATATTGAAAGATGTATCCATTATTACATTTTTTTCATTGATGTACCAAAATGGCTTCATAGGGTTGTCAACCCATTTCTTTGTACTTATTTATTATGTCTTGTTATTTTCGAATAGTTCTAGTTCTGACGTGTAGTTGCATCAATTTTCTTTCTGATGGTTGCTCGGAAATGAATATTCTGTTTGAATTTACCAAAGCATGTTCCTCTGAAAATTTTAGCACCTTTCAATTTGTATTATTTTCCAGATTTAAACTTTCTTTTTTTTTATTTCGCAGGTTCTACAAAGGTGTTGTGGCATCATTTGATTCCGGTTCTAAAAGGCACAAGGTGCACCATTGCAACCTGCACTAGCTATTTAGCTTACATGAAAAATTAATGTTGATGAAAGGATCGTTATTTACCTTTTGTGTTTCTTTTCATCATGGTTCTTTCATTTTTTTGAGTGTAGGTTGCATATGATGATGGGGATGTAGAGGTACTACTTCTCAGGGATGAAAAGTGGGAATTTATCAGTGAGGTATGCACATTTCACCTGAGGATATTATGATTATGTTGTTTCCTTGTTTCTGATTAACTTTTACTCTGGCAGGAGAAAGAAGCTTCTGTGGCATCTGAAACGTAAGCCCATTGTCTTTGCAGCCATTTTTGTATCTGCAATGTCAAAATTATAGCTCTATTTTTGCCTTTAGCTACAGTTCCAAATTTGGATATTGATTCATGTATATGTAGTTAGTAGGACAAGTTTCCCATATTGTATTAAGAATGCATACACCCTGCTTGAATTGACTAACTCAAATTAGAACAGAGGATGGTTTTCCACTAGAATGGTGTCATGGGTATTGTTATGCCAATTTGTTTGCCCTCCTTCATGGGTGCACACTTGTAACTAGATCTCCTGAGTAGCTAAAGCTTTGGGTTATAGTGAAGTAGTGTGATTCTGTGCTTTTGGTGTGATACATTTCTACTTTTCTCCCTGTTTTCGAATTTTTTTAGTGCCTGGCTTACCTTTGTGTCACGTGTCAATCAGTAGTGTGCATTTGCTATGGTCTCTTGGTTTGCTATGATCACTCCACTGCAATTGGAGTCAGCAGGTAGACTACAATGGTCTTAGCCAAGTTCCATATCTCCCTAGTCGTGAAATTGCTTGCTTTCTGATAGAATTTCAAGGGAAATGTTTGGTGTAAACTAGGTTGTGGATGCCAGCCAACTGTGTAGGACCCTGCTGGCAACTGATATTTTCCTATTTACTCAAATTCAAAGCATGTTAATAATCTCTCATACTTGTCCCCTCACCCCTACTGGCCCTAGGCATTATTGTCTGTTAAAAGTTTGTGTTATCGGTTTTTTTGAACAGGCAACGAGGCAGAAAAAGAAAAGTGGATGCAGTGAAGGAAGAAAATCCAGAAACACCTAAAAGGTAAGTTAAGATACAAAGAAGTCATGATGATTCATGCCTGGAGATTTGCGGAGCTTAGTGTTTTCTGCATGGTGACAGTGATGCTGTGGATCCTCCAAAGAAAAGGGGACGTCCCAAAGGTGTGCGTTCAAGCAATGGGACACCAAGTAACATCTCTGCTACTCCAAGTGCGAAGGGGAAAACTGCAAGCAAGGATGTGAAAGAAACAGCTAAAACTGGCTCCAACGTTAAAAACGAAGTTGAGAAGAGCTCCAAGGACAAAGCCAGTGGATCAACTGAGAAGACAAAAGATGAATTGCCTGAAGAAGGTGACGACAAGAGTGCAAGCAAACCTAAGGAGGCTAGCATCAAAGGCAAGGATTCCAAAGATGAAGGAAAGTCCACTGAAGGAAAAGCCAGGCCAGGTCGGAAACCAAAAAACGCCAGTACTCCTGCTCCTGCAGTGAGTGATGCTGACAAAGAGAAGCGGAAGGAGAAAGAAGGCAAGACTGTTGGAATAGAGCAGGAGGCATCAGCAAATGCTTCTACAGGAAAGAAGCGCAGAAGGAAGGCTTGAAGTTGGCGCCTATGAACTTCTCTTGTAAACGGATCCGTACCCTAGATTTGCTCCATTAGTCAGAGAGGTGTCGGCATGACACCACTATTATGGATTTGTAACTCTTGGTTCGGCTGCCTTTTGAACTTTCATCTGATTGGCTCTCTAGTGGTTAGGAGTGTTAGCAACATTTGCTATAGTTGTAATGTTAGGAGTAACTTGTTTGTTATGGTCAGATGCATGGTGCCGAGCCTTAAGCGAAATGAATCCCATTTCCCATGCTCGCCATGAGGCCCAGAGCATCGTGCTGTGAGGATGGTGTTGTAGCTTACTGATGGGCTGTTTATTTATAGGCAATTTTAGCGGTGGTTTTCTAAGCAGACGCGCTGCCGTAAAATATGTTGGGCACATTGGGCTTGTTTCTTTGTTGCATGCTTACCAATTGCTCTGATGCTATCTGCAGTTTACCTCTTCCGTAATGTTACTTACATTTACGTAGGTGAGGGCAGACAGGCCAAGCCGCCAAGGGCGGCATCTACAAACTGCGACTCAATGGAAGTTCATCGCAGTACCCGAGATCTATTTGCCTTAGAGCCTTGTCTGTCTGTCTCCTCAGTTCATGGATATCTGCAACCTTCATCCTGAAAGAAAGTTTCATGTAGGCATCCTGAAAGCGTTTGCTCATCATAAGCCAAGCATCTTCTGCCGAGTTGGAGACGCTCAAGGCTGCCTTCATGTAGCCATACTGAAAGCGTTGGGAGACGCTCAGAGCTGCCGCTCCACACTTCACCTCTACTTACCGTTACCGGTGATGGTAATCTACTGCAACAGAAAACCCGTGGGAATCCAGGAAGATAAAAAAAAAAAACAACCGACCAACCTTGCACTTGCATGGTAGGTGGTTGTAGCGATAATTTCCTTTCGTTTCCCCTACCGTGGACTTGAGAAAATTCAGAGCTGCCCAGTCACACACACCGGTCTTTATGCTTCTCAGTTTTAACACGGTCAGTCAACAACGATCAACTGACATCGACCAGGTCCTCCTCAAACACGAGTATGAAAAAAAAGAAGCCACAACTTGGTCACCGCGCGGCACAATACACCAGAGCAGAGCATCAGGGACAGCGACCAGCTTAACTAGTCCATACACATCCAGGTCAGGTGGCGTCACGTCCAGATGGTCAACTAAAGCACAACCAAATGCATCCCTCTATCGCTCGGACTCCCCTTGGGAGTCTCTTAAAAATTTGGTCAGCGAAACACATGATCTAGGCTATGATGCAGCCTCACAGTGGTCGTCTCGATCAACGTCTGCAAAGCAGAGTCAACTCCATGAGATTACTGGAGGATTAGGCAGTGGCCAGTGGGATTAGGCCGGTGCCCTCTTTTAATCTCGCACCATGCACGGCCGCCGATTTTTCTACTGGGTCCCCTGCGGCGCGCTTGCGCTCGTCAAAGACGATGAGAACGCGTGCGTTTCTTTTCTCCAAAGGAAGAAATGACGTCGAGATCACCCGATCCCGACCAGGATAAGACCTTCATGCGCTGCTAGGTCAGCTCGATCGCCATCCTCCATCCTGCGGCTTCGCCCGACCCGACCCGTCGCTTTCGTTACAGAATTTCTCGCCTCCCCTCTTGTCACTTGTTTGAATATTTCACTAGGATTTACGGACAAGAACTCAAGCGACGACGGGTACACTTGGAGTGCCATTTTTATTTTTGCGGCCGTTTTCTTTTTCTATCCGGAGATAAGGATGATGACGGTTAAGCAAACGTAGCGTGACCATTTCTTCGTCATCAGGGTCGTAAGCTCGAATTCCTGAACCCGGAGAGCACGACACTAGTAGCATATAATTGCGCTAGACGGCTACACGATCCGGTCTGGTCTCGTTGCTTTGTGCATTTTCCACTCTTTAAGCTCAATCCAGCGTCCTGAAAAGGCGCCCTTAAGCCTTACCTGCTGCTGCCTGCTGGTAATAAGTTGCCTCGGCTACGAACGTTCAGTATACTGAACGAGGCCGCAGTTGCCGCTTTTGGAGCTAGCGTGCTAGCCCCAGCGTCGTCGTGCTGCTCGAGAGAAAGGGTGAGTGGTTTGTTGGGGATGGGGATCCTCGCCGCAACCGAAGTGCTACGAGCGGCCGCTTTTGGGGCGTGCGACGCGACGCCTCCCTGTCGTCCGACCCAACCCATCCAGAGGAACTTTCTGATCCACCGGTACACTTGCTCTCAGTTCCAGCCCCAAAACTCGCGAGCGCACACAGCCCCGTCAGATTTGCGTCGCCACGCGCCGCACCCGAGGGGAAAAAACGCCCTCGCGCACCGCACCCGACCGGAACCCACTCCCGCGATCGCCGCCCCACCAAATCCGTCGCCCCAGACGCCACCCCCTCCCGCCCCACTCGCTCCCCGCCCGTCGTCTTGCGTCAACGAAACAACCGCCGGGGTGTGGACGTGGGGTTGGGGTGACGTCTCGCGCGAGACGACCAAATCCTCTGCTCGGACCCGTCCCCGCGCGCACCTGGACTGGACCTGACGTCCTGACTGACCGACCTGCCACGCCCACGCCGCGCCTCCTTTTCTCCGTCCCAGCCGGCACGGCACGAGGCTGCCCCCGGCCGCCGCGCCGTTATATACGCCAGCTTGCCCGACCCGGGTCCTCCCGCCTTGGCCTCACCCCGATCGGCCAGTACCCAACAAAACGGCCGTGCCCGTGCCTCCCGCGCTCCGCATGATCCAACTGCCGAAGCTGCCCGCCGCGCCCGAGCTGTGACCTGCGACCGCGACGCCTCCTGCCTGCGATCGGCCATGTGCACCCCGGCGACGGGCCGCGGCCGCGTGCGGCTGAACGTCGGCGGGCGGGTGTTCGAGACGACGGCCGCCACGCTCGGCGCCGCCGGGCGGGACACCATGCTCGGGGCCATGCTCGACGCCTCCTGGAACGCCGGCCGCGACGCGGGCGTCGGGGACGGCGCCGGGCCGGCCGAGTACTTCATCGACCGCGACCCGGCCTGCTTCGCGGTGCTGCTGGACCTGCTCCGCACGGGCGGGCTCCACGTGCCCCCGGGCGTCCCGGAGGCGGCGCTCCACCGCGAGGCGCTCTACTACGGCCTCCTCGACCGCGTCCGCGCCGCGCGCCTCGGGGAGTTCGACGGCGACCGCCTTCGCCTGGCCGCGTCCGTCCCCGGGCGCGCGCCGGGGGACGGCACCGCCGTCCGGGCGGCCCTCGACGGCGGGTGCTGCGTCGCGCACGGCGGCACCGTGCGCGTGTACAACTGGGCGCTGGAGGAGCGCCGGCCCTTGTACTACCCGGGCCACGCGCCGGTCAACGACGCGGCGTACCTGGACGCCGCCACGCTCCTCGTCGCCGCGCGGGAGCGGCCCGGCAGGCGCGACGACGGCGGCGTGGCGGCCTTCTCCGCGCTCACGGGCGAGCCGCGCCACCGCTTCCGCGTGGCCCACGACCGCCAGCCCAGGTCCTTCACCGCCGGCGCGCTGGCCTTCGGCGCGGGGTGCGACGTCTTCGCGAGCTGCAAGGGCCGGTTCAACGAGTACGGGGTCGGCGTCTGGGACTGGAACACGGGCGAGCAGGCCGACTTCTTCTACGAGCCGCCCGGCTGCGCGCTGGGCGACGCCGACAGGCTCCAGTGGCTCGACGCCACCAGCACGCTCATGGTGGCCACCATGTTCCCGCGGACCGACTCCTCGTTCATCAGCCTGCTGGACTTCCGGGACAAGAGCGTCGTGTGGTCGTGGTCCGACGCCGGCACGCCGGCGTCGCTCGAGGACAAGCACGCCGTCCACGCCGTCGCGATGGAGGACGGGAGGTCGGTGTGCATGATCAACCAGTACGACGACCTCGGGTTCCTCGACCTCCGGAAAAACGCCGCCGGCGTGCGCTGGAGGTCGCGGAGCAAGCTGACGATCAGCGGGAAGACCAAGGCGTGCGGCGAGGAGACCTGCTACCCGAAGCTCGCCGCGCACGGAGGCCAGCTGTTCGCGTCGACGGGCGACACCATCTCGGTGTTCAGCGGCCCCGACCGCGTGCTGACGTCGACGCTGCGGTGCAGCAACGGCGGCGCCATCTGCGACTTCTCCATCGGCGGCGACCGCCTCTTCGCCCTGCACAACGAGGAGAACGTGTTCGACGTCTGGGAGACGCCGCCGCCGCCGATCATCTGACTGCCACACGATTAGTCCTTTTACCCTTGCATCACTAGAAAGGGAATTACTGACACAGGTTGCGACAGAGAAAAAAAAAACACACACACTATAACTTGCTCGTCAATTGGGAGCTGCGACAGCACTCGTGTTTTGTTTCTAGAAAGGAATATGAATGGATATCATATCAGTGGAGCACTGTCATCCTCGACAGACACCTTTTCTTTTGCTCTCTGTTCCTTCTGATGTTCATGATCACCCAGCAAAAGATCGCTGCTGCCGATCCTGAACACATCAGCGGGCAATCATGGGTTGCGTTCTGTCGAGGTCATTGCGTGCGTACCTGATGTTTCTGTGGTGCAAATTTGTTAAGATATCAGCGCGAAGGATCTCTTATGCGCTGATTAGGAGGCCCCATGAGGCCCTAATCATAGTACATTATTTCCATGATGAGCTTAACACTCAGCATGTTTTCCTAAAAAAAATAGGAAAGAAACAAAAAGGAGAGAAGAAGCAGATCATGTTCAGACATGTCCCCTTTGCTCTGCATTGCCAGTGTAGTATTTATCTACTCGTCGGCCTGACGGTCTCACCCTCTTTTGTACTTTGCCAAGCACTCAAGCTTTTCCCTAAACAAGCAGGGCTACCTCAACATGAGCAACAAATCAGCCGCACACAATTCGCCTCCCGTGTTTGTGCTTTTGATGCGACCTTAACCGACTTTGGAAAAGCAGAGGCACGCACACCCTTAACCGTTAAGCAGCGACCCCAGGACCTGGTGTCCAGGAGTCGAGCTCGAGCTCACCGCCACTGAACTCCACCAGCGTTCAGCAGCAACACAAGGCTGCACCCTGCAGCAGCTGGTCACTCGCCGGCCACCGCAGCAGCCGGCGGGTGAGCACTTGGCTTCAGGGTTGGTACGTCACCGCCCGTCCGAGGCAATTCCTGGGGAGCATGCTTTCGCTTGAAACGTAAGGCACCGGACGCCGCGGTGTCGCCGGCCGCCACCGCGCGCAGGGGAAGGGAAAACCTCCCCTTCGTCGCACCTACTGAGCTGAGGGAATCACCCCGTCCGGACACACCGACGGTTGTCCTGTAAAAATGGTCAGGGTCTGTGGGGGTTTGTTTGCACATACCGATCGGGTAACGAACCAACAACGAGACCGGGAGACGACCGAGACTGATGTGTGCAAACAACGGGTGTCTTGGATGTTCAGGGCGTGCGGCTTGGGTTGGGAGGGGAGGAGCCTTGCAAGCAATCGTTTCGTTCTGCTCGGGTGGTGCTCGTGAGTGTGCAGCTGCAGGGGTGGTTCGGAATCCAGGACCGGAAGCAACCCCGGTGTGGCGAAGTGTTCGCTGCTCTGCTCGCTGTCAGCTCAGAACGTGGGAGCATGTTTGTTACGATACTGTAACATCCTAGAGAGAGGCTAGCAGGTAACCCTGGCCAATAGAAAAGGGAACCTTGTACTCCACAGCTAGTACTCTGGCTCTGACAGAGTGGAAGCATCATCGGAATTTCAAACCATTGTCTCGGCGAATAAAATAAAATTAGAAACAAAAGGGGAGCACATTCAGAATTCTTTTTTTTTTATGAAAGGTAACATTCAGAATTCCACACGTGCGCTTGCATCGCATTGGCACCAATGGCTGTCGTGGAATCGTGCGGTGTACAGTGCCGCGATGAATTGGTGCTGTGTATGGCGTTGGCGTCCTGCTGCAGGCGAGCTCAGCAACTCACCGCTACTCTACTACAACTCACCTGCACACCACCGGATGGGGATGATTCCGGCGACACGCCCTCGGTGCCGTGCACCGCACAGCCCACCGCGTCCCCCCCGCGCACGCCTCGTCATCCTGCACGCACGCCGCACGCGCAGGTGTTTGGGTGGGACACGATCACACGAGAGGGAGGGAGGCAACGCGTCCACGCAACACGTTGGAGTGGAGGCCCTTGGATTGAAAGGGTGCACGAAATCGTTGGTTTCGTGGGCCGGCGGGCCCGTCCGGTGTCCGCACAGAGAGAGGTATATTGTTGCCGTGCATGTATGGCGCGGGCTTCTCTCGATGCGATCGTGGGCCACGGCCCGTGTGGGCTGTGGGCGCGGTCGCTGATGAGATACCTGGGCTGCTTGATAACAACAGGCCTTTGAGAGGACGAGGCGGCTTCAAACTGATTCTTGGTTGGGCTATAAAGCTTTTGTTTTTTTGATCCAGCGCACGGTCTTGGTGCCCACAGTAGCCCACCATCCAGACGCCTGCAATTCTGCATTGACTTCAGAAAAGAGACAAGTCATCTTGCTCGCCACTGAACCACAAAGTGGGCTACTGTTCTCGAATCTAGATGACAAAACTCCTTTCTCTCTCTCTCTCTCTCCCCCTCCCTCTAGAGTCTAGAACGAGGAGGTGACAAGATGAGGAAACATTTGGGTGGGTGGCGATAATGAGAGCACCAAACGCACATCAGGCTCCCTCCACTGAGGCAGGAATTTATGCCCGGCCCTACCCGCAACTGGCGCGGACAAGGACACCCGCCAAAGACACCGGCTACAAGACGCCCCCCTTTCATTTCATTTGAGGCCGGCTTCTTACAATTCGGCAGCAGAGATAACAAAATTCATGCGTAAACGAGCAGTGCCGGTGCCGGGCGGACAGTGATGAAAGTATGAAAGACACAACAGTAGGTAGCATGCAGTGGATCGCCGTGTGACAACAATAGTAGAACGAGCAGTGGTCGGTCACATGTACTTCTACACCATCTAGCTTGGTAGCTACTAGCATGTTTGCGGTTTGACCTCTGAGCTACCAGTTCGGGTTGAACAGATGCCAGCGCTCTCTGTCAACAGGATAGGGACGCTCAGGTCAGGCAAAGCCTCTGCCTTTCTTTTTCCCCTCTGGCCAACTGTTCGTCAACAGTTGGTAGATTGCAACCAAACAAGGCGGGCGGCAGTGGCTGTGCGTGGCCCTGTCCGGCGTCCCGGCCGCCGGGGCACGCGGGGTTAAATCACACACGCATGCATGCGCGCGCGGATAATTGATGCAGATGCAGTGCGTGTGCAGGCATGGGTGCGGGTCGTTGGCTAGCAGCCAGCCGCTGAATCTTTCAGAAGCACTAGCTACGAGCGAGCAGCAACGCCCTGGCCCCCGACCCCATCCATCGATCCACGGGGGCCAGGCCGGCCGGCCACCGCACTTGCAACTTGCACGGAGTAGATGGATGGATGGATAGGTAGCACGCGTGATCGGCGCTGTACTGTGCTGTCGTCCCAGCTAGCTAGCTAGCTCCGGGAAATTCACGGCGCCGATCGATCGGCCGGCCGCGTGCGGCCGCTAGAACCGCCACCGCCACCGCCACCGGCCGGCATGGGTACGGCTCGCGGTGGCCTGCAGCCTGGTGGAGTGATGCCGTGATGGGGGCCGCGGCAGCGTGCGTACGGCGCGCGCCGTGCCGTGCATGGGAGACCGATCTGGTCAGATCAAGATCAGCTCTCGATCGGGCGGCTAATCTGGGCGGCAGGTGGACTACAGCTCGAGCCGGCCGGGCCATGCGCTGCGCTGCGCTAGCGTGGCGCCCACACTACTGTACGTACGGCCCCGACCGACCAATCACGCGCGGGATTAAAGTAAAGCCTACCGACGGTACACCTGTCGAGTACTCGCCGTGCAAGCGTAGGTATATACATTTATATATATGTATATATATATACACACCATATATATATTATATATACAACTATACAAGTATAGTTGTTGGCTCATCAGTCTGCCTTTGAAAGGGAATATACTGGCTCATCAGTATAGCAGCGAGCCTTTGTTGAGAACCCGCCGGCCGCCGCTCGAAAGACGGGAAAGCTAGCTCCCGCGGTGGACCACGCTAGCTAGCTAGCTAGCTAGCTAATCCATTTCATTTCGTTTGCTGTAGTTAGGGAGAGGAGATAGCTAGGGAGAGGACCACGGACGAAAGAAGCCCGTGCATGCTGCTGCTCCAGCGCGCATCCCGCATGTATGTTAAATTTTTTGTATTCGTAGGAGTCCGGGGTTTTGACTGCGAGGCCCGCGCGCAGATGTTGGTTACATTGCACGCCAGGCATGGATTAACTTTTACCAGGGGAAGTGTAAAAGGAACTGTAAATATTTTGGTCAAAACAGCAAATACTTTGTGTACCCACATTCTATGAACGACACCTGTAAGCGTATATATGGGACTGTATCTAAGGGGATCAGGCAGCATGTTCCATGTTAGAAAAGTACTCCTAAATTAATTATAGGTCGTTTTGTCATTTCTAAACGCATAATTTTTACTATGCATCTAGATATATACTATGTCTAGATCCATAGCTAAAATAATGCATCTAGAAATACGAAAACGATTTATAGTTTAAACGGAGGGAGTAGAAAACAATAGGGGAAACAGAACACTGTTGCTGTTGGCAACCAACGCTATTTAAATTTAACCATGTTAGCCATTGCTGATCGGTTCTTATAGCGTGTGGGGACAGTTAGCTAGCTACAGTAGTAGGAGTAGTCATTTTAAGGCCCTACAGTATGTTAGATCTACTGCATCAGTTGTATTTTACCTGTCGTTTGGGATATCAACACGATCTCCGATAGATGCTTTGACCATTTTTTTTTTTGAATAAGAACGGAGAGACTAAACTTCAGCAATTACTATGGCAGAAATTGCGTACAAATAAACACATCCAGCGGGAGATCTCCATTGAGGGCAAAGAAACGATTGGATATTACTAGCTCCGATCCAATGCTAGCACATCCAAATCGCTCGGCTAGCTGTACCAGCGCAGCATTTTGATCCACAGACGAAGCCCTAGCTCATCTGTGCAGTGCATGCACGTTACCTAGGTAACCAATACCTTTTTTTTTCTATTCAGGAGTGTGGTCATGTTCGTCCTACCTTAAAGAACACGATCTTCGCAAGATCGATCAAGCTCGATCGGCAGCGTACACAGAATGGCAGTGTCCTTTTGCGCGCTCCGTGTATGCAGTGCCAGTGCAGGCATGGGATGCTCGATCGCCATTAGCAACAGACCAAAAAAGGAAAGCCTAGAGGAAGGGGACGGGTGGGCTTGCCTATTAAAGGCTAGCTAGCTACTCGAGAGCTGTGCTCTTGGAAAATTCTGGAGCCACTCGGCCCGCTGTACCAACCAGCGCGTGGATCAAACAGTAGATCATGCTGTAGACAGTACTAGCTCATAATTAGAGCAAACTGTTGGTGACTGGTGAGTGCCCTATTGAAATTATAAGACTTATTTAGTATCTTGATCAACAATTATAATTTCAAACGGAGTAAGCAGTGGTACTCAATTTTGTCGCAAATAGCTACTATTTTGGAAATGAATATGATTACTAGTAAGTATTTAAGTTGAACATCCATATGAACATGTAGAAAATATAGCGAAGTTACAGTATTTTGAAACATAATTCTTTTTAATATTTTTGACAACTTACATTTGAAGGCAAATCTAGCCATGCCATTTTTCAAATATTCAAAGAGATATTTCACTTAAATTTTAATATATTTGATATATTAAACAAGTTTGAGGTGATTCATCAAACCAAACTCATTAATTTGTTGATCGCCTATGACGTGCTCCCTCAGTTTATTTTTGTAAGGCGTGCATGCATTTTTAAAATCCAAACATCATAATTTTCAACCAGAAATTAGCCTTACAAATAAACTGCTATTCCAAGATTTTCGTGACATATCTTATGTCGTTATATGCGTATTCAAAAATAATTTCTTATAAGTATGCTTTTGCACTACATGAATATACTATTAATAGAGTAATTGTTAGTCAAAGTTTTGCCATAATAAAATGAAGTATGACTCGTAACAAATTATGCTACTGGATATGCATGGCTAAGATGAATGGTACTCCTGCCCATCATTTATTGTTGTAAGTATGGTGGTTGGCATCTCCCAATTTGCGACCTACCGTAGAATTTGACGAGTATTGCATTGATGAGAGAATAGAGTGTTTTGGGGGAAATAAGGCCATTCTCATCTCAGTGGCAAGTTTTATTTCACTAATTTTAAAATTGCACATCATAAAGAGTGGGTTTACCATAGGATTTGATATTGGAGATGCTGATAGTTTTTTCTATAAACTAAGACAAAGTTAGGGATATTTAATTTAAGAAAAAGCCAAAGTGACAAGTAATTTAAAACGGAGGGACTACTTCACAACTCCTGTGGAAAATGGTAAATAACCTCGCATTATTGGCAGTCCAGCTAGTACAAACAATCCCACATGTACTAATACGGAGAACCACCGCATTACCACACCACATGCATGCATGCATTCCAGTATTGTAGTATTGCAACGGCACGGCTGCCTACACGGGCCCTGCTCGCTGCCGTGTGGTGTGGTGTGGTGCTCGGCGTCTAGCTCCTTTCCACGGCTGTACTATCTATCTCCTCCAATTGGCGCGGACCCGAAGATAAGGGCGGACATTTGTACGAGTCGTGTCAGGCCTGCCCGAGTCTCAGCTTTAATAAGCCCCGGCCGACCTCGTCACGCGGCCAGAAAAGGGAAAAACTCCGGCGCGTGCGCCGTTCCTTTAAAAGGCCACGGCGGCGGCAGGATGGAGCAAACAAGTGTGGAGCGGACCCTGGCCCGACGCCTCCACGTTGCCAGGATCACCTGACACGCCACCACCAGCTGCTGCTGCGGCTCGGACGCTTGGACGACGGCGACGGCGACGGCGACGGCGACGGCGACCACCATTTACCTACCCCGGTTGCCAGGGCTGCTGGCTCCCATGGCCGCAAGAAACCAAGGGGAAAACACCAGGATAGCCAGGGGGGCGAGGCGAGATTTCTGGCAGGGAGTCGCGCGTGATGAGGGACGGGGCGCCCGGGCTCGCCTCGTGTCGCGCCGGGAGGGAGGGGGACCACTGGGCACTGGCACCGTACCGGCGCGGCGCGGCGCGGCTTTATTGCGACCTATCGTCTGCGGGAGAGGACGGGGAGGAGGCTGGCCGGCCGGCCGGCCGTGGAGGGAGGAGTTGCCCCAGCCCAACCGACGCATGCCCGATTTTAGAAAGAGCCGAAAATTCTAGCTAGCTAGGGGCCGGGCCGGGGCCGCGCGCGCGCCTGCTGCTGCTGCTGCTGCCCGGTGGATGGCCGGCGGGCGGGCGAGCGCCTCCCCCTCGAGATCTGGCACAGCGCAGCGGCGCCGTACCGCATCATTGCACACCGTAGCCCTAGCCCAAGCTGCCAGCCCGGCACGGAATGTTCCGGCTCAGCCGCCCGTCCCGCTGCCGCCTATATAGCCGGCGCCCCGGCCCGATCCCTTGCTCCCCGCGACGCCCGCCCATCTCGCCATGGCGCCCCGCGCGCCTCCTCGGCTCGGCTAGCTAGCTGATGTCCTGCGCGCGCGAGCGAGCTGCTGCTAGCTCGCGAGACGCGTGCGGTGATCGCGGCGGCGGCGGGGTGCTGCAGGCGGCTACCACCGATCGGCGGGCGGCGCGCGCGGGCGGTGATGACAGAAGAGAGTGAGCACACGGCCGGGCGGAACGGCACGGGCGGATGTGCCGTCGCGGCCGCGTGCTCACTGCTCTATCTGTCATCCTCCACTCTCCCCCCGGCCGCCTCGCCGATTGGAGCTAGCCGTGCCTCTCTCCGTGGCCACGCTCGCGCGGCCGTCGCGATCACCGCACCGGCGAGGCTGCAAGCACGCCGACCGCCCGGTGATCTCTCCATCTCCTTGCCCGTGTCATTGTATGCCACGCAGAATTGCCACTGCGTCGTGAATTGTCATTGTATGCCGCAGAATTTATATCCCTTGCTTGTTCCCAATAATAGTCTGATTTGGTTTTCATGGGGCGTCGCTAGCTACTCAATTAACGGAAGATTCTTCAGGTCTGGAGTTTCTTCGATTCTGGGATCTTCCTTCGGCGTAGGAAGATAGAGAGAGGAGGTCAGATCCGATTTTACTTCTGAGTTCCTTTTTTCTAGCTTTATCATAGGAGGTAGCAATTATCTAATCAATTCAGAAAGTAGAACTAGGTCTAGGTGTACGTACAAGGGGGGGTCGAATCAGAGCATTGTAGATGTATGTAGCTAGCTAGTTTAATCCGTAGCATTACTTATTTGGGTGCAGGAATCGCTGTGTTCAACTACGCGGGTTATTACCAGTTCTATCTTTGATTGATTCGAAGGGGGAAGGAAGTAGTAGAGAGGTAGCAGGGGTGCGAACTAGATGTTCTTTCAGGCAGCTTTTCAATGTTTTAGTTAAGGAGATTGGATTAGGATGGTTACTGCATGCGCTTTACTCCATTTTGAGGGAAATAAACCAGAAATTTTAGCACTTTCACACATTGTCATGTGGCATGATGATCGGTTTACATTTTCGTTTTTGACTTCAGGCGTCTAGACCACTACTATACCACATAGTTGCTGACTTTGATCTACACAGGAATTGCGCGTCACCTTAATTCTCTGCGCTTATTATTTCTTTAATTGAGCCAATTTATACGGGGATTTATTAGGAATAATTCTGTTGGGGATGCACTGCTACTGAAACAGGTACATACTAATTACGCTGTGTTAATGATATTTTCCTCTTGTTGCATTATTAGCCCTACCCCTACACTTATATTGTGTTGTGTGTAACAGTTCATATCATTCTGTAGCTTTGTTTTGTCTATTCTTGTCATACACAGCACATCGTCGAGGCTCTCAGCATTAATTTATTGAGAATCCGAGGGTGGCTCTCTTTATCTGATCAAGCGGAGCCAAGCGGGAAGAAAGGCCGCTTCTTGAGCTGCATGGATGAGCAACGACAGTATAGGTAAGAATCTGAGCTAGGGGATGCTTGAGGTGTAATGATTTTACAGCTTTGACTGTACCCTCTCGTGATTGTAGATGTAGTTGCCAATCATCACTTTTTCTTATCAACTTTGTTTGGCATTATATATCATTTTACGGTGCAGTAATGGATGGGTATGCAACCTGTTGGGAGCTTTCTGAGTTTGCCTATCAGTTAGATCACGAGCTGTAGTATGAGCTAGGTTGTCACAACCCAAATGTTAAAAACATGATTAACATGTAACTAGTACCATCATTAAAGCATAATGAAGCATCATATGCATATGTTGCATGAGTTTGTTTATTTATTTTACCTTGTGTGGATGAGTGTTTGTTAAGCAAGTTGAATTTCTGCTATGCAATTATGTCCCCAAAAAAATTTATGTAAACACTAGACTTAAAATGATAAATTTAAAATATTTTTGTAGAATTTTGTGGCAACAAGCTAGAGGCATAAAATTCATGGAAAGTTGAAAAACTGCTGTTTTATTTATTTTACTGTGAGCAATATATAATATATTTTTGCATGCTTGTTATTGCGTTGTGTTTATGGTAGTTTTATCTTGCTTCTGTAAATTTTTGGCGATTTTTGGAGCCCAAAAAATCCTAGTTTATGAATTTTGAAGTTGAACCATCATTTCACATTTTCCCCTTCACCCCGGGCCCACCCGTCAGCCTCCACCTCCCCCCTTCCCCGCGCCTGCTCACCCGCCGGTTGGGCAGCAGGGGCGGCGGCGCCACGGCGTTGCACGCCCGTCGAAGTTGTCGAACCCGAGCCCGGTGTCAAGTACGTGGTTGAGCCGGAAGAAAATCGAGGCAAGCAGCTAAGCATGTTTCTTGACCCGCTTAAATTAGTTACTCACTTGGGTATGTATGGTTGTGCTATATATTTATCTATTGCATTGTTGATCCTACATTCTTGCATTTACCTTCCTTGTTTTATATATCCATGTCCCTGCCACTTGTAGTTAGTAACTAATTAATTGATTAGATGCTTAGCCATGCTTAAAGTTGGTTTGTAACTTGTAAGGAAATTTTGGAATAGGTTCACACTACTCTCACATGTTTATCCTTGATCGCACTTGTCTGGTTTCGGGTAGGATGGAAAGGTCGTGACGGTCGTGTTGGCTTTTGTATCTGGTTTGGGCGGAATGGTACGTCCTAGAGAAAGGAGTCTCGAAGGCGTAGTCCGCTTGAACTGTTTAAGAGCCGTCCGTGGATGACGTCGGTTTTGAGCAACTTATCGTGCTACCACATATCCAATCATGGTATGGCTAAGCCTTTTACCTTCTTTGACTTAGTCTTTGAGGCACGGTCCTAGATGCGTGGCCAAAGAGGCTATGTAGAGAGGTTCAAGAGTGTCCCCGGTAGACCTAGGTGACTCTCCGCGTAAGTTAGGCGTGATTCTCAACGATTAAGGCTTGTTGGGAACGGTCGACACGAGTACCCCCTCATCCAACGTGATCGGTTGGGTGAGCCGCATGGTCTTTGTATCATGTGGGTAAAGTAGTACACCCTTGCAAGATTTTAATCAATTCGAATTGCCGCGCTCTCGGTTATGAGCAAGCTTATTGTCCTGTGAACTCTTCGTAGAAGTATCGTTTATGCTTGGTTATGGCTCATATCACCTTATGTTACTTTAATTGTTTATTTCATTTAAGCAACTAAAATTGTGAGGTAAGTTGGGCTAATTAAATTTAGAGAGCTAGATGTTGGATTAGAGAGCTCATGCTTATGCAAACTTACTTAACCCTAAAGTCTTTATCTTGTTGAACCCTCATTGCATACTCCTTAATTATTAAATTGTGTAAGTCTTGCGAGTATCTTTTATACACATGTTCCTTTTTAAAATAAGTTGCAGGTGAGACGGGAGTTGTGTTTGGCCACTTCTACCCCGCCGATTTCGGTGCGGGGGAGGAGTGGTCGTTGTGGCCTTGATGGTGTCCTTGAGCAAGACACTATTATTTTATTGCGCTTTTATCAAGTTGATCCACTGCGTAGTCATTTCTTTTGGGAGAGCATGATAAACACTAAACCTTAAGTTGTTGTTGAACCTTTAATTTCAGATTTGAACCCTCCTATGTTGAACTTGAAATGTTTAATTATCGAACCTTTGAAATGCTTAAAAAATACTCTTTGTGGTTCATCGGCAATATATGTGATTGTAGACGGTATGTGTGTATGCTTGATCTTAGGCATACGGTGGAGCACATACCAGGACTACCAGATTTGATATTATTTTTAGCGAACGACGTGTCGGTTGTTCATATCTTTAGATATGGGTTAACACGTGGCATGCTCTCGGGTGAACGCGTGTTAGCTCTTATTTTATTAATAATGACCGGCGGTTTGCTTAAAATGGTACTAAATTGGGCGGTTCTTACGTAGGTAAGTCAAGTCTGTCGCGATGCTGCGGACCCTAACTATGTGATTAATAAGTGTTCAGCCAGTGGCCAATTATGGTGTCATCATGATGCGTTGCAGCACGCTAGCTGGAGGTATGGGGCAAGTTCCTTTGACCTGCGGTTCTGTAATGAATCCTGGGCATCTGGACTGATGATTCTATTTATTTTTTACGAGTGCTTTTCGCAAGTGCTTCGTGCGTTTGAGTGCAGTGCATACATGATACAGCTGAACTATCAAGAAGCAGCTTCCATTGGTAGTTATATTGGAAAAACGTTTGGTACTGTTAAGGAACGTTAATATTGCACTTTCACACGTTTATATTGCATTTTATTCTCTCACCATAAGGATCTTCGATTTGTACGTAGTTTGGTACAGTTATGTGTTCCCCCCTAATTTATCACCTTTTCACTAATAACCCAATGTCCCAATCTAGCTGTACCACTTATTGTGTGCGTTCATAGAGAATGCTCCATGATTTAACTTTTGGTTACTAGCTATCTGCTGCCAACCAACAGTATCTAGCTAGGTTGTGCATTGCTAATCAGTTCGCACTGTAGCAGGTATCCAGTTTGACGCGACGCCCGTTTGCCGGTCCTCTAGCGTGCCAACAGTTCAGAAGAGTTTGATTCTTCCAACAGGTAGAGTATGGTACTGGAAAGTGGATCATGTTTGTATATGATGAAGAAGAAATTGAACTGGTGTAATTTTCTAGTTTTAATCTTCTGCCATGTTTTTTACTCTCAAAGGTAAGCAACACATCGTATATTCCTAATCATCTTATGGGGTCCTCTCACAGGCTGCACTGATGTTACTTAATCGACGAGGTACCAGTATATACTGATGATGATGCCCCTCGATTTGATGATTCACCAGATGATGTGGACTCATCAGCAGATTGTAACCTGTTCTAGTTTGAAGTCATATAGGCTCATAGCTGAGAAATACTCCACACCTCCAGCCTTCCAGAGAACGGTAGGGACTAGGTTGCTGTAGAGACACACTGTTCCATTCGTGACGTCTCGTACTTATCTCTTCAATGAGAGCTGCCCTACTCATCTTCAGAGTTCTTCCTTTGTGAACGCTCTTGACAGTTAACAGCTGTGTCTGTGCAGTGTTTCATCTCTTATTAGGCATGTTTTTTCTGATCAAATAATCCGTCTGATATTGTCTATTAGATTACCGAAAAAGCTGCATACAAATCATGATGCACATTATGTACTTAGGATTATTATCAGATGGCAGCTATGGTCTTATATATAAACAGGAAAATTTGGATACATATATACACAGCGCAATATATATATGTTACTACTTGTAGTATGAACCTGCCGTTCCATATAGTAAGTTTGCATTTTGCAGGCAGAACCAGTGGAACGTGGATTATATTAATTAACACCAGCATCAATGTAATATATATGTAACAAACATAAACGATACAAAGTTATGTTACATTGCTGAAACAAACTTCGTGTTAGTTGCATTCAACTAATCGAGATTTTCAATTGTTGCAAGACACTATACTGGTGCTGTGAAAAATTCTATACCGTCCTACTTTCTATACGGCTTCGGCAGGACTATACCAAAAAGATCTACTTAAAACATATAAAATGTATGTCATTTTTGTTTGAAATTTGTGAAATAGTTAAAACGAAAGAGGGTTGGTAAAACTAAATAATCGAATATGATGGGGGACTCGACAATCCCATTGGGCTTGGTCGGACGGGTCTAGGACATGGACTGGAAATTATAATAGGCTGAACATAGGTATGAGAAATGTGAGGTACAGTGTCGGCTTCCAATTCCGACGAAAATCGTCCAACTAATTTCCGATGCCGACTTTGACATGCCCAGGTCTGAAGCTTTTAGACCCAATTGACTCATCACATGTACATATACTTATCTCTCTCTAACACATGCATGCACGTCTATCTCTACAAACATTCGCCTACCCGATCATGACATCAACTTTATTGCCTGCCTGCTGCTACCTCAGCCAATGGCGTCTTCGCCAGCTTGCCTCCATGCCCGCCACTTATGCTGGCCGATTTGTCGCCACAACCATTCCTTAAATCTGTCGACAACCAACTCCAATATAACGAGCCGTTTTTTTGTCTGAGGTGAGTTTTCAAATATTCAAATTTATTTCTTAGTTCATATGTACTCCCTCCGTCCAATAAAAATGCAATCTTAACTTTTGAAGAAGAAAAATACCACAAAGAATGTAATTTTAGAAATTAGATCTTAACTAACTGCCTAATTAAGTGGTCATATTTAATTTACATGCCAAAATGAACTGCATATGGAAACTAAAATTGCACTCTTTACGCGGAAGGATCGCTTAGTATACTTATTATGAGCTCTCTCTCTAGCATATTCTTCATACTCTTGCAATTTAGTTTGTTCAGGTTAATAAAGGGGGTGTTTGGTTCCTGAGAGCTAAACTTTAACCTTGTCACATTAAAAAGAATCTTATCATTTAGAAGTATTAAATAAAATCTAATTATAAAACTAATTGCAGAACTCCTGGGCTAATTCGCGAGACGAATCTAATGAGGTATATTAATTTATAATTAGCGGATGGTTACTGTAGCATTACCATTGCAAATTATGGATTAATTAGGTTCATTAAATTCTTCTCGCGAATTAGCACCCATCTGTGAAAAAGTTTTTTTAGGCAAATTTTATTTAATACGTTTAAATGACAAGATTCTTTTTGATGTGATGGAGCTAAAGTTTAGCCCCTGGAACCAAACAAGTCCAAACTATAGCAGTTCACGGAAAATATATGTGTCTTGTTGAGTTCTAACTGAACAAATCAGACCAAGTTCTTTTTTTGAAACTAAGAATGCCCTTTGGTAAAGCTCAAGCTGGATAATTTTAACCCCTACTATATATTCCCAAATAAAAGGAATTTTCCACTCAAAAAAATAAAAGGAATTTTAACCCCTCTGCTCTCTCGGTCTCTCTCTCCCGTAGTCCCGACGCTCCCGTGTCGCGTTCCGTTCGGGGTTCGGCCATCGCAATTCGCAAAAATTCCCCACCTCCCGGCCCTCTTCAGTCGAGCCTAACCCCTGAGCAGAGCGCAGAGCTCGAACCTAGCACGAGCGGCCGCCGCACCGCTCCCCCCCAATGGCGTCCCTCTTCAAGGTACGGATCCCCGAAACCCTAACTGCCCTCGGCCCCGGTTCCCCTCGCGCCGCCGCGCTCACGCGTCTCCACCCGGCTTCCTGCAGGACCCGAACAAGCTGTCGGCGTACAGGGACCGGCGGTTTCCGGGGACGCAGGAGGAGTACGAGGCGGCGCTGCAGGCGTCGACGACGGTGTACATCGGGAACATGTCCTTCTACACCACGGAGGAGCAGGCCTACGAGCTCTTCTCCCGCGCCGGCGAGATCAAGAAGATCATCATGGGGCTCGACAAGAACTCCAAGACCCCCTGCGGCTTCTGCTTTGTACTGTGCGCGTCTCTTCCCCCCTTCCTTGATACCTTGCGTTTCATTTCCTCTCTGTTCCTGTGCTGGAGCCTGGATGATTGGATTCGCTGCTATACTGCAATTTAGGGACCAAAGACCTCGCCCTAGTTTTTTTAGAACTGAAGATTGCCCCAGTTGTTCTGTCTAGATGTTGGATGCAATTCGATTATCGTAGATGACTTTCTAGTTCTGTTTATGTATTGATTTGATTCTTCAGTGTAATAATGTGAGCTGCTCACTGGTGGGTGGTTATAGGACAGTGTCTTATGGAATTTTAGAGCCCTCAGGAACGTGTGAGATGTCCTAGAACAGGTGCAGGGAAGTGTGCTATGCCATAGGATGTTGCAATAGGTTTAATGGAGCTCAGGTGCAGCTCGTCTGCTGGGGTTGAATATTGCGTGCTTGGTTCTCGATGACATATTTGCGTATATACAATGGTGTCAAAAAAAATGTTCTTTCATTACCTGTTAATTGTTTGCTTGTTTTGATGTACTCTGTTTAGTGCAGTGTCAACTTGTGCATTGTGTAGGTACAGTGTGATTTACTTTATTCATTTTTTATGTGATGGGATTTAGACATATGTTGTGCAGAACTAGTGACTTTCGGTGGCTATTTGGTATGTATACTGGTGTTTGTGTCACAGCTATTTTCTTTGCTGGGATGTGAGTTCATGGACACTGATACATAGCTAGATCTGTTCCCTGTATGTGTAAATTTTCCTTAAGATTTGATTGGGTTGTTGCAATGGTGTTTGATGGCTTAGTGTGAGGTAACAAGGGTTATGACAAGGAATATGGCATTATGTATATTGAAATCTTGTTAGACTGCTCATATCTGGGATGTGAGGTAACATTTTTTCTCTGTTGCAAAGTCTTATCTTTTTTGTTTCCATGTTAGTTTGATGTTGTTGATGAGTATCACTCTATTTTCATAGAATGAATTATGGATTTGTCTTTAACTGAAGACTAGTTTATTGAACATACAATGAAAACTGTAATGTTTGGAGCAGTACTTCAGTCTGCCTTGTTCTGGATAAACTAACTGTCCTGTTAGGTTCCTAGAAGTAACACATCATCGGCCATCATCCATCAATTTGACATCGTATATGCATGTATTTCATATCTATGTACTGCAAGTGATCTGTTTGGAATACCACATTTGTCTAGTTTGATTGTTTGAGTCAGCTGTGATGTTCCCAGTTATATTTGTTATGGTCATGCTTATCCTATACATTTCCATCGTCGCTTTCCAGGTACTACTCCAGGGAGGATGCTGAAGATGCTGTCAAATATATTAGCGGAACAATGCTTGATGATCGTCCAATCCGTGTTGATTTTGATTGGGGCTTTGAAGAAGGCAGGCAGTGGGGCCGTGGACGGAGTGGCGGTCAAGTATTGCCTTGATCTTATTAGTAACAAAAAATGTATATATGACCTTCTACATGCTTTATGCTGATATTGTTTGTTTCTTTCATAGGTCAGAGATGAGTACCGTACAGATTATGATCCAGATATCCTTTGATACTATTCAATTACAGTTTACTCCATTCTTCAATTCTTATTTGGCCTATATTATGTCATATTGATATCAGTAGATTTACCCATTGATTTCCCCCCTAAATTTAGCCATAAAACTACACATTGTGCGGTACCTTTATTTTTTTCTTACTGGTGCAATATGGTGTACCTTTACACATCCCCTTTTTTTCAACAACTTTGCTCAAGTATTCCCAAGCTTCCTTAATGAATCAAACGAAGAGGTGGTTATGGTAAGATGGTTCAGAAGGAGCTAGAAGCACAAAGAGAGTTGGTTGACTATGGTGGATCTTTTCAACCAAATGCACCACCACCATGTAAGTTTGGTGGAATTTCGGAAACAGTCTTACTGCTTTGCTTGAATCAACATGGAATGTTTGCTGGAATATCTGAAATAGTTTTGCTGCTTTCTATTCTGTTAGTTATGTCATCTTACTGTTGCATAGCTTTCTTTAGATGGTCCAGTCTCTCTATTTTATCGTAAGTGACATCCAATGGTTAGCCACTGTAACCATTTTCTGTTTATATTGCTCATTAACAAAGAAATGTGATGTGTTGTGTGCTTTCGCAAGTTGGGGTGTTTGTTTTCTTGCTCTCAGGAGCATGTGTGATGATTCAATCCTGTCCGGATGTTCTGCAATAGTTCTGATCCTTAGTTGGCTAGTCGTGGCAAATTATGTAGATTTTCTCAATGTATTCCTATTTTTAAATAGGGTTTAACCTGAGCATAAATGCATTTACATAAAGTTGCCATATTTTTGTTTCAATGTGCAGATGAGAGAAGTGAACGCAAGAGAGGATATGGAGACTCTTACAGGAATGACAGAGGAGGTAACAGATCATATTTATTTTCTTGTGTGTTTATTTAGTCAACCTAACTTACGATTGTCACCAGATTACCAACGGAAACGCTACCGGAATGATGATCGATCTGCTGTGCCAGAGGGGTCCAGGAGAGCGCCTGACTCTGATCAAGCGGTACTAGCAATGCTGCTCCTCTTTTTTATTATCCAATGTCTTACCCCCTTGGTCTGCCTTCGTGAACCTGAGATATTGACAAAGCACTCCCGGGTTCATTTACAGGAGAAGAATCCTAGGTTCCGAGAGAAAGGTGACTCTGATGAGGAAGATGACGACTATGACAAGAGGTGACGTCGCTAAACCAGTGGAACAATTGTTGCCTGTCTGCAGTTGATCTGATGCCCAATTACTGCTGAAGAATCCACAAAATGCAGCCGTATCTGATTCACCTTGCTGTACAACAGACTATGACTTCTCCTTGTTGGCCCGTTCCTCCGTCTCGTGCCCTTACCATCTGTTAATCAGCATTTGCGTAGGTTTTGCATGGGGATGTTGGTGATTCGAGTACGAGATTCTGTGCTAACCGTTTAATGACACTGAAACCAAAAGATGTTAGCACTAATTTGTTACCCAACCCTTGAATTGTTGTCGCTTCCGTGTTGCGTCAAGTGGAGTCAGCTTTCACATTACCTCTTTTGTTGCCCTGTGCTCGCGCTTCAGCCAGTCTCGCCGTCTCCCCGGACAGAAACTGGTTCATGATCAAGAAGTAGGTCGTGGTAGCCGGACGGCTGCGCCGGCCAGCACAACGCACGACCTCCTTGCTCCATCATCGGCAACAGGACTCCCCGGCCACCTCCACTGTGATCGCCACCGCCTTGCTGGCGCTCCAGGCGGATAGGGTGCACAGGCCAACGAAAAACACGAAAACCGTATGCCTAGCCTTGAACTGTGGACGGCAGAGGCCACCGTAGCCTGTAGTACTATGACACATACATGGTTTGTTGGTATCAAAAAGGAATTTACATCATGAGACAAATTTGATTTGAGTAAAATCACACCGAAATTCAAAATTGCCAGCTGCAATTTCGAATTTATTCTTAATTTCGCATGATCGAAGCGACATCCTCCCCACCAGAAACTGCACGCTGCTAAAGAACGGGGCCCGTGCTTCGACCACGGTATGCGTCAGCTAGGCTGATGAGAGCCCGAGACGGCGTCGTCGTCCGCGCTCGGGGCCTCGTCGCCGTAATCCTCCTCGGTGTCGCCGTCCTCCTCCCCGCTACACCAGTAGTCGTACACCACCGGCACCGGCGCGCGGCAGAAAGGGCACGATCGCTTCACGGACGTCCAGCGGTCGAGGCAGCTGCGGTGGAACGTGTGGCCGCACGGCGGGATCACGGACGTGGCGGCGCCCACCACGTACTCCGCGTAGCAGATGGCGCACTCCCCAGTGGCCACGCCGTCCGGGACCTCCCCGCCCCCGCCCCCGCCCCCGTCCGCGGCGATGCTCCCGGGCGCGCAGGCATCCACGGAGATCGCCACCGCCCTGAAGAAGGTGTTGGTGGCGCTGCGGGCGGACAGGCGGACGAAGTCGTGCACGCTGGGCGCGCACTCCGGCGGCAGCCCCGCGGCCGCCACCATCTCCGCCACCCGCCGGAGCTGGCTGAAGAGGATGAAGTCGCCGCTGTCGCACTCGAAGCGGCCGGCCAGCTGGGCCGGCGGCGGCAGGCTCTTGACGAAGTCGATCGTGACGGGCGGCATGCGGTCCTCGCCCGGGCGGCAGTCGATGACGGTGTTGAAGCGAAGCGCCACGCCGGGGCACGGCAGCGCGACGTCCGAGATGCACTGGGAGTAGCCGCCGTCGGGGCCGTCGACGTGGGCGTAGCGAGGAGACATGGCGTCTCGCGTTGCTCCGCGCGCGCGACACGATCTCGATGGAGCAGTATGGGGTACAAACAAGGAGGTCCACGTTACATAGACCGGCCGGGGTGCCCGGGTAGCGTAGGTGATTCCGATCCGGGGTTCTGGTCCGATGAGAAGTCGAGTCCGAGGTGTTGCTGCCAGCCGACACACACTCCGCTGTCCCCGGCGCGTCGACTCGGTACGGGCTCGGGGCTCGCGACCTGCCTGGCGGCTGGAAGACATCACTTCACAGCCGGAGGGGCACCAGCAACAAACCAAGCGGCCCAGATCGCAAATTCGCGCAGGACACAGAGATGACCTCATACACAATCGGCCACGAGTCTGTAACCATATTCCTTGACATGAATCACTCAAGAACAGATCAGGGTGCCAAAGTAATTTTGATACAAGGTATAGAAAGTGACTGCACATCGCTTCAACAGCAACCATACACCAGACTTTGTAAACGAAGATTCAGGCACTGTCACTGCCTCAGTGCCTCACTGGGGCGCCCTGTAGGGAACTATCAGCTGCGACAGCCAAGCGATCAGGAGAGCGGCTTCGCACGGGTGGCAGGGTCTTCCTTTTGCTCGACCCACATCATGAAAACGTAACCAAGACACCACAGCAGCACGTACTGGAGTGGGACCCAGCACAGGAGCGCGACGAGGCTGAGCATGCTCCCGACATACTGCGGGTCCTTGATGTAGCCAAAGGGAAACTCTGTCACCCATGGGATCTTCTTCCCGAATCGAACGCCGTAGTAGGTGCCAGACTCACCAAGCAGCTGGTACACCCTGAAAAGAAACAAAAGGTTTCAGGGGACAAGAGCAATTAACCGTGCATCCTTTGTATGATGAGGTCTGTAAAGTTTTAGTAACAACGCCAGCAACAAATGGTTGCTAGGTAACCAGATATTCAACACATTTGGGCCAATCTGGGAACATAGCAGAACATACCACATATGTAAATAAGGATGCGCTGTGAACTCTCACACGCCCTCACACTTGTAGAATAGAGCAGGCCAACAATCACACTACTATACTCATACGGTACAGTCATATCGAAGAGTGACAAAATATATGTGTATAAAGTGATCAGGGTATCCTTTGCGGTAGTTCAAACAGCAAGATTTTCTGCTAATTGGTTACCATTATGTAACTAATCATATGGCTGAAATTCTGTTTCATCTTTGTTGCCATTAGCCAGCCACCTATTCTACTACTTCTGTGACCATGATGGCCAGACCCATGAGCTTTGCAAGCATAAACATCTACTAGTGCCCAATCCCTGGTGCTATCCACCTCTGACCTAATCATTTAATCATTGACTTCAGTGCCGCCGCACACCATCACCACTATCCAGCTTGTGTGTGCTCAGTACAGCAAAGTATGTGATTTCATCTGTATTCTATCAAAAAGATTTCATCTTACTAAATCATCAGTGGCAATTTAAACTTCAGGCCAGCGATTTTCACTTGTCCTGAAATCACCAAGCAACGAATCCAACTGATATTACACATACCCTACTACATCCACTCACATTTTATAAGGAGTTAGGGCTTGTGCCCGTGTCTAGCCAAGCCACCTAATTCTATTAGTTCTGTGACCTGAGTGGCCGCATCTTTGGTACTATGCAGTATCTACCTCTATCCTGATTGTTCACCTCAGCACTACAAGCAGAGGATGTGATCCTGCTGGTATCCTAACCATCATTTCTACTTAAATCAGCAGTGACAATGGAACTTCAGGGCAAGGATTGGTGGGCATTAACGTCCTTCTTACATCGTTCAATGAGCATGAAAACATTATTTCACATGTTTAGTATGAACTTAGTTGCTGTTTTTACTGGTATACCTAAACCCATGACTGGTAAAGGAAGCACATGATAATATGATATAGTTTGCCTACCCAATTTTCTATCAATTCATTTGTGGTTAGTTAAATCAAATATACCAGTGTTTAATCACCTGATGAAATTCTGCAGTACTAAATTGACAGAGAGATTTACAGCTTGCAAGATCAGCCTGAAGTAATAGATTATACCCCAGCTAGTGACCTCCAACTCCTACAACTAAAAACCATAGAAATGCTACACCCAGCTTTTTTTTTAAGAGACTACACCCAGCTTGATTCACCCATGGTGAACCACAAAGTTCAGCTCCGATCTATCATTCTGAATTTCTTGATAGCCACCAGCTCCCTTCATATCATCAACTATCTAGTAGTCCCAACAGTTAGTAATTCAGTCAGCACAGATGACGACAATGTAGTGATTCCGAATAGCATGCGCCTTTGCATAAAACGGAAACTGCTGCAACACCGTAGAGATTCCAAAATCCTGCAGCTACAGCTTAACGCGGGATGGATCGTGTACGGCGCCTCGCTAGCTGGGAACGGCACACGGCAAGGCAGCAGGAGAGGAGACGAACCGGTTACTCACTTGAAATTGAGGTACTGGCCGACGGCGAGGAGGACGGGGCAGTAGAGCGGCGGGGGCCAGGAGAAGGAGGCCACGGAGGCGAGGGCCAGGAGCTGCAGCGCCTTGAGGGCGTGGGAGACCTGCGCCATGGGGCGGCACGGGTCGGCGCTGCGGCCGCACAGGTCCGCCCACCTCTGCGGGTGGGTCCACAGCGCGTAGTAGAACGGGAACGGCAGCAGCACGCCCGCGGCCGCCGCCGCGGCCGCCATGGAGACCATCTCGCTGGGGCGCAGCGAGCGACGGGGGGTCGGGGATTGAGGCGCGGGGGCTTGAGCAGGCAAGGTGCTCGACGGTTTTGCCCGAAGGGGAGGGGGTTTGCAGTGTAGAGTATTTTTCTATTTGCAGTATGGGAGTACACGGGGAGAGGCGATCTGGGAGTGGCAACCGGAGATGCATGCGTTCAGCAATGGGCAATTTCCCTGCGGTAGGCGTGTAGCGATGGAGATATTTTTGTGGTTGAAGTGAGAACATTTTAAGATGAATGGCAACATTTTTGTGGATGTTACATAAGTTTTGTTTTTTGCTTGAGAAACAGGATGTTGCATAAGAATTAGTTCGATATTCAAGGGGGACCGGATCCGAGTGATGGTGCAAGCAGTAGCTTGGGAACCGGCGGCTAGGGATGGCATGCTGTATGGTCCAGTACCAGGCAACAAATTTACATCAGAACGTGAAACCAAATTGAAGGCATAATTTAGCAAAGTCATCTCTGCGAGTACTTTAAACAATCAGTACATCGCAGGGGGTAAACTGACTATAAGCACAAAACCAATTAACGGTCAGGAGTTTGAACTTTTACTCGTTTTAACCTGATGTTACCATGACAAAGTACCAGTACCATTCCAATAATTTACTAGTGAATTGAGAGATTGATACTAGGAAATAAATTACCAAACAACTCAAAACCACAAACCTGCAACATGATGTAGCCTCATATCACAATAATTGCAAACATCCAACAACAAAACTCAAATGCAGAACTTGAACATTGCAAATTCCCATCATCAGTACCAGTTCACAAGCAGAAAAAGGGTACTCAGGCTTAGCTATGCGGTTCTGTCCAAACAGATAAGACCTAGCCCACCAAAACTCAGAAACCGCAACACACTGGCACACAAATCTACAAAATTTAGATGATGCCAATCTTGTTGGCCACATCAAGAGCGTCATAGTCTGGTGTAAGCTTCACGTAAGCCTTCTTCTTGCCATCAGGCCTATGAAACAAGAAATGGATCAGATTATCAGTCAAGACACAGCAACTGGGAATCTCGCAAAAGATGCAAGTCAGATAAATTACCTGATCAGAGTGTTGACCTTCTTCGCCTGGATGTCATACATCTTCTTAACGGCTGCCTTGATCTTCTTCTTGTCCGCCTTGAGGTCAACGATGAAGACAAGGGTGTTGTTGTCTTCAATCTTCTTCATCGCAGACTCGGTCGTAAGGGGGTATTTGAGGATTTGGTACTGATCAAGCTTGTTCCTCCCAGGTGCACTGACTCTTGGGTACTTGGGGTCCCTTGGCTTCTTGAAGGTCTTCGGCCGGTGAAACGTCACAGATGTGCGGATCTTCTTGGCCTTCCTCTTGGTGGATCCAGACTTAACAGCCTTGGCAACCTTCAAGGCTTGAGCCTTGCTATCAGCCTTCTTAGGGGGAGCTAGACAATTAAAAAACAAAAGATGAGATGTTTCAGAATAGAAGAGCGGATGCATCTCATAGTAATAAGCAAAGCATTCAGCAAACAAAGAAAAATAGAGGGCACTATAGTATCAAGAACTGCACGTACAAAAAATATTGCAGTATTCCAAGCACATTGCCAGAAGCATAAAATAAACAGTAAAGGGTATGCTTTTATCAGTAGTAGGAACTTAAAAAAGTAGGATGACAATGAACTTATGCTACTGAGCACCAAATTTAAATTGCAACTACATAATTAAGATAGCAGATCATTTTCAAGTAAAAAAATGTGACTGACTCATATGTAGTAGTTAGAACACAATGACAGAACATTAAGTTCAGACAATAACGAAGGCCAAAAAATTTCTCTACCTTTAGGCGCCATTGCAGTTTCTCAACAGGGCAGGTTGCTCAACCTGCACAAGGGGGAACCAGGGAGAAATTTAAGAAACGAAAACAAGCAAAAGATTGCACCATTAAATATTAGCAGATGAGGAATATGAACTAACTAATGAAAACTAGTAAAACATAGGTTTCTATAATAATAAAGCCTATTCGACAAAAACTTTGCTCATAAGTATAAAAGATAACTACATCCACCAGTAAATGATGTAAAAAAGACGGAACAAACTATTTCAGATTTCTGACCAGTTCATACTAAACAGTGTGCAAGTAAATCAAGGTCTAAACAAATTTTCCTCCCTTGCAGTCTGTAAATGCAATGCAATGGCTAACAAAACTTATATGTAATATAAACAGAAGCACGAACTTGCATACAGAAAAACTTAAGCTAACCATGGAAGGCAGAAGATTAGCCACTAGTCCATTCGCAAATGAATGATGGTGAGATAGGTCCTAGAATTGTGAAAAAAATAATACCACCCCCAAGTCTAGCGATCAAGTAACCAGTTGAGAATAGCAGAAATTCCCATGGTCAACTGAGAGAAATAAGGGAACTCTCTAGGCGACACAGTCAATATGCGATTCAGCTAAACAGAAACAGAACCACGCAGAGATCTAGCAGCAACTGCAAGCACAAATGCATAATCTCTAACAGTGATGGGCAATAAATCCACGGAGACCATGTATAGACTACTACTGCTAAGATTTCACAGATCAAAGCGAAGGAAGACGTGGAATGTGACGATGAAGGAGACGGGGAACCGAAGGAGGCGGCGGACGTGAGTACCTTACCTGCTGGGAGATGCGGAGCGACACCGGCGGACTAGAGAAACCCTAGCGGCTGCGGTTTTGCTTTTATAGAGCGTGTGGTGGGCTAGTGGCGCGGGCGAGCCGGGCTGAGCCGATATGGGCTTTAGGCCCACATATGGGGACGGCTGGCATTCTTCGTGGGCTGAGCTGCGCACACAGCTTAGAATTGATATTGGTGAGACCACTGACCAGATTTCCGTTCATTCACTCCACTCCCCAAAAAGAAAAAAAAAATCCCATGTGCCATGTGCTGTGTCTTGCTGAGCTACTATACGCGATCAGGAGGTTTAAATACGAAGCATGTTTCTTGGTTAGGAAATTGAAAGCTTAGCTGTGAGATTTTCGTTCAAACTTCTCGTGCTGCTATATCAGACATGGACATACGGTGCCGTTCCGGCGTACACAAGCTCAACCTTGCGAAAGTAATGAAACGTTGCAGCAAATATCTTGGAATTCAGATATTGCAAGATCCATCACAAATCTGAGCTAATTTACTCCTTAAAATATCATGTTTTTGCATCAATGAATCAAGAAAGTTCCTCTGTAAGAACATAACATCGAGTCATCAACCACGGCCGGTGGAAACACAAATTTGTGGCAATACCAACACCTCATGTCAGCAGCAGGAAGGAACAGCACATTTGCGGGCCTAACTCTAGCTTGAACAAATTGGTACTATCATGTTGCCTGCTTGGCACAATCCAGAAAAGCATCAAAATTTCTGGACCTGTTCTTGTTGTTCCACAGATTAACTTCCACTACTCCGCATCGCCATCGTCCTCAACATCTTCAACCTTTTGAGGTGCCACACTATCTTCAACCTCTGTAGGGTCATCCTCCCCAGACTTTTCAGGGCCTCGTCCTGCAGACACCTTTACCATTGCCGGGCGAAGTAGTCTTTCCCCAAGTTTGAAACCCTTTCGGAATTCCTGGAGGATGATCCCCTCTTCATACTCCGTTGATTCTTCTCTCACGATAGCCTCATGAAGCTGAAATGCAAGGTGCAAAAGAAATCATCTTTCAGGATAATTTGTATTTGGAAATCATCAGATGGACAAAGAAGCCTATAGATATTTTGTATTTCTGTTGCAGAAGTCAAATAGTCGATAGACACTACCACCTGATTACACTGAACTATTATCCAAGTGTAATATGGTTTTAAGTGGAAATGCCAATGTTAGGATTTTATCTAGAGGACTAACTTACCATAGGATCAAATGGTTTGCCAACAGTTTCAACGTCTTCAACACCCAATGAATTCAGAATCTCAATAAATTGCTTATAAATGCTCTGGTAGCTATTATTTATTTTCTCCTCTCCCTCTGTTTCCACCTTTATTTGTGATTTTGCTCTTTCAAAGTTGTCAAGAACAGGCAAAAAGCTCTCTATAAGTTCCCCTTGCACATTTGACATCATGTTAAGCTTCTCATTTTCTGTCCTTTTCCTGAAATTATCGAAATCAGCACTAATCCTCAAGATACGTTCTCGTTGAGTTGCCAGTTCTGCATCTAAAACAGTGATTTTGTTCATAAGGGAGTTTTTCTCATCCTCGATAGAAAGTAAAAAGGCCTCTATCTCAGCAACTTTTGCTTCATCATCATTAATCAGAGCTTCTTTGTATGACTGCAAGGCTGTCACAATAATAGATGAAGTTTCATCTGCGCTCCCAGCACCATCATCTGCAGCACTATCTCCAGTAACTTCAGTTTCTGAATCCTCCTGCACCATCAAAAATAGATTCATTCATTAGTAAAAGCTCAAACATCATATAGTCAAACTGTCAGTGCATGGATGTGGATATAGTTGCAATAAAATCAACATCTTTAGCTTGTATAAAAGCATTCACAGTAATATCAATTGCACTAATGTCATCTCTGGAGAATTTTCCAACCTAACATAAGAAAAGGTTATCTTTTCAATTACGTAAAATGCACAAAAGAGTTTTTGCATTAAAAAGTTTGCATCCCTGCACTACAGTACAGTCTACAATTTAACTATTGTACAATGTATTAAGCAAATCAGTACCTTACTGTAATAAAGCTAGAATGAAGGCTTCGATCTGTAAATTTTGAAAACCAAAAACCCTCTAACAGAATTGCAAGATAACAAATTGGTAATGTATTTAGTGAAATGCAACAAATCAATGTACTCAAGCAACTAAATTGTGCATTTTGCTATACCCAAACGACCAAACAAGAGACTAGCAGCTTGATGAATAAGTACGAGTGCATAGGCATCCAGGTGGGTGCGGCTATTGCCATTACACCATCAAATTGGTCGCATTACTTACTGAATCTCAATATTGATCGAACTTCATAATTTACATTTAGATTGCAGTGAGTATGAATTCAGAAGCCTATGGGCTTATGCGGAATATGAATGATAAACTAACATAACACAAATCTTATTATGTCTCCAACAAAAAAATAACCGATGTGGGAAACAAGACTATTTAATTTAAGTATCACAACTGTGCTACATTGCCAAATCAGGATCTTCTTGAGGGCCGCATAATAGTCGAATTTGACCTTCTAATCACTGATCATTTGATCAAGACTAGCCAGGATCAGGTAGTGGTCGTGAAAGAAGGCAAAATGGAACTGTTCAGACCACAAAAATAATCTACCAAATAGCATGTGTTGACAGGCTTCCGACTGAACATAAAACAATTCTGGAAGGAAGGCTCCACCCAATCCCCCTAATCACAGTGCTTATGTAGTTACTCCCTCCATCCCATGAAAAGTGCAATTCTAGATTTTTTCAGACAGATTAGTGGTGGCGTGAAAAGACTCTCATGCCCTCATTTATTTGTCATATGAGGTTAGTTTTGACATGCAAATCAAATATGACCACTTAATTAGGCAGGTAGTTGAGATCCAATTTCTAGGATTGCACTCTTTGTGGGATTTTTTTTAAACGTAGAATTGCACTTTTCATGGCTGGAGGGAGTATGTATCTCCAGTCACAAATCAAAACATAGGGGGAGAAACGGATAGCTTGTATACAAATTGCATGAACAGTCTAGGTACCTAAACAGTAATGTATAATAATGTAAGGGCACACAATTAGTCCTCAGATGCCAATGCAAAGCAGTTGCTGATTATATCATTGCTAGACAGATAAGATGCAAACTTTGGGTGCCCACCGAATGGACAATACGTTGTTAAAATTCATATGTCCTTTTTCAATTTCATACAGGAAGCTAACGATATCCGAAATCTAACAGCTATTCTTCACAACTAAACTAACCACACAAGGGAACGACGGAGGTTACAGCAGCTACAGGCTGGAACACATCCCCTCACCTGCGTCGCCGTCTGGGCCGCCTCATCGGCCTCGGTGGCGCCCAGGCGCCGGAGCCGGGCCCCGGCGCGACCGAGGACGTGCGGAGCCTGCAGCAGCCGCGCCCGGAGCGGCCGTGCCGGAGCGCGGCGGGAGCAGGCGAGCGACAGGCACCGCCCGCGCGGCTCCCGCGCGGAAAGGGGCGACGACGGCGGGGGCGCGAGGGCGGCGGCCGTGCGGAGGAGGGCAGCCATGGGCGCGCGGTGCCGGGGGCGGGCGCGGGTGAGCCGGAGGGAGAGGGGTTTTGCTCGCGCTAGCTATCGGATGCGGGGGTGGAGGACGGCGGGGCAGGCACGAGATAACTCTCGCCTGCGGACGGATGGGGAAGGATCGAGACGGCTGGTTTGTGTTTTCTGGAAGTGAAGTGGCGACTATGGGCCTCTGCCGAGCCCAAAGGAACTCACGACAAACTGCACGTGAAATTGACTCACGACAAACTGCACGTGAAATTGAAAATAAAATAGATTTCAAATAGAAATGGAATTCGACGATCCGCAGCGGGTCGAGTTGTAAAAACCGATGTAGAGTCTGTGTCTGTTTAGTGGTTTGGCTATGACGTAGACCAGCCCAACACATTTAAAGTGCGGCTAGAAGTTACTTTTTAGAGTATTGGGATCAGGTCGCTAGGTTGGATCGTGCTTTTTTTTTAAGAAAATTGGATCATGCTTTTTTAAGAAAATTGGATCATGATTATAGATGGGGTTAATTGGCTAACTCGTTTTTATGTGGGTTCTTTTTTGCTATGATGAATTAAACTCAATCATATTAGTTATCTATCTTTTCAAACTATGCTGAGAAGCATCAAAACTGTTATCGTCTCCTCACATTTTAAAACTACAAGCACTAGACTCGTCATGCCGCCTTCTTCAATGGATCATAATCAATCTATACCTAATCTCTCTTTTTTAGGCAAAATATAGCAGCACACGTCAACCAAATGCTCTAAGTAGTTCCAGCGTATAAGTTTTAGGGGTGCTCTAAAGTGTTAGAGAAAGATTCTTTATTGCTTTACGTTAGAGAGTGGGGTGGGGTGGTATGAAGCACCATCTTAACTACGAAACTAAGTTTTGCACCGAGTACTTTAAATAAAATGATATTATTTATCCTTTAGTTGTCGTAGCTGCAAGAAAAATTAGATAGGAATGATTTTTAACTCAGCATGCTTAGCTACATGTTGGAGGACTTTGTTCCGGATAGCAACTGAATAACGTGTCCACCTTCATCAATTTTGAATCGAATATACGCTATACTTGATAGAAATCGTGAAATAGCCCACGTTTAGAACACAAGGAGAACATGTTGCTTTCCGAACCTGCCCTTAGCCCCTTACATGGGTGGGAGGCACCATGCCATATTAACGGCGGATAAAAGCAACCTATATAGGTGGGTTTTGGTAGCGTGTGGCCTTTTAAATCCATCACGCCAAAAAGGATTTGTCTCCAAACCAATAAAAAACGCCAAAGCTTGACACGCTGGCAATGGCCGGAGGCCATCAACATGATGGATACGACGGTGAGCTGGATGAACGTCGTGGCAGGTGCATAGTTCGAGCATTCGTGCCCACCGCCGCGCTCGGAGTTCGATTACTGTAGCAGCCTTCAAATGATCATGCCAGCCATGATGCGGAGCAATTAAAAAGTTTGGATAGCTTCAAATTGACCAACCCATGGGTGCACCGCGCGCTTTCTCGACCGTGTGGGGGTGTGGGTTTGGTGGCCAGACGGTACGAGCATGGCCGCGAGCCCGCGAGGCGCCGCGGGACCCACCCACCAACCCCCAACCGAGCAGGCACGGATAATCCGTGGTGAACTGACTACGAGGCAACGTGACGTGGGCTCGTGGCAGTGGCCAATCGCCGGTCGGCCGCCTCGTGGAGCCCACCGGTGTCACCAACTGCTTGCGACCAGCCACAGCCAGCAGGGGCACCAGACGCCCACCAATCATCCATCAACCGAACAGGCGAA
Source organism: Panicum miliaceum (assembly GCA_032594955.1). NCBI lineage: Eukaryota > Viridiplantae > Streptophyta > Magnoliopsida > Poales > Poaceae > Panicum > Panicum miliaceum. The sequence continues at coordinate 32,334,013 of CM064067.1, read as the reverse complement.
CATCGTGCCTTCGTGGTGTCCCTGGTGTTTGATCGGACGGTCAGCGACCTTCCCTCGAGCAGATCCCTAGCCCCCACACCGCAGCCGATGCATCAATTCCTAATCCTCATCTTCCTGTTGCCACCTGCCCACCTCGTCCACGGCTCCACGCAATGGGGTCCCAGGGTCATAATCTAGAGGGGACTTCCGCGACCAACCATCGCTGCAACTGTTCGTGGAAGAACTACCCGAGAAGGATAAGATGAAAGTGGAGAACGCGCTGCAGTCTGCAGAGATCTTCCTACTGCCGTGCCCTTGTCATGTAGTACAGCGTCTTCTCGATTCAAACTATTCGGCCGGCCTGTTTGGAATGCAGCAATTCGTCAACTGTTTGGAAAGAAGGTTCAATTCTGTGCAGGTTTGATAAGGATAGGTTCAGACTGTACTTTCAGGTTCCAACCTGCACGTGTAAAAAAATAACAAGAACAGAGATCCTTTCAAGCTGATTGATGGTTCATCTGGAACTCTCAGAATTGTACCACCGTCCTGCAATCCTGCACAGATTTTTATTCAAAAAAATAAAAGGATCAAGAGATAACTTAATTGACCTTATTAACCTGTATCATTAAGAACGGATTAAATTGTTCATCATACAATTTGTTCATCATACGGCACAAAACGTATACAACCCGCCCGAAAGGGAGCGGGCAGGAACGGAAAAAAAGTGTGCAGGAGCTATGTGTGCAATCAAAGAATCTTGCTGCAACCTAGTAAGATCACCCTCCCTGTCCTGTCCTGTGCGTCTCTCTAGCGCTTCTCTGCTTCCTTCCGCCGCGCCTGTGCTCACAGATGGCTTGGGTGTCGAGGCGATCAGAAGTCGTAGATGAGCTTCCGGAACTTCTCCATGTGCTCGGCCTGCAGCGAGATGGCCACGGACAGGCTGCCGTCGCGGTTGGCGCTGGGGAGCACGAACGCGAGCCCCTCGTACGCGATGCCGCCGGGGCCCATGAACACGGGCCGCCCCCACCCGAAGTCCGCGTCGTGGATGGGCAGCCGCACCCAGCTGGTGAGCCCCAGGTTGGGGCACCGGAACGTGTGCGCGCCGCGGACCAGCGCCGACAGGTCTGGCTGCAGCTCCAGGTAGTCCAGCGCCGACCGGCAGTACCCGTCGTCCATCCGGTCCAGCGCCGCCTGGATCACGGCCGCGCCCTCCGCGACACCGGCCGTCACCGTGCCGGCGTCCGCCAGCGGCGTCGCCGTGAAGATCACGTTGCCGAAGTAGCCCTCCGGGAGCGGCGGCTGCAGCCGCTGCCGCCCGTCCGTGGCGCAGTACAACTTGGTGGGCTGGTCCGCGGGGAGGCCGCGCGCCAGGGACGCGCACCGCCACACGTGCGCCGCCAGCACCGCGTACGTGCTGAACCGCGGCGCGCCCTCGCGCGCGGGGATCTGCGAGCGGAGTCGGCCGAGGTCGGCGCGGCTGAGCTTGAAGATGGCAACGGCGGTGGGCGGCGTCGCCGGTTTCGCAGTGAGGGGCGCCTGCGGCGGCTCGGACAGCATGGCGGGCGCCGGCTGGTACTCGACGTGCGGGTAGGCCGGGGTCGGCGGGTCACGCGCGCGGAGGAGGGAGCGGTCAATGTAGGGCATGACGGCGATTGGGACGCCGCGGCAGAGGTCCGCCCACGAGTTGATGAAGTGCAGGCCGGAGAAGCCGTCGGCGACGTGGTGCTGCATGCCCACGCCGATCGCGACACCACCGCATTTGAAATGTGTCACCTGGAGCAAAAAGCGCGCGCCAACTTCGGTTAGTTGCAGAAATGGCTTCATAATTTTTGAACTATAAGCAAAAGCAAGTCTTTGACTCGTCAGTGTTAAATTAAGAACACAATACGAGACTGAAAAACAAGGTCAATGCTCAATAGATGCCGGTAGGTAACTGAATGAGATAGGGGGCCGGTGATCCATCTTTTCTCTAGTAGAAAAGAAGATGGGAGCCTGAATGGCTAACAACAAATTAGCAGTGACACAGGACGCGGTCATCAACCACTGGCATTGAATATTGTTATTTACTTCTGTTTTTTATGGTAGAACAATCATCTCAGAAAGATACATCAAACTACCACATGACCATCATCGTACCAAACTGGATGGACTAGCAGATGCATTCATTTTTGGCACCTTGCAGCTCCAATCCAGTGTAACCACGAGGGCACCAGTTTCCATCACAGGTAACGACTTCACATTGAATACCAATGCTGGCTTACTGCATCCCCACACCCCAACAGTCCTAGAAGATCTAAGTTTTCCTTAGCCAATCTGAATGTTCCACGTACGGCTCCGCGGTGTGTTATCATGCTAACCGGTGTCAGCCATGTAATCATGGGTGTACAGCTAAGTATGACCAAACACGATAGCTAAGCAATATAACAAGCCAAGAGAGTTGCAGATCAGAACAGAAGAAGCCACCAAACGTTTGCTTGCTGTCCCAAAGAAAAGTCTAAAAAAAGACTCGTCTTTTTGGCGCTCCTGTTAGGCTATCATTTTCTTTGAATGATCAAGCAGTTGTGCATCCTAAGCAAAGAACACCCAGCACGCAACCAGCCAAACACACTTCGCCGGCGACGAAAGGAGCAGCCCACGCTGCTCATGGGTGTGGTTGCCGGGTCACATCACGTCAAGGTGCAAAGCTGCACCGTACCTGATGAGTCTGGTATGCATGTGTTACTAAGGTTCCATCATGTGCGCCGGTTACAAAAAAGTAGTTCGGTGCCGGGTATGCGTCCACCGGTTGAGAGAAAGCGAAAATCTACGAAATGGCAATTTGGTGGAGCCGGGATTGCCGTGAACGCAAAGCAGATAGATAGTAGAGTAAGCTATAGACCAGAGTATGCATACTCGAAATGGTAGCACATGGCTGCCACAATTGTTACTTCGCGGAGGCAAAACCCCGCAAAAGGACATCATATTTCGGCCTAACGACCCCAACCATGAAATGCGAGCTATCAGCAAAGTCATGTTAGAAATCGTCTGAGTAACTTATTGCCGTTTTCGTACTCGACCATTTGTACCCTGATGAGTTAATTTCTCTGCAAAGACCTACGAAAAGCGAGCTAATCTCTAGGTATTATGTCCGCGACCATGAAACAATAATTTTGGGTTTCCCATGGACATGTTGTAATGGCCCGTTTTCACTCTGCCAGCAATGTTCCCCGAAACTAGGCGCGCTGAATCGCTGATATTCTACAAAAGGTGTGAAATCAAAACATGAAACTCTCGTTCTCACCGACAGTTTAGCATAGTAGCGATTAAATGTGGCACGGCGGCGTGAGTCAACGCCCATCGTGACTCTGATTTCTTCAGAGACCTCTGCTTGCCAACGTGATCGGTGATCCTTACTGCAGGCTGCACTTGCTTCAGACAGCTCTGGTTGCATTTTTGTGTTGTTTTACGAACCCAGTGCTAGAGTAGAGGCTGTTTCTTTCGCAGATGTCGCAAGCTAAGGGCACTCGCTCGACGTCTTCCGGTGTTCCCACGGGATGGGCCGACGGGGAGTACAACTGGCACTACGGTGACGGCAGGCACGGCCGTCACACCCAGGCAGAGCAGCGTTCGAGGCTCGAGCAACGTCCCCACGCGCTCTGATGAGCATCGGCGCCCGCCCATGTGTCATCCTCGGCAGTTCGGCACCGGCAGAACGCGCACATGCCCCCGACCCAGCCAGACAAGCACCCAACATGGCAACAAGTATATGCGACGCGTCAGCCTACGTTGACCGAGACGTCGTGGGCTGCGGCCTGCGGGCACTACCGGCGAACCAGACAATAACCTCGATCCCCTCACGCAACCGCACCGCGGCAACAATCCTAGCGAAATGTAACAGCGAGCGAGGAGGGGGTCGATCGATCGGTTCGTTACCTGGAGCACGAGGAGCGGGAAGGCGGAGATGTCGTCGGTGTACTCGACGGTGGGGATGAGGCGCTTGAGCTCCATGGTGGGCGCGAAGTCGCCGAAGTCGTCGACGGTGGCGTCGGGCGCGTCCGCCTCCTGGAACAGCACCCCGCCGGCGTTGCAGTCGATCTCCACGCGCCCGTCCTCGTCGCGCGCCAGCCGCCCCGCCATCGGGTAGAAGGGCACCAGCGCCTCCGCCAGCGCGCGCCGCATCCGGGCGCCGTCGAAGAAGCTCCCGTCCGCGGCCGCCAGGTCGTTGCCCTCGCCGTCCCTGCGGCGGAAGAAGTAGACGCTGGGGGTGTGGAACCGGGGCACCACCAGGTCCGGGCCCGAGTTCCACAGCCGCCGCCGCGGCGTCTCCGCCGCCGGGTACACCATCTCCCACCCCCGCACCGTGATCTTCATCTGCACGCAAACCGAACCCCCGCACGCGTCATCAGCACACGATTCCTCCCCCCAAAACCCCGCCTCGGGAAGCACGGCGAACCAGAGCAAACGGAGGGAAGAAGAGTCGAATCCGGGGGACCTTACCTTGCTCGAGCGATCGGTCGAAGAACTCGGCGGATCTGGGACGCAAACCCAACGCGGCGGCAGCGCAGGACGCGGTGTAAAGCAGGCGGCGTTAGGTGGTGGTACTAGCTCTTGGTGGAGAGCTAGTGGGCTCGCGGGGGGTGGAGCGGCTTTTATAGCCGGGGAACCCGTGCGCGCAACCCGCTGCCCCCTTGCCGTCCGCCATGGTCCCCCGGGCGTTTGGTGGGATGGATGACCAACCGAGGTGGGGGTGGGGATTCGGCGGGGGAGGTGGCCGCGCGGGGGTCTGGTTGGCGTGGCAGGAGGGGGCTCGCTCGTCGGTGGACGCGGTCCACCCCACCGGACCCTGGACGCGGGGGCGGGGGCCGGTGATCTGCCCCGATCCGATGCGATCCCCACCGCATCAGCAGTGACATGGTGATGACAGCGTCCGAGGCTGTGCGCCGCGGAGCGCCTGCCATGAGGCGCGGACTTGGAAGTTGGAAGGAAGGGCGACCGCGAACGCGGCGGCTCGGGCGTCGGTGCGCGGCGCGACCTGGTCTGGGCGGCGAGGGGTGTGCATCGGGAGCGGCGACGCCGTCCGGGTCCAGTTCGTGAGCGTGGGAGATGCCTCGGTTAAGATACACTCCAAATTTCGATGGATCTTTCGCTGACATTTCTGATGAATGGCGTCTGAGGACGACGGCTTCAATGGCTGAATGGCGTGCGCGGACATGCGAATTCAGGCGATCGAGAAAATAATCAGATCGTTGCAATCTAGCTGTATAATATCGATGGAGGTGGTATGTTAGACCCGGCGCTTTGAGGTAATCTTGGCAGCCTCGCGCTCGCAGTCGTAGGTTCATACGATATCACTGTAGTACTTGACTTTAATACCATCGCAGCGCGTCGTGATGGTCGATGATTGCCACACCTGTGCATGTGATGCAAGTGAACGTGTACGGATTGAGCAACTAGCGCGAAAGCCGTTGCGCTCCCAAGTAAGGTTACTAAGGTGGCTAACAATGGTTGGTGGGGCGAGACTAATTCAAAAACAAAGCGATAGCAATATTCCCCCCGCGTGTCCGGCCGGGCGCCAGCTGCCGCCAGGACGGCTTCCGACGCCGCACCTGCCGCCTGGGTTCCTCATCCTCACAAGCACCTTTTCACTTGTCAGCCGTCTCAGGCCCCGACCAACATGCTTGTTTGCTGCTGCTGCTGCCACCACCTGCAAGATTCTTGTTTGCCGTGGCGGTTTGCTGCGGGAAGCAACCAAAGTCGGCACACGTTGGTTGATTGGTACAGGCTAGCGGACGCAACAGCAAAAATCAAGCGAGCAGCCTTCAGCACTGGCGCCCTGAGCTCGTGCTCCTCTCCTCCTCTCAATCCAAACCGTCGGGCTCACCGGGAGCGAGCGACGCGGCCAGGCGCGTAGGGCTTTTGCGAGCGCAGACCAAGCAAGCAGCCATTGCATTGCCACTTGCACACCACAGCTCTGGTTTTCCTTTCGCTCTCCGCTTCGAGGACACGGCCGTAAATCAGAGAGCGTTTGGTGCGGGAGAAATGGCAAGAGAAAGCGCATGCGGTGGCTCGCGGTGGGTCGGCGTGACCGTGCGAGGCGCAATCACCAGCAACCGCCGTCACAGGTTCACTGTAATTAAAACCAAACCTCCGACGGGGACAGTGCGTTTTTTTTCACACGAAAAGGCCCGGACGGATCGGCGGCGGGCGTGCCAATAAGTCAGGCGCCCTCCGCCGGCCTCTCGCGTAGCTGGAGCTACTCTTACTACGTTGGATCCGTGTCAGGGTGAGGTCACCGGCCCCATGCCGTCCACGCGCACGGTCATGGCGGTAGGTGGTAGACTGGTAGCGGCAACACTGGGAAAAAAATGGAGTCCTTGCCGCAGAAGCAGCAGAATGTGCGGCCAGATGCACGGAGGGGCTCGCGTCGCGTTTAATGGAGCGGCGGAAGAGAACGGCCGCGGCTGGTTCTGCTGTCAGTTGGTGCCCGTTCCTGGCGGCTGCTGCGGTGGCCGACGTTGGAGTGGAGGGGCGGCTCGGCTCGCCAGGCGGAAACGCACCCCTGCCGGCCGTGGCCGTTCGCCCACGCTTTGAGCACTGCTCTGCTCGGGCGCAGGATGGGGGTCATGGTGGCTTTCATGGATTCGGAAAGTGAACCCGTGGACCCAGGGTCGTCCGGCGCTGGAACGCCTGGCCTGGTACTGGGACATGATGGGAACGCCGAGTCGGCGTGTCGGGGCCGTGACGCCCAAATCCACGATTAGCCTTGGTGGCGCTGCTCGCGTTCAGCGTCCTTCCACTGATCCTGTGATCCACCGCGCAGGCTGCAGCCAGCCGTGCGAGCCTGCGCGCCTTCGCTCCTGCTGGGCCCATTCAGCCTCCGGAGCTAGTCGTTTTACGAACGCGTACCGGCACACGTTTTTGTTTCCGTTTCCTGTGCCACGCGAGTACTTTACAGCAGGGCACGGCTCATGCTGGTGGGGCCCTCATCCTGAAAGGGGAGAATGCTTCGAACAGCGGGAAAGGAGATTTGGGTTGATATGCTTAATTGTACAATTTGGCATATAGTGCTGCCCTTTTCTGCTTTTTTTCTAGTACGCCATCACACATTTTTGTTATGATCTTTCTTTTTCGGTTCTTCTAAGGGTTTTTTAATAGCCAGTTGACGTCGACAGAGAATAACAATGTGCCAAGCCATAGAATGGCAGAAATAACTTAGTTGGACGCGAGAAGATGAAGTATAAGGCCGGAGTTTGGTTTATCTCGACGTCTGCCATTGCTCGAGTATTTTGCACGAGTTTTCAGCAAAGTAAGATTCCATTTGGAACCTTGGAATTATAATTTAGACATAAATATATTAAACTAATATGATTATATACGAAATATATTTGTATATTATTGTTAGCTATACTGCATACTGTATGTACTATATTTCTACTACAGAGGAGTGAGCCAAAAACTGTGCTATAAGTTACTGAATAGAAACATAGCTTGGTGGTGTATATAATCAATTTCCATCTCCCGTCCTATGAATTTAGGATAAACTTATATTTAAACTTTGAAAAGTGGTGGAATGTCAAATTCTAAACCAAATAACTTAGTCTATTAAATAGATTCCAATTCCTCCAAAATAAGAGAATCTAAACGGCCCCTAAGAGTAATCGCAGATACATGTTCATCAAGTTATCATTTGAGAACTGAAGATTGCCCCATCGGTAACACAACCAGATTAAAAACATTGTGCGCCTTTTTTTGGTAGGTGACTCACAGCTTAGCACCTATCATGCGATCACTACCAGAGCTAGCATATTGTGGATTTTTGTGACCATGTCAATGAAGGTTCTACTGATGTTTTTTTCGAGTGAGGTTCAGTCTACCCCATTGTCCCTTTCACACACCCCCCATTCTTTTGTGTTGCCATTCATTCTACCATAACTTCTGCTTCACTTGCTCGAAAATGGATGTTGTTTTAGTTTTCTTCTAAATCAAATTTCTTTAATTTTGATCATATTTACAGGAAAATATATTAAGATCTACTCCCTCCGTCCTTGAGTGTAAGAGCTAAGATTTTTTAAGACAAATTAAGGAGGATAGGAGAAGACGTATGCACCCCTTATTATATCTGGTCTAAATCAACTAATCAACTGAAATCAGGAGTAACTCGGACCTTCAAACACAGGGGCTGGCACCGGCTCCACAGATTTTCCCTCATCTAGGAAGTTTTTGTTCTAGCGACGAGTTAATATGTGGTTTCCTCTTATATCCGGAATCTCTTATACTTATTGGCAAATTTTGAATGCCGGGAAGAGTGATTACAATATACTGAATAACTGCACAATCAAGACACATTTTATGGCGATCTTAATAAAAATAATTTGATGTTGTACACATTGTTGTATTTTCCCTATAGACTTAATCATAATTAGGGAGGTTTGACTTATCACAGAACTAAAACAAATTACATTTTACTGAGAGCTCATAGTTGAGTTCAAGGTACTATATTAAAAAAAACCTAATCAATACATCACTTGAATACGTGCATGTAGAATTCTAAGGAATGCAATTTGCAGCACACCACAAATTCACTACCAGTAGGCGTAGCTAACGTTTCACCGCTTTCACCAAAAAAAAAAACCGTCTCACCCGGGCCGCCGTCTGAAAGCCCAACGTTCAGCCCGACAAGCTGCCTTTGTTCCCATAACCGCATTGGCCGCCACCCGCCAGCCCACCACACCAAATCACCGGATACCACATTTCCTCAAAAAAGAAAAAAAAAGAAAAGAAAAAGGATACCGTACCACAAGCCCTAATAGCGTCTCCGCGATAAACCCCACACCCGGCCGCGCAGCCTCCTCCTCCTCCCTCCGCCTCTCCTCGCCGATAGAGAGAGGCACAGGTACCTAGCTCATCAAAAGCTTCGATTCCATCGGCTCTCGTGCGCGGATTCGGCCCCGGCTCGGCTGTCGATTTTCAACCGGAGCAGCAGAGCAACCATGACGACGGACCAGCCGGTGATCAGCCTGCGCCCGGGCGGTGGCGGCATCGGCCTGCGCGCCCCCCGCCTCTTCCCACCGCGTTCGCCGCCGCCACTGGAGCCGGAGACTTCCTCCGGCCGCACGGCGGGTCCTCGACCGGCTTTGCCGCCAAGGTGACCGCACGATCTGGAGCTGGGGGCGGGGCGAGGTGGGGGTGTACAGTGTTCTAGGTTTTTTTTGTTGGGGTTTGTGCTTGCTGTGGCCCCGAGGACGAGAGGGGGGGGGTCTGAATTTTTTCCGTCTGCGTCGTATTGGTACCGGCGCCGAATTGGTGATTAAAGCTCGTAGAACTTAATTTACAGTTGGTCTGTTTTTAGAGGCGATGGCATTGAACATACGCAGGAGACACATTGGTGCTGGGACATGTTGGGCACTTCTATTGGGTTATTACTCTGGCTAAACATACCATTTTGTGGGTTGGAGTGCTCCTTGTGGCATTGCAATGGCTTTGATGGTTTGATTGTTGCTGAATAGAGCTGGACCTTTTGACAGAGCAGAAGCAGTTTTAGCTTTCATTATTTCTGCATATAGCTTTCTGCATGTACTATATGGTTTATAAAGCGTAGTGCCATAGCATATTGTGTTGGTAGAGGCATTTCTTCCATTTATTTATTACTAGTTTTGTAGTATAGCTATTGTAGCTGTCATACTTGATTTGGAAGCTGCTTTTTATGGAGTTTGGTTGTTGCCCAATTCGACACTTTGGAAAATGATGAATAAAGCATATTTTAGTTTGGCTGAGCTTCAGATATTACTACCATCTCAACTAGTTACAAGGATGATAACTTTATACTCACTAGAAGGTCAAGTGACTGAGACAGCACCATTTACTGAATTATAGAATCCTGGTTTGTATGAGCTACCATGATCTCATATTTTCATGCGCACACTGTCCAAAAGAGTTTGTAGGCATGTATCTTTACATGGGTACGGATTATTTCTTAAAACTTATGATGGTAACTGATAACTGTCTTTATTTAGAAATGCCTGCCCCTGTTTATTCAACAAAATCTTAATTAAGACTGAAAGAGAGCAAAGACAAACACCAATTGCACTCAGAGCAATGTCATATTATCGGTTCTTGATTTTCGTTTACTAGTTGCTATATAGTTTGTCATATGGTGATGTAATTGTTTCCATGGTTGTGCTCTTCTTTAGCAGAGTTGTAAGACTAGGTGTTTCCACAAAATGAGTTAAGCACTGCTTTTATTAGGAAACACCGAAAAAATGATACGCTAAACTGCATTATCACCATTACATGCCTATGTAGGCCGTTAACCATAGAAATGGTCCTCTACCCTACTCAAGTTTCCTTGTCTGACTTGTGCTGGCAATTCCAAATGCATGTTGTTGATGTGTGCTCTGTTTAAAAAAGCGGCGCCTAGGCGCTAGCCGCTAGGTGTTGCAGCGCCCCGTCGCCTAGCACCTAGGTATTTGGCGGAGCCTGACTGCCTGCCTAGCGCCTAACACTTTTTGAAACCTTGTGTGTATGTGTGTGTGTGTTTGTCCAGCAAATTCTGTGTACAACAATTTTTTTCTTTTGCTGTATCCATGTCTTCGCTTTTCTGACTTGCGTAATAATGTGCTGCAGCTTGGAGATTCACGTTTTGAGCCTCTTGAGCAGGTTCGCTACACAAGAGATCAACTCCTTGAAATGCGTAAGGTACATATTTATTCTGTTCATTTTAGCTGCTTATTTCATTATGTGAAAGTAACTCCTGACACACCACTCTTGTGTGACCAGACATCCACCTCATAGCATACCATGTTGAAATCATTTACCTGTTCTGAGAACTAGGATGCGGAAACAACACGATGTTGAAATCATTCTTTATCAGCAAACATCTCTCTTGTTTCTTTGTTTTTTCCTAATTAAATCTAAAAGGCAAGACAAGAAAATCTATGGGTAATTCAGGGAGGTGACCATTAGAAATCGAAAATTTGGAAGTGAGGCAACCGATTCTATTTATCTAAACTTCACTTCTGATATCCTATGACTGCTTGCAGCTGTTTTTATGTCGACCAAATGATGGCACTGCTTGTACTATCTGTATTATATATTGTAAAAAGGAAAATAGAGGTGATATGCTTTGTTCATCATCTTTCACATCAGTTAAACATCCTTTTGCTTTTTAATGTTGGGTTTCAGCTCTACCCTGCCCCAATTTGCTTGGGACTAAAAGGCTTTGTTGTTGCTGTTGTGGTTGTTAATACTACTATTACTGCTATCTCCTTTTTGAAGCTCTTCCTGTGGTTATTATGGGTTTCATATCTAGCCTACCCACTTGCTTGGGACTAAAAGGCTTTGTTGCTGTATCTACTTCGTGCATTCATGGAAGAGTACCATTCTGGGTTTCCAAGACACAGTTTTGACTGCTAATTTCTGTTGTTTTATATTTATAAACTAGTAAAATTATAATATTTAGGAATATATTTTGAGACAACCTTTTATATATAAAAAGGACCCAAAATGTCACTCTTTTGTGAGTGTATGTGAGTAAATGTTAGGAAAACTGAAAACACGTTTTATTTTCAGACATCCTAACATTCATAAAGAAGCAGTGTTGGCCAATGTGTAGTTTCTTAAAGAGGGTAGTGTGATGTTAATAACGGTTATTGTATTCATCACCAAATGTTTGCGTATATTGGTGCAAGTGTTCCGCTCCTCCTCCTGAGTACAGTATTCTTATCAGTCCATGTTTTGGTTAAAATGATTTTGCAGATTGTTGATATAGCTAAGGAAATCTTGAAACTTCAGCAAGATATTAGTGCAGTACTCCTTGGCGATGAACACGAGGATCAAAGTTGGCTTCGCAATGACTCAAATGTGAGAACTCTTCCATTACTTTTCAGATGACAGCTTTGGTTACTTCCTTCATACTGCTCTAGTTTTCTGCAGTGTTGCAAAGTTTTGTTACAGTAAGATTGGGTGCTTTATAATGTGTGATAGGTACAATCTCAGTCACATAACCGCTATACTGAGACTGACAGTCGTGATTGGCGTTCACGTTCTCAAACTTCCCCGGTTGCTAGTGAAGAGAAGTCTTGAGATAAAATCCGTGAAGCTAAAGAATCTCGTGTTTCAAGTGGAAAGCAGGAGCAATTAAGCTCCCAGTTTGCTGCTAAAGCTCAGGTATCTTGAAACAGAGTAATAACATCTGTGCTACCATCGTTTCTTCAGTGAAAATTTGCAAGTGTTTATTTGGGCTGAGATCTGCTGTTCTGTTTGTGTATGACTATGTTGCCATATTTTTTTTCGGTAACTATTATGCTAAACTGCTTTGCTTAAGTTTGTGTGTATGCTTTTTATAGGATTTTTCTACATGCAGAAAAAAGTTCCTTTATGCATTCACATCAAATGCCTGGTTGCAAGCAATGATTGATTTTTAATCAATTCGGGAATTGTTGCATGAATAAACATATACAATTTAAATGCTGATGTGATGGTCGTATATATTTAATTGAATCAAAATCTTAGAAATACTACCCACATGCTAAATGTTCTAGTGTTGAGATGATCAGCTCAAATTCGCGTAATATTTTAAACATGTGAGCTTATTAGTGCAAAAATGTTGCCTCATCACATTTCAAGCACTTAATGAACAACCACAGATATTTGGATGCTACACAAGTAAAGCTACTGCAAAACTAGTGCATGACCATCCAACCATTTAAATATGAAACCTAATTGAATTTTCTAACATTCCTGATTTATTTTACATCAGACTGGTCCCACCCCTGCTCTTGTCAAGGCTGAAGTCCCATGGTCAGTCCGGAGAGGAAATCTCTCCGAAAAAGAGAAAGTTCTGAAAGCCGTGAAAGGGTATTACTTGATTTTGGATTTTTTTTTCCTTCTCGTTCTGTTACCTCTGTCAACAATCTTTTTGTCTATAATACTGTATTCAGAAAGTCAAACTTGTTTTGTTTTCTTTTAAATTGTATTTGTTCATTGCCAGAATACCGAACAAATTGACTCCAGAGAAGTTTGACCTTCTGAAGGGCCAATTGATAGAAGCAGGAATTACTACAGCTGATATTTTGAAGGTTTGTTTATACCTTGTTCTTTATTCTGCTGCCTTTGGTGTTAAAATTTCCTTGTGATTGACCTCTTTTCTCCTGTCTATTCAGGATGTTATTACTCTCATATTTGAGAAGGCTGTATTTGAGCCCACATTCTGTCAGATGTATGCTCAGCTGTGCTTTGAACTCAATGAAAGCCTCCCATCATTCCCTCCTGAAGAGCCTGGTGATAGAGAGATTACATTCAAACGTGTACTGTTGAACAATTGTCAAGAAGCATTTGAAGGTGCTGGCAACCTACGGGCCGAGGTAGAGAAATTGACTGGTCCAGACCAGGAGGTGGAGAGACGTGATAAAGAAAGGCTTGTGAAGTTTTGAACACTGGGAAACATTCGCCTTATTGGTGAACTGCTGAAGCAAAAAATGGTGACAGAGAAGATAGTACATCACATTGTTCAGGTACATACGTATGTATTTCTTACTTTTCGGCTTGGTAGTTTCAGCAAATATGAAACCATAGGGCAAGATTTTGAAATGGGCCGAACTGTAAATGGGTGATCTGGCATGATGTTTTTCCTTTTTTTCCATCTGCGGGCATAGACTTCTCTAGACTGGAACACTTTTCTCCACATGCATTATGTTCTTTCCCTGTGAAATATTTTCTAACTCATTTGCTGTAAACAGGAGCTGCTGGGTTCTGATAGCAACTCATGCCCTGCTGAGGAAAATGTTGAGGCCATCTGCCAGTTCTTCAACACAATTGGTAAACAGTTGGATGAGAACCCAAAGTCTCGTCGATTTAATGATGTCAACTTCAACCGCATGAAGGATCTTACAACTAATACTCAGTTGGCGCCACGTTTAAGGTTCATGGCACGTGATGTCCTTGATCTCCGTTCAAACAACTGGGTGCCACGACGTGAGGAGGTATATGTCTCTCAGCTTCACCTTGAAACTTATTTGCGTAAGTGTTTTGTGTGTCAGTGTGTACTGTACAGCCAGTGGATCTTGTAAAATCAAGGGAATAAAACACACATTGCAAGTTGGAGATATATGTTTCACATGCTGATAGTTGACAAGACACTAGTATACTGCAATGCAATGCACCTCTTCATGGACTGACACTTGCTATTCTTATGCACAAACTGGGTTGAATTTCTAGTTTTCACTGACTCTGACATGTCGTTATTTCTTTCTTAGATAAAAGCCAAGAAAATCAGTGAAATTCATACAGAGGCAGAAATGAAACCTGGATTGTGACCTGGGTCGATTGCAAACATAGGAATGGACAGACCGGTACTGGAGGACCCACTCTCACCTGGAGCTTTTCCATTGAATGGACCTGGAACTGGTGGCATGATGCCTGGCATGCCTGGAGTGAGAAAGATGCCTGGAATGCCTGGGTTAGATAATGATAATTGAGAAGTTCCACGTTCTAAATCCAGAGCTGATCCACTCCGCAGCCACACCCAGCTGGTGAATAAGCCATCGTCTGTCAATTCTAGACTACGTCCTCAAGGCAGTGGAGCACTAACTAGTGGCAAGACAAGCGCGCTTTTGGGCAGTGGGGGTCCAATATCTCGTCCTTCAAGTTATTCTCCTGGACTCGCTGTTGCACCAGCTCCATCTGCAGCTCCTGTAGTTGAAAAGCCAGCTGCTGCTCCCAAGCCAAACTCTGCTAATCTTCAAAAGAAGACCGTCTCTCTTCTTGAGGAGTATTTCCACGTCTGTATACTAGATGAAGCACAACAGTGCATTGAGGAGCTCAAAAGTCCTGATTACTACTCAGAAGTTGTTAAAGAAGCCATCAATCTTGCTCTTGACAAAGGTGGCAATTCCATCGATCCTCTTGTGAGGCTACTGGAACACCTCCACAGCAAGAATATTATCAAGACGGTAGACTTGGAAACTGGATGCTTGCTTTATGGTTCTCTTCTGGATGATCTTGCTATTGACCTTCCGAAAGCTCCGGCACATTTTGGTGAAGTTATTGGGCGGTTGATCTTGTCACACTGTCTGGGCATTGGAGTTGTTGAGGATACCCTGAAGAAAATGGAGGATACCTTCGTCCGCTCGGCGGCTCTCAAAGCTGCAACAAACGTCATTGGAGCAAATCCATCGGGTCAGGCTATCTTGAGCTCGCATGTTGCTGAAATTGATGCTTGCAACAATCTTTTATCCTCGAAATAAATAGCTTAGAATTTTCGCAGTTAAGTGTCTCCAGTTTTGCCCTTGAATTGAGAAATTATAAAGCTGCAGTAGTGAGAAACAACCATTTGTTAGCTGTATATTTTTTTGAGAAGCCATATGAGTGCTTATTGTTTGGACAGTGACGAAATGAAAGGATGAAAGCCACAAATTTTGCTCTCTTGTAACGTTAGGTTAATTTTCTGTACTTCTAGCCTGAGATGAACAAGATCTTAACGTGACCCTATTTGTCGTATTAATGTCATTTCTTTTTTGGCTCACATCTAATGTAACATCTACTGTGTTTTTGCACGATTCTTTAGCGCGCCTGATGACATTTTTGTTGGACACCTGGATGAATCTATTACTCCTCTGATGTTCTGATTGCCCTTCGCGACTTAGGGTTTGCGGGTTTGGTGAAGTAGATGCTCGTGACTTGTACACGGCTAAAACGAGTATAGCAGCATGTCAAGTTCCCCAGGGGTAACAGTAAGATAGAGTTCTGTTCTGAAAATTTCTATTTTGTGTTAGTATGACATGAACTCTATTGAAAACTTTGGTCCTGTTTATTCCACTTATAAGCGACTTATAGGTGGGAAAAAGTGAAATTTTACCCAACCGCTTTACTTATTTTCGCTTACCCAGAAGCTGCTTTGCATAGAAGTAGGAAAATAACATGCGCCCCGCTTATCTTCTAAGAGGAACTCCAACAAAACTTAGAAAATAAGGATCTTCCTACTTAGAAAATAAGGATCGAAGACAAAAGTTTCGGCTCCAGCAGGGTCCTACTCGTTAGAAAATAAGGATCGAAGACAAAAGTTTCGGCTCCAGCAGGGTCCTACTCGGATTGCTAAAGTAGGAGGCCCCTGTTTCTTCCTCACGAGCCCCCCTTCTCCCACGGGTCTACAGGGAGGCCTCTACTCCATCGTTTCAGCTGTTTTTCTACCCACGCATGTGCAGACTTGCCCGCTGGAAGAGGAAAAGGGAGAGAGATGGGGACAAGGGTGCAGTGATAACCTCGCATTTAAATTGAGCTCGTCCGCCGTCAAATCAAGCATCGGTGCTGCCAAATCGAGCTTGTTCGCAGTCGAATCAACCGCCCATGCCGCTGAATCGAGCTCTATTGTGCATTGGTGCCATCAAATCGCGTGATGACGCCATCAAATCGGAGCGAGGAGGAGGCTACCAGGGGCGGCGCCGGCGGCTGTGATGCCCCTGCGAGGCCTCCGTGGCACGAGAAAGAGAGAGATGCATGCGAGGCACAGGAGAGATCCACTCGAGAGAGAGACGTGAGGCAGAGGGAGAGATCAGATGCTTCGGAAAGCGGAGATAGAGAATTGAAAACACATCTGGAGTAAACGGGTAAAAAATTAAAAAATTGAGGCTAGCAGTGGGTCCTACATGTCATGAAAAAACTAGGAACTGAACGTAGAGGCTGTCGTTGAAGTTGATAGTAGACCTCTATCTCATAAAGTATAAAGCCAGTTAAGTAGGGGTTATTGCTGGAGTTGGTCTAAGCATCAGATCACGTGTTTCTATCTCATAAAGTATAAAGCCAGTTAAGTAGGGGCTATTGCTGGAGTTGGTCTAAGCATCAGATCACGTGTTTTCTTACGAGTGAAGATAATTAGAATTGTCAAATACTTATCTTATTAAGACAGTGGATTATCCACACAACATCTAATTAGAAAATCCAACTTTTCATATAAACGAGTTTCAAAAAAAAAGAACCAAACATGACCTTAGATATAATTCTTGACGGAGTCTTAAAGTCTCCAATACTCAGCCAATTTTCACTGGATACGCCGTACTTTCTAGCATGCGAGCTAAGTGTCCCTTCCTTAGCTACTTCACCACACTTAGCCACATGTTCTGGTCACCATCCGTAACTAAGGTAGAATATGGTCTTTTATAAATTTGAGTGACATCGTTTTTCAGTGGACAGAATCTAATCTATACAAACTAGGAGCATGTTTGGGTATTTGGGCTAAATTTAAGAGCATGTTTAGGTATTTGGGCTAAACTTTAATCCAAGGCTAGATTAGCTCTTCAAAAGGAGGGCTAACATTTAGATGCTTTTGCTGTTTGGTTCCAAGGTCTAAAGTTTAAATTAGAATATTGAAAAGACACCTTTACCCCTAACTAATGCCCATAGGTGGTAGAGAGAGGGTTGGTGGGAGGGTAGGGTGTGACTTTTGCACCTCTAGACCACTTTTAGACCCTTTTAAGCCCTTTTATCACATCTTGAAGGGGCTAATGGTCTAATGAGGTTTAAACTTTTAGACATGCACTTTTTAGACCACCTTTGGTTCTCCAAGATCTAAAAGGGGACTAAAAGTGCAGGTCTAATAACAGGCCCTAAAAGTTTTATCTCTAATCTCCGATCTAATCTCCGACCATATTAGATGTCTGTATAAAGCAGTTTCCGCCACCACCAAATCTGTCGTTATCCTGCTAACCTGGTACTCCCTCTGTTTTTATTTACATGTCGTATTAGGTTGGTCCTAAGTTAAATTTGTTCAACTTTGACCAAATTTATAGAAAAAACTAATAACATTTATAAAACTAAATTTATTTCATTAAATTCACCATGAAATATATATTGATACTGTATAGGTTGGTTAGTATTGGTGTTATTTTTCTATAGATTTAGTTAAAGTTAGCTAAGTTTATCTTAGAATAAATATGATATGTAAATAAAAACTGAGGGAGTATTACTGCACTGGCGATCTTCGCTGCTCACAAAATAATCCTTTTACAGTTTCACCGCCGCCTACCATCTGTCAATTGAGACGGGATATCTCGTTGTTACGTGTTCACCGTAAATATCGGCTGCTCTACATGGGTATAGCAGCACAGAAATTCCGATGTTATTGCGAAGAATCCAATGTGGCATCCATACAAGCATCCAAGTTCCAACCAAAACCGTTGTTTTCTTCTTTTTCCTTCTTTTCTTCAAGCGCAACAAGTGACAGGTCCCACTTCCCTTTCCCCACGCAGAAACGCGCAGACCTATTCGCTTCCTACCTCCCTTCCCCTACCCCCCAATCGCCGCCTCCTTCTCGACTCTCGCCGCTCCCCTCCCGCCCACGACTTCGCCCAATCGCCGCCCCCTTCTCGACTCTCGCCGCTTCCGCCGGCTCCATCCAGCCCGCGAGTCGCCGCCGGCTTCGGGTCGCCCCGCTCCCCTCCATGGTGAGCTTCTCTGCACAATCCTCTCCTACTCTGGGATTTCCGGGACGAGCCGCGGGGCGGGGTTTTGGTACCCCGCGGTGTGCGTGCTCCAGACCTATTAGCGGCAGGGTTCGATTGGGGGTAGGATTTGTGCCTGTGACCGATGGGATCGTAAAAGCCGGTACCCGGTAACGACGCGATGCTCGCAGATTATTTCTAGTTTGCTTTGCTTCTCTTGTCGCGGGCGCCGGCGGTCCGTTGGTTAGCTGAATCGGAGCAGCTCGATATGCTCCTTTTGATAGCTTACACGGGGTTCACCGAATAATCTGCTATTGTTATTATTTCTTTTGTCAACTTGTTTGAGCAGTGGTTCAATGTGACTTTTGTGAATGTAGTGATGTCTATGTAGTGTGGCGTGAACATTCTGATCTATACTTTTCCCCAGAAGACTATTCCCTTCCGCATTCTATTGAAATATTTGTTCTAAGCTCTTGATTATGATCCTTGGATGAATTTGCTTCTATGTTATGGTAGTTTATTTATAAGGTTATAGACTTACTGTAAATAGTAGAAAAATGCTGCAATGTGCCATCTGCTAACTAAACTCTGTATGCCGAACTTCATGTTCTTTTGAGAACGTAAAATTAAGCGGTCTGAATATTCAACTTATAATATGTGAAACTGCTGTTTCTATTTAGACACTTCTGTATTTTACTTTAAAATTCGATATGACTAGGTTTCCACACCGTCAGCTCACATATTGCAGCTTGCTTGGTTATAATTTATTGCTGGCAAATGGATACGACTGGGTTTCCAATAATGCCTTGGCCTGTATTGCCGTATCGGCTAGGAAATGGCGCAATTGGTATCGTCAGATTTGCAACCTTGTCTATTTTGAATACTTGGTGGGACTCTATATCCGCATAACAAGGAACTCCCTGTCTCCATCTGCACTTTTCAGCCACTGATTTTATCCTTCCCGGCCTCTTATTAACATTTTAAAGTTCAAATAAATTTGATCATAATGTATTCTGCATCTCTCAGTTACTTTAAATTTATCAATGATTCTTACTATTTTACTCATAAGTTATTGTGTTATTTGATATGATTCAAGGATTGTTTCTTCATAGATTGGTCATTGGTGACATGTTACAGGTTTTCTGTCATACCTTATTTACATTGAGTGTGAGTTTCTAGTATATATAAGCATAATGAATTATTTGTTGTATATATTTTCTCCTACAGCATGTTTCCTTCACATAGATGTGCCCTAGGGATCTGGACACGGAAATATCATATAGGCTCAGATTTGGATAGTGGGTTCTTCTTATCAACCTGGATATAGTTCTAGAGCTCTTCTTCTATATGAACAGAAAATATAAAGGTTCTCCCTTGAAATTAGAATAGCGTAAATATTATTCAGTATAGAATTTTGAAAGAGAGCTGCAGTGTTTGCATGCAAAGTACAAGAACACTATTGATATTTCTAGGCACTGTGTTAGGTTGGGTTGATTTATTCCCAGAGTATTGGTGTCTCTTAAAATCAGAAGCTTTTGGATGCCATACTTGCGCATCCTATCCAAAGCCAACTTGATGATGACTAGACCAATGTTATTATTGCTTCTTGACATAAAGGAATCATACTAGGGAATAAAAGTGTCTTTATTGGGTTTTTACTAATAAATGGGTTGTCTAGCAAATCTTCGCTCCAACCTTTTATGAATACTCTAATAGTATAGGAGCTGCCACAGGGAATATTTTCTCCATTAGGAACCTGTTTGAAGGCCAGTGGGCATGGGCATGCCAGTAATTTCCTTAGCATCCATCGAAACCGATGCTTTGCACTCTGGAAGAAGTACTACAGTTATGCATTGATATTTGATACCCATGGCACTTGGCATATGTTGATGTGTGGATCTGATTGGTTGCTCTTTGCAGGCTGGGAGACACACCATTATTCTGATGCAACCATCCCAAAATAGGGCTTCTAGGACATTTATGGATTATAATTCAATTAACCATGCATTGGATGGTAAGTATGGTTTGAAAAAGGGTCTGCTGCTGTAAAGTTCAAATAGTAGTTAGCTTTATTTATGTCGCCCTGGTGGTTTTCATGTGACCCTACAGCTGTATGAAGTTGGTTTTCTGATTTGCATCTGCAGCATCATTATTGTTTTATAGTTTATAAAGTGTTTCCCCTCATGCATTTTCTGATCAGAAAAAAAACAGTGATATTTGAATCTCAGAAACATTATTAGATGTTTCATCAACATTCATGGATCTAGTCCTCTTTTGTTGAACTTTTGTTGGCTGGCCTGATAGAACGCCCCACTAGTGGGCTAGTTCAGCATGGATTCATCTTGTGATCTTATGCCCCTCCAAAATTTGACTTGCACTGTTTCAGTGGTTCTTCTTGATTTATATCCCTTCTAAAAGTTCATAAGTTACCTAATACGACTCTACTGAAATGGCAGGAATCTGTGGGCTTTATGAAAGGAAAATTAGGGATATCAACCCAATGGCCCCCATAACCTATGATATCAGCGACCTTTATAACTTCATTGATGGCCTAGCTGACATAAGTGCACTAGTGTGAGTACAAGAGCTTTTTAATATCTTCAAAGTCACTCGAAGCATTTGCACATGTTTGTGTTCAAAGTTAAGAAGAACCTAACGACTTGGTATTTTAACATTCGCAGTTATGATCACTCGATTCAGGCATTTCTGCCATATGATCGACAGTGGATAAAGCAAAAGTTGCTCCAACACCTGAAGAAGCTGGCTCAGCGGTAGTGTGACTGTTTGTTTGGTCCGGTACCTTGTCACCAACAAGCAAGCATGCGTGGTAATGGGTGTCCAATGAGTGTATCGGGCGGTGTTTCTTGTAAAATTATGAAATGTTACATTACAGATTGCACCCTTGTGCTGTGGATGTTGGCGGCTTCCCTGTGGCACCCTATATATCTGATAAACTTGTCTGGTTGTTTTGAGTGCTGTGAATCAGAGAACCCTCTCGCTATAGATAATTTACATCTATTATTGTTCTGAAACAATTCCTGCTTTGATTTTGCCAGGCTCTGGGTCTAGAATTCCGAAGGCCACACAACATCGACAGCTCTATCATATTTCAATATGCTTGTCGATTGTGGTGGTGGTGTTGTAACGGATATGCAGGACAGCAGTAGTTACAACAAGTGGGGCAATGGCGGCGTGTCGGAGGAATTTTCTGCAGTTATATGTGTGGTAAGAGCGGGGTTTTGCTGAGATTTTGGTAGCGAAGATTTTTGCAGCTGCGTGGCGTCTGCACCTTTGCTGCCGACATGGCCGAGGCCCGAGGGTTCTGATCGTTGTCATCCGAAAGAATCCGCAAACACGAAATGCTTTACCATTTTGCTATCTGATCGATTGGCGAACCGAAACTTCCGTTTTTTAAAATCTGATCAAGATGAATCGCAACAGAATGAAACGAGGCGATAAAGAGAGAGGGAAGATGGCTCAGCCGGCCAGCCGGGCACCCTGCTGACTCCAGTCTGCAGGGCAGCGCCCCTCAGCAAGGCATCTCCGGGCCGCCGGACGCACATGCGCGTGGGCGGCCAGGTCTGTGTGTACTTGTTCCTTCGGATTTTCGGAAGCAACTTATAACAGAGTCCACAAAAATATTTTCTTACCAGAGTCCTAAACGCATCGGTGGATAGTGAACGAACTTTGGTCGCGAGTGGGATCGGAAAACAGGGCGCACGAACACCAAGCTGTTTGTTTCACTTCAGCGCGAAATAGATCGCCGACGGAAACTTCAGCGCGAGATAGGTTGCCGACGGGAGAGGAGGAAGAGGTCGAGGGGCAGGGCGAGCGTCAGCGTGGAAGGGGCTGCAGGAGAAGTCGAAGGCGGGGGAGGGGTGGTGCCACTGCCATCTATAGTGGTCGATCGAGACGATGTCCCCCTCCCCGGTGTCGTCGAGGGCTCTGGCGCCCGAGCCTTTCGCCGCGTGGGGTTCCTGCCTGCTGCAACAATCCTGCGACGCCAGCGGTTTTGGGCTGGTTTGTTAGTGGCCGAAGCTCCTTCAGCCCTTGGGCTTTAAGGGCGCAAACTAAAGCCCGCACAGTGCATTTCGTTTAGCCCATCACATATCGGGCCTGCAGGTCCTAACTTGGAAGAGAGGGCCCATATAAGATATCGACTAACGTGTTGAAAGGTTGAAAAAAGAGAGGAAAGATATACTGAATGGGGTGAATATGTTACTGAATCACGAGTAGCAGTTGTGAATTCTGGTCAACTGTTATTAACTTACATCACGGTATGTCTATCTGGAAGCCAAAAAGGCATTACAATCACTAAAAACTTCATCAAATACAAGTGCAAAACCTGATCGCTTGAAACAACAAAATCATGAGACCGGCACCTATCGACTTTATATTATAGTCTGTGGAAGCATTTTCATGCCTCGAGACGATGGATAACAAAAAAAAAAAATCAGCCAACATATCTTTCAACACTTGAAAAGTTTGGTCGACTTGGTTGTGCCGTCGTCAGTGCTACCTCAAGGTTCAGACCAGAATCACTGCCAGCATACGAGACCTAACCTCAAGGCCTACCAGTGGGGCGAGGCCCACCCCTCATCCTTATACTGGCCTTTACAGCGACCTCGATTGTTTCTGATGGTTCAAGGCCACATGATTTCATCATTTTGTAGTATTTGTTTGCCTCCTCTGAGAATCCACCGTCCAGAAGGCCTCTTATAATCCTCTCGAACTGATCAGCCTTCAATAGTTTCTTCTTCTCTTCCAAGATCTTGAGGGATCTGCGGGCTTTCTCTTCCTGGCGTGACTTTGCATACATATCGGCAAGGAACACATGGACTTCTATGGGTTCTTCACCCAGCTGTTTTATCTTCTGCACGAGCTGTTCAGCCTCCAGAACTAGCTGCAACATAGACAGCCAATCCAGCAACACAAGGTTCGTCTTGATGCCAGGTTTAAGTCCTTCCTTCTCTAAACTCAGCAGCCAGTGCAAAGCCTGATCAAATTGGTTCTTCTTCATGTATGCAGCCACCACACCAGCAATAGAACTATCATCTGGTTCGTGTCCAGACCTCCTCATTTGTTGAAACAATGAACATGCACTATCAGGATCACCAATGCGTCCATATGCCTCTATACTAATTGTGAACAACTCTGGCGTAGACTCAATTCTAGCAACATGCATCGACCTATGAACGTTCTGGGCATTACCCACCATGCCTTGCTGAGCATATGCCCGTATGACATCTGTGTACATTTCTCTGGTGGCTTTGATATCCTTGTCCTTCATATACTTTAGCAAATTATCTGCTTCTCCTGGTTCTCCATGGCTGATATAACATTTAATCATCGAACTGAAGAGTTTCAGATCCGGTTTGAAACCCTCATTCCGAATAAACTCAAAAGCCTCCTTGGCTCGATCTAGATTGCCTGCCTTGCTATACATGTGAACTAACGTGATGGATGTGAGGATATCCGGTGCAACACCTTTCTCTTTCATTTTACCTAGTATTATCTCTGCACCTTCCACATGATTTGCTTTAGCATGAAGATCAATTAGCTTTGAGTAATCTCGGATGTTTGCCTCAAAAGATTCTTCAGCTAAAAGAATTTCAGCAACCTGTAAATTCAAACACGGAGCATATGTTAAAAAAAAAGTCAAGTGGTGCGATGACAGTTGTTTTAAGGTAATTGCTGAATTGATGTAACATATTAAACCATCCCTAAGAACCTTGGGAAAATTAAATGTAATCACATATTTAAATGCCTATGCCTAACTCAAACATTGTTTTTTTGTGTGTGAGTGAGTGAAGATATTAAACTACCCAATGTTTGAGTCTATCCAGTTACTGAAGGATTAATATGAACTCCTGCCAAGTGTTTGTCAAATGATAAGCACCTTCTTGGAGAGTGATTGTGAGAATTATTCATAGAAGTCTTCAAAAGTTCTAGTGTTATAAACACATGATATGTAGGTGAATGGGCATAATGATCCCCAAAATTCATGACCAAACTCGATTGCATTTGATAGACATGATAAGCAGCAGCAGCAGCAGCTCCTCGGAGTATTAGAGAACAACAGAAATCACTATGCAGACCTCAACTTTGAAATTCTGTTTCTCTCAAGCACATGAAATATTATGGCGTAATGTATCATCCTCTTCCAGTAAGTCCACAAAACATTTCAGAAATTTTGCAGATTAAATAGGCTTAGTTTCACTAGGTTCAATCTTCAAAGAACGAAATGGTCATTACTATATACTCCATCCATCCAATATTTTGGACATATTTCTCTCCAGCCATTGTCCAGACTTGTCAGACGTGTTCCCCATGCAAATTCTTGCGCTCTTGGTCACAACTTACCTCTCTATACTTAAATGTGCATGCAACAAAGAGCAGCCAGATAGCGATGAAGCAGCATGCCAATACATTAAAGTCTACTTAAGGGACTAAATAGGGGTGTCTGAGCCAAATTAAGCAAAGCATTGGTACCAGTGCTGAGGGAAAACATGCCTAAGATATCTGGACGAAGGGAGTACACCTTAAGTCTCTATGTCCCTAAAATATAGTTTCAGAGAAATGCTTATCATTATACAATGTCCTTTTCACCAAGAAATGAAATAAATTAGAACTGCATTCTAAACTTTGTAATGCGTATAAAGTCCTGGGAACAGTGGTCCAGGTCAAGCTATTGTTGTCTGATTATGCCCATGATATCAATGCCCTGTGATAAGTGATAACCAAAAGAAGCCCCACTCTTCACCCAGTGAAAAACATAATTACATAAGAGATTATTTGAGCGAGACAATTGTTGATGAAGGCAGCATGGTACATGCAAAAATCTACCGAACTAACATTGCAGCATGATGCACACAAGCTTTTATAATTACCAAAGATCTCACCTTGAGGTACAACTCAACATTGCGTGTCTTAACCCGCTCGAGCAGCGCCATCCAGTCAACACGCTTTGGCCGGAGCTCCTCCTTCCACTCCTCCATGGCAGGCACCGGATCTCCTTTCCTCGGGTCAACCGACAGCAGCCGCTCCTCAGCCTTCTTCGCTTTCCCTTCTACAGGCTTGGCTTCCTGAGGCACAAAATGTGCCTCAGCCTCGGCCGTCCGCTCCGCAACCTCGGCCCACTTCGGGTCAGACATGTCCAACCCGTACATCGTGAACTTCACCTCCCCCTTCCTCTTCGGCAAAGCGGTCAGCCTCCGCACCGGCGCAGGGGCCGGATCAGCGGCAGCTTCGGCCTCAGCGCGCATGCCATCGAGGCCGCGGTAGAACTCGACCTCCTCGAGCTTCTCGCGGGCCCACTTGAAGCGGAGCTCCCGGAGCATGGAGCCGCGGATGCCAACGTCGACGGCGAACCGCGTCATCTCCTTGACCTCGTCGCAATGGAGGTAGTGGCGGAGGTCGGCGCGGACCTGGTCCCGGCGCATGGCCTCCTGCACCGAGGCGCTGACCTTCCACACGGCCGCCCAGAGGTCGTCGCTGAGCTCGGCGGCGTCGGGCCCCGGGACGGCCCCGGTGAGTCGGCACACCACGGCGTCCGCGACGAGGCGGAGCATCTCGTCGAGCACGGCGCGGTCGTGTTCGGGGAAGGCCGCCGCGAGTTCCGGGTGGAAGGCGGCCACGAAGCGCGCGAGGAACTCATCTAGGAACGGGTCGGGTGCGGGCTCCGCCTCGGCGCTCGGGGTCAGGCTCGGCTCCGATTCGAGGATGCGGGAGACGAAGGGCGGCGGGTCCTGAGGCGGCGGCGGCGGAGGGGCGTCGGCATGGATGTGCCGGAGGAGGAGCGGTCCTGGGGCCCTAACGGCGGCGAGAGAGGCGGGAATCCGGCGCGCGAGCCGGGAAAGGGAAACGAGGGCTCTCATGGCGGCCGTCGCCGTGCGGCGGCTGCGGGGGGACGTCACTCTGGTGAGAGAAGTGAGGAGGAAAAACCCTACGGCGAGGGGGAGAAGATGGCTGTCGAGAGAACGGCGCCGCGATCTGCACCGTTGGTCATCTGATCTAACGGCTACTTTTGCATGGTGCCCTAGTTTGGATCATCGGCTTAACCGTGGCTGAAGGAAGATCAACTGTGCCTCGTGATTTTGCATGGTGAACGAAGATCACTTTGATACCAAAATTGATTATACTATTTCTGAATGAGTAGTCTTTCCCATGTACTGTACTCCGTGCTAAAGACTAATTCGAATAACCGTGCCTCGTGTCTAAACTGATTATCCAAAAAAACGCATATGCAATTAAAAATCATACATAATCTAGAACATAAGAAAACTACAAAACATATATTTGGCTGCCACACAGAAATAACAAAGAATCCTAAGACATAAAGGCAAGAAAATATGAGGCAGACCTCATATTTATTTTCCTCCAAAATGGTTATGCAGGAGTCCATTCATAAGAATTTCAAGGAAATTGGTAGGATTCAATCCTACATTCCAAAATTTTTTATAGAAAAATTTCCTAGGAGAACTAAATTCTCTTAAATTTCTATACTTTGCTTGGTTCCAAAGAGGACCTTTACTCTCTAATAAGAAACTTTCTTACTTGGAAATTGGAAATTAAATATGGCAGTAAGGGATGTTTTTGATACCGCAGAGGTAAAAACGAATTTCAAGCAATCTATGGCTGTGATTTGCAGTCCCATGATGTCTTTTAAAAGAAAAACATTAAAACCTCCTATCGCTTCATAAATCACACATTGCATTCTACTTCGCCAGTTGCCACATCTCCGTCCCCGTCCAACTCCAATGCCAAATTGCTTTGACGAACCCTAACAACTGTGAGCCAATTCCTTCAATGCCATAAAAATTGTTGCCTCTCAGTGCCATAAAAATTTTGAAAATCCCTACAGTGCCATAGAAATTTTAATTCATCCCTCCAGGGCTATTTCCGTCGCCATTCCATCAATGGGGTGTTAACTGAGATGAGAAAAGACTATTTTACCCCTGACCCTCCCTGTCACTGCCCACCTCTGCCCCCTCCCCTTCCCTCCCTCCCACGCCGAACTCCGCCGGTCGGCCCACGGCGCCTCCCGCCTCCGCCTCCTCCCGCGTGCGGTTGCGACGGCCCTCCCCTTCTCTCTCTCCCGCGCCGAACTCCTCCTCCCACCTCACCTCCTCCGCGACGGCCCTCGGCAGGGCGGCGCCCGCCGCCTCCTCCTCCGGCAAGGCCGGCTCCGCCGCGGGCGCGGGCGCGGGCGCAGAGGAAGAAGGTGGCAGCCCCTCCGCCCGCCGTGGTCTGCGCCATCAGCTTCCTCCAGCGGAATAGCACGGAATCCACGCCCCGCTCCGTCAGCGCCGCCTCCGCCGTCTCCCAGGAGGCTGGAGGACGAGGACCGGAGGAGCGAGGCTGCGGCACTCCCGCCGAGCGACAGCACGACGAGGTAGCCCGCGCCGGCAGCGAAGGGGAACTCGCGCTTGTGGACGGCGGCGTTTCTCGGCATGCGCGGGGCGGCACGGGCGAGGTGCTGCCGGGGATGGCGGGCCGCCGTCGCGCGGGGCGAGGAGGGCCGATCACAGCCCGCGGTGCGCGGCGCGGAGAGGGTGGGCCACGGCTGCCGGCGCGCGGCGCAGGGACGGTACAGCGCAGCCGCGGCTGGACCGAGCGGCGCGGGGCTGGCGGCGTGCTGCGCGAGGTGCGGCAGGCGGTGCGCTGCGTGGTGCGGGCGCGGGGCCGGGCGGTGCTAGCGACGGCGCCAGAGGCAGCGAGCGCGGGCGCGGGCGTGGCGGCGCCGGGTGGCCCCAGGCCGGGCGAGCAGAGGCAGAGGCGGGCACGACAATTGGTGCCAGGGACAAAATGGTCTTTCCTACCTCAGTTAACACTCTATTAACGGAATGGTGACGGAAATGGCGTTGAAGGATGAATCGAAATTTCTATGGGACTGAAGAGATTTCTAAAATTTTCGTGGCACTGGAGGAAGAGGAATTATTTTGTGGCATTCAAGGAATTGGCTCAACAACTGTAGGCTGTAGCCCCTTCCTTTCCGGCCGCCATGGCAAACGTGCCCCTCGACACGGGACGCCGTCGACCGCCGCCGCGGAGACGCTCGGACGTTCGAGAAGCACGTGGATAAGTGGGCGGCGCGGAGGATGCTCGCCGGCGTGCCTGCCCGCCGCTGCGTGCTGCCTTTCCTCACCGGCGCGCCCAAGGCGGTAAGGATTTTGGTCCGAGTGCTTCGCGTTGTTGGACCAATGTGTGCTTCAGCTTACTTAAAATTCGCATTTAACTCAGACTACATGTCTGGGCGGATCGAGCAAAATGCAGCTGGTAGTGCGTTCTCGCATTTCAGGTCAATCCAAGCATTTGCAACTGTACCTGCGCTTGTATGATGAGATAGAACTCACAGTGTGTGTTCTTTTCTGTACATTTCACTCCCTTCAGTCTTGTCGAGACTTAAGACACTCTGACAGTTTGCAATCAGCTTTTCAGTCTTTGAGCCGCTGCATACTCATAATTATGTAGTGTGTACGATGGTCATATCAAAATAATGCCTTTTATATTTGTCATTAAACACTATCATATTTGTACTTAATAGCTTTACAGCTCTATTTCCATGATAGACAATGCACCAAATTGTCTATTACTCCAAGAGTAAGAGACCCTGAAAAAAAAAGAGTAGAAAATGTGGTGGTTAACCAACTTCTTCAATCCCAAGCAAGCTGAGTTAAGCAAAAGATAAAATCCAAGGTCTGCCAAAAAGAGAATATGATCTGTATATTGTACGGAAAATTGGTTGGCAACCAGGGTCTAGGGGTTCTAGCTTCCCATTTAGCTAAAATACTACTAATACAACATGCTGCATTTTTTTAAAAAAATATCTAAAGTAAGATTATGTAGTACAAGTTCGTTCAAAAAAAAAGATTATGTAGTAACAAAAGTTAAAGAAACTTGCAAAACTTCAAGATCGAATTCATCTTTTATATCACGATTCAAGAAACATAGGGCTCTGTTATCTCAGGATGAGCGATACCAGATTGATTGCTTGTCTGTTTTGTTTCTTGACTACTAGGATACATATTTGCCATTTATTCTTTGCAGTTTAGCAATTAACTTAACTGTCTGTGCAATACATAAATGATTTCTTTTTGACAATTTTTGAAACATTGCAAGGTGCTGAATTCGTTAATGGAGACTATCTTCTAAACACAAATCCCACACTCATTTTATATAGTGTGGGACAAGAATTCTACTAATGAATTACTTATTGTTTTCATTCCACAACTTGAAATTGATAGTACTTAGTATGTCGGCCCATCAGTTAAAGTTTGCAACTGCAGCTCATTAATCCTGAATTACTCCCTCCAGTCATAAATATAAGTTGTTTTGGACGCTGACATGGTTTATAAGATAAAACTCTCACTAGCAATTTCATTAAAAATATGCACCTAAAATAAAAAGGACTGCATGTTATGAAAGTACTTTTCATGGTGAATCTACTAACATCAATCTTACATTTTTAATCTATCTATTGTCAAAATTGAAAAACTCTGGCCATTAGGAGTCTTAGTACAACTTATATTTATGATCAGGGTTGTTGGCTTAGGATCTGATGAGGACATCAACACCAACGATACATCCACTCCGACACAAGTACCTATTGCTGGTCCTATTACTCGTGCTCGTGCGCATCAACTTAATCATCAGGTGGGTTCAAATCTAAGCTCATGTACATCATGTTTAGACCATGGAGACCCGTGTACTATTGTTTTGCTTAGGAACCAAGGAGGCGACCGAAAGGGAAACGGATTCGCGCAGGCTGGATTCGGACTGCAGAACAGTACCAACTTGTGACGGACACCACGGTCGCATATAAACTCGGATTGGGGCGTTCAAGTACTTCGTGGAAAGCTTATGAAGTCTTCTTTCAAACGGATCCGGCTTCATATCCATATCTATTACGAGTCGGCCGCAATCATAAAATTAATACAGAGTCCTTTTCTGCACATGGTGCTGCGTCACCCTCTTTTGGCCCAATGGGCCGTGTATCAAGTTGAGTCCATTACGGACGCGTCCTAGGGTTGGAGTACGACCCCAGCACCCCTGTGGTCGTCCTCCCACGTACTTATACCCCTTAGCCGCCACCAAGGATGCTTGGGTTTTGTTTAGATCAAGTTTAGCCTTTGCTACTTGCTTGCAAGCGCGCGTGCTGGATCAGCCGCCCGTCTTCTTGTCTTCGGAACACCACCATTATTGAGATTGCGTGTGAAACCTTCATTTACATCTAGTAAATTCAGTACTTGTCATACTTGTTCTTGCTAGTTCTTCGATTGCTTGCAGGACGAGTGCCCTAGTGGCCGGGTGCCGCGCTCCACAAGATCACGACAGCCATAGGAGGGGTGTATCGGTTGCTAAGGCGCAGCTTGGAAGGCTGTAGTCGGGCCGTGAACGTCGCCTCCTTCGACCAATCGAGTTATCCACGCCTCTCATCGAAAGATCGGGAATCAAACCCTAGCGGGTCGCCATTAGTTGGTAATCAGAGCAAGGTTTATCGGTGAGAGACTTCTAATTCTTCGCTGTTTTATTTTTCTTATAGTCCAGAAAAGCCAAAAAAAATAGTAGATTAGTTTACCTTCAATCCTATAAACTCGTTTGAGCCTTTGCTAGCACTGCTTAGTTAGGGCTTGTTGAATTTTCGGTTGCATCGGTTGCGTCGAGTTGCTGGTCTTAGTTTTAGTCCTTTAGAGTTTCGAGTTCTTGTCACGTTCTAGTCACAACCGTGTGCTACCATACATACTCCGTGTTGGCGGAATCCGAGTCCATATTCGTGTTCAAGTCCGAGTTAGATTCTGTGTTGGTTTGTGACCGAATCGCACGCGGTGCTGTGATTCGAGTAGGGATCGGTTTCCTAGTTCGAATTGGTTACTGCGCCGTGTTATAAAATTTCATTGCTATTCGCACTTGTACTGCATATTTTGTAGTGCTCCAGAAAGGCAGAAGTAGTCTCGGCTTACTCAAACCACAACTTTGCACGAATACATATAGTCTCGGCTTACTCCAGAGAGAGAGAGTTTGTGTGCTGTGTGGCTCTTTTGAAGTCTTTTAGGTTATATAATCAGTTTTGAGGATCCCCTGAAAAAAAAGAAAAAAAAAGAAAGAAAAAAAAAGAAGAAGAAGAAAAAGAAGGGAAGAAAAAGGAGCTGTTCTTTGTGCATCTTTTTTGTTCTTCGGTGGTGTCTCGTGACTTCATTTGTGTCCAGGCTCGCGTCTCTAGCACGGTCTAGGCTAGGACCAGCATAGTACCGCCGTTGAACGATTCTTCAGCTTGCTTTTGTAACTAACGTGGTGCTAGTTCATCCTTGCTTCAGCCCACCTATAGCTCCACATTGCTTCAGCCCACCTATAGCTCCACATATCTGACTACAGCTTGACAAGTCCTGTTGTTGCGGCACCGATACACTTCATCTCACGGTTGCAGACTTGTTGGTTGTCGTCCCCTCCTGTTGAGCAAGGTAAGAATTGGTAAGAGCTTGTGTAACAGGTTGAGAGTGAGCGCCTTGCAGTAGCTACATCCCATTAGTTGTAGGATCTTATTTCTTCACCTATTTTCGTGTTTCCTTTGTTCATCAAACCATGACAGGATCAGAGGGTGATGGGAGTTTAGGTCACTCTCCTCGTACAAAGAGAATCATACAATATTTTGAAAATAAGATGAGGAGGCATGTAGATGGGCTTGCTGAAGATATGTTGGTGTGAAATGATAAGATTGGGCAGTTGGAGGCCACGCAGCTTGCCACCAACACCAAGCTTACAAGGCTGGAGACGTCGGTCGCTCATATTGACCAAAGCCTTGCTGCTCTTTTGAGGCGTTTTGATGAGATGCATGCCAGAACTACAAATGGGCATGAGGGAGAAAACAAGAAGGATGAGCGTGTCAAGGATAATTGGGATGATTATATCGCTGATACTGAGCTAGATGACCAAGATGCTCCTAGTCGCCGACGACAGCGAACTAATCGGAAAGGTATGGGTGGACATCGACGACGTGAGGTACATAATAATGATGATGCTTTCAGTAAAATAAAATTTAAGATACCTTCTTTCGATGGAAAATACGATCCTGATACATACATTATTTGGGAAATTGCTGTTGATCAAAAGTTTGCATGTCATGAATTTCCTGAGAATATACGTGTTAGGGCTGCTACTAGTGAATTTACTGATTTTGCCTCTGTTTGGTGGATAGAACATGCTAAGAAAAATCCTAATAATATTCCACAAACCTTGGATGCTTTGAAACGGGTCATGCGGGCTAGATTTGTTCCTTCTTACTATGCGCATGATCTGTTACATAGATTGCAACAATTGAGACAGGGTAATAAAAGTGTAGAAGAATACTATCAGGAATTACAAATGGGTGTGTTGCGTTGTAATTTAGTGGAGGATGAGGAACCTGCTATGGCTAGATTTTTAGGAGGTTTGAACCGAGAAATTCAGGACATTCTTGCTTATAAAGATTATACTAACGTAACCCGTTTGTTCCATCTTGCTTGTAAAGCTGAAAGGGAAGTGCTGGGACGACGTGCTAGTACAAGAACTAATATTTCTGCACGAAAACCTTCATTTCTGCACGAAAACCTTCATCATGGCAGCCGCGCATATCTACCTCATTGACCGGACGAGCTCCTGCACCTTCTACTTTCCCGAGTCGGTCGACAATACCCGCTCCATCCAACGATAAGACACGTGCTCCCCGACAAATTCAGCAACCACGACTGTCCAGAAACCAGCCGCGAGTGCATCTTCGGTTGCCTCCACGGGAAGGACAAGAGATGTTCAGTGCCATCGATGCAAGGGCTTTGGACACGTGCAACGTGACTGCCCTAACAAGCGCGTTTTGGTGGTCAAAGGAGATGGTGGGTATTCCTCTGCTAGTGATTTTGATAAAGATACACTTACTTTGCTTGCTGTTGACCATGCAGGTACTGAGGAACAACCAGAAGAGCAGATTGGTGCAGAGGATGCAGATCATTATGAGAGCCTCATTGTGCAGCGTGTACTTAGTGCACAAATGGAAAAGGCGGAGCAAAATCAACGGCATACACTGTTCCAAACAAAGTGTGTTATTAAAGAGCGTTCATGCCGTTTGATAATTGATGGAGGTAGCTGCAACAACTTGGCTAGCAGCGATATGGTCGAGAAGCTTGCACTTACAACAAAACCGCATCTACATCCATATCACATTCGGTGGCTCAACAATAGTGGTAAGGTCAAGGTAACGAGATTGGTACGAATTAATTTCGCTATTGGTTCATATTATGATGTTGTTGAATGCGATGTTGTGCCTATGGAAGCTTGTCATATTCTGCTAGGTAGACCATGGCAATTTGATACCGATAGCATGCATCATGGTAGATCAAATCAATATTCTCTTATACATCATGATAAGAAAATCGTTTTGCTTCCTATGTCACTTGAATCTATTGTGCGTGATGATGTTGCTAAAGCTAAAAGAATTAAAACTGAGATCGATAAGAATGCCAAATCTGTTAGTAGCAGGTAAGATGAGATAAGATTGAAAGGACATTGCTAGCTTGCTACTAAGTCTAATATTAATGAATTGATTGCTTCCACTTCTATTGCCTATGCTTTGGTGTGCAAGGATGCTTTGATTTCAGTTCACGATATGCAGCATTCTTTGCCCCCGGCTGTTGCTAACCTTTTGCAGGAGTATTCTTATGTGTTCCCAAGTGACATACCAGCGGGGCTGCCACCAATACGAGGGATTGAGCACCAAATTGAACTTATTCCTGGTGCATCGTTGCCAAACCGTGCGCCATACAGGACAAATCCGGAAGAAACTAAAGAAATTCAGCGACAAGTGCAAGAACTACTCGACAAAGGATATGTGCGTGAGTCTCTTAGTCCTTGTGCTGTTCCGGTTATTTTAGTGCCTAAAAAGGATGGAACATGGCGTATGTGTGTTGATTGTAGGGCTATTAATAATATCACAATTCGATATCGACACCCTATCCCACGTTTGGATGATATGCTTGATGAATTGAGTGGTGCTGTTGTGTTTTCCAAAGTTGATTTGCGTAGTGGGTACCACCAGATTCGTATGAAATTGGGAGATGAATGGAAAACTGCTTTCAAAACTAAGTTCGGGTTATATGAGTGGTTAGTCATGCCTTTTGGGTTAACTAATGCACCTAGTACTTTCATGAGATTAATGAACGAGGTTCTGCGTGCTTTCATTCGGAAATTTGTTGTTGTCTACTTTGATGATATATTGATTTACAGCAAATCTTTCGATGAACATCTTGATCACTTACGTTCTGTTTTTAATGCTTTACGAGATGCACATTTATTTGGTAACCTTGAGAAGTGCACCTTTTGCACCGATCGAGTGTCTTTTCTTGGCTATGTCGTGACTCCACAGGGAATCGAGGTTGATCAAGCCAAGGTGGAAGCTATACAGGGATGGCCTATACCCAAGGCTATCACGCAAGTGCGGAGTTTTCTAGGACTTGCTGGTTTCTATCGTCGTTTTGTGAAGGACTTCAGCACCATTGCCGCGCCTTTTAATGAGCTTACAAAGAAGGGAATGTCTTTTAGTTGGGGTAAAACACAAGAGAACTCCTTCAACACGCTAAAAGATAAGTTGACACATGCACCTCTCCTCCAACTCCCTGATTTTAATAAAACCTTTGAGCTTGAATGTGATGCTAGTGGCATTGGTTTGGGTGGTGTTTTGTTACAAGAAGACAAACCTGTTGCTTATTTCAGTGAAAAATTGAGCGGGCCTGTTCTGAATTATTCTACTTATGATAAGGAATTGTATGCTCTTGTTCGCACATTAGAAACATGGCAGCATTATCTATGGCCCAAAGAGTTTGTTATTCATTCAGATTATGAATCTTTAAAACATATTCGTAGTCAAGGAAAATTGAACCGTAGACATGCTAAGTGGGTTGAATTTATTGAATCTTTTCCTTATGTTATTAAGCACAAGAAAGGGAAAGAGAATATAATTGCTGATGCATTGTCTAGGAGATACACCTTACTGAACCAACTTGATTACAAAATATTTGGATTGGAAACGATTAAAGATCAATATGTTAATGATGCTGATTTTAAAGATGTGTTGCTACATTGTAAAGAGGGGAAGGGATGGAACAAATTCATCGTTAGTGATGTGTTTGTCTTTAGAGCTAACAAGCTATGCATTCCAGCTAGCTCCGTTCGCTTGTTATTATTGCAGGAAGCGCATCGAGGTGGCTTAATGGGGCATTTTGGAGCAAAGAAAACGGAAGATATACTTGCTGCTCATTTCTTTTGGCCAAAGATGAGAAGAGATGTGGAGAGATTTGTTCCTCGCTGCACGACATGTCAAAAGGCTAAATCACGATTGAATCCACACGGTTTGTATTTGCCTCTAACTGTTCCTAGTGCTCCTTGGGAAGATATTTCTATGGATTTTGTGTTAGGATTGCCTAGGACTAGGAAGGGACGTGATAGTGTGTTTGTGGTTGTTGATTGATTTTCTAAGATGGCCCATTTCATATCATGTCATAAAACTGATGATACTTCTCACATTGCTGATTTGTTCTTTCGGGAAATTGTTCGTTTGCATGGTGTGCCCAACACAATTATTTCTGATCGTGATGCTAAATTTCTTAGTTATTTTTGGAAGACTTTATGGGCTAAATTAGGAACTAAGTTGTTGTTTTCTACTACATGTCATCCGCAAACTGATGGTCAAACTGAAGTGGTTAATAGAACTCTGTCTACTATGTTAAGGGTTGTTTTAAAGAAGAACATTAAGATGTGGGAAGATTGTTTGCCTCATATTGAATTCGCTTATAATCGATCGCTACATTCTACTACAATGATGTGCCCATTTCAGATTGTATATGGTTTCTTGCCTCGTGCTCCTATTGATTTAATGCCTTTGCCATTTTCTGAAAAACCGAATTTTGATGCTACTAAGCATGCCGAATTGATGTTAAAACTGCATGAAAGAACTAAAGAAAACATAGAGCGCATGAATGCTAAATACAAGATTGCTGGTGATAAAGGTAGGAAGGAACTAAAGTTTGAACCTGGAGATTTAGTTTGGCTGCATTTGAGAAAGGAAAGGTTTCCTGAATTGAGAAAATCTAAATTGCTACCTCGGGCTGATGGACCATTTAAAGTGTTAGAGAAAGTCAATGATAATGCATATAAGCTCGATCTGCCTGCGGATTTTGGGGTTAGTCCCACATTTAACATTGTAGATTTGAAACCATATTTGGGAGAGGAGGATGAGCTTGAGTCGAGTACGACTCAAATACAAGAAGGGGAGGATGATGAGGACATCAACACCAACGATACATCCACTCCGACACAAGTACCTATTGCTGGTCCTATTACTCGTGCTCGTGCGCATCAACTTAATCATCAGGTGGGTTCAAATCTAAGCTCATGTACATCATGTTTAGACCATGGAGACCCGTGTACTATTGTTTTGCTTAGGAACCAAGGAGGCGACCGAAAGGGAAACGGATTCGCGCAGGCTGGATTCGGACTGCAGAACAGTACCAACTTGTGACGGACACCACGGTCGCATATAAACTCGGATTGGGGCGTTCAAGTACTTCGTGGAAAGCTTATGAAGTCTTCTTTCAAACGGATCCGGCTTCATATCCATATCTATTACGAGTCGGCCGCAATCATAAAATTAATACAGAGTCCTTTTCTGCACATGGTGCTGCGTCACCCTCTTTTGGCCCAATGGGCCGTGTATCAAGTTGAGTCCATTACGGACGCGTCCTAGGGTTGGAGTACGACCCCAGCACCCCTGTGGTCGTCCTCCCACGTACTTATACCCCTTAGCCGCCACCAAGGATGCTTGAGTTTTGTTTAGATCAAGTTTAGCCTTTGCTACTTGCTTGCAAGCGCGCGTGCTGGATCAGCCGCCCGTCTTCTTGTCTTCGGAACCCCACCATTATTGAGTTTGCGTGTGAAACCTTCATTTACATCTAGTAAATTCAGTACTTGTCATACTTGTTCTTGCTAGTTCTTCGATTGCTTGCAGGACGAGTGCCCTAGTGGCCGGGTGCCGCGCTCCACAAGATCACGACAGCCGTAGGAGGGGTGTATCGGTTGCTAAGGCGCAGCTTGGAAGGCTGTAGTCGGGCCGTGAACGTCGCCTCCTTCGACCAATCGAGTTATCCACGCCTCTCATCGAAAGATCGGGAATCAAACCCTAGCAGGTCGCTATTAGCATCTAGTTTTGTCGCCCGTCTACTTAGAATCTCATTCCTTCTTACTTCTTATTTGTGCAAAGGTCGAATGCCGTGTATGCTTTAGGATTATCTATGCCGGAGAAGAAATAAGATGTTCGGTTAGTCGTTGTGGAGAGATGTTCCATCTGAATTGTGTCGTGAAAGATACTTCAAACTTCACTGCTAAAAGCTTCAGGTGCCCTCACCATGTAAGTTTCGATTTTATGGCATGAGATGCTTTTCAATTTGCGCTATTTCACAT
Organism: Panicum miliaceum; assembly: GCA_032594955.1. NCBI lineage: Eukaryota > Viridiplantae > Streptophyta > Magnoliopsida > Poales > Poaceae > Panicum > Panicum miliaceum. Next base: position 32,296,145 of record CM064067.1, on the reverse strand, counting down.
TAGGGAACATGTAATATTTTACCAAACATACAGGTCAGAGGTTTAAATAAAATATTCATTGTCAAATAATTTGAACTTCTCAGATTATAATACTCCTCTCTAGCTATTTCTTTTATCATATTGATGCATGTTATTGTTCAATATACAGGCAATAGTTGATGGTCTGAAGGCAAGGCATGCATTTTCCATTATAAATATAGTAACTGCCATAATAATTTAGAGATTTATCTGCCATAAACCTTGATTTTGTTATTGCAGGCATGAAAAATATATTAATAGATACAGTCAATGCTGCAGACATATACGTGTATTTTGTTTTTGAAATTATGCATTCATGTCCTTGGACTGGTTACATTACTTGATCATTAAGCACATCAGTTTCACTTTCTGTCTCCCGTCAGGGTTGTATGATCTGTAAACAAAAGATGTTCTTTAGGCGCTGCGGACGTTGTACAGTTGCAGCACATAAAAGATGTGCACCATGGTCAGTGGATGATTTAAACGATGATAGTGGCTATGGAATTTGCTGGAGGCATCCTTCTGATTGGCTCCTGCAAAATGAGGTCTATTTCTTTTCCCTTAAAATCAATCACTTCATGTTTTCATATATAAAATAAATAACAACCGCTTATCCAGGTCTAATTTGATAAATAGGCAAGAGTGAAACCTTTTCTAGTATAAGTATTATATAAAACAAGATTTTGTCTACAGGACACCACCAGAGCGTGGTTTGGTGGGCAGCACATCCCACTTGTCACGAAAACATGTATTTGTGTGCAGCACATTGCTCCTGTTAAATAATTCATGGGAAAAGGACCAAAGTGCCCTTGCAGCAGGCCCCACCCGTCAGCCCCTCACTGCCTCTTCCCCTCTCCATGGACCTCCCAAGGCACCGTCCACAACAGTTCCGTCAACGGGGCCGAAGGCACCGAACCTGTGGCCTTCACAATTGAGCCCCCGCAGTCGATCAATGCGCTCGGCTTCTCCTCCACTGCGCCTGTCGTTGCCTCCAACAGCCCCTCCTGTCCTGCGCTGCCACATCGTCCCTCATCACGGTCAACTGTGGCTCCATGCTCACAACCAGTAGCAGCAGCTAGCTCCCACGGCGTCTCCCCTGCCGCCGCAGGCAACAACCAGCAGGGGTTCAAGGAGCTTGTCTCTAGCTGGTGTTGAGGCCAAGATCTCCGGCTCCAACGTCCTCCTACGCACGTTGTCCCAGCGCATCCTCGGCCAAGGTGTCAGGATGTGCTCGATACTCCAGGTGGAGGTGCTTAGTCTCCAACATCGATCAGTACTATGGGAAGACACCGCACGTGTTATTGCACCCTATTGTGAAGCAGATAAAGGGTATCTCGGTCTTTTTAAGCGGTGTTATCTCTCACCTAAACTGGAAAAAGAGTATTTTAATGAGGACCACGTGCTATGTACAAAAAACACATTCTTCCGGTGTCCTGCGGTCTAAATCAGTGAGTTGGATGTGTTGCACAAAAAAAATCCTTTGATGGTGTCTACTAGACAAAAAAAACTATATAAAAATTCATTGTTGTTTCTCCATTACATTTCAAATATGTTTTGTTTCATCTCTAGATCCCTGGAAGATTAATAGTGGACAAGAATAAGTTGCCTTTGAGGTTTATGCTTGGAAAATATTGTCATAATGCATCCCTCACGCCCTTTTTTGTTAATATTTGTAATGGTTGAGGTGGCTGACAGGAATACTTTGTTTGCTTTGATAGAATGCTGACTCTACCAGCAACATCGAGGTGAGTGCACACATGGCATAACTTTCCTCTGCAATCTGTTCTTCTATGATTATCTCTTGTAAACTGTGCATATTGTTTTCTTAGATCATTTCCAGAGCTCATTTAGCAGTTTGTCCATCTAATGACAGTGCTAGGTAGGTTCCAAAATGTATTTTTTAGTGATGTTTTATTATTCTCTTAAAGCGGAAAATGTTAATCTGAAGTAATGTTTTAGGACATTTACCATCTTTTGTTTGCATGGCTGACCACTAATATTTGTGCAAGTATTAGAATGGCCACATGAAAATGGTATTGGTAGATTATGGTTGTTCGATTAATCTTTGCTATTATGTTTTTATAACAAAAATATGGCTGTGCATCTTGAGGTTTGTTTATTTGTACCTAGCTTGTTTTTAGTTCTTAACGATGCAATTGGAATGCGTGAGAAAGTAAAGATTTGATGAGAAAAATGGTTAAGTTTCTGATGATGTAACACTCGGGGGAGAAAAATCAGTGATTTGTCTCCTTTGTCTAGTACAAGTACTATTGTCTCATCTAGATAGTGCATTTCCTACAAAATATTTATTAATGGCTATACTAACATGCTTATTTGATAGGAAGTGTTTTGCCGGCTACCTATTCCATATGTTAACGAAGACTTCAATGCTGATTCAACCATTAGGGATTTTGCTGCGACTGTTTGCAGCCCACCCTCCTATACAGCCATCAGGCGCAGTATCCTAATACATTACTTGTTATTAAATGAAAATTTCTATGTTTGTGAAGCTGTTCAGTTAGATGAGCTTTCTGTTTGTCTGCTTTTCATTTCTATGCAATAACATCATCGTTATTTCCTTAATTTGCAAAAGATGTATATTTGATCAAGAAGCACACTGCTGTTCGTGTGGATACTGGGTGCACAAACTGCAGAGCTGATTCTACTTGCAAAGAAGACTGTGAATGCAGGTATTTTTTCTTTTTCTGTTGAAGCATGGCAAATACATTTGAATATTTGTGCAAACCTGTTATTATATATGTGTGTGTTCTAAACGTAAGGTTGGTACTCTGTGCATAAATATTTGCGCTTGTGTATTGCTTGTATTTGCTGGATAAGGTAGCATGGTTGATATAAAGTTCTGTATGATGTATATAGAATCCACACATGTTCACTTTCCTCCAAAATGATGTTTTAAATTTAACTTCGACTTATCAGGGCTGTTTTGATGAGTTGTTCCAAGAATTGCCGCTGCTCAGATCTATGTATCAACAAGCCATTCCGCAAGGATAAGAAAATTAAAATTGTGAAGGTAACTTTCTTGTCAATGATGTGCTTGCTTGATTTTCCAGGAACTGTCACCAATTTATTTGCTCTTACTTATTCCTTTCAGCTCAAAATAGTAACCTTGTGCACTTAAACCTGAAAATTCTCTTGTATTAGTTTTGGATGCAAAAAAATGTGGTTCTATGATAAAGTGTTGTGTGAAATTGATCTGGCATCATGTAGAATAGAGGTCACTTGGTTGGATGGAACAAAAAACTGGGCACACCTGCATGCTTGCACCTCCGTATGGGCAATAGGGGTGACCTGGTTTAGTGCAGGGAGAGTGATTGTTTTTTTTTCTGAGTTTGGTGTTAGTTTTGCAATTTTACTGACTCAGATGGCGTTAGTTTTCAATTGATTATGATTGCAGCAAGATTTTCCCTTTACAGACAAAGCAGTGTGCATGGGGTGCTGTTGCATTGGAGCCAATGGAGAAAGGTGAATTTGTAATCGAGTATGTTGGTGAAGGTTAGTTATTTTTTCATGTTTATGTTTTTTAAATGATAAATAGAACCGGGAGAAATAGCACGTTCTTGTTAGATGACTCTCTGCATAACGTTTGTTTTGTGGAGTCACATGTTTCTTATGCTCTCAAAATATGCAGTATTTCACATTTTCATTGGTTTAGTTCCACCCAAATTTTCATACGCTTTGTGCCTCCAAACAAATTATTTAACTTTCCCACTATCAGTGGTCCATTACTCTTAATAAGTTATACTACTACGCTTGATGGTATGATTCTAGTAAAACTCATGAAAATGTTCTAATACCATTTAAGATGTTACGAGTTTTTAAAATAATTTTGTAATGGTAAATCTTGCAAGTTCTAAAGAGCTACAGAAGGTAGCTCATGCCTATCATTGCTAACCTGAATGGGCATGATGCTTAATGCATTCAACCAACTGGCAACTTAGCGTTATTTTAATAAAAGTGTTCAGTTATATAATCCAATAGTTGAATACTGAAGGGATATTTTGAGCCAATAATCATAAACATGGGGTTCTGTTGTGGTTTGTAGTATGTGACTGTGTGCTTCGTGTTTGGATGTCGTGTTCTGGACGTTGTTTTTTATATCTTGTTTTTTTCTTCTTTAATGAAATGTTACGCATCTCTCCTACATATTCGAGGAAAAAACATGTATAACATAGCTACAACTAAAAACAGGGACACTTATTCATTTGTTTGTGCTGCATAGTCTTCTTACTTGTGATGCATTGAAGGCTTGGAGATAATTTGTTTAGAACCTACAGTATAGTACTGCAAATTGTGCCCAAATGTTTCTTTTATCATTCCTTATCTGTTTATGGTTCAGCTATTCCTCTCTGCCGTGGCATGGTACCATCATATTGGAACCATTTGGTCAACGAAGAAATCAATTTACTGCAACTTTTCTGCCTTTCTTCTAATTTACGAGCTAATTTTTTGAAGTTAATTGTATTGTATAATGTGTCATGTATATTCTTTTCCCCTCTTTTTTGAACATTGTTTCAGTCATTGACGACGTGACACGTGAACAAAGGCTTTGGAATATTGATCATGGTGACAAAAACTGCTACATGTGCGAAATCAGCAAAGATTTTACGATAGATGCAACTTTTAAAGGAAACGTGTCACGTTTTCTAGACCACGGACGTGAGCCCAACTGTAAACTAGAAAAATGGTAATAATGTGTTCTTAAACAAGAAAAAAGAATCATGGTATATCATGTTCCTGATTGTTTATATGGCCTTGCCAGGCAGGTTGATGGTGAGACAAGAGTTGGTTTTTTTTGCCTCTCGTGCCATCAAAGTTGGAGAGCCCTTAACTTATGACTACAGATATTCCAGTTAATTATTTTGTTTTATTTTCCCCCTTATAAAACGGACATGCTTTGGCTAATATGTATTGTTCGAATGTCAAGAGGCTATAAGTTATTAGCATTTATATTTTATCGGGCGACATTAAATTTGTCTGATTTATCATAGGTGTTTTGTTGAGTTCTTGGAAAAGTTGCCATTCCTCCACTCTGTACCAACAAGCCGTTTCACAAGATTTAGAAGATTTAAAGTTGCCTTCAGTACATCTCAGACTGTTTGTAAATGACACCCCATTTTAGATTTTAGTTATCAGAAGGTTTAGAAGATTTAGAGCCTTTAGTACATCTAAAGTTTTGCAACTTTTTTTAGATTTAAGCTAACCATTTATTCACTCCTACTTATTGTGATCACTTAAAAAATCTTGTAGGCCTGTAAGGAGGTATGGTAGTGATCTCCCTTCATTTCATTCATTTGAAGGTAAAGTTGTACATTTCCCGAAATGTTTTTGAGAAAGTTGTAATATTGTTTAAAACTAAGTAATGTCCTAGTTCTTACAGGAAAAGTAGCTGAAGAAAAATATAATTTTCCAGTAGACCTCCTCATTTTTTCCAAATACAAACTCTGATGCTGGCCAGTAGCAATGTGTTTTCAGCTATTGCTAGAACTAGAAGACGTCCACATGATGCAAGCATTGGTGCCAGAGGTCAGCATGTTGCAAGCATTGGTGGAGAGCAAAATAATATGGATTTCCCGCAAAGAATGGTTGACTTTGGAAGGCAAGATTTGGACCATGGACTTGAGCAAGATCTCCTTGATGAATCATTGGATGCCTCAGTTAATGATGCTGACCAACAAGCCCAAAGAAGTGATGAGCATGTAACTCAAAGACCTTTGTCCAGATCAACTAGAGTAATATCCAAGAAACACAAGTTTACAGCAGAAATGCCTTGCATCGAGGAGACCAGGCCAGTTCATCCAGAGCCGAGAAGCGCACAAGCTAACGTGAACAAACAAGAAGCAAATCGAGAAGATTACTCGATATCAAGATGTCTGGATGTGCTAGATGCCATGGATGATGTGCCAGATGAGATCAAGATCCTCGCCTCTGATGTTTTCAGGGATGCGACGAATCGGGAGATGTTTCTGTGTTACGCACCAAGGCTTCGTGGTCTGTGACTGAAGAAGGAAGTTGGCAAGCTTCACAGTTCACGCCTGGTTAGCTAGCTTTGTGTCAGTTTTTCTGGTTTAACCGTTGAATTTCATTCGGATGGTAAAACCGTGATGTTTGTAGGTAGAGATAGCTTATTTTCTGTATTTGGGTGTGTATTTGTATCGTGTTCAGGCTCCAGAGTCAGCTTTTGATGTGCCTGCATTCTATGTTAGGAAGATCAGATGGGCGAAACCTTACTAGCCTTTTGCAAAATTGACCATGGTTCATCAGGAGTCAGTTCTGCGTCGGAACAGACCGCAAAGATGTAAGGCCAATCTGGTACGAGATGTGTTCTTTAGCTTTGAAAATTATTGTTCAGCTTGGGTGTAAATATAAAAAAGCTCGTTATCTACTTCCGCTTAATCCTGAAAGTGAAAGCCTTGGCATCTATCCTGATGACATGCAGCGAGCAGAATTATTATTCAGCCTGCGGAGAATTGGCCGAGTGACTCACTTGGTTGCCATGATTTACAGATTTATCAAGACAAAATTGCTCGGGAAATGAGATTGGCAAATCAAATGTGAGCTCCTGATGTCACCCTCTCGCAGTCTCACCGACGGATGCTCGTGGCATTTTCGCCTCTCATCGTCAGCAGAGAGAATAGTAGAAGAACACCTCGTACCGCCCCCCCCCCCCCCCCCACCTGGGGGATAGGGCATGGGGATTCCTGTTGTAAAACGAGATTGCAAAGTAATAAATAGTGAATTGACAGCTTTCTTTCATTGATCTTGGGGCTATTTATAGGTTACAATCAGTGTTCAAAACTTCTTCTCTTCCCGCTCAAACTCTCCACGCCGCAGGAACAGATTGTGGCTCGTTGCCCACCTCGCGGGGACGGGCGTGCGTCTTTACCGCGCGCCATCGCGCCGGAGCAGTTCGGTCTTCGACTGTCGAACGATCGGGTGAGATCACCACTTCTTAATTCCAACAATTCCAGCGGGTGCCGCCAAAAGCTGGGCGCGCCCGCCCGCTGACGCAGATGGGCCCATGCCCGCCGCGCGCGCGCGGCGAGGGTCGCAGCCTCGCAGGGGAACAGCCGCGAACATCACATCGTTGCTGATCCGCGTGCGCCTGCGTCGTCTTTGCATCCTCGCTGCACATGGAGCCAGTACGTGCGTAAATCCTGGGCCCATTTGCCATTTGGTGCGGACGCGCTAGCTTTCCGTTCTTAAACGCGCTGCTCTCGCTAGCAGGCTGGTTTTCCCGCGCAGCCGCGCGCTCCTCCGTGGCCCACCCATGCGGGCCCAGCCTCCATCTTTTTCTCGACTCGCATTATTACAAGGCCCGTAGGGTATTTCTCGATTCCTAATAATTCGACAAGGCTCCCGTTTCTTCCGTAGAAATTGAAACCTAAAAGAAGTTAAAGATTTAATTCGATAGATCACCTAGAGCTACATTTTTTCTTGTGCATTTACCATTTATCTTGTATAAATGAGCCCTTTTATTGAGTAGATTCAAGCGGATATTCTAGGATATAACCTCTTTTTTCTTTTGCAGAAAATCTACGATTCAACCTTTTACGTTGAATAAATGAGGTTGCTGTTTGGCTAATATTCTAGCTTGTCTAAAGGAGATATAAAATGGTGTTGATCCTCAACGAAATACATTGTAGCTTAGTACTCCCTCCATCTCAATAAATCGCTTTAGCTTAGTACGGCTAGATATAGGTCATAAATAACTTTAAAAGTTAAAACGATCTAAACTTATAGCGGAGGGGTATTACGCTATCGAGAACCACTTCAACCTAATCCTTTTAATATCAGTACTTGTGATACATGCATTCAGGTCCTAATCATTGATAGATAGACTTTCTTTTTTTCAAAATTACCATGTGCCAACAACACGCGTGGGATGGTCTTTCCATTTTGATTCAGCTTTTCGCAAGAGGCGTGTGTTATTTGTCAGAAGAATACGATAAACGGATCCAGAAGTTGCAAAAGTTAGTATTGCATTTTTTATAGGATGGAAGAAGTACTATTGTAAGCTCAATTTCAGTCCACCAACTTGGAATTATTTACTGCCTCAAAGTAAAAAATGAGCAATCCCTATAATTCATCAGGTACCAAATGTTCTTTTTATAACAAGAAAATAATCGCAGCAGTCGAAGCAAAATCGATTTCGCTAGTCATATTCAAGCGAAAGCGACGGTCAAGCAAAAGTGTGAGAAAAAAGTTAATAAAAAATTCGGAGAAGATTGATTTCGGATCTGTTTGGTAGGGCTCCATCTCCTCAAAAACAGCTCCAGCTCCGGCTTATCTGGTGGAGCGGCTTCCCTGGTGGAGCTGAAACCGTTTTGAAAAAAATATTTGGCAAACGGCTTCTTCGTATTGTCTAAAAGGATGAAATATCCATATTACCCTTATTTTTCTATTTCTTCCTATTTTTCTTCTTATTTTTTCACATTCTCTCTCCCTCTCCCGTCCCCTCTCGCTGCCCACACCGCTCCCGCGGCCTCCCTCGCGCTCCGACCACCGGTCGCGTGCTCCTCACCCTCCCTCCCGCCGCCGGCCGCGCGCTCCAGTGGAGGTCCGCGCGCTCCGCACGCTCCAGCCGCCTCCGCCCTGCCCCGACACGGGCTCCTGTCCGCGCCGCCGACCGCCTTTGCCTCGCCTCGGCCCGGCCGCGCACTCCTCGCCCTCCTTCCCGCCGCCGGCCGCAGGCACCTCCACACGCCTCCTCCATGTGCTGTTGTGGGCGCCGTCGTCCACGCCATCAGCCGCCCTTCTCTCGCTGCTGTGTTGCCGCGGGCACCAGGGGCAGGGTTGGCAAAGGATGAGGCGGAGCCGGACGGAGTCACGTTTTCTAGCTCCGCCTCCCCCAAAATGCTCTAAAGAGCATCTTTTTGGGGATTGTGGAACTGGAGCCGATGTTGAAGGAGCCGACGGTGAAGTACCTCGTTTAGCAGGGGTCCGGCCGAAGCCGGCTTTGGAGTCGTTCGTGCAGCCCTGCCAAGAGGGTCCTTCTTAATTTGGCACTTTGGCACACAAAATGGCTCCCAAATCTAGCGAGACAGGGAGTCCTCTTCTTCCCCAGCTCACGTCTTCGGTCCCGTCCATTTCCACGGCTCCGACCAACCCCAATGCCCTCCAAACCCTAACCCATAGTCCCTGCCCCCTGGTGGCGATGCCGGATCTGAGCACCGTCTACCTCCCTCCTTTCCCCGAACTTTCCGTCGACGCCGCGGGGGACCTCGCCGACGACCACGCCGGGGATGCCGCCGCCGCATCGATCGACGCGGCGCCCGCGCCCGCGTCTTCGTCTGCCTCTGTGGAGGACGGCGGCGGCGGCGGCGGCGGCCCCCTCATGCTCCCAGTGGAATGCCGGTGGAACGGCCGTGTCCGCACCTTCGACATGTCGGACGCGGGCGGTGCGGCCGCCTGCCCCACCGCGCGGCGCGGCGGCGGCGGCGGGAAGAAGCCGTCCTTTGCTCCGTCACCCGGTCCATCGCGGACGCAGGCTCCAGCGCCGGGTAAGACGCTCGAGGAACGCGTGAGCGAGTGGGCAGCTAGGAAGGCAGCGGCCGGCGTCCCTGCCCACCACTGCGTGCTGCCTTTCCTCACCGGTGCGCCAAAGGCGGTAAGGATTTCTTTCTTGAAGTGCTCGCGTTGATGGACCAATGTCTGCTTCAGCTCACTTTGAATTCACATTTAACTCAGACTCTATGTCTGGGCGGATCAAGCAGAATGCAGCTGGAATGCTTCAGCTGGTAATCCGTTCTTGCAATTCAAGGTCCATTTTGGAAATTCTTTAGCATTGTGCCAACAATTGTACCTACCCTGAGCATTGATAATATATACTCGCCGTGCCACACATTTCATTCCCTTAGTCACTTAATGTTGAGGCTTCCTAGACAATTTGCAATCAGTTTTTTTTTTTAAAAAACTTTGAACAAGGACATACTTTTAATTATGTACATTGGTCAGATCAAAATAGTGCCAGCATATTTTTCACTAAAATTATCTCATATTTATACTTAATAGCTTTACAGCTCTGTCGCCACAAGAGCTGATACTCAAAGTTTCCTCCAAGAATAATGGATTCTGAAGAGCCACAGACCTCAATCAGTTTTGGGCAGATGGTGTAAAATGTGGTGGGTTAACATTGCGTTTAGTCCTAAGCAAACTGGGATAGGCTAAAGATGAAACCCAACGACAGCCAAAAGGATAATATGTATGTGTAAATATGTATGGAGAATATGTTGGTGACCAGGGATCTAGCATCCCCCGTTGCGAAAATACTATTAATGCAACATGTTATGATTTCTTAAAAAAAATCCAAAAACATAATTTACTTTGCACATGAAGTTAAAGAAACCTGCGAAAATTCAATTTCAGATTCATCTGCAATTTCTCGGTTAAAGAAACATAAGTGGTACTGTTAACACATGATGAACAATGTTTGTGTTTTTGTTTATTATTGACATCTGGGATGGATTTGACATTTATTTTTCATTCAAGTTAACAGTTAACTTATCTGCGTTCGAGAAAACAGTTAACTTATCTGTATGTGTAATACATATATGGTTTTTATTTAATTTTTTGAAACAGCATGCTGAATCCTTTAATGGAAATGATCCCCTAGATACAAAGCCTGAACCATTTTATACAGATTTCTACCTCTTAATTGCTTATTGTCTTCCTTCCATAACTTAAACTCATCGTACTTAGTATGTCTGTCTATCAGTTAAAGCTTGAAACTGGCAAACTGCCATTCATTAATCCTGAAGTTATCCTTCCTGTCATAGTATAAGTCATTTAGGACATTGACGAGGTTTATAAGGTGAAACTTTCATTAGCAATTTCTATTAAAAATATAATAAGTAAAATAAAAAAGGATTACATGTTATGAAAATACTTCTCTTGATGAATCTACTGATATCAATCTTACATTGTTAACTATTACATTGATGGTCAAAAGTTGAAAACGTTTGATTGTTAGGAATCCTAAAACTAATTATAATTGTGATCAGTGGGAGTAATTAGTCTTTCATTGACTTAGGATCCATTTTTGTTCCTTTCATCTGCTTAGCATCTCATACCTTTTTTGTTTGTGCAAAAGGTCAAATGCTGTTTGTGCTTCAGGATTATTTATGCTGGAGAAAAAATAAATTGTTCAGTTAGGTGCTGTCCAGAGGTCTTCCATCTTAACTGTGTTGTGAAAGGCACTTCAAACTTCACCGCTGAAAGCTTCAGGTGCCCTCAACATGTAAGTTTCCAATTTTATGGCATGAGACGCTTTTCAATTTGTGCTACTTTGCATTAGGGAAAATGTAACATTTCACCAAATATACAAGTCAGAACTATAAATACAATATTAAATTTTAGACTTCTCTGATCATCATACTCCAGTGTCTTTACTTTTATTATGACCTGCACCTCTCTAGCTATTTCTTTTTTTTTTATATTAGTGCATGATATGATGAATATACAATTGCAAGATTTGATGGTCAAAGGCAAGGCATGCAGTGTGCATTGCAAAAATCATAACTGCACCAAGAATATAAAGATTTATCTGAAATAAACTTGGTTTTTGTTATTGCAGACTTGCAGTAGATATAGTCAATGTTGTAGACATGAACCTGTATTTGTTTTTCAAATTATGTTTTATTTCAGTTCATGCCTTTGGATTGGTTACATTACATGATCATTAGGGACATCTGTATAACTTTCTGGCTCTTATTAGGCCTGTATGGTTTGTAAGCAAAAGATGTTCTTTTGGCGCTGCGGGCGTTGTACAGTTGCAGCACATACAAAATGTGCACCATGGCCAATGATTCATCTAAAAGACGATCGAGGAAGTGCAATTTGCTGGAGGCATCCTTCTGACTGGCTTCTGCAAAATGAGGTCTATCCTTTTTTCCTTAAAATTTGTCACTTCATGTTGCATATATGAAATAAATAACAACAGCTTATCCAGTCTAATTTGATAAATAGGCAAGAGAGAAACTTTCTAGTATAAGTACTAAAAGAAAAATTGTGTGCATCTAGTCTTGTATTTTTACCAAGCTCAATGCTGATTCCTCCATTGCATTTCAACTATCTTTTTGTTCCATCTCTGGATCCTTGGAAGATTAATATCAAACAAGAATAAGTTACCTTTGAGGTTTAGCTTGGATAATATTATCACAATGCATCCCACACACTCTTTTTGTTAATATTTGTAATGGTTAAGGTGGCTGACAGGAATACTTTGTTTGCTGGTGACAGAATGCTGACTTTACCAACAACATAGAGGTGAGTGCATGCATGACATAACTGTTCCTTTTCTATGTTTTCTTCTATGATTATTTCATTCATGTAAACTGTGCATGGTTTTCTTGAACAAATCATTTCCAGAGCTTCTTTAGCAGCTTGCTGGTTAGGTTTCAGAATCTGTTTTTACTACTTTTAAAGCCGAAAAAAATAGTTAACCTAAAGTAATGTTTTAGGACTTCTATCACCATTTGTTTGCATGGTTGACCACTAATATGTGTATTAGTTTTAGAAGGCCGCATGGAAAATGGTATTAGTAGATATGATTACCATATCTGGTTTCAATCTTTGCTATTATGTTTTTATAAAAAAAATATGGCCATGTTGCATCTTGGGGACTGGGAAGTCGAAAACACCACATTTTAGAATTGATGTGCTATTTTTTATTTGTACGTGACGAGTTTTTAGTACTTGGTGATGCAACTGGAATGCATGGTAAAACAAAGATTTTATGAGGAACATGGTTAAGTTTCTAATGATGTAAAGCCTCAGGAAAAGGAAATGCAGTGACTTATCTTCCCTTTTCTATTACAACTTTACAAGTGCTACTGTCTCATCATGACGAAGTGCATTTCCTATGCAATATTTATTCATGGTGACTCTTAACATGCTTATTTGATAGGAAGTGTTTCACCGGCTACCTCTTCCATATGTTAATGAAGACTTCAATATTGATTCAACCATTAGGGATTTTGCTGAGGCTGTTTACAAGCCACCCCCCTATACGTCCATCAGGCGCAGTATCCTAAATGGAGATTTCTATGTTTCTGGAGCTGTGTACTTAGATGAGCTTTCCATTTGTACGCTTTTCATTCCTACCAGTACATCATGGTTATTTCCTTAATTTGTAAAAGATGTATATTTGATAAAAAAGAAGCGCATTGGTGTTCGTGCGGATACTGGGTGCACGAAATGCCGAGCTGATTCTACTTGCAAAGAAGACTGTGAATGCAGGTATTCTTTCTTTCTCTATTGAAGCATGTCAAATATATGTGAATATTTGTGTGAAACATTTTTTTATATATTATGTGTTCTAAGTATGGAACCAGAGTTATTTTAGCAAAGAGAAGGCATAAACAGCGTTATAGCTCTGTTTTAAAGTAAAGGTATAGTCTGTATCGTTGTCTTTCCCTAAAGTGCACTTATATCGTTTAGCTATTGCATCTACAGGTTGCAAGAAACTTCCTCAAAATGCACTTCTGTCACCTCAAATAAAAACTCTGTTATTGTATGCTATTTGGTGCTATGCGTTTTTGGAAAGTCTTGATTGACATATAAACTGTTTAGCACTTTGGAGCATGTTCACTCCCATGCGACAGTGCTGTTTGGACTATGCTAAGGCTGTTTGGGACATAAGATGTTCACTGGCAATTGTAGGAATTCGCATTCCATATAAATGAGCACCATTTGAGTGCTTGAAACATCATAATGACAGAATTTCAGTAGATAGAATTCCTTTCTCTTTGATTTTGGAGGAATTCCACAGTAATCTGAACCTTCATTCCAACCTCATTGTCTATGTTGTTAACGTAAGGCTGCGTCAATATATCCTGTTACCCACAATTTTCATGTGGTTTTAATCCTATGGTTTTCACTTCAGTTGGACTCCTATAGTATTCCTGCATTTTAACTTTGGCTGAAGTTTAAACGTTTGAACACCTACTTAGCAATTATTCATATTGTTTTCTGCATCATAAGCTAAGCAAATGCAGTACCATATTCACTGAACAGCAACACTGGTACTTGTCATGTTATGGATGTTTGCACTTGTATGTTACTAACATTTGATGAATTCTTAGCATGATCATTAATAAAGTTACATATGATGTATTTAGAACCTATACATGTTTACTTTCCTCTAATGTGTTTGTTTAAATTTGATTTTGACTTATCAGGGGTCTTTCGATGAGTTGTTCCAAAAATTGCCGCTGCTCAGATCTCTGTACCAACAGGCCATTCCGCAAGGATAAGAAAATTAAAATTGTGAAGGTACTTGATTTTCTAGGAACTTTTGTCACTAATTTATTCACTCTTTATTTCTGTTCAGCACATGTGTTGCATGTTTTGATATTATGTACAGTTTCCAAAAATTTTAAGTTTGTAAGTTTATTCTTTCTCAAGAGTTGTGCATCAAAGTGATAGGCGGGTGACATCTAATCTTTGAAACACTGATTTATTTAGGAGTAGCATTAAATGTCATATGATCTGCAGTGTTACTTTTACCATAGTGTCAGACTTTTTGTTAGAGCGAGTTACAAAAAAACAACAACACACTTTTATAAATGTCAGTAAGTGGACCAAGGATAGGGGCGTGTCAATACAAACCTTAGGATTAAGTCCACATTCCCTCACTGGACAGGCCCTTAGGTTTCTTACCATCTACTGCTGCCAAAGTAAACCCTGTATATTCAACCTGAATATCCCCTTGTATTTGTTTTTGGATGCAAAACATGCACCGATGAGAGAGTTCTCAGTGCTTTGCGAAATTGACCTGCCATCATGTATAATAGAGGTCACTTGGTTTGATGAATAGAAAAATCAGACACACCTGTATGTTTGCACCTCTACATGGGCAATAGAGATCACTTGGTTCTGTGAAAAAATAACAGACATCTGCATGTTTGCTCCTACGTATGCGCAATAGAGGTGACCTGCTTTAGTGCTGCAAGAGTGATTATTTTCTGAGTGTTTACTTGTTCAAAGATGGCATTAGTTTTTATTTCATTATGACTGCAGCAACATATTCCCTTTACAGACAGAGCGTTGTGGATGGGGTGCTGTTGCATTGGAGCCATTGGAGAAAGGTGATTTTGTAATTGAGTATGTTGGTGAAGGTAAATTTTGTTTTCGTGTTATTGTTTTAGTTGAAAATAGAAGCGGCAGAAATAGCAAGCTCTTGGTAGATGACCTTCTGCGTAACATTTGTCGTGGTGGGGTTCACATTTTGCTATGTTCTCAAATATGGTCGCATTTTGCTATGTTCTCAAATGTGTAGTAGTCTGTGCAAATTTTAATGCGCCTTGTGTCTGCAAACAAATTTCTCAAAACTTTCCATTATCAGTGGTCCATGTACCCTTAATAAGTTAGTACTCCCTCTGTCCATCAACATAAGGCATTCTCTTTTGTATAAGAATGGAAGAAAGTCTTCTGAAGTAGATTTTGAACTTAAATTTCTCTTGCAATATATTGTTAATTTCTACAAAATTAATATCAGCTTAAAATTCATTTGAATACAAATCTATTGACATAGTTGACCAATCTTTGGTCAAAAGTTGCAAAGTTTGACGTTTCTCAAATAAACATATGCCTTGCATGGATGGACAGAGGGAGCACCATCCTTATTATGGATCTAGTAAAGCTCATGAAGATATTCTAGCACAATTTAAGTTTCTTGTTGTTATTGAAATGATTTGCAAAGGTAATTTCGCAAGTTATAAAGAGCTACTGAAGGTAGCACAGGGCTATCACGGCTAACCTAAAAGGACATGCTGCCTGATGCTTTTGCCCAACTGGGGACTTGTCATTGTTTTTATAAGTTGAACTATATAGTCTGATAGTTGGATACTGCAGGAAAATTTTGAGCCAATAGTCATAAACATATATAACATAGCTACATCTAAAAACAGGGACACTTATTCTTTATTTGTGCCGCATAGTCTTCTTTGCATTGCCAGCATTGGAGGGTTTGAGACAATTTGTTTAGAACCTACTGTATAATACTGTACATTGTGTCCAAGTGTTTCTCATATCATTCCCTTTCTGTTTATGGTTCAGGTATTTCTTTGACACTGGTCAATGGAGAATTTAGTTTGCTGAAGTTTTGCTGCTTTGCTTCTGATTTAAGATCTAATTTTTGTGAGGCTTATTGTATTGTGCAGTTTTGCCTCATGTATATTTTTTCACTCCTTTTGCTTTAAACATTGATTCAGTGATTGATGACGCGATATGTGAACAAAGGCTTTGGGATATAAGAGATCGCGGCGACAAAAACTTCTACATGTGTGAAATCAGCAAAGATTTTACAATAGATGCAACATTTAAAGGAAACGCATCGCGTTTTCTAAACCACAGTTGTGAGCCCAACTGCAAACTCGAAAAATGGTAATACTGTGTTCTTGAAACAAGAAAAAGAAATCTTGTTATATCATGTTCCTGATTGTTTCTATGGCTTTGCCAGGCAGGTTGACGGTGAGACAAGAGTTGGTGTCTTCGCCTCTCGTTCCATCAAAGTTGGAGAGCCCTTAACTTATGACTACAGGTATTTCAAACAATTATTTTCTTTTATTGCACTTATGATGAGGACATACATTCTTAATTTAGAAGGCTAATATATATTTTATTGCAATGTATATTTGGTTACAAGAAAACACCTCCCTGCAGTCTGTTGGTTGCAGTGATACCCAAAGAAATTTGTAAAATCTAGTTTGGGCAGGTGGCACCGGAGTGATCAAACTAGCATCTGCGCCCCTCGTAGTGTTTTCATGTGATCATTGATTAACCACTCTAAAATCTCTGGTCTTAGAACTATTTGTTTACCTTTCTGTGTGGTGGATCACAGGTGCAAACTTAGTACCTGAGACTATGATGCTTATTTTGTTAGCCTTTCGAAGGTCCTTTTGCTCTGACTTGCATGCATCTTGAAGCCTATTTTGCAATGGTCTGATCATATGAAATTGTGAATGAAGCTTACAAGTTCGAACTGCTTTTATGCTTTTCAAAGATGCCAGACAGCCCATTTGACATGGCTAAATGGTTGTTGTAGATGTTGCCACGTTTTTTCCCCTTTAAATCAACATAACTATTTTGTTGGTTTCTGGTCTCAAGTCTCAACTACTGTCCTTGGTTCGCTAACCCAGACATTGGCACACTTCTCCTTTGTTTTTGATAGACCAGGAATATAGGGACAACTGAACTTTATCCACTTTTCTTTGAACAACAATAATTTTGCTTGTTTATTTATAGGTTTGTACATTTTGGAGAGAAAGTGGAGTGCCACTGCGAGGCACCAAACTGCCAGGGCTACCTGGGCAACCAAATAAAGAACCCAACTCAAAACGCTCTTGCAATTAAAGAAGAGCAAGAGAAGTCACACGAACATTCGCCCATACAACACGGCAGCACTGCTTCAATATTGCACTCAATGTCTCATTTGTTACCTTGGACCAACCCCGACTGTATAGAGGTCTCTTTTAACCTGAGAAGCAAAAGCAAAATAACTCGGATATGCTGGGTCGGCAAGAGGAAGAGAACATCCCTCGTGGCATCTTACAACAAGCATGGCAACGTCGGTGAGTGAAGTTCCTGCTGCGGATATCTGATTGCCGTTCCCTTGGAGTTCCTGCTGAAACAGCAGGCATAGGCTTGTCCTGTACAATAATTTCATGGTACATTCTTTATATGCAATTGGTTTGAAACAATTCTTTCACATTGCTCATATGTGTTGTTACCTGCAACATTCTTTATTCAATCTCATAGGGAATTCAGTCTGTTCGCAGTTGGCAGTTTGCTGAAACCATGTACTCAAATTTTCTGATGCAACTTGTTGTGGTTGTGGCTCGCTATCCTTGTATATGAGATGATGTAGCATACAGCATTAGCTGAGTGTTTATTTAAGGAGAATGTGTGAACCTTTCAAGAAGGAAAAGATCAAAAGTCCCAGCAGCCTATATGCATGACAGAGCTGAATCATCAGTTTGGTGCAAATATAATAAACCCTGTACAACCAGAAAGCTGACTATTTGAAACAAAAGGTAATCCCTGCCAAGATGACCTAGCTAAATCCTAATGTCTCAGTCAACTTGCATTCCTTCTCTGATCTCCGACATGGGCAAGTTCTTGTCCTCGTTTGTTGCATCACTGCCTGCATCGGTTCCATGCTAATAATTACGCAAAATTCCAGAGGTCACCTGTAGATCTCGTCGAGAAAACTGGAGCACAAAGAAAAGGTCGTGTTGCCCGGCAGGCCGGCACCAACCATGTGCCTCACGTCTCGGTTCAGACAGATGCTCCACGTACCTCACGCCCCGAAGAGAAGTCGCATTTGGCAATAACATTCTGGCATAATCCAGGCCGGTTGCCCCCGATCTCCAGCAACCACGAGAAGTGCCCATCTCGATCAAGGATCAGATTCTAGCAAGCCAGTGGCTACGAGGCGATGCTGTCCTAGTGCGAGTAGATGCCAACGTCCCAACCACCTCCAGCGGACATGGCTGAGTCCAATCCCAAGACGTCAGGTAGCCGTAACACGCGCACACATCCCATATATTCTCTTCACATTACACGGACCAGATAGAACTAGTGTTTCTTCGAATGAAATATACGGCATGAAAAAAGAAATACGCGAGTGATGACATGCCTCTCTTGAGTCGGCCATTAACTAGCATACAAGAGAGTGCAAGTGCAAATGAATCACTTAAAAACACTTCATTCAGATTGTCGTCAAATAGAGACTTTATTTCGATTCACACGGTTCCTTACACAAAACAGGTACATCGGCTCACTGTGGCAGACAAAGCTGGCCACCTAGAGTCAATTTTATTCAGAATAAGCATGTGCTTTCACAGCACAATATTACACAGGCTATTAGGCATAAATAATCTGGCTTGGCTGCTTCACAGGATAACCAAGGGCAGCAACTATAAATCATAACAGAGTTCACTCTCAGGTCTTCCATTCGATCTTCAGCATAGCACATGAGCATCAGCATTTCATTTTCTTTACCTCCCTTTCCTCAGTCTCATCATCCACAGCATCCGCCTCCCAGCACAAAGGAGCGTCAAGCTCACCAATCTCAGCACGGTCCCCAACAAAGCCATGCAGGACAGACCTCGGCGATCCAGTGGCGGCTTCATCAGTAGTAGTGAAGCTCTGATAAATGAGCAAGCCACCAGAAGGCAGCTCCTGCTCAACCATGTTGCTGCAAGCATATGCATCAGCATCCAGCTTCTTCCCCCAGGTCTTCGCATTGTCACGCCCACCAAAGATGGTCACGGCAACAGAGAACTCAGATGGGTTGAAGCACCTCAGCACCCTCTTAACCAGGTCGCCATAAGCAAAGGAGGACGGGTTCAAGCCCATGACCTCGTAGCTTGCATAGCTGAAGCCATCCTCTGGGGTCACATGGATGGTCGAGAAAGCAGGGCCATGGATGGCGTTCATGGAGTAGCCGCAGGGCTCAAAGTCAAAGTCACAGATCTCCATCTCCGGGATGATGTCTGAGATACCAGAAAGCTTGGTCATCTCCTTAGCACAGGATGTGTGGCCATCTGCGGAGGTCTTGAAGAAGACGGAAGCTTTCTTCTTATCCAGCCCAGTCATGCACATCTCCAGAGTAACAACAGGCTCCTCAGGGTGCTCAGTGGCATAGTAGATGTGCCACTTCTGCCCAGGCTTTGCAGGATCTCCAATCACATAAGCATTGCCACCGGACTTGAGACCGCCAAAGTAGCGGTTCAGGAAGGCAACTTCATCAGCAAAGTTCTTGTGTGGGGAAGGCTGTGCATCAGGGAATATGAATGTCCCACGTGAGTATTTAACAGCAGCAAGGGGCAGTGAGAGCTCCTCAGCAAGCTCAAGCATCCTCGGAATGGCAAGCAGAAGCTTGGTAGTACCGCAGGTCTTGATCACAACCTTGTAGGGGTACACAAACAGGCTTGACTCAGATAAGACATAAGAGTCGAAGTCCTCATTTGAGAGCTCAGACACAATGGTGCACCGTGCAAGGTCAAGAACAGAGTCAATCTGGGCACGCGAGAGAGCGCGCAGTCCCCTTCCATTGGGGTCAGCGAAGACAGATGCCTCAGAGAAGCTGATCTCAAGGCGCTTCTCATATCCCTCAAACCCAATAGCAGAGACCGGGGGAGGGGCAGCAGCAGCACCTTGCAGGACTGCCATTGTTCCAGAGCAAGATGACAGACAACCAAGGAAGACAGGAAGCAGTTTCTTGAAATCTGGTCACCAGAAAGCAGCTAGCCAGAGAGATTTAGGAAGATCAAAATGAAATTGCAGGTGGTTTCTAAGCTACTAGGATGGGATTGACGAGGGGGGCTATCAGGATGGCTTCCTCGTGCACTGCAAGAGATGGAACAGTTGACAATGTAAGCACCAAATCATAAACAAGAGTTGCAAGTATAGATAAAAGGAAGGCAGATAGCCCAGTACATACGTTCGAGTAAGCAGCAGAAAACTTCTTGATGCCGCCCGCAGGGCGGAGGTCCTCAATGCTGTAGCCGAGGGGAGCTTCGTACATCAGGGAGGAACGACTACTGCTGGACTTCTTTTTGCCACCCTTGGACTCCATTAGCACATCAAATTTTCACTGCAGAGAAGAACCAAATAGCTGATGAGAAACTGCAGAGTATGTAACAGATCAGGGATTGCAAACCATGAACGATTTCACTAATTCCTTTGATGAACTATACTCTATATTCCGATTCTACTTAGTTCAAAACTATCCAAAGCCTGGGAATTTGGGAGCATAACAGAAGAGACATGCTACTCACAAAGTTGATTTCGAATTTGAGTTCAGATAATCTAAAACCGAGACATAACTCGAATAGCTGTTATCTCTCTGTTTCCAATTTGGCCTACAATTTCCAAACTGCTGTAAGAACAACCCTCTTGAGTGGGTGGGGAAGCTTTTCCCCTCCGTTTACATAAAAAACATGTAGAGCCAAAATCTTCCCCAATTTTTTTAGCTTGAAAAACTCCGATATGGCCGACTGCATGGGATCAGAAAACCAGAACCCCATGTATAAAGCCCAGATGCCAGAGCGCTATCCCAAAATTAAATGCAGTAACCTAAGCGATATTGTCTCACGAATGATCAGAGAGCCTGATGACACTCAACACCGCAGCAAAAAAAAAGCATCTATCTAATTCTTCGTCACAAGGTGAATAGTTTCCTAACCTATCGACAACAATAGCAAGAACAGGGTTTCTCAGGAAACCCAGCAACATCAAAGACCAGATCAAACAGACAACATATAGAACAGATCGAACAGGTAGAACAGACCCGCGGAGGGGGGGGGGGGGGGGGGGGGGGGGGTGAGATCCTTACAATCCCACGAAGGCCCGAAACCTCGCTGCAACCAGCGGCCTGGACAATCAGAAATCCCGATCCGGGGGTGGGGAACGGGAAAAAATCCTCTTCTCCTCCCTCCGAGAAAGCAGGCAGGCAGGCAGGCAGGCTTCTTGATTTCTCACGCACCGAAGAGATGGGGGAGGCAGCAGCAAAAGCAAGGGATCGATTCCTAGCCAACAACGCGGTGGGCCTGTGAGGTGAGAATGGAGGAGACGGGCCTGGCCCTATATTTATAGCTGCCGCTAACGGATCCGGGTGGCGTGGGGGAGGCGGCACCTGGTCCACTGGACCGCGGGGGTGGGGGGCGCCGATTCGGCACGGCACCGGCCGCGGACGCGGTGGACCGCGCCCACGCAGTGCCCATCCGCCTCGCGGACTTTGCGAGAGGGTGACAGCTGGGCCCCACTCGGCGCCGCGCCTCGCTTCGCCCCTGCATGCGTTGCCTTGGCGCGCGGGTTGGGATGAGTGCCCAGCGTGTGGTTGTCGGGGTCCTCTCATCCCTCCCGGACGAAACGCCGAGGTGGCGGCGACTGGTGGCTTGGGCTCGCCGCGCAGCTGGACGGTGGCGAGACGTGCGCGCGCACCGTGATGCCGCCACGTCCTTATCCTTTCTGCCTTCGCGCCCGCCGCCGCCGCCCGGGGTCAAAAGGGCTGACGGGATTCCGCCTCTCGTTGAAAGCCGATTTGTTTTTTGCTTGACTCGTGCCGGAGGTGCGCTCCTGAGGCGATCAGGACGAGCGGCGGATCCAGTCACTCGCTTCGCTCACACGTAGGATGAAAGTTATATTTATTTTGAGTATTGGGTCGATTTAAAATTTGATAAAATAAACTAAAATGGTATGATACGTAATTAGTTTAAGAGAAAAAATAAACTAGAATAGTATATAATTATAATTATTTAGTTAACCTATAAAGTATACCCAATTGCATTCCTAAATCACGAGTTGCGGCCTCTAACGGCGCGTGCTACAAATCAGCGTTCACGGAAAGCAGGCTGGTGCTCAGCTCAGCAGGTCGGCTCGTCGGCGTCCAGATTTCCCGCGTGTTCCGGTGCGGTTCCGTGCTCGTGCGCGCTACGCGTGCGAGTCCGGAGGAAGAAAAAAATTACGGGTGCGGGTGTGTGACGCGCGGCAAGCCGGCCCGGTTTCGTGAAAGCCTGCTCGGGCACACGCCTGGGCCACGCGGACTGAATGGCAGGCCGAACTGGGCCGCGACAATTGCGGCTGTACCTGGCTGGGCTCTGTCGTCTTCTCTGCTTCGGTTCCGCCCGGCTCGCAAAAGCCATCGTGGTTGACCTGACCGGAAGCCAAGTGGTGCCACCGTCTGACCTCCCCCTCCACCGCGCGACGCCGCCGGGAACCCGCCGCCATCTCCAGGCTCCCCCTCCGCGCCACGATGGCCGAGGTGAGATCGCGATCCTCTCAGCCCCTTCCGCTCCATCCGCCGGATCTCGTTTCGCCTGGTCCGATCCGAGACCAGCTCTGCGTGCCCGCCGTTAGGTCGCCGCCGGTAGACTCCCGCAATCTGCTCGGACGAATGGGTAGCAGCGGCGCGAGTGCGAGGAATCGTAGGATCGTGCGGGAACAGTGACGATGGCTTCTGATCCCCGGATCGGTTCAGAAATGCGAGGCTGCATCTCCTCGTCCGCGGTCACAGATTCAGCGGGTGTCCGGGTAGGGTTGGCGACGCATTCCGGGGGGTTCATCGAGAGATTTTGCACTTGTAGCCTGGATTCAGAGTGTCGATTACTCATTTAGGGCTTTTTTCAATTTTGAAACACTGAAACTATGCCAAAACATTCGATCGACATATTCCAGGGATCAGTGGAAAGGAACAAATGAGTTTTAGGTAAATAAGAAAAGTAGAGGAAAGACAATGTAATTTGCATTGGATTTCTGACATCATAGCTGTACAAGCACGGTCATCAATTTGGTACATTTCAGAATGAAATAATGATATTTCCAATCTTTACGTCATCCTTGGCCCATGCAGTGTTGCAGAAAGATGGTATTACAGCCGTGCTATATGTATTCTTTAATATGCATATGTTTTTTTACTAAACTACATTTTGTCACTGTCTTGCTGGCTTCCACAATATGTTACTCTACAATTTTTTTTTGCTCTGGTATATTGATGACTGTAATTTATAATAGTTCGGTCTTGCCATAATTGTTGCTGAATTACCCATTTCATCATTTAGCATCTACAGGCTTTCCTGGACACTTCACATTGATTAAAAACTAATCTTTCCTATGCTGCCATGCTTCATGAAAAGTCCAGTTTATGTTTTCGAGATAATCTGGCATTCGGACATTTCAGTTTGCTAATGAAAATAGGCTGATATTGTCAATCTTGACTTTCACTATGCTTCTTTGCTTTTTACCCTTTCGTTTTATTCCAGCCTCCATAGAAGTGCTTTCTGTGTAGTTTATCATCTGACACAAGTTTATTCATTTGCTTATACACGCCAGATTGAGATAAAAACAGCACCTGCGGACTTCCGTTTCCCTACGACAAACCAGACAAGGCATTGTTTTACTCGCTATGTAGAGTACCACAGGTATAACCATATACTCAGCAACCTTTATAGTTTGCCAGTGTTTTGTTCTTCAACTTTCTAGGTAGTATACGGTCATATTTTTGTTACTAGTTACTCCAACTTTCATGGAATTCAGGTGTGTGAATGCCAAAGGGGACGATGCTGGTGACTGTGACAAATTCGCCAAGTACTACAGGTCCCTTTGCCCTGGAGAATGGGTGAGTGCCTTCTCCTTTGCAGCTTCCATTGTTAACTACTCTCCTGGGGAACATATCTTTTTGAGTAAAGAACATACAGATGATAAATTGGAATTGACACCACATTTTTTTTAACCTGAAAATCATGAAATTATCATCATGCTTCCGTGGATGTATTGCTATGCCATTTGTGATTTATCTATGTCAAATTCCTTGCCTTGAATAATCTTTTGTTCAATAATAAATCTTCATTCAACTATGTACCCTGAGTTAAGAGTTGCCTTTGTTCAGTATCCTGACTCAGCCAGTTGTCTGTTGTCAACCAGCTCTTCTTGTGATAGCTTTTCAATAACATTCTTCCTCCTCCCTTCTCAGTGACTGTAACATTTAGTTATCATTTAGTAGGCCACACATAAGGCCATGGATGTGCTCGCACATGCAGATAGTGGCATGTGCATGCCAATTTGCACATCACAAGTATGAGCTTGCACATTTACCCTCACTTGCTTTGTTTTCAAATGCATATCATGAGATGTTCTCACATTTACCTTGACTTGTTTTAAAATCAAATTCACATCAAGAGGAGGTGTTACACATTTATCTCATCCCCAGTACAAGATGCATGCAAGAACTCATTATGTCCCTGTCTTTGATGATAAACAGTTGCGGTTTGTACAAAAAAAATGGTTCTTTTCTGTATTTTGAAGGATTCTTACTTTGCTTCCTTGAATCAAGTAGACAATGGACATTCGAATGATAAAAGCGAAATAGTTATTGTCGGTGCCTCAATGGAGTGTCACTATATATAGCATAACATGTGCTGTTTCTTGATGACGGAGAATGAAAGTATATGTGCCAGCTAAACAACATTTTACCTCAAAATTAGTTAATTACTTTACCTTCTTGTACTGAAGCTTTTATGTATTATTCATCAGCGAGTTACTATTGTTTGTTACTGTTGGTCAGTCCTTCAATTGGCATATCAGATATGTTATAGTTAGCTTTCAGAAGCTATCATAGATTTACCCCCACCCTTTTTTGGGTGGGGTGGGGGGAGATTTAACCCACCCTTAGGCCATACTGAGGCAATCATATTTTGTCCATGTTTGGAATCCAGTTTATATGATACTATATACATACTGAATATCAGAATGTTTTAAACACGCCGTATTGGCTCTGATCAAGCATTTAACATTAATCTACCTAGCGTTCTTTCCATCTTCCAGCCCAATAATGTAACCCGTAATATCTTCTTGTGCTTGTTGATTAACACTATATTATGTTGTTATTTATCACTTAGAACTGTTATGTTTGCTTTCTCTGAAAGCATCACAAGCTGACTGTTTGCTGAAACAGGTTGAGAAGTGGAACGAGCAGAGGGAGAACGGGACCTTTCCAGGACCTCTCTGAATC
Organism: Panicum miliaceum; assembly: GCA_032594955.1. Taxonomy (NCBI): domain Eukaryota; kingdom Viridiplantae; phylum Streptophyta; class Magnoliopsida; order Poales; family Poaceae; genus Panicum; species Panicum miliaceum. The sequence goes on along the minus strand of CM064067.1, from coordinate 32,270,593 downwards.
TACTGCCTGAGACCTGCCCTTTGGACTAGTCAACACGTTGGCCAGTCGCACTGTTCCATTCTGCATTCCTGCTTTCAGAATCGTCAATGCCTTTGTCCCTTGCTCTTCAACCAATCGCTACAAAACTGTTAGTGATGCTCTCCTTATGCTGTTCTAATAATTGGCTACAGTGGCCTCACATGCTGCCTTGTGTTGTGTGGACCTCATTTCTTCGCGTATAAACGTCTGAATTGGAACTTGCATTCTTTCGTGCCTGTGACTGTACCGCCCTGTGCTGCGCCTTTTGTGTCTTCAATATGCTGGAATTGTAGTAATGGCTGGGAATCAGGGCAGGACAATGATTACATACTGCCCATGAATGTGGGTGTACCGTGTACCTTTCCCGGGGTAAGATTTTGAAATGAAAGCTTTTTTTTTAAACCTTCTGAAGTTCAATTTTTTTGGGTGAAGAACCCATTGACTGGAAAGTGTAGGAGTAACACATGTCAATGAGAAATTCTCAAGGGTGATTGTTCATTTAGTTTAGACAGTTCTTGCCTCGGATAGTAACCAGTTCTTGTTTTCGGCGCATCTTACAGTAAATGTTCCTGTATGTTGAAGCACGTGATGATCACTTTGTGTTGGTATATGGGTTACACTGAACGGTAGCATCTTCCTCTTTACATTACCCCCTCTTAAAGCTGTTGAGTTTGGAAGCTCAGCTTAGGCCCTATACATCTCTAACTGGACTCCAACTTCTAACTGGACTCCAACTCCAAAGTTTAAGGGGGTGTTTGATTCTGAAGGGCTAAACTTTAGCCCTATCACATCCAATAAGATAGCCCTATCTTATTATTTTAGAAGTATTAAATAAAATTTAATTATAAAACTAATTGCAGAATCCATAGGCTAATTCGCAAGACAAATCCAATAAGATATATTAATTCATGATTAGTGGATGGTTACTGTAGCAAATATAGATTAATTAAAATTATTAAAGTTTTATAAATAAATTTTATTTAATACTTCTAAATGATCTAAATAGTATGATTCTCTTTGATGTGATAGGGCTAAACTTTAGCCCTCTGCAACCAACCAGAACCGAAGTGTCCTGGGTTTTTTTATTGTCCTGATTGTTCAGCCGTGCCGCGCCGGACCGTAAGGAAAGGGCTATTCCAACGCTGTGCCCCTGCAAACCGCAGGCACGCACAGGAAACCAAATTTGACCGAGGGATGAAATGCTGCCAAGCTGCATTTACTGGCAGCAGATGCTCCGGTTGTTTGAAAATCCAATGCGATCCGCTGCCCGTCGCTTGAGAACCGTGTGTGATGCCGACACTTTCGTTGCCACTGGCTGCTGTCCGAGTGAAAACACGGCGTGGTCAGCAATGGAGCTGTTGGTGAACAGTCTCGAACGCGCTCGTCCAGATGTTTATACACAATAGAATTTTTTTACCAAGTTTTTGTCATCTGCGAGATGCACAGTGGAGCTGTCACGTAGGGAACGCTCGGCTGACTGTTCCCGCATTTACGCCTGACTGCCGTTCTTGGCGACTCGACGTGAAGTCTCGCTCTGGCGCTGCCGGCCGGGGTGGGTTCAGCCTCAGCGAGCGTGCACAGTCGCGTACAGAATGCCCGGCCTCGGCTCGCCTCAATCATCCCTTCTGCCGCCCGCTGGCGCTGCGACGGACGACGGCACAGGCGCCATTCAATCCGATCCCGTGTAGGTGTAGGCTCCACGACGCCCGCGCCATGCCTGCCGGCGTTCTCCGATGAGCCCGCGAGCAGCGCGGCGCGCGGCGCGCCGCGGCCATGCCCGCGCCGCCGTTCGCGGCATGCGTCGGCCGGCCACCAGCTCGCTCGCCAGCCGCATGGGCCGTCGCTGCCGCATGCATCGGTCACGCACGACCCCCTTCGCGGCGAAGGCACGCGCGCCATGCATTCAGAGCTGGCATTAATGGGCGGTCACGCCGTGCCTGGCCCGATCCGTCGATTGGGGGAACGCCGATCGAGCGCGCAGCTCGATCGGGACGCGCTCCGGCGGTCGGAGCATCGCATTCAGAGCGAGTTATTGCGTGGCATGGCGAGGGAGGGGAGGCTCCCGCCGCGGGCGCCGTACCGCCTGGGGCCGCCGCGCCGGCCGTGCGGGTGCCGGGGCTCGGATCGGAGGCGCGCGCGCGGTGAGCGTCTGAGCCGCGGCCGGCGGCTGCCGTTGGCTCCAAGCGTCCTGCGTGGCGTGAGTTCTTGCGCGGCGGGATCGTGGGGGAACGAACCCACGCCAGGCGCCCGCGTGCGTAGCTGAGGTTGCCGGCCGACCGGGCGGTTCCCCGTGATGCTGCAGAATCAGCGACGACAGGGTAGCGCTGGCCGCTGAGGGACACGGTAAATGAGATGGGTGCCTCGGTCGAGTGCCGCCGGCGCTCTGAGGACACGACACGTAACGTACGTGTGCGTGCCAGTCGGCCAGCCGCCCAGCCCCATTGGACGCAGCACACGAGGGCGCGCAAGGTGCACAAGAGAGTACGTTGATTTGAACGCCTGGCTGCGCCATTGCTCGCCGTTTTTTTCCGACCGTGCCTGAGCACGTTTTCCAGAACCCGTTTTTCTTTTCTCAGTTTTGCATGTAGTATTACTAGCTAGCGTGATCATATAAACTAACAGCACAAGTTAAATCTCAGCTTGGCTATGGCGCAACAGCCATCAGCTTATGTGCTCCTCCTCCACAGCAGGGTTGGGTCAAGAAGATATCAGCAGAAGAGCCGAAGAGGCATATATATGCAGAAACGACCAGGCAATGCATGACACCGGAATACATCAGAAGATTCACTTCCAATCTTCCATTACAACCAGCTGCAAAGTTCATGCTAAAGTACACTAGCTGCAAGACAACACACGACTAGGAAATACATCAGAAAACCAAGTTTGTTACACCGAATAGCAGAGTTCATGCGGGATCACGTAGCTGAAAGGCAGCAATGCACCGCAGCACTACAGAAACTTAACTTCCAGTACACCGAACGGCAGAGTTCACACGAGCGCAGTAGCTGGCTAGGTGCAAGTGTTCCAAGCTCAAGAGGGATAGACAGGGACGGGAGGGATGGGAGGATTGATAGGTGCGAGATGGGAAGAGACAGACGCGAGGATCGAGTGGAAGACTGGTGGAAATTCATCTTCAAGCAAAAAGTCTTGCAAGGTCAAGAAGACCGTTGCTTGGCTTCTCGCTAAATGAAAAATACCCACCGAAACAAAGAATATGAAGAAACATGATAGGAATGGAGGCGTCGTAGAGACGTCGTAGAGAAAGCTCGGTGAGGATAGCACCGGTCACATAACAGAAGCTCCGCTGCGGTCGCGGCTGGGGCGAGGCTTCAGCCGCTTCCGCTTCTTCCTGGCCACCCACTGGCGCCCCGTGGAGGATGCAGCAGCCGGGGACGTATCGCCGGCAGCCGAGACGACGAAGCTTGGGCAGCAGACCGGGAGGAAGCGGCAGTGGCGTTTGGGGCTAGTCATTTTGTGGCTAGAGGAGTGGAGAGACGAGAGGGGAGGGGAGGGGAGGAGAGGTGTGGCAAGAACGATGGAGAAGGGTTGGCCTCCCTTTATATAGTGAGAAGGAGAGGAAGGGTGGTGCTGGAGGAGTTGTGGCCGGGGAAGGAGGCAAAACGGATGAAGCAGGCGTCCGGTTAAAAAATGCCCTATGCCTCACTGCTCTAGTTCTCTCTGTCTTTTTCTTGAAAGAAAAAAGAAGAGGAGAAATGCTCCACTGCACTGGCCTACAACCAAATTTCCTGACAGGTAAACGAATCATGTGATTCTTCAGTCTTCACTGTCTTGCAATATAATCTCGCTGAAGATGTTACACTGTTGCTGTATTGACAACCTATATAGTTGCGCCTCTAAAAGCATAAAAAAATCTAAACAAAACCAGAGATATGCAGTGCGTGTTACCATCTACCACCAAGCAAATTTTGAGCTTAAACAAATACCTGAGCAAGGAGAAATAAAAAAGAGAAATCAAACATTAATAGAAACGAGTTGGGGATTCTAAGTGAACCAGCTGTTCAATCAGATATGTAATGGGTCAGATAGTGGTTGCCCCCATTACTATTTACAAGCTTATTTCTCTCTCTAATTCAGGTTGTGGTGACAATCTTATTTGCCTGCATCGAGAGAACGAACCGGGATTGCATCATCGTTCAAATGGTAGAGCTAGTCAGCTGAGAGGTCTTAATCAACAGCTTGATTGTGCGACTGTTCGAGCACTAGCACTGCGGAACCAAAGAGTTGTATTGGAAGGACTAAGGAGCCAACAAGGCCATCAGTGCTTGCATAGTTGTATGGTCTATCCTCCATTCAGCGCTACGGGTACAAACCTGCTAACGGGACAGAACGCCAAGCTGACAAGCTGTTGTTGCATCGGCAAGACAGCCCTTCGATCCCTCACGTGGATCGCGTAAAGGTGAAACAGAGCGACCTGCCAGGATGAAGCTAGCGGCGCAGCGCCCTCTTTATGGACACGGCAACAAAACGCCTTTCATCCGGCCGGCCGGACGGCGAGCAGCGGCTGGCGGCCGCGCGCGGCTGGCGTGCAGCAGCCGCTGGGGCCGATGCCGACGACGAGCCCGCCGCTAGCGCCATTGCCAGCCGGATCGGAGGAGGAGGATGGAATAGCTAGCGTGACTGTACCGGCACACTGCGCGTTCGAGTTATGGCGAATGAAGAGGCGCGCATGCATGCAGGCATGCAAGCAATGTCTCGCATCAGGATCGGAGCGAGGCCGGACCGCCGAATGTAAGTTCATAGCTGTACACTTCTGTGTAGAACTGTTGGAAGGTTGTTAGCCTATCGATGGTGCAGTGTTTGTATTCGTGCGAAAGGAAGACACTCTTGCGCTCAATAAAAAAAACGAAGAAACGGCCGGCCGGCCGGCCATGCATGGCGATGGACGACCAATGCAGGGTAAAGAAAAGAATTGTCTCTGCTGCTGTGACTCGTGACTCTTCAGGGTTTGAACCTTGAATCAGTGTGGTTGCAGCTAGCGTCCTGTAAGCAGGCCTGCATGCAGTCGTATATGCATGGTCACACATCAGGCCACCAGCAGGATCGGAGAGCTATAGGATGCTGCTGCCTGCCTGCCTGTAGGAAGCGCTAGCTATTCTACTCTACGGGCTAGTACATACTAGCTGGTGCATCACATCACATCTATTTGCTACAAACTCACGCAACCACAGCAACCAGAGCAGGCATGCAGTGGAGCGCGCGCGCGCGCGCGAGAGAGAGAGAGAGAGAGAGAGAGAGATCTGTGCTGCGACCGTCTCGTGCATGCATGTCAGCGACCGCAGCGTTTGGCGATGGACGGGAGAGAGACTCGATCGTCGGTCGATCGATGAGCAAATGAGTAATGAAGAGGCGAGGCCCCCAGGCCTGGGGGGAGAGGTAGATGTGAGCGTGGATCGCCTGCATTTTGACTTGCACCTTTCCGTCACCACGCAGCATAGGGTTCGCAAAAGTTACACAGCACAGCCAAGCGCTACGGCTGCATGCCGCACATGTCATCCACACATGCAGCGCCCCGCATGCGAGAGTAAATGCCGCCGTCGATGGCGCCATCGGGTCGCTATGATGAGAGCCCTGCGCCCCTCCTTCAATGCGTGCGTGCCCGTAGCTCCCTCCCCCTTGCACGCCCTGTGGTGTGGCCGGCGCTGCCTTGCATTTACGCGCCCGCTGCTGGTCTCGCGAGAGACACAGGGCACTAGGGCAGGCCATCGCCCGTTCCGAGCTCACTCTCAACTCTCTCTCAGCAGTCAGACACACACACCCATGCACATGGACGCGCAGAGGTAGCTAGCTGGGCACAGGCACAGGCACAGCCATCCGTCGATCCAAGTTGCAGCGTGACTCTCTCATCGTCTGCTGCCGCGTTTAATTTCCTTGCACTGGGCTTTCAAAACTGGGAATCCATGCATGGGGACCTGGCAGCAGTGATCTTAACGATCGAGTAACAGGGACACGCAGACGCGCGCAGCTAAAGCGAGCGTTGCAAACAACGACGCCGATCGCGATCTGCCGGCCCAATTGAATGCCCTATCGACGACGCTTCTGAAGGGTTGGCATGATGAGGATTACGGGTGGCTGCTGCATGCACATTCATTTGCTCGTCTGGTCCGCGGACCGTGGTCTCGATTTCTCCCTTGCAGACCGTACGTGAATGGCGTTTATGAACACTTGCCGTACCAGCTGGGCTGCTGTTTATGCGTGCGTGACTGCTAACTGTGAGTCTGTGACCGAGCCCGATCGAATGCCCGATCCTGCCTGCTCGAGGAGCAGTACGTACATGATAGGGCTCAGATCATCATCTGGAGCTACTAGCTAGTATAGCTTAAGGCCGGCTTCATGCAAAGTTTCTCATTGTGCGCCAGTCATGCATGCTTGTTTGCAGAGAGAAGGACGTACGCATGCATGATGCAGCAATAATTTGATCTCAAGATCAGAATGCACGTGCTTGAGTGCTCATCAGCCATCCTCAACACACGGCCGTTCTAATCTCCTAGATGCCGTACCTAGCAAGCTCCCGCGCAGGTCTAAGGACCGTGCCGTCCGTACTCGTCTCCGTAAAGCTAATTGATTGCCTAATTTACTAAATTCATATTTGGGTGGACTAAAGTTAAGTGCTAAATTTTAGCACCTATCAGCATTATACTCTTGCTAAAGCTTTTGAATCTTCATTAAAATTTAGCACATCTATTACCACTTCTGCAGTTTGGATGAACCAGTGTTAAAGTTTGCACTTTTGGGCATTAGCATTTGATCCAAGCTAAAGGCGTTTGCAAATCGAAGTTCACAATATAATGGATACACGCGCGTAGTTTCATGCTCTGAGATACCCAAGGGCACGTACCTGTGTCTGCGTATGATCCGAGAGCTCGAGCGCAGGGACGGACCGGGCTGCTGCCGTGCGCCGATCGATCATCCTACGCATCGCATGCATGCAGCACCGTACGTGTCATGCATCTACGTCCTCGTGGAAGGGAATGGACCTACGCAGCCATGCACACACAGGCCAGGCCGTCCTGTGCGATCTCCATAGGCCCATAGCTAGCTACGACTAGCTGGGATCGATCCATGCTGCCCTGCTCCAAGGCTCAGACCGCCGCAGCAGCATGCATGAGCACTAGTACTCCTGCACTAGTCGGTCCATGGTACGTACGTACCACTGTGCATCGCACTTCCTTCCTCCTGCTGACAGAGACGAAACGAGCGATCCATCCATGGGCCATCGGCGCACCACCTGGGGGCGAGAGCGAGGACAGATGCTCCAGATAAAAAGCCTCCCTCTCTTTTCCCGGGCCTCTCGGCCGCTCCTCCGATCCTCCTCTCACATCGCATCGCCGCTGCATGCACCCATGCACACGCTTCGCCGTACGTGCGCCGGCGCGCCGCGGCCGCCGGCCGGCCCGCCTTTCGGCTTCCACGCAGGCAGAAAAGCTTCTTCCCCGGCTTGCTGCCACCGCCGGCCGCGACGTGACAACACACGAGCCGCGCCCGGCCACCACCCATGCATGCGCGCGCACGGCTGCATCTGCGTGGACGCGCCCCCGGCGACGGATGGATTGGATGCTTCATGCATGCATGCATGGATCGGATCGGATGGTTCTTCGATTCGGCGCGACGTGGCAGCCAAGGAGGATCGGATCTCGCACTCCGGCCGGATCGGCGCAAAGGAGGCCAGCTCCAGAAGGGCCTGCTCCGCCAGCTCTCTGCATGCTCTAGACTCTAGTACGTAGGCTTATTCTGCCTTCTAGAGTAGTACGTGCAGTGTAACTCCTTGTGCTTGCGTCGCCGTACGCCGCCAGGTGTGAGCGGGAAAAGATCGTGCGTGAAGGTGCGCGGCAGTGTCGCGGCACGTGCACGCATGCACGTCTCGGTCGGGCCGCACGCACGCGCTTCGCTCCCTGCGAGGCTATGGCTGCTCCCCTGCGGCTAGCTACTACTACTGCTAGACTTTGCTTGTTCGCGCGCGATCAGGAGTTCAGGAATCAGGCGATCAGGAGGTGGTTGCGCCTCATCACTGCACGTGCGTACGCACGCACGACGCGCGCTACGTACGCAACCAAGGTGTCTCGACACGGGCACGTACGGCCGGCCGACCGGTTTGTTTGATGGGCGGTTGCGTTATTGGTTGCCCGGCCGGTCCGTTCGTTTTCTGGGGTGGCAGTTGCAAGGGCATGCCCTACCCTATGGTGCGTCCGCGCGGCGCTCTCGATCTGTTCCTCTGTAATGCAACAACATCTTTTTCCATACCAAACTAGCATGGTTACCCGAGCAAATTGCGCGGGCTAGATACACATTTGACAAAGGAATAATTGTCTTAACAAACTTGATATAGCATATAGTTGATTTATGGCTTAATCGATAGTTAATTATCATCAAATCCATTGTTAATGCAGAAATCCTTGTGCTTGTAGTATTGATATATGACTTTCGCACAAAAATTTCCAACTTGTGATGCACTGCCATGTCCTACCTTGTAATTCCATGACCTTTGCTCTGCCCTAAGGATCCATGAGCCCATTGGTCTCTCATCACCACGTGAGGTCAGATTGAGCCATGCCAATTCGTAACTCTTTGTATCCTTCTCGATGCTGCTAACTGCAGTGGCGGAGCGTGCAGCAAAATATAGAGGGGGTCAATTTACCAACTTCAAATTAATATATACAAAAATTCTATAGAAATAAGTTTTAATTGATGGACTACTGATAACTAGGTCACAGTTAAGAAAATACAAGTGACCCTGGCCTATTGTCTATAGAGACCTATCACCGTATCACACTATCATATTAGTGTGTGTATAGCAAAAATCTATCCTACACGCGCTTGTTGCTACTCCTACATGTGTATCTCATGATGTAGGGCATATCTGACCCAACGAAAGGTATGTACAAGGTGTATGTGATCATACTAGACCATCTGTGATGGTATACTTTAAGTATGTGACCATACACGGAGTATATAAATATACTCATTTTTATATAATAGTACTAATGTATAATCATGATATATTTAAAAAATAGGGATGCTTTTGAAATTTTTCGTACATATCCTTTAAAGTATCTTAGAATTAGTATATGAACATACTCAAAATGATAAATGAATATGTGGACATACGTGCGGTGGTATACTGATAGTGAGAGTAGCTACAAGCGAGTGTAGATAAAACTTGTCATATATATATGTGTGTGTCTATATATATATATATATATATATATATATATATATATATATATATATATATATAAATCAAAAGACAAGGTCCTCGAAAAAAAAAGAAGAAAAGCACTTGTTAAAAGTCCACCGCAGACGCTCTCGCGGGCCTCTGGCTAGTGGAGTTCGCTCTCAGCCAGGAGACCTGGGTTCGAGCCCTGCTCCCTCCTTCTAAGTTCTAAGTGTAATGTGGGGAAGGCTACCTGCCTCTTCCCGCCTTTTTTTTGTTAAAAGTTCACCCTTCTTTTCTTCATATCCTGGAAATCAGTAATTATACCTTCATAGCTGTAGTCTCCTGCTATTTCTCCTCCTTTGTGTACTACCAAACTATTGGCAAGATAGGAAAAGCACGCTCAACACTAGCTGTTGAAACTAGGAGAGTAAAAAGAAGCAACCGAAGCAATCTATCAATCATGTTCAAATTCATATAACGTTCAGTGGCAACAAAGCATCAGCATAGCTCAGCTATGATTGCAATATTTTTCCGCTCTTCACTGTTGGAAGCATCAGCTCTTCACTTGTGTGTTGAGCGGACTGCATCTGGACTTGTATATTGAATGGATTGCAGAACTCTCTGCTCTTCTCTTCAAAAAAATTTGCGTGCCAAGGGGGACCGGAGCCCTCTATAACCCCTGCAGGGCTCCGCTAGTGGCTAACTGTACCATCTATAGGTATGCCTTGTCCGGTTGACTACATAATAACATGAACATTTTGCCTTCTACTTGATAACATATTGTCGCAACACAAACCTACATGATATAAGCAAATCCATATATCTTCCATGCTTACTCGCTCGTATCATATGAGGTGCCTTCCCATTGTTGTGTTTGTTGTTGTCCCTTTGCTGCTTCTGTCCATTTGATTGACTGTCCATTTGATATGACGATTTTTTTAGTTACATGATGCTTTCAAATTTGTATAGACAAATATCCACTCTTGTATCCTATCTAGTAACCCATGTCTTCATTGACCGCAATTATGAATCGCTCCTTCTAGAAGGCCACAACTCCATATGTGTCTGCCTGCTTAACACGAATAACTGTGAACCCTAAGTGTTGTGAACTTTAAAATTAATTTGATGTGTACTCTTCTTTTTCCTACTATAATCTCAATTTTAGTTTACTATTAGAAATTGGACTTCTTAATTTTATAGATTTTACGTAGGCTCTTTATGTATGTGCTTTATATTGAAGTCTGGGAATTAAACTACTAATTATACGTATTCTTATTATCAAATTAGTTGTATATTATTTGTATTTTACATGAACTTTATTTTTATTTAATCTAGACCGTTGCATGATGACAACAGTCGACTTTTTAGATTTTCCCCCTTTTCCTTTTAATTTGCACATTGTTTGTAAACATGTTGTTTCCTAAGCAATGAAACTCCAATAAATCTCTAGAAAAAAATAACATGAGAACTGAGGAAAAAAATGACTAATTGAGTGTAGAACCTCTTCTCTACCTGTGTCAAAGAAATCCTATATATGAACATTTTTTTTGTTTTAGCAAAATGTGATATAAAACTCTACTCCGTAGAGGATAATAACATGTGCTTGCTGAATTTTATATATATGAGGAAGCTTTTATTCATGAAATAGAGAGTTATGAATGGTAGCTTTTAATAGTACGCACAAAATTGTCCAAACAGTTTCATAGGCATCCCTGATATAAAAAGAGAATGTTTGCGCCTGGTATCATGTGTGTTTGTTGTAGAGATGATTCCGTGATGTCGTGTATGCCCCATTGCTGCTAGTTTAGTTGCTTACCCTTTTCACCACATCCAACCACCCTTCTTGGTGATATGCTCAGACCGCAGCGCAGAGCAGTCATGATTGATTGGAGAAAGTTTGCTGCCATCACCATGTCCCCAGAAAAAAAAATGATTCTTAACTTGTGTAGTCTGGTTCTTCGATTTGCACAACAAAGTGTAGATTGTGTCACCCAGCATCTATTAGTGTCACAATTGGGTCTATCCTTCTAGACATCGCATGGATTGAGCAACCATAGATAAATTTGTATCTTGATCAAACCAACATTAACACATTGTGTGTACGATGTTATTTTCTCTCTGTGTATGGTCAGCTGCAGTTCTCTTCGTTTGTGCATGCTGCCCTTCTCTGCTGCTCACCTTGATGACCATCACAACATATGTCTACTTATTGGTCTCACCAATGGAGCTTGAACACAATCAACCTTGGGGAATCTCTAGCGAATTCATGGAGGTCAAATTTTGAAATTGGAGGTTTGACTTGATTTCATCTGTTGTGCCGCAGCAGAGTAGCATGCTTGACGCTTGATGCATTTGAGTGAGCACCTTAGCCATGGTGATCATCTTCTAGCTATTTTGTAGCTATTTTCCTTCCTAATTTGCTTCTTAATCGCTATACAAATCAAATACTAATTTCTTTTCTATTTTAGTTCACAAATTTATCTATTTATCTACTGGATTCTTTGATCAACGGCTAATTTTCTTATTTTTCTAATTCTAAATTTAGCAATTTACTGATCATATTCGGTATGGACTCTTTAGTTATATTTTATATTTTATTAATTTTATAATTATGAAATTATATATTTATTAATCGTATTTGATATGGATTCTTGCGTTAATTCAAAGGTTAGATCTTCATAAAATCCAACGGTGTAAATCCTTCTCTTTTTAGATTAATGTGAAAATTTTTAAACCCTCTCGGCGAACTTGGTGGCTTCTTTTAACACTCCAGACCGTTAGATCTTCACAAAATCCAACGGTGTAAATCCTTCTCTTTTTAGATTAACGTGAAAATTTATAGACCCTCTCGGCGAACGTGGTAACTATTTTAACTCCCTTATTAATATAATAAATTGTATGGTGCGATTTCTTTATTAATATAATAGATCGTATGGTGCGATTTCTTTATTAATATAATAGATCGTATGGTGCGACAAGGGGATGCTTGCCCTCCTTCCATCGATCGGGAGGTCCGGTCCATCCATCAAGAGTTCATTCTAGCGTGGTGTCGCCTAAAGGGCTACAGGTGCACCGGTCCGCCGGTCAGATTTTATTATGTGGAGATTGATAATATTTTATGGTAAAAGTAGCCCACGAAATTCTTCGTTTCCGCCCTCTTTCGTAAACCCCTCAAAAGTCATCTAGTGCTGAAATATTTTGTCGTAAACTTAATCATCACACTATCATGTGCTAGATTTGTGGTGCTATCTGCCCATCTATGGTATTATTTGCGTATATGCTATGCATGATTTGTATCTGTCATATTGAGTTGGATTTTTGAAGTGGTTACACCGGTGTTTCCAATTCTAATTACCGGTTCCCAACTGTTATGTTCCCACTAGAATTATTTCATTTCAAATATCTTGTATATCCAATTTCTCTTTTCCGATCTATTTCCCAAATAAAAATAAAAAATAGAAGTGATTAGAATTTTTTCCGACCGTCCGCTTTCATCTCTACATGCAGTGACTTTGCGCCTTGTAGGACGCGTCGATTTCCAGTCGCGCGCGCTGCTGCTAGCGTCGGCGGCTCGGCGCCGTGCACCGCCCGTGCGCGCGCTCTGTGCGCGTGCGGGAAGCAAACGAATCGAGAGTTGAGGAAGGCCGCCCCAGGCCACCTCGCCGCACGCACGGTCCGGCAACAAAGTAACTGGGTCGACACGATGCTGCGTCGGACAGCCTGCTGCAAGAGGGCCACGCGCCATTTTTCCTAAATAGGCCCATTGAGCAATAGAAAAAAAAAAGCAAAAGGGGAAAACGAAATCTTGTATATCGATCCCAAGAACCTTGTACTGGCACTACACATGCTACATCCATTTTTTCCTGCAAAATTCAGGGTACAGTACAGGCTAAGCATCTGGCGGATAACATCATACAGGCGGCGGGGGCAGGTCGAGGAGGAGCCAGAACCCGACGCAGCCGTCGGAGTTGAGGTTCTCCTGGATGGCCAGGAAGTGGAGGCCGCCGCAGGCCTTCTTGGCCGCCTCCCAGGCCTCCGCCTCCTGCGTCGCCGCGGGGGTCTTCTGGTACCCGGAGTAGATGTACCGCGTCGACACCCCCGCCGACAGGATCAGGCTCGCCCTGCCCGTGTCCGCCTCCATCGCGCAGATCTCCAGACCGTTCATCCACGCTGAAAAATGGAGAAAGGAAACACAACCATGACACAGCGAACTTGCTGGCGCAGGTGCAAATGTGCAATAATTCTTCGACAGTGTCTCTCTTTTAACTTTACAGTATGCAGTTCAATTGCAGTTACTTGTCCAAATCCAGAGCTTACCACTTTAAGTCTTTAACCACGAATTGGTAGTACATACTAGTCCAAAATCAAGTAAAAGGTTGTTTTATTTCAAAAAAAGTAAAAGGTTGTAGTCTGAATGACATTTGGTCTACATTGAAAGTACTAGCAGTAACATGTGTGATCATCTCATACGACATGCCAAAACTTGCCTAGGTGTACGACAAGTAATCTCCCAATTGCATTGCATATAGAGATCAAAGTAACCAACTGATATACGAGTACTGCTTAGAAGACTAGAATTTTCTTTTAGTCCATATTTACAAGTTACGACTAGAAATCGTACGGATCATCATATGTGTTTGCAATCAGGCATTGATCATGAAAATAAAAATTCACTGTCAATTCACCACATCATCTCGAGTGCCTCGGGAGCTTCAGATTACTTGTTAATTTCACAGTGTCTTGACAGCACATTGTCATCTTCTAAACAAGAATGTGGCATTTGGCGTTTGACTGAAAATTTGCTGCAAACTTACCAGCTAGAGGCTTGGCGCGAGATGATTCCACGGCGACTCCAGGGACCAGCGTGCTGTCATCGAGCTCAAACCCCAGCAGGTCCAAGTCGAGCCCCGCACCGAATGCGTACCTCCTCTCCAGTGATTCCACCTCCTCTCGTACAGCTGCAGAAGAAGCAAAATCACTCATCAACCAAACACAATCATGGCCTGATCAAGGTTTATTAAGCGCGGTGGGAATCTAACTGCTGACCGGAGAAAGGGAGCTGCACGAACGCCCACTTGTCGCCGAAGAGGTTCTCGGGGAGCGTGGTGGGGAACGGGTTTTCGAGCGCGAGCAGCGGCCTGGTGCCGGCCTGGAACCCCGGGTGGCGGCTGTACACGGCCTCGTACCGCTCCTCCAGCCACAGCAGCAGCGACACGCACCGCCGGCTCGGCACCGCCTTCACGCCCAGCTCGCCGCAGGCGCGGGTGATGATGGTCTGCATCTGCGACCGGAAGAAGCGGACGCGATCGGGCATCGGCACGCCCAGCGCCTCGGACACGGAGGCCAGCGCGTCGCGGAGCGTGACGCTGTTGATGGCGTTGTTGGGGAAGTAGCGGGTGAACTGGAGCGAGAGCGTGGCGTCGCAGACCACGAGCTCCCACACCTTCTTGCCCCGCGCGTCCAGGATGGGCCGCGAGCAGAAGTCCAGCTCCCACTCCCGGATCGCCTCCGGGTCCGCGTCGGGGTCCAGGTAGCACACCTCCGCCTGCGGGTCCACCACCTCCTCCCCCTCCTCGACGTCGGTGTTCTCGGGATCCGCCTCTTCTTCGGCGGTGTCAGCCGCGGCGGAGGCGGCGGTGGAGCTCTCGGAGGAGATGGACCGGCACCGGCACGGCCGCGGCGACGGGCTGACCGGAACAATCATGCGTTGGCGTGAGTGCGGGAGGGACCGCGCGGAGAGGGAGACCGAGGTGGGTCTCCCTGGAGAGTTAGGGAGCGGGAGGCTCCGGCGCAGGGCGAGGGCATGGCCGGCGACGATGGCGGTGGCGGTCGTCATGCCGCGCGCGGGCGCCCACGGCCACACGCAGAAGCTAACGTTGCTGGTGGCGTCGCGGCGCGGCGTGCCAATTCACCCACCACCAAGCAGTGTGATCTTCCGTTTGGGCGATGGGCCGGCCCAAGCCCACGTAGAAGCCGAACAGGATAACGACGACCTCATGTAACGGAAGGGGAAAAACTAGAGGGTGGAAGACGGCGGTGTCCGGAGTCCATAGAAATAGGAGAGGAGGGGAGAGGGGGAGGAGGAGGCGGGCAGCAGCAAGAATGGCGTGCTCCACCAGCCTCTGCTTCTCGTCGACGATTCCGTCTCCGGCCTCTTGCTCTTCGGGCTCCTCCCGCTTCCTCGCGATCCAGCAAGTGTCCTCTGCCCCGTCCTTGTTCAGGTATGCTCTGGTTTCTTGTTGCCAAGTCCCCAATGATGCGGTATTGCTCTTTCCCAATTTATTTATCCAAAGCCCAAATTAAGGTGCTCCATGATTTTAGATGTTATTCTTCTAGTGATGCGGATATCGTATACTTGTATTTGTTTCTGACGCTAGCCCACAAGGTCACACGAACTTTTGTTGTTATTTTTTTATATTCTCAGCAATCTGATAAATTTACCTTGAACTGTTATATGTCTAACTAACGTATTGAAGAATAATTAGTTGGCACTCCACATTCTGATGCATCTAGTATCCATGCCTATCTTAACTAGAGTATTTACAGGCTCAGAACCTATTCTTCATTTACAAACCCTTAGGAATTTCATTTTTGTACAATGCTTGAACAGTTGAACTTTTTCATTGGGGTTGGCAAGCATCCAGGAGTGCAGTACTTTTAAATTATATCAGTTGGTTTGACTTGTGTTCTAATGCCTATATTCTGGTTGCGGTTTAGTGTAACATCAATAGCACCTGCATTAACTTAACTGACCTCTGAGTTACATGTCTTTTCTCTCATAGATGGACAATCCAATACAAGCAATGGGGGCATACATTACATCGGAGAAGCCACATGCTGGCCTTTGCTAGTGCAGATGTATGCATCAGGTTTTTTGAGTACGCCATCTATTTTTGAGGGTTGGTAGGGCTATGACATTAATAGTACAAATAATGTTTCCTGAACTCTTTATGTGATTTTGGTTCTTTTTAGTTAGAACAAGGTTTAGTTTTGCTAAGGCCTTTATCCAATCAGGATGCCATAATGCCTTAGCACTCTTCACTTTATTCATTATACTAAGTACTAACCCTGGGGAAAGTTATTCAACTTTTTTTAGTGTCTGTTCCTGCATCCTTATTCTATAGTATATTCTTGGTAGTTCAACTGCTTTTTTCCAAATGAATCAGGCACCACAAGGCAAAAGAAGCTCAGGTGAAAATGTTGTGATGGTTGATCCACTGGAAGCTAAGCGTCTAGCTGCAAAACAGATGCAAGAAATCAGGGCCAAAGAAAAGCTGAAGGTGCATTTGCTGTATTGGAGTGTATCATTCTTTAGATTAAGTAAATCATATATGCTAAAGGAAGGAATCTTCAGGATAAGGGGGAAAAATCTCTCTTTTGTTTGCACCAATAGTTGGTGATGAAATGGTGAAGCTAGCCTTTTTCCCTGTTCATGCTGTCCTGCAATTTCCCCATTACGGATTTAATTCTTTGAGCAGGCAAAAACTTCATTGTATATTGTGCAGTTGACACGCCTAACCTAATTGCAAAAAGATATGCTGCATGATTTACCTAGTGTACTGTTGATTGCAGTACTCACATGGGTATGTCATATGTGTTATATATATATTGTTTTGAAAGGATGTCATATGTGTTATAACTTATGTGAGATGTTGAAAATCCTTTGTGATACAAGATATATACTATGTTTATTATTTTCCTAAGAGGCTAAGATAGTAGTTCCACTTTCTGTTAACAAATAGTCATTTTCTCATACAATATCACTAATTAGTCTCAGTTTGTCCTGGAAAACCCATCTGTTGCACTCCCCTTTGAATTCCAAGATCGGTTTGTATTCTATATTAATACTTCATTGTGTTTTGTTACTCTTCAAATTCAACTGTGGTCTGTTTTGCAGAAGCAACGTCAAGCAGAAGCGATTAACGGTGCATTGGCAATGATAGGACTGACTGCTGGATTAGTAGTGGAAGGTCAGACAGGAAAGGGTATCTTGGAGCAGGTACTTAACGCTGAATGCATGAGGAATTCGGTTTGTAGTATGTACAAGTTTTTTATCATTACAGATAACATAATTTGAGAAATATCATAATGGATAACTGTGATATGCGATGCTAAACGATTAATCACTTACGAATTAGAATGTTAGACACAGTTCTACACTACTGATACGGGACTCCATGCTCATCAATTCCTGCAGCTGGCTGGATATTTGGCGGCTATTTCTAGTTTATTTGAGCAATAGAGGATCATGTTTGGAGATTTCCTTTTCACATTCCTTGGCCAAGAGAGCTCTTGTCTGAATCTTATTTGTTGGATCCATCCAATTTTTGGGGGAGTTAATCCTTGCTGGCTGTGCAATATCACAACCAAATTTGTATATTTATCAAGCGCTATATCATGGGCTGAACATTAATATACAGTGTAACAGATTTATTTGATGTACCCCAACAATTTCTGATGATGACATTTAGCAGCTGCTGAAGAGCAGTTCTACTCATGCTTCAATGTGAAACGTTCAAGTCATGAGAACTCTTTTTTTTTCCTTTTGGCCAAACCATTGAGGTTGTAGTGTGATGTTGGCTTTTGATTAGAAGGTTATGATTGGTTACTTGTATATACTGTGCTTATGATTGTGCCATCTGCGATGGGAGTGATGATTCTATTGCCAGCGTGTGACTTAATCTCACTTTCAAGGTCTGGTTAGTTCAAGTGTTTTTTTGGTATGTCTTCTTGTTGGTTGAGTTCGAGTTTCAGTATTCTGTTGTAAAGTTTGTTGTTGGAGCCTATGGACTATGGAGGCTATTGATGCAGACTATTTTTGCATGCTACCTTCTATATTTTTTGAGGAGATTTTATTATCTAACTTTGATTCGTGTGTAATTATCTATATCTGAAAGAATTAATATAAATAAAAATATCATCATGAGCAAAGTATACTTCCCTAATAGGTGATCATGATTTAATATTTGTTTGTTTTTCTGCTTGCACCTTTTAAATGAATGTGAAACTGTATCTGATCTGATTCATCATCCGTACTAGTTGTGTATGTAACTACAAGCTAAAAACAAGCTAGGTATTGTTGAGCATGTATGTCACATCGATTGATTTAGCATCTTCCAATGAACATGGCAGTGACATACTTCTTTTTGAAAAGAAGCAGTGACATACTTCGACCTCGTCAAGTCGTCATGGAATGATTACTGGCAAAAGAGCTGAGCATGTGTGGACAAATACGTGCTTTAGAACGCTGAGCATGGAGATCTGTTTGTTGTGCACTTGTGCTCACCAGCGCCACCGGTTCCTCCATCCGGAAATGCGGGGAATATTTTCCCGCACCTTGTAAAAACCTTTCTCGAGTATCACACAATGTTTGTCTATTCTCGTTCCTCAACCTCGGAACTTGGTGACCGTGATGCTCACCCTTTCTTTCCGCGTTGAGCATGCGATTTATCTTTCCTTCTTAAAACAAAATGAGTTTATAGAACATGGTCTAAGTAATCCATAATTAGAAATATTTCGTATTTAAAATATGCCTAGTCACGAGGTGTGCCTATCACTAGGAAGGCTAAAACTCAAGCCTAGGGTTAACATAGTTTTCGCAGTTTTCATTAGGTGTTTGGATTTTGGTGGTTTCCTTTCCAAGGAAAGCACATACGTAACCAAGAGGAATGAGTGTGCCAAACAATTTGTTTCAAATATCAGTCATGGATGTCACCTCATCCAACCAATTCTATCGCGAATAAAGTGGGTAGCACTTTCACTAGAAAATATTACATCTCGAACACTCAAAAAATATTTCTATTAGTCCGAATTAACATGTTCATTGTTCTAGTGGAACTATACGTTCTTGAGACTGGTATCTCCATCCCAATATTGAGTAGTAGGAGCTTTCCATGAAACACCATGAAAAATTAAATTTTATAGGAACTTTAATGCCATATATGTCAAATCAACCAATCGAGTGCAAAATTACATAGAACGTCAAGACATCGAGACAAACTCTGCAATATGTTTTTTCATCATAAGCCCTAATATTTGAGTAATCGAATACCCATGCTTTCTCAGTTTACATACATCAAGAGGAATGGGTGGTGGATTAAAGATGGGGTTATGAATTTGCTAGGCTTAGAGAAAGTACTTTGGGAGGAAGAATTGCGTGATGATGGTGGCAAACACAAGGGTTTAGGGTGGGTAGCGAGGACATCGTTGCATGCGAATAATGATGGACCATTTTTTGGGTGATGATGAGAGGTGGGGATTGGGGAGGTTAGTCGGATTTGGTGCCATAAGCACCACATGACGATGAAAAAGTAGGAAGATGTATATGAAAAAAATGATTCATACCAGTACATAGAAGAAGAAGCAAAGTGCTACATGAAAAAGAAAAGAAAAATGAGCGAGGACGAAGAAAGGAGAGAATAAGTATATGAGATCCCAAGTGCTTTTAATCAACTAAGCGGAGGTGAGAACTCAAACGTTTGATCAATAGCATCGCATATTTTCATGACCCTTCTACTTCTATATAAATTGGTTGCTGCTAAATGTCTCTGTACCTATAAAATAAAAATACCAACTGCTATAATACTCTTGCGAAAATAGCCATTGCGCTTGTCTATAGACTCATTTGAGAATTTTTGAAAAACAACTCATTTGCGAATTGAGGCAAAGGGAAAAGGCCAATGAATTCGTCCTTTTTCCCACCTACTCCGTACCGTAACTCAAGATTCCGAAATTGCCCCTGAGTCGTCAACTCGTTTCCGCCTAAAATTACACTTCCCTGCCCTCCCCTCTTCTCCTCCGCGGCCGCGGCTCGAACTTAAACCCTAGAGACGCCCCCCGGCCGCTCTCGCGACCCCAAATCTCAAATCACCCGGAGGGAGCGCGCGCGCGAAGGCAAGTACGCTTCAGATCCCGTATTGCTTATGGTTCCTAGGCCA
Source organism: Panicum miliaceum (assembly GCA_032594955.1). Lineage (NCBI taxonomy): Eukaryota > Viridiplantae > Streptophyta > Magnoliopsida > Poales > Poaceae > Panicum > Panicum miliaceum. Next base: position 32,250,466 of record CM064067.1, on the reverse strand, counting down.
CTGTTTCGTACTAATCCCTGAGAAATTTGGGGTTTCCTCGGTGGAGCTTAGTGGTTGCTGCTGCGCCTTGGAGTGGATTTGAGTGATATTTTGTTGGAATTTCTTTGGCCCCTTGTAGGGTTTCGCTCATGGCTCGCGTCTACGTGGGGAACCTGGATCCGCGCGTCACGGCGCGGGAGATCGAGGACGAGTTCCGCACGTTCGGGGTTCTGAGGAGGTGAGATGCAGTGCCTTTGCTCGGAAGGGCTAAGCTTCTTTTGTCTTACTTTTGGATGGCGGAAGTGCTAAGCTGGTGCTACTGCGCATATGATTTTCCCGACTCGTCTATATGGTACTGTTAATAGCCTATAGGACTGTATGAGCTTGTTTTTTGGTTTCCTTGCCTTACAAGCATGCAAGTAATTTGTGGTTTTGGGTATTATAGTTTTGCACCGAGGGTGCTGGTGGTAGAACTGTAGTACTGCGGCCAGTTGTCCACTCATGTGATTCGATACTATATAGTAAGGCTACTGTGGAGTGATTCAATACCAATGCATTTGTGTATGTGTTCAGTTTGTTGGGTAGAACAGGTTTTCTCAGAGTTGGGGCTGTTTCTTGATGAACCTTTTTTTTTCAGGCAATGCATATATACTGTTTGAGAAATAAAAGGGAAAAGTGTGAGTTCTATGTTCACATGTGAAGTACATGGAGTACCTGTAAGGCCTAGTTTTGTAGGGCTTGGTGTTTTGATGGCTTCTGCATGTTAAGTTAGCAAGTGCGACTTTAACTTATCAGTGGCTTGGCCTTATCTAGTTACCATCGCTAGTAGCTCCGTTTAGGTTGTACTAAGCTTAAGACAACTTTCAGTTCAAGCTACTAGCTCTGAATAGCTTTTCCTTAGTCAGTTGCAGACGAACTTTAGCTTCTTTTCTTTTAAAAGGCTTGTGATTGTCCTTTTATGTAATGGTAGGGCTCCTTTTTTAAAGATTAGAGGGCACCTTTTTGTCCATTTATGTTTTAATTCAGCGAGCTAGCATTTTAAAGTTTATTTTTTATGCTGCGCGTTAATAAAAAGAACATAGTAGAAAATACTAGGTGAACATGACGAGTAAGGTGGAATGAAGTTGAATTACAATGATAGAGAAAATGATGGAACTGTGCTAGTAGGCTAGCAGTTCCGAAGTGCATCCAACATGGCAACATAACAACATTATTTTTTGACCTAGGAATTTATGCCTATGATCTTTAAGTAAAAGTAAACTGCAGCTGATGTGATAATAGATGATACTCCCCTCATGAAATTAATCCAGAATCACACATCTCCTCAATACTCCCAACATTTGAAATTACAAGGCTTATTTCATTTAGTTAGGACAAGTCTTTCAGGAACGATCACTCTATTAAATGATAACTTTTGTGACACAGAAATGATGTCATTAGATTCGTATATTAGAAAACAGTTGCTTATGATTATAATTTGTATATCACATAATCACATTATCACATAAATGAAATATATTGATCACTTGGTCAATGCATGTTCGTTTATGTTAGTACTCAATCCATGAAAGGTTTAGCTGCACTTTATCCAGAGTGATATGTACCTCTGTGCAGCGGGGTTGTATGTTGACTTATGCAACAAGCTAACAATAGGTATATATGCAGAGTGGGAGGATTCCATGGAAGAGTTACATAGGTCTTGTTGAATGCCAGTCAGTCTTTCTTGCATTTGTATGCCGAAGTGTTAGTTCTTCGTTGCTGTTGATAGTAAAGATTTTTTGTTTTGTATGCTGTTTTTTAGCTTAATTCAGTATTAGATGCTTTTGTACATTAGATGATGATTAGAGGAATTCACTTGTACTGATTTATTTTTTCAATGCAGTGTATGGGTTGCTAGAAAACCACCAGGATTTGCCTTCATTGACTTTGATGACCGCAGGGATGCACAAGATGCCATTCGTGAACTTGATGGTAATAATCAAGGGTGTACATTTTTTATTTGTATTTTAAAGAGCTTGCCCTTTGCTGTACATCTTTTTCACGATTAACTTATTGCTTTTTCCGGCAGTGGGTAGTTTTGTTATGAAGAATATGACCCTATTAAATTACTTTCAAATTTGAATTAAAATGTTTTCCTTTGTTTCCTCAGTTATTTGTAGTATATGATAAAGCTTAAACTTCATGATAATAGGGTAACAATGTGTGATTTGAAGTAATTATCACTCTGCAGTAGGAAGTTGCATCTCCAATAAAGTGGCAGCTTATGCAAGGTCAAGTTGTGAAAATACTGACAGCACCTGCTTTTGTGGGTTCTAAAACACGGAGAACTGCGTGTCACTGTATTAATATCTAGAAACGGTCCAATTGTCTTTGACAATATTTGTGCCTGCATTTTGATACCCGGCAGTTGTATTTCTACCAAGAAATATACTGGTATCCATTATATCAACTTAGTGAATAACATAGTGATAACAAGCCAAACTTAAAGCATGAGTGGGATGTTGAATATCTTGGTGCTGCTCTAATCAATGCATGTGTTTACTGACCCTGGAGCAAGTGATACTAAGACTCTAAAAGATGCTTGAGTTCATTTTAAATTGCTATAATCTATTCATCTTACTTGAGAAGAACGTTTCGACTATTTTCATCTCTGTTAGTGATTGAACCAAGTTTTACCCTTTAGCTATTGTTATATTCATATATGAATTTGTGCATATACCTTTCTTCTATTCGTGTTTGATAGGTAAGAATGGATGGAGGGTTGAGCTGTCAACCAAAGCTGGTGGTGGACGTGGCCGAGACCGTAATGGTTCTGATATGAAGTGCTATGAGTGTGGTGAAACTGGTCACTTTGCACGTGAATGTCGCTTACGGATTGGTTCCGGAGGCTTGGGTAGTGGAAGGCGCCGGAGTCGAAGCCCTAGATATCGCAGTCGTAGCCGCAGCCGCAGCCGCAGCCCAAGATATAGGAGGAGCCCAAGCTATGGCAGAAGGTAATGGCTCCAATCCCACTTCACGCATTCATTCTGAACACCAATATTCAATAGCTTTCAATAAGGGTTCTTCAGGGGGAAAAATGCCACTTATAAAACCTAAAACAATGTCTATTGGAGCACAAAACCATTCCTAAACTTCTGTTTTAGAGCTGAGGGAATATGAAGTAATGGCTTCAAGTACATGGGTTCTCGTGCACATCTCTGGTTTTGTTTTTGTTGACCAGCCTGGTTGTAGCTACATTTTCAATTTGCCATTTGCTTAGCAATTCAACAAGCCCCTTATGTCTTGTTGCCACACTTGCTGCCTTTTCAATGAGTTAATTTTGTGGTCATTTCTGAAAAAACCTCCATGTTTCAGGAGCTACAGCCCACGGGATCGTTCTCCTAGGAAGAGGAGTTACAGTAGGTCTCCACCTCCTCGTGCACGGAGTCCCAGCAGGCCCAGCAGGTCGCCTCCACCTGCTCGTGCACGGAGCTACAGCAGGTCGCCACCACCACCGCCTCCGAGAAACAACAGCAGCAGGTCGCCACCGGCAACCCGAGAACTGAGCAGGTCGCCTCCGCCACCACCTGCAAGAAGGAGCAGGAGCTATAGCAGGTCCCCAGGGCAGCAGCCCCAGCGCGATGAGTCCCCATATGGCAATGATGCCTGAGATCCTTAGCTGCTCCAAGATGCTGGGAAAATGTTAGGGGCCCCAGCATGTTTTTCCCGTGCGCATTGGTACAACTTCTGTAATTCTATAGGATTCAAAGTCTTGCATTTCGTTTCAGTGTTTTGTGTTTCCTGGGAGGACACCGCTGCTGATACAATTGTGGAGGCAGGAGCCTATGACGTTTCTGTTTCTGAGTTTTGACTGGATGACTTTGGGCGCTTGTAGTTGTCAAGACAAGATCTGGTTCCTGTGAGATTTGTATTCCTAGATTGCTTGGAATTTGGACAAAGTGCTTGTCATGTGCGATGTTTGTAGCTGAAGCCCAATAGTTGGTTCCTGATTTCAGAGGGTCACTACCATGTGTTAGCACGATAGGAACATTGGGAGATTGTCCAGAACTCCGGACTCAAAACTGACGTTGCTCCCGGCACGTATCGAGTTACCAATGGCTAGCGGTGGCAGCTGCACACTGAATCATGGACGCGACGCGACACCGGTGTCGCCGTGCAGCATCACTAGCAGGCACGGGAAACAAGCATATCTTTCAGTCACGGGTGGCGCTCCAGGACTATGCCCATCAGATCGGCCCATAGCTCCTCGCCTCTTCTCCATCTGCAAGTTGCCGAAAGGTTGCCGCATGGAACTTCGGATGTGCGCCCGTGTTGTGCCAGTGCCACTTGTTAAGAAAAAGTCCAGCACAGTGGGCGTACACTCGAGTCACGTGGATGTCCTAGTCCCGGTTCGGCGGCTAGCTCCATCTTCACAGGCAACCACCAACGGCGCAAAAGGCTGCTCCATTGATCCAACCTAATTCCATGGCTCAAATCAGAAATTTACCTGCGACCTCGTTCGGGAAAGGTAACTGCTCCGCGCCCTCACAGCTCCACTCTTCACGTGCTCCGATCCGATGCCAATTCAATGCTCCACCATCCCCCTGTCCGCAAGAAACTACTGCAGGGAAAAAGGAACGATCTGGAAAGCTCCACGCAACTGCATACCGCTTGTGAACATCACGGAACAATCTTCCGAGAGGTCAGGATGCCGCACTGCGGGGGCGCAGGCGCATGAACAGCTAGGTTTTCAGGTCGCAGATGCTGAGATGCACCCGTGCAAGAGAAACACAAACACCTCTAGATGGTAGTAATGTACAAGGCTGGATTACACGGATGGTGAGGAGGATTACATGCGTTCCGTGCGACCGCGATGGAGTTCGTTGCATCGGACGAACTGCTGTACAATTATTCATGCTACACGGAGCGCGCATCGCGTCGCATGCGTTCAGAGATCCATTCAGAGTCGGCAAAATTAAGGGGTCGCCGCCGGGGAGCCGTCCGTCGTCCCCTCAGCAGAAGGACGGGACGACGCCGTCCGAGGCCGCGGGCGCCGACACCGCGGGCGAGAAGCACGCCCCTTCCTCGTGCTCCAGCAGCGCATCGTCCTCGCCCTCGGCCTCCGCGGAGCAGCGCTTGGCGAAGCGGCCCTTGATGCGCGGCCGCGTCTCGGCGTACGCCTTGCGGGACGCGTACCGGATGGTCTTGTCGAACCGCCGGTTCTTGCGCTTCTCGCGGTACCGCATCAGACGCGCCTCCCGCTCCTTCCCCCGGCTCGCCACCGGCGCGGCCGGCGCGGCCGGGACGCCGCCCGCCAGCGCGTCCGGCACAACCGCCACCTCCGACGACGAGACCTGGAACAAGCGATTAAAGGCGTCCACATTATCCCAAGTCCACTCAAAGAAAGCACTTTTTTATTACGAATCTCAAAAGAAACCACTTCGTGGTGTCCGCTGAGGCGCTGAGCATCTAGAATGAGCCTTACGCTGTGGTTCATGGAGTGTTCGGGATAGTAGAATCCGCTGGAGGCGATGTCCAGCTCGGGCGGCGCGACCGGGACGCCGATGGCCTTGATGCCGTCCATGGACCGGGCAAAGTCCAGGTCGACGCCGAGGTACGCGTCGGAGTCTGCGAAGAAGGCGTCGGTGGCGGCGGCGCTGTCCTCGTGGCTGTTGTCGGGCTCGGGGAGGAGCCACGAGGCGGCCTCGGCCTCGTTGCTCCCGTCGTCGTCCGCCGCCGCGTCCCCCTGGGACTGGGCCCCCGCGGCGGCGAAGGCCGGGGACGGGAACGGCTGCGGCGCGTCGGCGAGCGCGCCGAAGAAGGGCGCGACGGGGAGCCGCTCGTGGCGGCGCGCGAGCGGGTTGGCCGAGTGGATGTCGGCATCGCAGGCCGCGCAGAGCGCGGCGGCGTCGGCGCGGCACGTGACGGCGGCGGGGGCGTGCTCGCAGACCTCGCAGAGCCAGACGCGCGCGTGGCGCGACCCGGCGCCGTGCGCGCGGGCGTCGCACCCGGGGCACAGGAACGCGCCGTCCGCGCGGCAGTGCAGCCGCGCTGGCTCCGCAGCGCACGCGTCGCAGGGCCGCGCGCCGGCCACGGCCCAGTACCCCACCGCCGGCTTCTGCTCCAGCTCTGCCGCAGCGTCCATGCCTGATGCCTCTGCTCTGCTCTCCTCCGGGCGCGTCACGAGCGAGAACGCTGCGGGTGTCACGGATTCCGGGGGTTTTGCGTCGGAAATGGTTGTCCTCGGGGGTGTTTGGTGCGTGCCCGGCGCGGCGGGCGTTTTGAGGGGTCGGCCGGCACGAGGAGGGGCTCGCGGCCACGAGCTGGGCGGCCAGTGGACCGGCGTCCCGTCGCTGTCTCGCCGGGCCACGCACCTTTGTTCGTTTGTCCGACGGTGCCAGACTGCCAGATACGAGTACTTGGCTGGCAACTAGAGTTGCTAATCGTCACTGGAAAATGACCTCTAAAACTCGGTGCCAACGTAAGATGCCTTTGGTCAATGGGGAAACAACTGAAGACCTAGTAAAGCTTTTCCCCCCCTCAAGTTTACGGCTTCACGATCGTCGAACAGTACATCCTCTTTCAGAGGGGGAAGTCTTCAAAAGTGCGTTTCAATCGATAGTTTATCTTTTGCAATAAATTGCTACTATAGAACATCGTTTTAGGTATTTTGAATTAAAAAATCCATGTAATTTAGCCATATTGAAAGTACTCCCGCCATTCTTGTTGAACTCACCACCCTTGATGTCATCTTATTCTCCTTAACTATGATGGCTTCTCTTCCTCAACCCTCTGCTTCATGTCATCTTGCTTCATTTCTCTATGATGTCTCCACACACTATAGTTGATGCTTATATATTCATCTTCAGAAAGTTCTTTCATGATATTTCCTTGATCCAAAGCAAGTTTTCCTTTAGTTCAAACTTCTCTAATGTTGATGAAGTTTATTGAGAAAAATACACCAACATTTGTGACTAGGGATGCAAGTCATAAATATTTTGGGTCACTATATCGACCCAATAAATTAGTGAAATAATTTAGATATAAATTAATTTTGGAGGAGAAATAAACTAGAGTAACATACCATCATAGTTAATTAGATGATCTAGAAAATACCATTACCTACCCATCTGCACCTCTATCTGCGACTTCAAACTGGTTTTGTTAAATCCACCGTGAAAGGTATGTATATAGTGCATTCACTTGATATTTGATATTATAGATGTTAAAATATTTTTTCTATAAAATTTGTTAGAACAAGAGAAATTTAACTTAGATAAAACTAGATCTGCTGTCATGATGTGATGTGTCGGCCGGCACCCTACCCTTTGTCCCTAGCATAGCCTAATTCATAGTTGACGGTTCCTACTGCCTCGCTGTCGCACTGCATTTTCTCCATCCACCATCATCTCGTGGCTGCTACAAACTTCCCTCTAAGCTTAGCGATCTGAAGAAGCCTCGTTACACCACATCCCTTCATCCCCGATGAACCTAGTGCTCAAGCACTCGAGAGATTTCTCATTCTCCAAATTTTAGGATAGCCTTTGCATCAGTAAACTTCTTTTTTGTTGGAAAAAAAAACTGCACAGTAAACTTCCAGCAAACAGTAGCAGCGGGGCACAAGTTTTCCTCCACGGTAGATGGTGACAAGTTCCGCGCGCTCACGCTACCCGTGCACACACGCGGATACCCTTCACCACCTGCGGTCCCTTTCCCCCTCGTCTGAAAAAAGGAGAGCTTTGCATGCGCCGAGAAAAGGGAGGTTGGTGTCACACACCGTCACTCGTCGTCACGCCGCCGGATGCGACCGCGACGGGGACAGTCCCCGTCAGCCCGTGGCCGGGCCGCCCCGCGCCAGCTGGCGCACCCCAGTTGGCCGCCGGGGCGATCGCGCTTATCCCCCGCGGATTCGCGGGGGCGCCAGGTCACCCGGCGGGCGAATTGCAGGCGAGATCTAGATCGTTCCGCTAGGGCCGGGGCCCAGGGCCCACGGTCTCGCTGTGCGACGCTGTCCGTCCAGGCCACTTGTACCGACGGGCCCGCGGCAGCTCGTCTCTCTCTCTGCCCCCATCCCTGTCTCTCTACGCTAACACAAAAAAGGTGCTTTAAAAATGGCACCAGGAACGCAAATGTGTTTATTTACTTTCAAAAAAGAAGAAACGAAAATGCCAATGTGTGTGCCACTAGACTAACCAACCGAATACAAACATTATTGCTTCGCATAGAAAATAGCTTGCACGAGGCACAAGTGTGCCGCTAGCAATTACTATTACAAGCAATGCTACAAGGGTGTTTGATCCAAATGCTAATGCCTAAAAGTACTAAACTTTAACACTAGTTTCTAGTGGGCTAAACTTTAGCCAAGACTCAAAATTTTAAAAATATAAGTGCTAAAGTTTAGCACTTAGTTTTAGCACATCCAAATATACCTAGTCTAGTTACAAAATAGAGTTCTAAACTATACGGTTTCGAACCGTAGCCGCTAGCTCCACTCTACAGTAATCTAGCCAACCGGGCTAGAGTCCCTCCAGTCTAGCTACTGGCACATGAGGTGCCCAATCTCGGCAAGTCTAGAAAATCGAACTACTTGGAATTCTGGTAGTAATGCTACTATATTCCACTATCATCCCAACAAAAGGTCAGCTTTCGGATTTCCACGAAACAGATAACGACCGTCGGGGGCGGAAACAAGAAGCGTAAGCAGGTTGAACAGACTAATATACTCCGTAAGTAATAACCGAAGCCGATAAACTAATGGCTTGGAATGATTGGAGTGTGACAGCTCTAGGCTCCGATGGAGCGAGCGGGCACCGGTGCAGATTTGAGAGTTGCCACCAAGGAGAACATGCTTATCCGAAGAGATATCATATCCGGTACCTGTCTGTTCTGGGAAAGAACGCCCCGCCGTCCCTATAAAAAATCGAGATAACCGTGCTAGGATAAGTACATTAGTATCATATAAAAAGACGATCTCGGTTATTAATACAAATCTTAGAACAATTTATCAAACAGTTTTTATAGTTGGTTATCTTTTGTAACGTCTCGTAATAATACCATATTATTTGACTTTTAGAGAAAAACTATTACAAGTTAATAATTAAATAGTAGTCTTATAATTATAAGAGGAAGAATTATTTCGCGAAACAACCACTATTTTTTTTTATTTTCTATCAAATGGAGTGATTACTTGCCGAAAAGAGCTAGATGAACGTGCGCAGGTGGAGACGGCCAGCACGTAAGTGGAGACGGTATCTCTATCCGGACCCGATCCAAATCAAAGAGACACTGCGAGATAGTGCACGTACGGATCAGGACAATTTGGCACATCGACGTCGGGCGACAGCGAGTGGCGACTGTTTGAGCACTTCTGTTCCGCCACGGTTCTGCGACTGTGAACACAGAAGGGAAGCGAGTGGGCCGAGGGGGGCGCGCTGATGAAATTTGGCGTGGAGGCCTCTTACAGCCCAAGTGCCTTTGGTCTCGGCCTCATGGAGAAAGCAGGCCTTTTTTTGTAAGCCATTGGTTGGAAATATGGGCCGGGCCGGTACAAACACCTTGGAGAGGCGGCGTGAGGAGTGAACAGCCGACGCCACAGCCCACAGCAGCTCCTCGCCGACGCCGCTCCTAAAACCACCTAAACCCTAACCGCCCGATTCCTCTCCGGACTCCAATCTCCAGCTCGATCGCAACCGGAGCGCAGGCATCCATGGCCGCCCCCGCTGCCGCGCCGCTCGACGAGGCCAAGGCGAAGAGCGTCCTCCGCCAGGTCCGCGATCCCGCCTTGTTTGCCCACGCTGCATTTTTTAATCCTCCTTTTGATCGTCTTTTTTTTTCAGCGATTCTTCTGAAGAAATTATTGGTTCGTTGGCGCAGGTGGAGTTTTACTTCAGCGACAGCAACCTCCCCCGCGACAAGTTCCTGCGGGAGACGGTCGAGCAGAGCGACGATGGCCGTAACGATCTCTCACGCCGTTCCATCTCCTCGTCGATGAGTACTGTATTTCGTTTTTTTGCCGGCAATCTGCTGATTTTTTTTATTTTTATTTTTTGGGAAACTGTGCAGTGGTGAGCTTGGCCTTGATATGTTCCTTCTCGCGGATGAAGTCCCACCTGGGGCTCGACGCCGCTGTCAAGCCTGAGACCGTGCCGGAGGAGACTGTGCTCTCTGTGGCTGAGGTGCTTCGGCGTTCTCCGGTGCTCCGTGTATCAGAGGATGGTAATCCATTCCCTTCCCTTTTTTCTTAGATGTTCAGCTTCTCAATTCAATGGTGGTGTTTTCTCGTCCTACTCCTGATAACAGTAGTAATGAAGGGATGGGCTCTGCACTTGATTGTGATCATCACTCCTTGTTTGTTGTTTAATTTATAACTTCAATTCAAATGAGGTAATGCAAAATTTATAGCTGTATTTGTAGTCTGCACATGTTGTTGCACCTATAAATATCAGCTATTCAGTGCGGACAACCATGCCATTTATTCTGTATGTACTCATCATAGTGCTAACTGCTAAAGGAATAGCCCATTCTATCAAACATACTGTTAGGCGCCAAATTACTTGTGATATTCTATTGTGCCATGAGACAAGATGCTACATAGTATTATTTCACGAGACATGATGCTACAGAGTGGGTAGTTTGCTTTGAGGTGTGAACTGGGATAGAGCTACACTCGTTCACTTTCATTGGCGTAATATGTATAGTAACTTTGTTTTCATATTTTTAAAATGCAGGAAAGAAGATTGGTAGAGCAAGTGAACTGCTGAAGCCAGATGAGATTATAGAGCAAGTGGATTCTAGGACAGTGGCTGCGTCGCCACTGCCTTACAATGTAAAGCTAGAAGGCGTCCAATCATTCTTCGCACAATATGCAAAGGTGTGGATCTTTTTTTCATTCAAATCATGCAGCCAATGTTCTAGCAATTGGTTAAAAGAAAAACTGAAATGCAATGAGGAGAATGGCATAGCCAAGTTTCATAGATTCAGTTAGTATGTTCAATATTACATGATTAATAACTTCTATAGCCAAATTTTAGAGCTTCATGACTAACTGCCTTAGCATACAACAATATAAATATCTGGTCAGACTGCCATTGTATTATTTTATGTTCAGCTCCTCAAATGGGAGTGAATATATTCTGTTCTATTGGGATTCATTTTGCTCTACTGTTAGGTTACATAGGAAAATAGTTACCTGGTGTTTCTTAGATGTTATGAACAATAGTTATTGTAGTGCAATACATGAATCATATCATGCAAATAACAATTATGGTAACATTTCTTTTACGTACTTCTGTTTAAACTCACAGGTGAACAGTGTGAGACTACCACGTCATATTGCAAACAAAAAACACTTCTGTGGCACTGGTCTAGTCGAGTTTTCTGAAGAAGAGGAGGCAAAAAAGGTTTTGGAGAATAGTTTGGTTTTTGCTGGGGCAAACCTGGAAATAAGACCAAAGTAAGCCCACTAGCTTATCATAGTGCATGGTTTCCTGTATGTGCACGAAATGCATGTTTTATCAGTCAATGCCTTCATCAGGTTTAATGAAGTTTTGATCTATGACCCCTCTGTTGACTGGGAAGCTGTTGGCTAATGATTAAACCTCCTGCTAGATGCTGTTATGAACTCGCCTTCCTTTCTTTTGAGTGCTACTGGGATGAAAATATGTGAAATTCAGCTGCACTCACTTGTACTTTTTTAGTTGTAGACTATAAGGCACCTTGATGTTTACTGTACCTAAAAGTAATAAGTGGTCTCTTGGTTCTTTCTCATGATGAAAGCCTGTGCAAAACAGGTTATTGAGTGAAATACTTGGTTGCTGCAGTATAAGTAAATGTAAGGAAAACTTTCTTTTGGGCATTTGTAGAGTATATTGTGATGTACCAGAAGAATTACCGCAGCAGCCATAAATATAATGCCGCTGTCTAGCTAAAGTTGACTCGTGGAATTTTCTGAATGGATCGTGCTAAATAAGCCACAGTATTTTGATACACAATTTATTACGTATTTTTCATTCAAACAAACATTTTTCCACCTGTTAATCCTAATTTTTTACACGTTTTGATGATATGTAAATTAATCGAGCCTTTTATATTGTAACTTATAAATCCCTGCTTGAATTATGAAGGAAGGAATTTGATGCTGAACAGGAATATAAAAAAGAAGAACACAAAAAGGCGCACCCTGTCAAGGATAGTCAGGATGAAGGGTGGGTTTCTTACAGCCTATCTGGACAATTGGTATTGTGTATCTTTAGTTCAAATATAAGTTAAGAGTCCTGGAAATTTTATCGCAGCTATCCAAAAGGTCTAATTGTGGCCTTCAAATTGGAAAAGACTATGGCTGGTTCTGTGGTTCAACAAAATAGCGTAGACAAAGTGGATGACTCAGCCACCAAATTAGAAACTTCCAGTTCAACGGTGAATCCATCAGGCGAGGCATCTGAGGAGAAGATTGCTGAGAGCAGTGATTCAAAGGAAGAGAAGTCATCAGAGAACATGACCAAAGAGAAAGAGGTAAACATTAGTGAAGCTATGGAATCTGAGAAGTGCATTGGTGATGCCTTGGTAGAAAGCGAAAAGCATGGAGATAGTGAGTCTGGCAATTTGAAGAATCCAATCTCGAGGGAGGATCTAAAAGCAGCACTCAACAAATTTGGAACTGTTCGGGTAATAATAATTCACCATACTTTCAGGATTTTGCTTTTGTTGCTATGATATCAGTTATAGTTCTATTTTATCAGCTTTGAAACAGTATGGGTCTCCTTTTGCTTTCATGTAGCCTATAATATAAATTGCAAGTATGACACCTATCTGAATTCATATATGCTCCACAAATCAAGCAGGGAGCTCAAATTTCAGCTTGTGGGTTGGTTCCTGCTTATGTGATTGTGATCCACCCTTAACAAAATGCTTAAACATCCGGTACCATTCATTAACAAACTCTGTTAATGCCATTCTTTCATTCAGCTCTATCTATATTTGTTGGTTCCCATGAATGCTCCACAAGTAAATAGATAAAGCATCTTACCCAATCTATGTCTTGGTGCTGCTAGAACGTCTTTTCCCTCCCTGTATTCCTTTCCTCTCACATTTCTCTCATTCTCGGACTGGTGGCTCCAGGTGATTGGTAGGGGGTGGTACTGGCTACATCACCATTGCTTTTGCTGTTGCTGTTGACTGTTGTTGTTTGATAATCATGTTAGTGGCTGGAGGCCATTCAGGATAATGTTTAGTAGCTGTGCGCTTGTGCTTGAACAATAAGATGATGTCAATGGTATGAAGGAACAAAATTTGAAAATGGATGTAATGCGTTTTTCATTGGCAGGTTATGGAACTGAGTTATTTGGTGCCATATGAGGATCTTTTTTTATTTTCCATGTACTTTCCTTTGCCTTTCAAGATGTAACTTACTTAGGACCAATTGACTATTTACTGGGAAATTTGCTTCTGAAATTTTGTTAACCTGACAATTTATGGCCGCACCGCTACAAAATGAAAATTTATATTTCAAGTTATCTTGCAACGAGCATAGATTCCTGCATGGTTGATTGTTTTTTTTATTTACTGTTTGAGACCTATCGATATAGAATATTTTCTTACAATATTTTTCCTCTTGAAGTATGTGGACTTCAGCATCGGGGATGAGTCAGGATACCTTCATTTTGAAGATTCTAAGGCAGCTGAAAAGGCTCGCATGGCTGCTGTACTAGCCGATGAAGGTGGTTTGATAATAAAAGACCACATTATTACTTTGGAGCCTGTGACTGGTAAAAATTTCAGCTTTCTTTTATCACTCATTGATTTTGTAAAGCTTGAATCTGGTTTTTACTGTTGCTTACTTTAGTATAAGATGAGTGTCCCTTTGGTCATTGATGAGGCTCGAAAAGGCAACTTTAACCTCAGTTTCTGTTCTATTGTATTTGTAAAGCTGATAAAATTGTGATATTATGGAAGTATTTCGCAGACAAATCAAAATCATCTTTCAAGCTTTGTATGGCTGATCTTGATATCCATAAAAACATCATTGCTAAAAGTCCAAATAATTTGTCTGCATACACACTCATTGACATGAGCACAGATAATTTTTAATAATTTTGATTGGTGGTTTTCTTCTTATAGCTAATTAATGCATAACACACATGCTGTAGAAGTTGTAGTTCCACTGGATGGTGCAATATTGGGAGGTATCAGTTTTTGTTCATTTTTGCAGTGTAACTGAATTCACCAGATAGGAATTATCTTTACCTATTTCTAAAGCACATAACGTTTCCACCTTACTTTTTGGTTTGGGCCAACTTCTATCATCGACATGCGGGCCTTGGTCTAGTATGCGAGTCGGACTAGCCCTCCGTTCAAATCTCGATCACGTAGAACCCTACAAATTAACGTACGAGCAACTATACGTACCCGATACTTATACAGTTTTTGTCCGTAGCAATGCACGGACATATTTGCCTATATATTTATATTTGCTAATTTCAGGCTCTGTTGTTACCAATGTGGTGCCTTTTCAAAAGCATTTATTCTTTATAGATTTGGATGAGAGTTACTTTAGGGGGGCATTTTTTACGATCCGTAACGAAAATCTTACTCCCTCTGTTTTTAAATATATGGCGTTTAGGACATTTAAAAACAGAGGGGGTACTAGCTAATATTCCATAACAAATTCGATAGGGAAGCACAGCACAGTGCACATAAACTGGCTCTTGCTCATCTGTTTCTGCAGGTGAAGCTGAGAAGGATTATTGGAGCACAATTCGTGGCATTCAAGAGAAATACAAGGACAATAGAAGCTACAAAGGAAGGTATTATTTTGTTCTTTGGTTGACTCGGTTTTATTTTATCTGTTTATGCCCTGTTCTGCCCCCCATTACCTCAGGAAGTTTTTTAAAAAAACCCACCATCTGTTGTCTGCTATGTATTTTCTTAAGCAAAAATCCTCTTCTAATGGTATCCGACTTAATATAAATGATACCCATGCTAACTGTTGTGATTATACCAGAAAGCTTTTTTACCCAATAAAATTAATTTAGAGTAGATTGCAGTCCTGTTGATGTGAAACTACTGGCACCACATTTAAGTGGAAACTCCCTACTTTTGCTCTGCTTTTATATCTTGTGTGGACCATACAAGGAGTACAAATTAGACGGCAATTTTTTTCCTACAAAATGATGCAATCTGATGGTTTTTGATAAACAAGTTGTCAATGCTGCAATTATATGGCATTTAATTATGTTGAAAGAAGTCCTCCTGATATTCCTTATCAGGTGTTTTTCCGCAGAAGTTATCCTTGTTCTTCTGCAGAAGGTATCTGGGCTTACAACTTTCTTGTTTGTAAATTTTGTAGGGCCGCAAAGAACTACAGAGGAGGAAAGCAGTTCAGCGGGAAGCGTGGTAGAAACCCTGATTCTGAGAAGAATCCTAACAAGGCCCAGAAGGTCGAAGCTGCCGCGTGAGATTAATTTAGCTAGCTTGCCTTGATGGAGAAGTAACATGCTCCATGCTGCTTACCTGCATTAGTCTCCAAGCATTGGAGACTTGCTCTTATCATTTTGGTTGTTTTGGTGGCTTGTTTCGATGTTTACTTGCTTAAACTATGATCATTTGGTTAAGTTCATCGTGAAATGAGAGGTCAACTAATATGGTGTATGTATATAATCAAAACTAGGGCCTCATGAGTTCTAAACTTGCACTTAGAAAAAATACTCGAGGCTGAAACCTCAGTACCAGCCAGACTGGTGCAGGCGTTCTTTTTCTGTTTTCTCTTCCAGTACTCGTTGCTGGGTGTTGCAGAGCTATCTTGTAAACAAAGAAAAAACAGAAACTTCTCTGGATGCCTCTGTAGTTACATATGCTTGGCATGCATAGGTCAACATGTGCTGCGAGGAAAAGAAGGAAAAACAAAAAGAAAAGAGGCTCCACAATATGGAGTATTGTAGCGTAAAAAGAAGATGAATGTGGTATATTACTACGTAATTTTACATCTGGAACCCTCACGATTGCTTCGTCGTACACCAGCATCACGGGATTCGATGAGACGTCCGCCTGTTCCAGGAAAATTGGAAGAAATTTGTATTCCATGTGTATTGTATGTTTGGATCTATGGTACGATGCCTCGTAATCTGGTGTTTGCTAGAGATAGCTCTGCCAGGTAAGGTTATTTATGTTTCTAGGGGTGCCACATAAGTAAGAGTGCATTTATTTATTTTATAGTTGAAAGAGTTTCATACAATGAATTGGTTCATTCTTTGTGCTTTCCTATGCTAAATGCAAGATAAGGTGGAGAAATTGTAGTGCACGTGGAATTGTGATGTACTCCATCCGTTCTAAAATATAGGTCGTTTTTGCAAATCTAGATATGTAGATTTTACTATGCATCTAGACATACGTGAACAATGATTAAGGTGGTTTTACTTTTTTTTTTCATTTGTACGGTTTTCTCACAATGGGTGAGTTTTTCCCTATAAAGGTTTTTAATGAGCTAGCATAAAAAACAGCTCGTAATAATATTTGAATTTTTTTAATCCCCAAGAGTTTATGCATGTGAGAATTAGTGACGTGATCCGTAATTATCTGAGTATTGTGAAGTATCTGACTTTGAAATTGTAAAATTTGAATTCCTTTGGTGCCGGGTCACCAGACGGGCACGTGCATGATGGGCCTTGACGGGCTATTGGGCTGGCACAGCACGGGCCATTTGAATTCCTAGGCCGCCTTGCCAGCCCGTGGGCTAGCAGCCTAGCACGGGCCATGCCGTGCCGCTCGTCGTTTGGCCATATGTGACCAGGCAAATCCTAGCTATAACTTCCTGATCAACAACACCTAAGGTTGTGTTGGAGGAGAGTACATGCATGTTAGGCCTAATGTGGAATGTGGGCCACAATAACAGCCAGCCCATAGAATAGAGGCAGCCTAATGATGCAACTTTTGATTGCGCTGTGAACAAAATGAAGCCTGATATATACAGATTAATTTAGTATATACAAAGCTCTTTCGGCGGGAAGGGAAGTTATTTCAGGCAACTGAAGCAGCTCTGGTAACAAAGGAGAACTCTGAAATTAAACCAGCTGTTTGGCTTTCAGAATGCATCAGAGGCAAGTATAAACCTTTTTGCATTGGCAGGTGATGCTTGGTTGGACGGTCCAAACCTATCCTACCCTATTCTATACATCCACGCAGCAAAGTCCAGAGGGGAGATCGGTTATTAATCTTTCCTAGCCACCTTCATCGATCTTGTACTAGGCGTGCTACTGGCATCTTGTGTCATCTCTGGCGTCGCAGTCGAGCTCATCTTGCGCTTCTTCTCCCACTTGCTTGCATCTTCTCCAGCTTCTTCGCGGCTCCCATCCCCTCGTCCTAATGTTCCTGCAGCAGCAGTTGCATCCACTCCTGGCGCTGCTGCATGACAAAAAAAAAACCCACTTTATCAACGCCTCAAGGAAATGCCGATCATAGCAGTGTACATTTGTGCTCATAAGATGACTGGATCCTATGACTCGACTGCCCCCAACTGTGTTTGTGCCTTGCGTCTTTCTGAAAGCTCAATGATATACAAGCACAAAAAGGAACTGAATTTTACATTCAGAGATCTCTGTGTCCCTGTTATGCAACCATAGTCTTATTGGTGTTGGTTCGACACCACATCAGCAACTTTTAGTTCGACACCTCACCCTTTTGTCAGGAGCAACAAATCCCCTATTGTGCTCCCAGTTTATCAAGTTGGAAAAGTTTAACATCGTTTGGTTTTAACTATGATAGGATAGTTGCTGCTCACGAGGGCAACTGCTTTTTAGCAGCTGGAGAAAGAAAGACCTTCCGGGGTATTTCAGATTGTTACTGTTGGAAAACAAATTTTCTACTTTCCAAGTGATAATAAACAACATGCAAGTAAATAACAGAGCAAATGGAACAGCTGCAGTAGTTAATGTAATGCTGGAATCTGGATGCAAATTTGTCAATGGATAATTCAATAGAAACTGGTACTTAGGCTTACACAAATTAAACCAGTATGAGAACAAAAATCACAAACATATTATTAGATTCAAGAAGGTGGCTGTAATAAGGAATGGAATGCAGAGATATTCTTCCAAGAAGTAAGAAAAGAGGCACACATATGTACTGCATATGTGTGATTGTCAAGCGAATTTCATTCTACTAATTAAAAATATTTGATTTTTCTTTTCCCATTCTCATCGCCTTTCTATCCTTCCAAGACTGTTCAAGTGGATATTCATGACTGGACATAAAAATCCTCTAAAAATACTTAATTTCAGCAGACCGTTCGATTCTTCCGATTACTGTCCCTAAATAGAACTGACTAATATCAATTGTTTTCATGCATAGATTCATGATGACTTTCTCGAAACAAAGGAACGACCTGTGTGCTAATTCCATGAAACCTAAGCAAAGACTGGGCAATTGTTCGATGCATAATCTTTATAGCAACAAATAGCATCAGTAGTATGTGATTCAGAATATGAAGCAGCGATAGATAGGAAAGGAAGAGACACAGCCATCTTACTTTGAACAAGTGGTGGTGCTGGTGCAACTTGCATGCCATATCGCATAGAATCAAAGGTTTCATCACGGGAAACCGCTGTGTTTAACAAGTGACGGTTATCGGGAACCATTAGTAATGTCGATGTTCATCGTACAAATATAATAAATAACACAATTTGAATGAATGAACTAGGTAGAAAGGCGCACCTGAAAGGTTTCCTAGTATCTCTTGTCTGTACAATTCAATAAGTTCATGTAAGTTTCAAAGGTACAAGTAGAAGGAAGCACAATAAGCCATTCATTACTTACCTCTTTTCCTCAATTAAACAAGCGAGATCACGCGCTTTTTGTTTATTGACTTTCTTTGTATAAGGCCTTAGAACTGGCCGAGGCACTCTGTTAAGACGCACCATATGCAAAAACATGGAAAGATGCTTGTCAATAATAGATTTTTGTAAGAAAAGAAAAGGCAAAATGAAGAACACTACTCAAGCAATAGTTGGCCAGGCAAGAACATGGAACCCACCCAGACAGATTAATCTACCAAGACTTGGGAGCAGTGTTTGGCAAGTGTAGCTTCCCTTTCAGTTCTGGGCACTCAAGGGCCAAATCCTTTAGCCTTTCTACGGCCACCGCCCAGGTCCGCATCCGATCAGCGAAATCTCTAGAAGATGAGAGAAGAATTTATTTGGTAAAAGGAATTTATTTGCTAACTATATGATACCAACAAGCTAGCGACACCGAAATCTAAGTGTTGGTGGAGCAGGATATACAATAAGGAACCTGGTGTGACTGACTGACCTGGGTGGGCTTTGTAGCACGCGGTGGAATAAGGCGTGCAAAACGGCGGTTCGGGGATTGGCCGCGGCCGCGGCGGCGTCGAGGAGCGGGAACATAGTGCGGGCGCCTTCCGCGAGCTTGCCGCCGGCAGCGATCCTGCCGAGCACAGTATAGACGTGGAGGCAGCGAAAGAATCTCGAGGCCTGAGGAGATGGCGGCCCCGAGTGGAAGGGCATGAAACGGCCGACGTAGGCGCTGAGCTCGTCCCAGCGCGCGGATCTGGCCAGGTGCCCGAGGTGGGACACATCGAGAACACCGCCGTATCCTTCTCCAGCCTGCAACAACCAATCAGTCATTCATCATTAATCTATTACTTATTCAGTCAATTGGGGGAGGGAGGGAGGGAGGGAGGGAGGGAGAATTGAATGCAGAGGGGGATGGGATCGGAGGACTACTGATGGGCGGCGCCTTGAAGGCAGTGGACTCTGAGGAAGCAGAGGATGCGGCGGGCGCAGAGCCTCTTGCCGACGGTGTTCCAAGCGAACATGGCGGCGGGAGTTGGGACGGAGAGCCGAAGCCAGGGGGCCAGGCCACCCCCTACCTATATAACTTACCGGTGGCGGTGGGGCGGGCGGGTAGCGGACTGCCGGACTCTGGAGTCTGGACCATAGAACCAAAACCCCGTTCCGGTTTCGAACCGATGAGGGTGCTGATTTGTTGGTTGGGCGTTCCGGTTCGTGAGGGGGCCGACCGTGGTTTATTTTTATATACTGTGTTTATACTTCCTTTCATTAACCAAAATTATCAATAATATATATATATTATAATAAAGAACGAAATTTCTTGAAAATATTTCTTACCGCCGTACTCTCATGATGTATCCGCCTATCAGGATTGAGGAAGGTGGAAGAAAAAGATAGACCCACATAAATCTCAGAGTTATGAGATGTTTTAGCTAAAACTAGATTGTTTTTTCAAGGCGATCTCCCCTCACCTGCCGGCTGTACCCGCGTGATCGCTTTCAATCCTGCCCGTCCGGGTAACTCCAATGAAACTTTTAAATTTGAGCCCTATTCCCCTCAATGATAATCTCTCATCCAGATTTCAGCCCCCTACTTTCCTTCGCACTCCAACCGAACTCTCATATATCTCCTTATATCTTATGCACCTCTTTCTTTATTGATATCACGTAACTGACAATCTAAGCATTATCTATGCAAACGGTGTTTATTACCAACAATAATTTTAATGAATACATTTCGTACTAATAATATTTTAACAGAACTTCTTATAACCATTAGTTTTCCAAAATAATTTGCCAGCTAACGACTATTTGAGCAACGACTATGTTCCAACAAAACAACTATATTTCAAACGGCTATATTTCAAACGGTTATATTTCCAACGGCTATATTTCGAATGGCTATATTTCAAACGGCTATATTTCCAACGACAGTATCTTTTATCTCTATATATACAGGCCCTCATTCTGCAATGAGCCATTCACTTCATTGTTGCTTCTCCACCTGAAAATGAGTAGACTCTCTCTCTTAGACTCGTCGTCCTCGTCGGATGATGATGATGAGCCCGAACTCATCCTTGGTGCACTACATCAAGCTCATACGAGATACGAGATACCTGGCTATGCATAGTCCACAATTGGGGGGGGGGGGGGGGGGGGGGCTCTGTACCTGGCCGTGAATATATTCGTCGCGATAGAGAAGCTGGATATTGGAGGTTGTAAGCTCCAACATATGACGCTTCTATATTTCAGCGCAGGTGTATAAAATTATCTTTTTTTCCCTCGTCTTCTCCAACCATCGATATGAACCTCCTACATATTTCTTATTCTTGTTTCTTCGACTCAGGTTTAGAATGGCTCGTCCTCTATTTCTTCGCATAGCACATGCTGTAGAGGAGCATGATAATTACTTTGTGCAAATAAGAGACAGATGTGGAAGGATTGGGTTATCATGTCTGCACAAAATATATGCAACATACATGATGATAAGTTATGGAGTACCTGCAGATTCTATGGACCAATATTTTCGCATTGGTGAAAGTACTGTCATAGAGTCTTAGAAGGCTAGTTAGAGATATTATTGAAGTGTTTGGGGATGAGTACTTCAGATCTCCAAACGAGCAAGACACGGCTAGATTGCTTGCAAGTGCAGAGCGTAGGGGTTTTACGGGAATGCTTGGGTGCTTAGATTGTGTGCATTGGCAGTGGAGGAACTGCCCTACAACATGGAAATGTTAGTATACGGGGCATGTGCATGAGCCTACAATCATTCTTGAAGCCGTTGCTTCTGAAGATCTTTGGATTTGGCATGCTTTCTTTGGATTACCAGGCTCTCATAATGATATCAATATGCTCCATCTATCGCACCTGTTTGCAATGTTTGCAAGGCTAGTGGATGGGCAAGCTCCCAAAGTTGATTTTACCATCAATGGCCATAATTACAACATGGGCTATTACCCTACTGATGGCATCTATCCTCAATAGGCAACATTTGTGAAGACCATACAACCTCCACTAGGCAATAAGCGGAAATACTTTGCCAAGGCATAAGAAGCAGTTAGAAAGGATGTTGAACGAGCCTTTGGAGTTTTGCAGTCTTGTTTTGCCATTGTTCGTGGACCAGCTCGTTTCTGGGATAAGGATACACTCAGAGAAATCATAACAGCTTGTATTATAATGCATAATATGATAATTGAAGATGAGCGAAACGAAGATGAAGATGTTGACATCCACTACGAGGGGGTTGGCTAGCTTGTAAGCACTACGCCACCAGAACGACGCAACCGTACGCGTGAGTTTTGTAATTTCATTCAAGCTCATTGTGATATCAGAAATAGGGAAACCCACCAACAACTTCACGAAGATCTAATCGAGCATCTCTGGCAACGCCATGCAGACTTGTTTTGATCATGTACTAAGTACTAGGTATTTCCGATTTCATGTAGTGTGTATTTCTAATTCTTGTACTTTCTATTTAATATAATATGTATTTCTAATTCATATACTTCCTAGTTAATTTAATAGTCCACATACATACTACAAATTAATAAAATAGTCCACATACATACCACAAATTAACAGAAATTATTCATACATAACAGACAAAAACCCATAGTCTCAAATATTGCCGCTACCCAAATGTCGAGCAATGATCTCTTTTTGCAGCCCACTATAGAATATTTGTTGCAGCTTACTCATTTTACTTAGATCCATGTTCATTATTTTCTCATCATCCATCCTTTGTTTCAACAGCATTTCTTGTTGGAGATCAATGCGTCTATTCTCTACTTGTTCCTTGATATCAAGTCTCCTTGATATCAAGTCTCCTAGTCTCCACTTCTTGCTTCTTTTAAATCCTTCTAGTTTCTACAGCAAGTCTCTCATCAGTGCGCTCTTTTTTCCTAAGCTCTTTTAACTCATCAGCCTTTTCTCTCTTAGACCAACTATGTTCTACTGGTAAAGAGTTTCACCATGAGCTATAGGATTTTTACCTCGCCTTTCTTTCTCCTTCTTCTGACCATCTGGCCTACCTTTCCTCGGTGAAGTATGACTTGGACCCTCCTCTTCATCAACATGGCGACTTTCATGTGTTCCAAAAGTAGCTGACCTTGGATTTGTTGTATTAGATGTTTTCTATTTTTTGTTGTTGCTGTTACAAGGAAGGTCCTTCCACTTCTGGGCATGCTGCAACAGAAGGTTCCAACAATGCATTAAACCAAATGACCTCTTATCTGGATCTGCATCCTTGTACAACACACATGCTTGTTGAATCTACACATATCACAATGTGTGTTAGTAACCATACACACAACATACATATACATTTCAAAACAAGTCCAAGGAAAAGACTTTATACCCTATCTTGCTCTGTGACACCGCTTTGATTTGAACGGAGTACTTGACTATACCATGAACAAAATCTGCTAACACTTCCTTGAATGATACCCCAGCGGTGTGTGAGAGAACTGATATTACGATCAGATTCAAAGGTCTTGTGCTTGTTGTAGTACTCATGAATTCGCTGCCAATAAGTACTGCGTGTTTGATCAACACCTTGAACGGGATCCATGCTTACTTCTAACCATGCCGACGCCAACAAAATATCCTTCTGCTTGCTGAAATTTCTGGTTCTCTTCTTGTTCTTGTTTCCTATCTTCAATGGGGGAGAAGCATCTGTAGGTGCCTCTGTACATGCTTGTTCGTTAGGCAATGCTCCAAAATTAAACTCATCAGCATCAAGCTCACTGCTTCCAACATTGTTCTCCACCAATTCCACCTAGCTTTACATTTCAACCTCCTGCAGTTGAGCATGATTAGCATGAATAAAACAGCAGCAGAATCCTATCACATGGAATGAACAAAATATAATTGAGCAATACTGTCATCTATCTCTGCATCTGCATTGTCTTCTCATTATCTAAAAAGAATCTGCAGAATCCTCCTCTGTTCTCTATCCCCACACACTACCTCAACTATCTATCTCTGCATCTTCAAGAAGCAAGCATCAGGCGGCGTGGCCGCGTGGGGGCAGGCCGACCGTGCGCCAGCGGGAGGTAGCAGGCGGCGTCGCCGCGTGGGGCCAGGCCGGCTGCGGCAGGCAGCAACGACGTGGCCGCGTGGGGGCAGACCGACCGCAGCAGGGAGCAGGTGGCGTGGGGGCAACACGCGAGCGAGGAGCGAGGCGACGTGCCGAGCGAGGGGTGCTTCGCCACCGGTGGCCACGGGCGCGGCCGCGGGACGAGCCGCCGCCAGATCTACAAGTACAACGTTTCCCCTCCCTCCCCTAGACTGCATGGCCGCCGGAGATGAGAAATCGACATACCTAGCGCGGGAAAAGCTCCATAGACGGCGTGGGAAAGCTCCGGAGAGGCGCGGGAGGACCGGCCGTTGGCGCCGTCGCAGGATGGGAGCTCGGTAGAGGAGCTGCTACAAATGAGAGTCGGAGGGGGGAAAATAAGGCAGCCTCATCCGTCGGGGTGGGATGAGAGACCGGTTGGAGGGAGTTTTTTATGTTTTAGTCCTCAAAGATGAGGTAGGGTTCAACAAAGAGCTCGGTTGGAGTTGCCCTAGCACGTTTTCCCCATCTGCATCGCGCCGCCGGCCGCCCTCCCCATCCTCGCTGCTCTCCACGCACCGTTTCTATCGTGAGCATGCGGAGCCACCAGCGGGCGCGGAAGCGGAGCAGCAGAAGTGACGTCTGCGAGCGGGCTGGTCCTCCCTCTCTGTCCTCCTCTCCTTCCCATCCATATCGCCTCGGTGTTGACTGCGGTCGCGGCCGGCTTCACCAACCTTCATGGGCAGAGAGACGGCAGCTCCGGTGAACGCGGTGCCATTCTCGAGGGAGAGCGGGTGCAGCGCTCACCTCTCTCGCCGCAGATCCATGGGTGCTGGAGGTGGACCAGGCGGCGCCTCCCATCACCATCAGCATCGAGTATCTCCTTCCTGCGATACCCGGCGGCAACAGTAGCAACCATGGGCCGCACGTAGGAGGGCGGCCGGGGCGGCGGCTCACTCGACTGCGATCTCACCTCGGTGGAGACAGCACTCGGCTCTGGGGTCAGCACGACGAGCGGTGGCCGCCGGCGCGATTTGCTTTTGGATGGCGAGGCGGCCTAGGCAGCTGTCAGGCTTGCCCTGCTGCTCCCTAGGCGCATGAACGGAAGCCTGCTCCTTTGTGCATACGATGCTACGGCTCTGATGGTGAACCATCATAATGGCCTTGAGGTGCCCCGGCTGAAGCAATGGTTCCCCTCCTCTCCTTCGTTGGAATGACTCTGCAGCTAGCTATCTGAAGTCCGTTCCATCCCTGCCGCCGCCTGCTCCATGCATGCTCACCGCATGCTTGATGAAATGCCGGCAATGATCATCTTACACATTATCATGATAATTTTTGCCATCGGACAGGATTTTGTAACCAAATGCATGTGGAGTAGCACGCTAGGAGCTAAAAATCAAGCAGCACTCAGGTGGGTAGGAGCATGGGTGAGAAGCTTTTAGTTAACAGACTTCAAGAGAGTATAAAAGTAGTTTGTAGAAGTTCTCACACTACCAAATGGGCAAATGTTGCCTTTATCACTTCATTTTCTAGGTATTAGTACATTTTCTATAAATGGCCTTGTGAGGGACATCTACAATCACCTAATTATAATATTTTCTTGCTACTAACTTCATATGAACCAACTTTTGTTTTTATTACAGAGGCTGGGGAACTGTTAGTAGGTTACAGAGTTTTAGTCAACAAGGAGAGCTTTTGGGGAATTAAAATGATGTATTGCTTTCAATAGAATATGTGTGACTGTGAATGTACTCTGAACCCTCCTATTGAATTATTTATGGAATTTTGCTCTAGACAAATTATTTTTTTAAATATATCTTTTGTCGCATATCTAGATACATAGCAAAATTTTACACCTAGAAATACCAAAACGAGCTACCTAGATACCTTTCATTGTTACCTCTGAATTTTTTTTTTTCTAACATTCAATACGGGTTCAATTGAAGATGCTTGCCTGTTAGCTGGGTGACTAGGTTATTATTCTATTAATCATTTTCTATCTTTTGGTAGTTTTCTAGCAATATAAATGAGGTTCCTGCCATTAGGCCAAGCTGAATATTTATGATGGAAATCTGCAATGTATTGCATAAGATAAGAAGTTGAATGAGGATTTATTCGCACATATAGTTTAGCACTAAAATTCTATTTACTATATTTTTAAAAAAATATGTGTGTGACGCACGTAGATCTTTGCTAGTAAAAAGAAAAACCGGATTGGTTATTAAGCTGGTGAGGTGGAGGGTTCGCTAGTTCAATGGTCCAACAAGTCTACCAATGGCATTCAACCTGCAGGCTGCAGACCCCAGTTAAAATCCCTATTTCTCCAGATCTTCTTCACATTTTCATTGAATTTTTTGATAATTATTTTCATTGAGTTTCTTTGGGCCTCCCGATGGTCAGTTTGGGCCGACTTACAGCCCAGTACTTTGTGGAATACTCCCTTCATCCTATAAAAAATTGCAATCTAGCATTTGGAAAAAAAATCCATAAAGGAGTGCAATCCTAAAGATTGGACAATGATAGTGCCTAATTTAATTAACTTCTAATCAGAATTTTAGAAAGTCTGGTTAGGTGCATGTAGTCAATAAATAAGGGTATGAAGGTCATTTCACCATTAATTTTGTCTGAAAAAATAAATTGCACTCTTCATAAAATGGAGGGAGTACGTTGTACACGTATGGTTTGTTCTATTAACCAATATTTTAGATGAACTGAGCCAATCAAGATGTCGGTTCACAGTTTCTCCTGTTGACCTAGCAGTCCGGTCTATTTTTTCTTTTATGACCAAAACTGAAACGTTGGTGAGGTGGTTACAGCCCAATGCGACCACAGATTAAGCCCAACATGGTACGGAATATGCTGTGGTTGCAGGTTTATGGTTTTTCCTGTGCAACTGTTGATTCGTTCGATCATTTTTCCATTGTTTGGACTGGTGGTCACGGTGGACTTGCTATTAATATTTTTTCATCATCCTAATAAGAAAGCACAAAAGTAACTGTTTGTCGTTTAATGACCTAGTAGATTTCTTCAGTAAAACATTATGAGGGTAGACAATGTGGATTCAAATGTTTTGATATTATGACACATCTATATGCTATAAGGTTAACGGTGAACATTTATCTCTAAACGAGCCACTATTCCATGACAAATGCATAAGCAGACGAATGCGTATGAAGCTTCTTAGTCATGTATTGCTTATTTATGTAAAATATTTGAATAATTCACCGAGGAGTTGTATACGGTCAGATAAATAAAGTTGACATTTCAAAAAAAAATGATCAATGAAGTTGAGAAGAGACACTGGGCTTTATGTTTTTGTGCTTTTTTTTCTAAATTATTATTTTGCGTGAAAACATGATTCTACAGCACGTTAGCAAGAGGGTGCTCTGTTTACATATATAAACACAGGTCTCAGTCGATGCTAAAATTAAGCTGCAGACACGAACAAAAATATAAAGATTCAATGACGATGAAGAAACAAGTACGTATGTAGTAGTTAAAAAAATGAGGACGGATCATCGACAGTACAATTAATTCCGCAATTGCTCTATGCTAGCAGGAAACCAAAGAAGAAACTGTCAGCTGTCATCTCCTCTCTATCATAAACCCATGACCTGATGACGGACGGGTCACAATGGCTCACTGCTTCATCAGCATGAAAAATGCAGAGGAAACTGGTACTACGTGCTGAGGCTGTACTGTACATGTCCTGTGACCGATCGATCAATCTTGGGCTATCGACTCAATCCATGAGGAGCTACTCTAGATCACGCGCGAGGGATTTGCGCTAAGCTTTCGAGCGTGCATGGCAGCACGGCTGGGCAGCTGCCCTGATGAGCAGAGCCACCTTCTAGGTGTGCGCGCAGGCGGTTGACGCCGCTGCTCCAGAACACTCTGTGGCAAGAGAAACACCTGAAACCTGTTCTGCCGTCGGCCCGCCGCACCTTTTCCCCGCACCTCCACACCGGGCTCAGTGGCTTGCCACGGACAGGTGCAACCGCTGGCCTGCAAGGTAACTTGTAATTGTAACTGATTGACGATGCTCCTATCCTAATATAAGTAGTAGCTGTAGGAGTAGGCACGAGTCTAGGGATCAGCACTTTAATACCATACCTCAGCTCAGGAAAGTATAGGAACATGTAGTCTTTGATTTCAGTACCAGCTTCTTGTCTGCTCTCGTCCAGGCTGATGGATCAACATGCAGGCAGGCAGGCAGATTAGACAAATTATTAGTAGAACTGCTGCAGTAAAACACGACACTGGAGACAGAAGAGATGTTACATACGCTGGTAAAGGAAGCAGCCCCTTCACAATCTGATCCAGGTCACTGAAGCGATTCCAGAGCCAGGGGCGGTCTTGGGAGACGGATCGGCGGAGTGGCCTGATGTGCATGTCGTAGTAGCGACGGGCATCGCCCCCGTCCTGGTGTAGAGCAAGAAGATCTAGCACATGCGGCTTGTGAGCTGACAGGAAAAGCTCGGCATGTACCAGCACGAGCCCATCGCCCGTTGCGCCATCATCTGGAACCACAGAATCAGCTGCATAGCGCGTCACACACTTCTTCGAGTAGTCCACCAGGTCGGTCCACCTGTTATTTTGTACCAGCGTATCCACCACCTCGGGGACGAACAGCCCCGATGTGGCGTCCTCCAACCTTCCAATGAAATGACCAGCAGGGTAGCATTAGTAGTTAGTCGCAGACTCGTAGTCGATCAGATCACCAGGAGCAAGGAAACATATATCCTATCAGTGCAAAACTATAGTAGTAGTATTAGAAAAGAAACACCCACCGCTTGGACTGGATCTCGGTAGCCTCAACTGCATTACCTGCCGGTGGCGGCGCCCTGATAATCTATAACTCTGCTTAATTATATTATCATTACATACAGATTACTACTAATATGCATAGTTGCGAGCAGCTAGGTACTAGCACAGGAGAATACTCGATCTCAGGTTCAAGCCTAGCTGCGTACGCATCAACTTCCTCAGGTGGGAGTGTGATCTTCCTGTAATGCGTGATGCAGGACATCCATCAATGCAAATGGATTGATTGTTATATACTGTAGTGTGCCAAAATGGAACGGCCTCAATTAATCAATAGAACAATATTAACTTACTGCTCAATTTCGTCATTACTCAAGAACTCCTCCAGATGTTCATAGACTGTAGTGTCTGCTTCTGGTGGTGGCGGCCTACATATATATAATATGACAGGCATGATTGAAGTTAATTACTACATGGAATTGGTGGATGATCAAATCGCTCAAACAAAATCATGTCCCCAGACAAGAAAGTTTATGAACTAAAATGCAGTTAAATCCTCTAATAGCTAAACACGCAGAATGCTGAACTAATCAAGGGGAAGACACAAGTTGGAAGTTGGAACTGTGAGGGAAAGTATATGCATCAACGAAAGCAGGGGATATATGAACTGTATGTATACCATGCATCAGTGAATTAAAGACAAGAAAACCACGTGCATGCTACTGCTACTGCTGCTGCTGCTGTTATGCAAAAATCAGATTCAGAATCAATGGTGGTAAGATCGGTTCAACTGGTTGGACTTACTTTTTTCTTCATCAGGTTTTGGGCTGCTCGCGGGAGCCACTTGCTCCGGCCCGGCCTCCTGGAGAAGCTCCGGTCTGCATGGTGTTGCTTGTCAGTAGAGTACTGTGTGTTTTCAACAGAGTGTACACATTATCTAATTTGTTCATCAATGTAATATCTGCTATCTGTGCACCCTGGGTATGGATAAACTAATACACAAATAACTACAACAATACTCACGTTGTTAATTCCAGTCGGCAAATCAAGGGTATATGACTTGTTTCATGAAACTTCAGTAACAATCCAGTAATAATCCACGTCTATTTGTTCCAAAAGGAAATGAGTTCCAATAATAATTCATTAATCCGATCCATACACTTGTTCCAAAAAGAGAATCCGATCCGTGGTCTCAACATAAACTCCAGTGATGATAATCCACGGTTATCCACTTGTTTCGAAAGAGAATCCATTCCAGTCCATAATTTCAAAATGAAATCCATCCCGTGGTTATGCCATACAAACCCTAGCTAGTAATAAGCTAGCTAGCATGCAATCTATCCAAATCCAGAAGTAGGCGTAATACGGCACGTCCATAATAAGATACAATGATGCCGCGACTACGATTGTCCACCAGAAAGCAGCAGAGACCATTCGAACGACAACCAGCAGCAGGAAGCAAGGGAAAATTAGATAGAGAAAGTGGAAGAGCGAACTCTGCTTGGGTGGCGTCGCCGACCGCCGCCTCGTCGCGACGGGAGGCGCACGCGCTGCCTCCGCCCCCGCTGACTGCGCCCGCACTGCCTCCGCCCGCGCTGCCTCCGCCCCTGCTGCCTGCGCTCGCGCTGCCTCCGCCCGCGCTGCCTCCGCCGCCGCTGAAAGGAGAGGAGAAGAATGGGGAGAAGAATCGCGCGCGTCGTCGATCAACTTGGTGTTTTGCTTGGGATGGAGAAGGAAGCGAGAGGGAGGGAGCAGAGGAGGAGGGGTTTAGGCCGCAGCGTCCCCCGTCGGCCTCCGCTGTCATTTAACATGCAGCCGTTGCTGCTTGACAAGCTGCCGCTGGCTAGTGGCTAGAATCCGGCCCGGCCCACTTTACTTGGGTGTCTGCTCTGTTTTCTGCCCAATAACCACAGCAGAGCCCATAGATAAATCACTCTGATGCATTCTGTGTTATTTTTGCTATTTAGACTTCATTCAAACCTCAGTTGTTCCTGACGTATGTTGATTATTACTACTTCAAGGTTACCAATCTCCTTATTAGTTGTTTTCTAAAAAAACTCCTTATTAGTTGTCAAAAAAAGTGTTTCCATTTTTCCGGCCAAACGACCGCTAAAATTGCCTTTGCTATCTCCTCGTCTGACTAATGACTTTGACATTGTTTTTGAAGAATCGGATTTGGACAGCTAGGCGTGATGGTAACGAGTGTGAATTGGTACATGAATATCCCAAATAATCAGCATCAGGTAAGCAGATGAATGGCCAAAACTTGAAACTGCAAGTGTTGATGCTCTGAGCAGAGGCGGACCTTAGTGGAGGCCAAACTGGGCTCCGGCTCCCGCTTGTTCTTTGAAATTTTCTGAAGATGAGACTAGAATTTAGCCACCAACGGTAAGAATTTAGCTTAACTCCTCCCCCATTTTGCCTTGTGTTCCGCCACTGGCTCTGAGCCCGTCAGCAGAGTGGTGGCAGGTCTGGTGCACCAACTGCACGGCGGCGCCGGCTTGAGCTTGTACACCTTGGTGCTGCTGCCACAGCGCGCGGCTGACGTTCTGCGCCGATGCCGTGTGGTCGAACTGCACCGGCGGGTTGGCGGGGAAGTCGGCGGTGAAGACGCCCGGCGCGCCGTCGTAGTAAGCCTGTAGGATGGGGGAGAATGCGGACGGGAGCACGAAGGAGACCTTGTTGATGCTCGCCGCGAACCACGTGTTGTTGGCCCCGCCGCAGTTCCTGCCCCCTAGAGCAGTTGAAGAGGAGTGGCGGAGCCAGGATTAAAATCTATCTATGACGAACCTACCACTAGTCATTTGTATAAAAAAATATAACCATCGAATATGCATAAATTTACTATATATCAGCTCATGAGTCTTAATTGTATAAAAATATTAGGCATTGATATCTAGACGATTAGATGAATATACTGTACAAGCACTAAGTGTGGCGAGCTGACCGAGGAAGATTCATCCTCTGATGTTTCAAGGCTTGAAAGCCCTTCATGATTGCTTCATCATCAAGTCCTTTAAATATCTCCTTCTCGTTGTAGCATATCATTAAATCATTGAGCGCCAGTTATCGTCCATCTTATTACGTCGTTCAGTTTTTATAATTTTTATAACCGAAAAGACTCTTTCCATAGATGCTGTTATGACTGGAAGGTGCAGTGCTAGCTCAATTAGACGATAGACCAATGA
The DNA here is from genome assembly GCA_032594955.1 of Panicum miliaceum. NCBI lineage: Eukaryota > Viridiplantae > Streptophyta > Magnoliopsida > Poales > Poaceae > Panicum > Panicum miliaceum. The sequence goes on along the minus strand of CM064067.1, from coordinate 32,218,704 downwards.
AAACATCATATGTCTTTCAGTTTCAACCATCTTCACTGCCAGACTCCCAAAATCACGGCAACCAGTAAAGTCATCAACTCTTCTAACATGAAGAATAAAGGTTTCAAGTTGATCCTTTATATTCGAAAGATCATCACCAGAGAAGTTAGCATAATAGATCCTTGCCAATTCGACAAGCTTGTCCACGTTGAACTTAAAGAAAGAGCCCTTTGGATCAAGGCAGGAAAAGCATACAAGTAAATCAGAAGAAATTTCATTGAATCGATGATTCATCTCTATGTTTATAGCATCTACAGCGGCATAGAAGGTGTCCACACGATAATGATGCTCTTCAGTGACCATTATCCCTTTTTCTTGCCTTGAAATGACCCCATATTGGTCTTGGTGCATCCATAGATGGTATCTCGATTTTCTTTGCATCACAAAATGCTTGAACTTCAGCAGATAGTTGCTCCCAGCCGTTACTCCTTAAATCAACCAATCGTGTTTTTACATCAATAAGCAATGACATGGCTTGAATAATATTTTGATCTCTCCTTTGCAAGCACTGTGACAACTCATTTGTAATGCAGAATGATTTGAGCATCATTTTCATAATGAACACAAAATTAAAACTTTTCATTATGTGTACCAAACCTCCAGCATTGTTTGCATGCCATTTTTCTTTATTAACAAAAATCAACACCGGTAGAATAGCATCCCACATTGACTCAATACGAAGTAATGTATTAAAGTGAGAGCCCCATCTAGTGTCTCCAGGTCTAACCAAGCTAGTCATTTGATGTTGATCTCTCCCTGAAATATCTCTCCACTGTCCAATCTATCCAAAATATTATCACGATGCTTCTCAGTTAATAAATCCTTCCTCTTGCAGGAGGCACCAACATTGGTTACAACCAAATTAACATAGTCAAAAAAATCCTTAATGCCTGCGCAACATTCACTGACAGCAACCACTACCAATTGCAACTGGTGTGCAAAGCAATGAATATAAAATGCATATGGATTGTCATCATGAATTTATTTCTGCAAACTATTAAATTCACCTCTCATATTGAATGCTCCATCATATCCTTGCCCTCGGATCCTAGCAATTGGTAGCTTATGACTACCCAGCATCTCGACAAAAGCCTTCTTCAATGCCTCTGACGATGTTTCCTTAACATGCTTTAGTCCCAAAAATCTCTCTACAACATTTCCCGTGCTATTTACAAACCTGCATAGCAAACAAAAAATAATACTGATTATTTAATGCAACAAATATCATAATCTGATATTTTAAGAAGGAGACAAATCAACTACTTACCTTACAACCACAGCCATTTGCTCTTTGATTGAGATATCACGTGATTCATCAATAAGGATAGAGAAACGACGATCCCCAATCTCTCCCATAATAACTTTAGTAACCTCCTGTGCACAAGCTTTCACAAGGTCCTTTTGGATATCTGGAGAAAGCATTTGAGCATTTTCTGGACACAACTCATCAAATGCAATCCTCACATCCTCATTCTTCTCTTTATATGAATCAATCATCTCTAGATAATTATCCTTATTTAACGATGAGGAAGATTCATTGTGTCCACGAAAAGAAAGACCTTGCTTAATGAGATATTTTGCAGAATCTAAAGCAGTAGTCAGATGAATTTTATATCTTATTTCAGAGTCTTTGCCATAAGTTTGGAATTTACGATCTACACCTGCCCTTTGATTCTTAAAATCAGCACATGCATTTCTTGCATCATTGTGGTGACTATCAACACTACCAACATGTAAAGGGAGGGCCTTATATGCATTCTTCCAAGTATTGAATCCTAACTTTGTGAAAGCATCATGCCCAAACTGACCATCAGAGGGTTGTTCCTTAAAAAAAAAGCAACAAAAGCAATAAGCAGCATCTTTCGCCACACTATTCTAACCAATCATACTTGATAAACCATGATTCTTGAAAAGATCTATAATCATTCGATCCACAAAGTCTACAACGAAAATTATGACCTTTTAAGCTGTGTTGGACCCTTCAACAAATAAGCTCGCTTCACCTGATCTCTAATGTTGGGATGAAATCTTTGAATTTGAATACGAAGCTCTGGATCAGAAATAATATAATCTTGGTTGAATTCTTTGATTATATCATCACCTTCTTCTATTTGCATACCTTGTGTTTGCGGTGCATTTTCAGTTTGCGCTTCTTGTTCAATTTCATTGCCATCTCCCCCTTTTGCAGTAGCATTGGTCTGTTCATGCTCAGAAATAGTGCTAAAAAATCTCTTTATGCTTACAACTGAAAATATTGAATGAAACATATATCAAAATTTACAAATATAGTATAGCAACATGTGCAAGTAGAGTTGAATTAATAGATTGTCTGATTCCATAATACAACTCTCACCTTTTAATTTTTTTCCAATCCTACTTGCATCTGCAATTGGACGTCGTCGACGGTTAGCGGCGGCTGCAGTGCAATCAGGATCCTGAGGAGGATTAGCCGGCTACGTTTTCACGCCATGGAGGCCGAGGCCGCGCTGGCCCTGCTCCCCGTCCGTTGCCATCGCGCGTCTGGCGACGAGCTGGCGAGACGACGAACCGACACGACGAAACCGCAGAGGCAGAAGGCCGAGGGGCGAGGGCGACGGCGACTCCGTCCATCAGGTAGTTGGTTTTGACGATTCGTGATGGGCTTGTGCGGTCTGTGATGGGCTGACACCTGAGTACCTGACGGCCCAATTCTCTAAAAGCCCAAAAGTCTGAACGTGATGTTCTTCTTCCTCTAGACCAAACGAACAGACCTGACATCCATGGATCCATGGCGCAGGGCGGCCGGGAACGAACTGGCGCGGGGAGGGGGGTGTGTTGTCGGCGGCAGGTATGGCAGCCGCCATGGCTCGCCATACCGGTGGCTCCGCCACTGTTGAAGAGGCCGACGCCAACGGTGAAGGAGAGGTCCTCGTCGACGCGCGACGGCCGACGGGACAGGAGCTCCGCCTTACGCAGGCCTCGCAGGTTCGTCGTGAACGTGGTGGCCGTGGCCGTGTCGTTAGGTCGGGAGTGTGGGGCGTGGGCATCGCGAGGCTGCTGCTGGAGGAGCTAGCGCCGTACTAGTCGGGAAGAATAGAAGATGGCGGTTGTGGTGGTGGTGGTGTCGAAGGGGACGCAAGAAATTGCATCCCCAATAAGGTTGCCACGCCAAATGCATACCAGAATCATTGATAAAAATAGGCTTTGCTTCCTGTGATGACTCGTGACTGTGATGTGATACTGATGAGATCATTCCAGGCTCGAAAACTATATACGGGCCGCCAAAATGTTGATCAGACTAGGCGGGCTCTGACTGGCCTTTCTAGTTACGTTTGCCAGGCCGGTAACGCAGATATCGCGCAGCCCGAGCCTAATCCAGCCAGCCGCGGAGCCCACTCCACCTGTGCCCCTTGACCCACCCGACTCCAAGCGGTGGGCCCGTGGCGATGTCTCTCCGCGCGGCGCACCCGTAGCTGGCTGGGTCGCTCCTTCACGGACCGTCTCACTTCGCGGCGTCGCTCTCATGCCGTCGCTCGTGATTAGGGATGAAAAAGGAAAACCCCTCGATCCTTCCTCCATCCTTTCTATTCCCGTATTTTATTACATAAAACGGGAGCGGGAGCAGAATAGCCGGCGACGGGAGCGGAAACGGAATATACGGGTTACGGAAATGGGTGGAAACCAGAAATTTACCGGAATGCATAATTATTAAATCAACGTTCACCTCGCATGAATATAACACCACACACACTTTTACGCAAGCTATTTTTTTAAAAAATATGATTGAGGTTTCATATTTCCTGTGATTAAACCGTGAAGTGCACCAATTGATGTTTGAGAAATAAGAGAGAATATATGATGTGCCTATTAAATTTTTTCCGGATTTATAAATACGGGATTAATACGGGATCATCCCGGATAAAAACGGGATCCCGCCAATACTGGCGGGATACACCCCTTCCCGCTTCCCGTCCCATTTCCGTATTTATCCGTAAATACGGAAACGAGCGGGATAAATATAGAAATACGGGCAGGACGGGTTTTTTCCGTCCATTTTCATCCTTACTTGTGATACGGTGGTAGTTTTTAATGATGTTTTGTAACTTCATCACTAGTGCTAGGTTACAATTTTATAATATTTTAGTTAAAAAGGTGTATATTTTAGTTAAAAACTTCGTCCTTAAGTCTATTTTTCAACCCTAAACTAATAGGATAGTCCGATTTTGAACCCTAAACTACAAAAGCAGATATCTTGCACCAGTAAACTAACGAAACCGTGCAAATTGCCCCCCGAGCCGAAACCACCCCGGTTTTGCTATGACGTGGCGGCTGTTTTCTGACGTGGCCGGCAGTTTGGCACTCCCACATATCTTCAGCCACTGGAAATTACCAAATTGCCCCTTATCCTCTCTTCCTCTCATCTCTGCTCCTCTTCCCCGCCACTGCGCGCCTGCACGCGTCGGCGCCGCCGACCTCGACATCGGCTGCGGTGGCGGCGTTGTGCCCGCCGCACCTCCTCGCGGTGGCGTCCCCGGCTTCCTCCTCCGCGGCGTGCTCGCCCGCCAATAACCCCGAAGCTGCAGGCGGCCGTGGGGAACCACGAGGGCGTCAAAGTTGGGCGCCAGTTCATGGCCCTCCTCGACGCGGAGGAAGGCCGCTTTGAGGACACGCTTGATGCCCTGGTGCGTCTCGCCGAGGAACACCCTTACCACCCCGTCCCGCGCCTCGCTGCCGCCGGGATCTGCGGCCTGCTAGGATGGCCCGACGAGGGCGAGGGAGGAGTCCGCGGCAGCGCAGGTGGACGCGGCGGAGGAGTGCGCGGTGCTGCGGGAGGCGGTGGCGGCCGCACGGTCCATAGCGTCGGCTGCTGCGGCTGTTGAAGTCCTCCTACACGGAGAAGGGCACAAGGAGGCGCTCGATGCCGTGGATGACACCATCGGGGCGGAGCACCGCATCTGGGCGCGTGACGGCGGCGTGGCCCACGCGCATGCCGGCTGCGTTGTCGGGCGCGGCGGCGAGCTCCTCGCTGGAGAGCGTGGGGTGGGAGACGGTGGGCCAGGAGTCGGAGGGGAGGTGCGCGGGGAAGACATGGAAGAGCAGCAGCGCCTGAACTCCGGGTCGAGGTCCCGCTCCAGCGCCTCGTTCTGCGGCGTGAAGATGGTGACGTTGTGCCTCCCGACGGTTTCCTCAAGCCGCCCGCCGCCGCCGCCCCTCTGGTTGGAGTTGACCCCCGCCGCCGCCGCCGCACCCGCGGCGGGCAATGTGGGTTCCTGCAACGCCGCGTCCTCGACTGTCCCCGTCCTCTCGCACCGTGGAGCGGGGCGCCCATCCCTGCGCGCGCCAGGCTTGTGCTCCCTCTAGATTGGTCTCGCCGCCGCCTCTCGATCCTGGGTTGAGCTGCTCCTCTACCTCTACTCCTCTTCTCAGCTAGCTCGATTTGTTGGTGCTGACTGGGCAAGTAGCGCCACGTCGGACGGGTGACGTGGCTCAAAACCGTGGTGGTTTCGGCTCAAGGGGGTAATTTGCACGGTTTCATTAGTTCGTTGGTGCAGGAGGTTGGTTTTGTAGTTTAGGGTTCAAAATCGGACGATCGTGATAGTTCAGGGTTGAAAAACGGACTTCACCCTTAGGTAAATGCTAGAGTCTAGAGAAATCATAAAAAAAATATATATCAAATTTTTTTGCTCGAGCAGTCCACGTAGGCTTGTATCTTTAACCAAAGATTTGTACATCACCAGCACAGTGATTTCAAAAAAACCTGATGTTGGCTGACTTCATTCTAGTTCATTTGAAGACATTGATGAATGCTTGGTGCCAAATGATTGCGATGGACCATGTCATAACACTCCAGGAGGACTTCGTTCCAAGTTGTTGCTTCATTCCATGAGATGAGAATATGCTATTTGGTTTATTTGCAATATGTGGATTTGGATCACACTACGTTTAGAGCTTATGCCACGCTACATTTGCCCAATTTTGGATTTTGTAACAAGGGTAAGTTTCACAAACCCACCAACGTTTAGCTAAATCGTAAAGAAAAAATTGGTGAGGCTGACATTTGGGCCAAGGTTGACATGCGATGGATAAAAGAAAAAGATCGTGGGTATGTAAAACAACATCCCTGATTATTGATAGCTCTTGAAATGGATACAATACAATTGATTGGTTCGTGAAAATTACTCTTGAATTGAACATGTTTGCTAGGTTTGCGTGATACTCTTTGTGTTTGAACATTTGCATGGCAGACCACCTGCGAATCAGATTCATTAGAATATTAACATGCCTTTTGACGAGCCTGGGTTCATTAGAATGGAGGTCGATGCTGTTGATGCATAGCAAGCCAGTTGGTGTTAGGCAATGCACCGTGGTAATTCGCTGGGATGAAGAGAAATTGAGGTATGAGGGGCGGAGAGACGTCAACTGGTTTTACTACGCCGGAACGAGTTCAAGTCACCAATCACCACCATTGGTGTGGCCCTGGGGAGAAGGACAACGTACAACGGGTCCTGGCGCTGGCGTGACCGGCGGGGGAGGAGACGCGTGCGTGACCTTTCTTTTTCCAGGCCGTGGCCGGCGACTCGGGTCATCGGGTGCACCGTCCAGGGGGAGTGCAGGCGCGCGTGGGACCCCCTGAACTTATTTGACGGGGCGCGATCTGCATCGATCGGGTCCGCCACGCCACGAGGCACAGGCTCGACAGGAGGGCCAAGCCCTGGTGCGAGAGGTCATCAACGCGGCAAATTGAAGCATGGTGGGGGCAAGTAGCCTCGAGTCAGTGACGCGCGATGTCCGGGGTCCCGGCGACCTTAAAAAGCTAGCTCTGGCCATTGGGGCGTTCGCTCTGCTACATGCATCCAGTAGCGGCAGCGGTGTAGCGTAGTAGCATCAAAGTGTGAGCACCAAGAATACAACAACTCCAAGAGACCGAGATGAGCTCTGTCGCGGCAATGCTCACCAGCATGCTGGCGTGCTTGTTGGGAGCTGCGCCGCGAGCGTCCGTGTGGGCTTCTCGAGTCGCCGACGGCGCTGGAGGAGGGATCTTGTCTGTCCCTTACGGTGCCTCCCTGGCTCACTGCCCCACTCACTGCGGAAACGTCAGCTTTTCCTACCCGTTGGGGACCGCGCCCGGCTGCTTCAGGCAAGGCTTCGAGCTCACCTGCGACCACACCACCCGGCCTCCCAGGCTCTTCTGGGCCAATAGCACCACTCAGATCCTTGACGCGGGGGAGGTGGCAACATACTACGGCTGGGCCCTCCATGGTTCGATCGGCTTCAGCATCACCATGACGCCAGGCACGAGCACCTACACCAGGTCATGGGAATCGCCTGCCAAGGGCCTCGTCATCGACCCTGACAACATCATGTACTGTATGTTGTTGGCTGCAACGTCGAGGTCGTCCTGTTCGATACTGGGACGAACCTGACCATCGGTTATTGCATAAGTATGTGCTCTGGCGACAAGGAGCTCATGGGTAAAGAGGCGGAAGCTGTGGGTGGACAGTGCAATGGGTTGGGCTGCTGCACAAGCACAATCAATTATTTGCCAGAATACATCAGAGGCTTCCGATTCACGCTGTCCCGCAGGGACGGCGTCGTGGCACCATCTGATGATGAAGAGCCCTCTATCGTCAAGGTTTTCTTCGCCTATGGATATGAATTTGACACCAGCGACCTTTACTCGACCTGGATAAACGGAAGTATTCAGACAAGATTTGGTATTTTCGCCACGGACCAGCCAAGCTGTGAGAGTGCATCTGCAAATAAAGAAACCTATGCATGCAAAGGCGGTAGCTTATGCCGGACTGTAAAGCCAGGAGGTTACAACTGCTACTGCAATCCTAGCGTACGAGGCAATAACCCCTACATTTTGGATGGCTGCATCGAAGGTTCGTGACATTGCCACAGCCCACAACCGTCTGTCATGACATCCTGCTACTAGATAATATTACAGGGATTAGAACTTTCAAAGGTCGTTGGACTTTATATATTTACTCGTGCATCAACCCATGCTCTAGTATTTTTTAAGAGACAAAAATATTATGAATTTATAAAAATTAGGGCGCATATAGCTAATATTCAGAATTGCTCGCTTTTCACTCTCTTCTCATTTGTTAAACATTCTAATACAAAATATTCATAAAGATACGTAGGTAGTAATGTTTATTCAGTTGTGATATATTTTAGATTGCAATTACTATATACACTTTTTCATTCACATTCACGATTTTGTACTTTGTATTGCACCCTTAGTTTGAGCTATATATGTGTTTGACATAGAAATGGACTTCCTCCACATGTATACATGGTCTAAATGGTGGTGCACGCCATGCATGTGTACCTTAAGTTAATTAGTATTTATATTATATTATATTAACATTGTCAAAATAAGGCAATTGAGAATCATATATTGGTGTACTTTGGGGTATTATTTTATAAGAACCGATGTAGGTAATTTAGATGCATACAAGGTACTTTAGGTTATTTTAAATAATAACATATATGGATAATTTAGATGTAAATTTAGGGACTTACTTTATATTACTTTTTATAATGCCACATGTGGGCAATTTAGATCAAGATTAGGGGTTACTTTAGATTACATTCACAATTATAGAGGTGGATAATAGATCCAGATTTACGGGGTGACTTTAGACTACTTTCATAATGGTAGAGGTGGGTATTTTTTAAGAAATAAAATAGATTCAATGGTTATTATTATCAACAATGATTAGAACCTACTGGATCGATGTCAATATGTTTTTCATTTCTGTGAGATTTATCTTTTTTCTTCTAGCACATCTCGTGAAGATCAACGTGGAGGCTTATAGTAAGATAAGTTGTCTTTGTTCTTCAACTATCACAACTGCTAGGGTCTACAACGCACATAAGAGTTAGTCAATTATTATAGCTAATAATTAGTCAATATTATAGTTAGAGTTTTTGCATCACACGATTCATATCTATAGTACTCTATGACTATCTGATAGCTCATACAACTTACTTTCACATTATTTCTGTGTATTCTCTTATCCTCATAATTTTCTTGTGTGACACCACACGTAATACACGTTCATTCCTGGAGCATGCAAATTACAACCCTAATCCTAGAGGAAACTGTACGAGGTCATGTGGAAACATGCCTATCCCTTTCCCTTTTGGGTTGGAAGAAGGTTGCTTTGCACATGAGAAATTCCGGCTTGGTTGTGTGTCAGATAACAAGTTCACTGTTCTTGACCGAGGAGATGGCACAAAGTATCAGGTTACGGCATTGTCAGTAGATGATGGATACCTGGGTGTAACCAGCATGCTGAACGATTCAAGCAGCAGCGATGACCAGATGCTAATAGTTCACACAATCAATGGAGACTTTGAGTGCAGCTCCCGAGGTGATGTCATCATAAGAGGTTTTACTGAGTTCTCTCAAGGATTCGACATCAGGATGAGGTGGGCTGTTGCCAACTTAACCTGCGAATCAGCCTCGCAAAGAAGCAAAACTTATGCATGCACTAGCGATCACAGCGAATGTGTCAATATCACCCATGGCACACTATACCTTGGGTACTGTTGCAAGTGCTCGAGCGGCTTTGATGGAAATCCATATGTCAAAGGTTTTTATGGTTGTAAAGGTCTCTCTCTCTCTCCTTCCTCCCACACCCCTCTCTGCTATCGTTTTCTAAAATCAATTTAAAATTCGGAAACCTTCACCAAGTCCCAACACCTGACTGGCCTTTGGTCCTACAGATATATTTTTGACTGATCGAATACCTAAAAAAAAAATCCTTGAATGATTTACATACGCATGTATCTCTAACCAACAATTTAAAATAGCCCCAGTATAGTAATTTCAAAGAACCTGATGATGGCTCACTTCATTCAAGTTCGTTTGCAGATATTGATGAGTGATTAAAGCCAAATAACTGTAGTGGAGTATGTCACAACTGTTAGATATGCGCATGCTTAGGTCCATAGGATCTCTTAGCCTAACAACATGAACACCTAATTGCTCAAGCCTTTCAACATGAAGAAACTGACATTAGACAAGGACGTGCCTCTAGTGAGGCCGCTGAAGTCCTCGTGCCTGCTCTATGTAGCAGGCCCTAGTATATGAAGATGGTAGGAGCCCTAGGACAGCCCTTCCCAGTACTCCAGCAGCAGCTTGATTGGTAGCTAAAACCTAAAATCAGGTCATCTTGAGGCCAGGGGTCCTCCCTTTATATAGCTGCTGTGTACAGGGGGACCTCCTTTAGAAACATTGGGTTGCTTCTAGGATCTCCAATCAAGGTTCTAAACCAATCTGGCTATGTCCTGTCAAGAAACAATGGCAATTTGGTCCTAACACCTTAAGCCTACAATCACTTAATATTTTCACACTTAGTGTTCACATAATCTTTAACACTTATGTTCACATGATCGACCCAACATTCTCCCCCTTGATCATGTGTCTAAATATCATAAGTTCATTTCTCAATAAAAACAAAATACCAAGACACAGGGTTACAATAGTTATATAAGCACCATTGAACCCTAGTGACTATAGTATATCGTTTTATTTCAAAATGGAACTTCCGTTACTTAGGAGCTCCATAGATATTTCCTTATAAGTCTATTCGTTGTCTTAACTTTACATAGAGACAATCGATTACAATGGTCAATTAAGTACCATCGAGTCAATTGACTACAGTATATTATTTCATTGTGAAATAGACCGTATATACTTATGGAGAGATGGAGATATAATGGTCCCACTTATTCTAGAATCAGTATTTGAGATCTCATTCATCCTCGATTATAGGCTTTCATTGGTCTCCAAGCCAAAATAAATTGAGACAAGCCTTAATGAGAAAAATCAATAACCTTAACATCTTATAGTTATTCTTGACAGGAGCCCGTGTATAAGCTCAACATTTATGGGCTGGACATGAGCTTCGTACTTAACATTAGTCATTTGATTCTGGATTTTACTTCCACATTTTATAATGTCATGTGTTTGGCAGAAACACTTTGACTTATTGGTTTTGGAAGTAAATTGCATTCATGCATAATGCATTCCAGGAGAACCTTAGGTTAAGGAAATCTTCCTTACACCTTAAAATTTATATTTCAAACCAAATTCACACAGCCCATTGTGAATTTGTTACATACCATGCCTCTCGATAATCTTGCATTACTAATAATGCCATTAGAGATCTTGCATTATTAGCGATGCCATCAGAGATTGGTCGGAGCCATTCCACAATATGACTCCTCCCATGTGTGAAGATGAACATACTGTGGCTATAATTTCATCAACACACCTTTATTCAATCATTGTCTGAGTAACCTACAACATTGTAGTTACAGACATTGCGAGAGCATGTAATTCTCAACACTCTGAATTAACACAGAGTTGTTCTTTAGTAAATTTCTAGTGGTCCACTACTGGAATAATATCTGCCAAAAATCCCGGTTGCATATATTAAGGGCAAACATAAAACCGAGTGCTCATAACATTCATGACAGTCTTAACTTTAATGAAAGCTCCATTGCCATTAACAATAGGAGTTTGCGTCAAAACTTAAGACTCTCTTAAGCTAATCTTTTCATTACAAAACTCCTCCTTATTGAACCTATCTTGGTGATCCTTTTAAAATCATAAGATCTATTACCAAGATAAACTCAAAAGCCCAGATCTTAAAACATGCTCTGGGTCTTATATTGAATATCCCAATTGTTGATCATCAGCAAGGTGTTTGTCTAAACAAAATGAGACTTACTCACACTGGTCTTATTATAATATTGAGATTTCTTTGTGTGAGGCTCTATCTTCCTTCCCGTATTTAAATTAAAAGTTCAACTCTCCAAGTCACATTAACTTTTTGGATAATAGGAATATAAGTCCAATCGTCCTTAAGCTTAAAATGCTTGTCAAAAGAGCTCCCACCGATCTCAATATTCCTTCAGTATTTATCCAACATCCTTAATGCACACTATATCCATCACTTTAGAACTTTGTTGCTCCGAGATGATGTTGGCAAAATAAGTGATATCCTTCAGTATTTATCCAACATCCTTAATGCACACTATATCACGAGCATAATTTTGGTTCACTTCTTGCTCTTTAGTTTATTGTTGACCCTCTCAGAAATTAACATCATAATAAAGTAAACCAAAATAGCTCCTATTTATGTCCTTACCCTTATTGGGTATTTTATGATCACCACTTTTGTTAATGCCAGAATGGCATTAACTTAATTCATCTTAGGGATTGCTCCCCTTTATTTACATAATCTTGGAGATTACTCCCCAAACCCTTATTTATGTGATCATAAGGGACCTTTATTTAAGTTGCTCCCATTGGTCTTAGCAACCACAAAGATGCCATATTGGGAGCAAACTTTCATCAACAAATAAGTGTGCTTAATCTTAGAGTAATAATTTACTCCATTCGAAGTCAAGGTACCCAAAGGTTAGAAACATCCATGAAGATTATGGATGAATCCAACAATATTTATCAACAATGGGGTGGGCCATTAGTTGTGTCATTATACATCTACACAACTATGACTAACTGCCTAATGTGCTATTAATCCATTATAATCTTGATTAGTAGCATGACAAAGACTCAATTAATGGTCTTATATTCCTTAATCGCATAGCCAATGGCATAAACGGAGAAAGATCAAATTAAAGTAGTGTCCCATGACTGCAAACAACCGTTGGTCAGTATGCTACTAATTGAGAATAACCTTAATCATTTCTAAATCAAAACTTCCCGTTGGATTCATTTTGACCAAGAGAATAACCTTCCTAGTGATGCATGACTACAATCAACATTGGTCAGAATGTAATCATATACCACCAGTTACCTTCATCATATCTCTAATCAAAGACTTCCCGTTGGTTCCATCTTTGATTAGGGATATCTTAATATTTTATAATCATAGTCTCATAAAGGTTTTAGGCAAAATGCCTCCGAATAAATGATTAATTAAGTGACATATGGCTATAAATTACGATGGCCAGAGTATAGCCATAAGCCACCAATTAATCATAATAGAGCTCATCAAGTCTCTTACCAAAATACATTGATCAAAGACAAATTATCATGATTATAACCATACTGCAGAAGTGTTATCATAAGATAAAGCACCACTTAATCACTTATTTTAATGCCAATAAGAATATTATTCCCATCTCAAAACATAATTGGGACATAATCTTAGGGATCATAATAATAAATTATCATTCAACCCCATCTTTATCTTTTCCTCGAAATTCCTTTCGACTTTATTTATGGCCTAACCGAGAAAATGTTCAAAATCCAGCCTTCTTATGCCCAAAATTAGGCCTATCAATTCTGCAAGGCTTAAGACATAATTCTTAATTGTTGGACATTCCTTTAATTGTGGCAATTCAATGATCATAAATAACTTTGGTTAGAATAAATCATGAATCTTCCTTTATTTAATATTCAACTAACACTCTCAATCTCAATACAAAATTTCATGTTGGTTCCATTTTGATTGAAACCGATTTTGAATATTTAAGGCCACATCCATTAGTAACCAGAACATGCATTCCATTTACCAATGCATCATATCTCAATTTTGAGGAAAATTATCATCAAATGTCTTTGCCCATTTCTTAGGCCACATTTATTTGATGACTCATCAAACTATTTCCAAAAATAGGGCTTTCTTGATCATGTGATGCTTATGAATAGAATATGGCCACTAAATATCATTTATCCTTAGTCATAAGGGATAATCATCAAAATGATCATAGATCATTATTATGGGCATGAAACTTTAAACAGCGCACCCCAAAATTTTTGATGATAAGACTCATCGATCATTTCTTATAAACAACCTTCTTTTATTATTCAAATCCATAAACGCGTTTGCCAGATTATGGATAAGAACAATAAAATGCGACAAATATTTATCAAACGCGTTGGTCAGATTGATAAATATAGGCCACACTCAATTTCATCAAAAATTCTCTTTAAAAATTCTTATGATTAAATCTCCCCGTTGGTTCGGATTTAATCGAAAGTTTTTTTAGTAATTGCAATTCTTTAATCAAGTTCTCCCGTTGGTTCGAACTTAATTATAAATTACTCCATTAATTTTGCAGTGGAAACATAGATTAATTCGAGCATAAAAACATTATATACTAGTCCCTCATAGTTTTGGAGAACATAAACATTTGCACTAAATCATTTAGCCTAAAATTTTTATTTAGTTCAAGTTGAACTCGTAACTAGTTTGAGAAATTCGAATTGGACTAGTATGCCAAGTCCAACTTGAACTTGTATGAGAAGTTCAAATTGAATTTGGATGCCAAGTCCAAGTTGAACTAGTATGACAAGTTCAAATTCAACTTGTGCCCTTCATTGGAGACCCCTCACTGGAGCACGTACACAACGTTGTCTTGCACATGGCTCCATTAGCGGCATCTCGATGGTGCCCATAGCCTAAGCATATGCACGGGGCGGCGTCCCGCCGGTGAACGGCGGCGACTTTGCCTCGAACACAGGGCAATGGTCCATGGCAGCAGCTTCGACACTGTGAGGGGGCCAGCCTTGATGGCAGCCGAGCGCACACGAGGAGCCGGCCGACACGTGCTTGTGCGGTGGACGACGGGTGACTGTGGCCCCGGAGAACGATGACGAGGAGCCCGGTTAAGTCCACCACCTTACCTCGATTAGGGTTAGGGTCTACCATTTTTGGGAAAGTTCACATGGATTTCATGGTTTAGGGTTTCCAGTCTTGGGGACTTTGCTCAATTAGAACTTATTCCCCTCCATTTATGATGCATAGCACCATTGAAACCCTAGGTATGATGAACTTGTGCTTGCTTAGACATGAACAATACATGAACATGATCCAATTAACTTCATCAGAGGAATAAAATTTTAATTGTTTTGCCGCAATTATCCATCATGTTGACGCCAGATTTTGACACGTGTTGAATCGGCGTCAGGAGGAGAAGATTGGCCGATGCGGCAGATATGAAGGCTACAGAAAGGAATCGACCGATTGAGGTAACAGTTGGAAATCGGCCGATTGGTTATACAGCCTATGCCAACAGGATGGGACTATTTCAGAGGGTCCTGGTCAAAAGTTGGTCAAAGGGGGGCACACTAAGTCGGTCGAGAAGCAATTGAAGGAAATCCTGATTGGATTAGGGAACGGCGGCGGAAGATTCTGCGGGAGTCCGTTTCCTTTTAAAATTCGTATAGATATAGTAATTTAAATAAGGTTGTGATAAGTCGTGATCGACCAGGAGTCCTAGCTTTAGAGTATAAATAGGAGTCGTCAGGGTCTTGAGAAAACATCAACACATCAATCAACAACAGTACTTCTACTTTTCTAGCAATTTACTTTCAAGTCGGCGACTTCGCCAATACTTTTCTTCTTTCACGAGTTCGTACGGATTGGCAGGGCTGCATCAACTTGATCTCCGGCCAATTGGTAGGCTCCGCTTACCGAGTAATATCCGAGCTTTAACTACGGGCGCATCGCTGTGGTTTCATTTGGATTTATTCACCAGTTATCGATATTTACTAGAATTGCAAGTTTTATTTGTTATTCTAGTATTATCACCAGTTATCCAGCTTGAGATCAGAGTAATCGGCTTCGTCATTGTTTTTCTTCGATTTATTATCATACAGCCGATTAGATCTATTTCAAGTGTTGCTTCTGTAGTAATTGTTTAAGACCGTTCCGGTGGTTTTCTTTACAATTACTACCCGATTATCGGCTGATCCATAGCCGATCATCTCTACAGCAAATCGGCCGATTCGCTGCCGACGCGCTCCTCAGGGCAGATCGGAATCCCAGCCGATCGACGCGCCTGAAATTTAATACTCTATTTCCTTGTCAATCAACAGGTCAGATTGACTGGCACGCCGCGCGAACCGCACCAGGGCGATAACCCGAACAGGAGCTAAGCAGATTCTCCCGGGTCGTGTGTCCGACGCTGAAGACCATCGGCCGATTCCTATCCGGCCGATTTTAGCGCCAACACATCAAGAACACGAACATAGGCTCACTTAATCATCAAGCAAGGGTCTTAGGGTTCATGAATAGGCTAAGGTTTCTCTGGTTCCATTGTTAAATATGTGCATGCTTAGGTCCATAGGATCTCTTAGCCTAACAACATGAACACCTAATTGCTTGAGCCTTTCAACATGAAGAAACTGACCTTAGACAAGGACGTGCCTCTAGTGAGGCCGCTGAAGTCCACGTGCCTGCTCGATGTAGCAGGCCCTAGTTGATGAAGATGGTAGGAGCCCTAGGACAGCCCTTTCCAGTACTCCAGCAACAGCTTGATTGGTAGCTAAAACCTAAAATCAGGTCATCTTGAGGCCCTAGGGGTCCTCCCTTTATATAGCTGCTGTGTACCAGGGGGACCTCCTTTAGAAACGTTGGGTTGCTTCTAGGACCTCCAATCAAGGTCCTAAACCAATTTGGCTTTATCTTGTCAAGAAACAATGGCAATTTGGTATTGACACCTTAAGCCCACAATCACTTAATGTTTTCACACTTAGTGTTCACATAATCTTTAACACTTATGTTCACATGATCGACCCAATAACAACACTCCAGGAGGATATTACTGCATGCATTGTCCTCATGGTAAAGTCTTTGAACCAACAAAAAGGAAATGTATCACATCAGCTAAGCAGCACAATCTTCTTTTAGGTGAGGTCATCTACATTTCAGTTATCAGAAAAATGGTCTGGTTCTGGAATTAATGGCATTGGACTCTGCAATCTTGTGTGTAGGTATTACAATTGGAATTGGTTGTGGACTTGGCTCCATAGTTATTGCATTCTGTGTGACTATACTTGCCAGCAAGTGGAAGCAAGGCATACAAAAGAGGATTCGAAGAGCATATTTCAAGAAAAATCAAGGCCTACTATTAGAGCAGCTAATCTCAGATGAAAGCACCACAAACAAAACAAAGATATTTTCCTTATAGGAACTAGAGAAAGCGACCAATAACTTTGATGCTACTCTTGTTCTTGGCCGTGGAGGACATGGCACAGTTTATAAAGGAATACTATCCGATCAGAATGTGGTAGCAATTAAAAGATCCAAAATTGTGGAGCAAAATAAGATAGACCAGTTTATCAATGAGGTTGTCGTCTTGTCCCAAATCATCCACCGCAATGTGGTGAAGCTTTTTGACTGTTGCTTGGAAACTGAGGTGCCCTTGCTTGTCTACGAGTTCATATCCAATGGCACGCTATATGGCCTTCTTCATGCTTATATTAGTACTAAATGCTTGCTGTCATGGGATGATCGCATTAGGATAGCGGTAGAAGCAGCAGGGGCACTTTCTTATTTGCATTCAGCAGCTGCAATACCAATTTATCATAGAGATGTGAAATCTTCCTATATACTCTTAGATGCCACCTTCACCACAAAGGTTTCTGACTTTGGTGCTTCAAGATCTGTTTCACTTGATGAGACTCATGTGGTGACCATTGTACAAGGAACATTTGGGTACTTAGATCCAGAGTATTACCATACTGGCCAGCTAGAAGAGTGATGTGTACAGTTTTGGTGTTATACTCGTGGAGCTTGTGACAAGAAAGAAGCCAATTTTCATCAATGATTCTGATAAGAAACAAAACTTGTCTCATTCCTTCGTTGAAGGACTTGAAGAAGGAGCTCTTATGGGAATAATAGATCCACAGATCGTGGAAGAGGCTGACCAAGGAGAAATTGATGATATTGCTTCACTCGCACAAGCATGCCTGAAGACCAAAGGATCAGAGAGACCAACCATGAAAGAAGTAGAGATGAGGTTGCAGTTCCTAAGAACTAAGAGGCTAAGGAAAATACACCATTTACCAGAAATTAATGGCGAGATTGAGCTTCTGTTCTGCCCACAAGCTAGAAACTCTGACGCACAGCTTCATCTTGTAAATGCTACTACCCGTTTGCCTTCTGAAGAGACCTCTCGGGGATACAGCCTAGAGAAAGAATTTGCTTCCTCAATCAGTTTGCCACGCTAGCATACACGTGGTCAATAACTAACAGAGGCAATTGTTGTCTTGGAAACACCTGAATTGCTATATATTTTCCACAGAGAAATATGTAATATTGTTCCCTTTAGACTAGAGTATGCTATTTGATTGCAATATATATACATTTGGTCTACTTTTGTTCAAGCTTAGAATTTTGTGATGAATAAGTTCGCTAGCTGCAGATGATACCCTGGACCGTTGTGTTTGGGCTTTGGGCATTTGCATGGAAGACCTTCTCACTTCTGCTATGCTTGTGTTATCTGTGATGGATATGCCTGCGACTGCGAGGTGTTCAGAATTTCAGGACAAATTCAGCCACCAGTCTGGTTGCGTGATGATTGGTGAAACCATTCCAGACCCAGAAACTATACAGGGCCGTCAGAACATTGATCAGACTAAGGCCCAGGATCACGGGCCTTTTTGTTAGGAGGTTTGCCATGCCAGGCCGACAACGCAGAGCTCACCCCACTCACCTCTGCGCTCCGACCCGGCCCGTGGCGATGCTTTTACGCACCCACCCCGTGGATCCTATACATCTTCCGGAAGATATTTTCTTCAACACCTTCCACTGTTTGAGATTCGTGCGACCCACGGGGGCCGCACGATCTCCTTCTTCCTCCTCCGTCTCGTGCCGCCGCTCTCGTGCGCGCTGGCCGGAGGAATGCGAGCTAGAGGAAGGGGGAGGGGGTGGAGCGGCCGCCGGTGAGGGGTGGGAGGGGGGGGGGGAGCAGTCGCCGGCGGCCGGGGTGGTGGTCGAGGCAGCCCAGGTTAGGGTTTCGGCTTTTCGAGGCTCCAATGGTCACCGGCCTTAGAGGAGGAGGTCGGCGGCGGCGGCGGCCCGGTGGTGGTGGCGGTTCGGCCGGCGGCGGAGACGAGACGGTGCGGGAGCGCAGCCGGCCGGCCGGGTCCGGACATCCGGTGGGCGGCGGCCGGTGCCGGGGAAGAAGAAGGTCGGGGTCGAAGGCCGGTGGTGGAGCGGTGGGTGGGCGGGCGGCGCGGCAGCGAGGGAGCCGCCGGCCGGGAGGAGGATGAGTGGCGGGGGTGGAGGACGGCAGACGAGTAAGAAGGAGGGGAATGCTACTTGGGCCTGGGTCTTAGCATCTCCAAGAGCCTTTCTAAAATCCACTCTCTAAATCATCATTTAGAGAGTCATTTGAGTAAAAATCATTTTCTATATATTTGTACTCTTCAACAGCTTTTCTATATCTTGCGTAGTCTAGAGAGCCATTCTCGCTCTCCATCTTTGGAAAGTAAGAAATCCAGAATAGAGGAGGTCTATATTTAGATATCCAATTGAAGAGGCTGTTGGAGTTTTTTAACCAAAATCTCTATTTTTTCTAAAGATATAAAAAATCTCTTGGAGATGCTATTAAAGATGATTAGTTAAATCAACTTCCAGAAGTTAGATAGCCCCCCACCCGGCCTGGCCGTGGTTGCCTGCTTCGTTCGATTAGGGCAAAGGAGTTCTTTTTTTCGTTCGAAATTCCTACATTCGTTCAGAACACATGCGTAGATCACGCAGTTATGGCTGCTCCTATCATCAGGCACTGTTTAGTTTGACCAATTGGGCAAGGAAAATGTGACATACTGCCATGGAATGGGTTTGATCAATTGGGCAAGGTATGTTTTGAGAGCTTTAGTTTCACGAATTCATGGTGGAGAGATCAACATGAGGTTTTTGCTAATACGTGCTGAGCCAATACCGCGTTTGACTTCGCACTCGAGCTTGGTTGGGGTAGCCATGGCGGCTGGTTCGAGTATCAGGTCCTGAAAAAGCTTCAGATGAAATCGCACTGCTACCGCTACAAATGTTCCGAGTGGGCAAGTTCCATTAAAAAATTAACTAACAGTGCTACACTTGCTCATATAGAGTAAAAAATTGTTTAACAAGGTTCTAAGAAGTTCGTTTACATGCAAGAGTTATCCTAATATTGACGGTGGATTAGTTTGTTTTTTCTCTACCCTTTCTCTTTGGCAATATATGGCGGACTCGTTAGCTGCTTCCCTGCACCTCATTGTGCCCTCATACTATATATATGGCGGTATCCCAACTCACTTTTGCTTTCGGTAAAGCAAAACCAAGCCTTTGGTCCAAAAAGGGCAACTTGGCATGTATATTACTCCTAGGTTGATTGATTGACGTGAAAAGTATCGCAAACTTTAGTGACTTAAGACATTTCCAACACCAAGTCACTTCAAAGTGACACATATAAAAAAAGCTGTGTCATCGTATCAAGATGGAAAATTTTCCTTTAGACCAAAGGCTATTTAGCCCTACTTTATTGAAAGTAAAATTGTTTTTGCTACGTTTACAACCTCTTACAAGTTACAAGGCTAAGTATCGAAACAGGCTTTGTTTGAACGCTAGACGAACTGGCCAAAACGAGATGCCTAACTCGACCACTCTAGAAACACCATGTAAAAAACTCCAGAAGGAGCAGAGCACTTGACTGTGGACAAGTCATTGTATCCATATGGAAATTTCTGACCAACATTATTACTAATTAGTAGTATGATTTAAGCCTAGCTTATAACTGGCTAAACTTACAGAACTGAGATAAAGCAACGAGGAGATGAAATCGGCTACCAGAATCATGCATGGCAGTTCGATCAGAACCGAGCGCGTATTGTCAAGGAACACAGCTGATCTGCTAGCTGGTTCTTCCAGTCATGATCACGATCGCTAGTTTATTTAACACTGCATAAAATAGGAAATTAACGCGGCAAGAGACCCCGGCAACGACCGCGTAGGTCCGCAGCGCGTGATGACCATGACCGTAATTACCAAACTCTGCTTAATGGTGGCGGTGGGGCGCGCATTCTGCTGTATATATGCATGCATCCAGTAGCGGCAATGCAACAACGAATGTACCGTCACAACGAACACACAGCCTAGATAGCTAGGATGAGCTCTGTGGCGGCAATACTCACTGGCATGCAGCTTTTGGTGATGTGCTTCATGGGGTGCTGCGCCGCGAGTTCCCTGGCTGGTTTCTGGAGTCGCCGACGACGGCGGCCGAGGAGGGATCTTGTCTATCCCTTCCGCGGCCTCCCTGGCGCACTGCCCCACTAGGTGCGGAGCGGCCGGCATCTCCTACCCGTTCGGGACCGCGCCCGGCTGCTTCCGGCAAGGCTTCGAGCTCACCTGCGACCACAGCACCAGGCCTGATCCCAGGCTCTTCTTGACCAACAACACCACTGAGATCCTTACCGCGGACCTCAACTCGGCCTATGCTTCGATCGCCTTCAACATCACCTTGACGCCAGGCAAGACCACCTACACCGGGTCATGGGAGTCGCCTGCCGAGGGCTTGAACATCGATTTTGGCAGCTACATGTATGTTGTTGGCTGCGACATCGAGGTCGTCCTGTTCGATTCTGGGACGAACCTGACCATTGGTTCTTGCATAAGTATGTGCTTAGACAACAAGGCCCTCATGGGTAAAGTGGACGTAGCTGTGCATGGGCAGTGCAACGGCTTGGGCTGCTGCAGCATCGGTTTGTCGGCATATATGAGAGGCTTCCGCTTCACGCTGTCCCGCAGGGACGGCGTCAAAACACGATCACGATCATCAGATGCAGAGCCCTCCATCGTCAAGGTTTTCTTAACGGAACAAGATTATTTCTTTGACACCAGAGACCTGTACTCGAGCTGGATAATTGGGAATTTTCCGGTAAAGCTGATAGTTTCCATCACGGACCAGCCAAGTTGTGAAATCGCATCTGCAAATAAAGGAACATATGCATGCAGCCCTGGTAGCTCATGCGGGATGCTAAAGTCGGGGGCAGGTTACTCCTGCTACTGCAATAATAATCCTACTAGCGTAGGGGGCAATAATCCCTACATTTTGGATGGCTGCATCGAAGGTCCGTGACACTGCCCCACCAACCCTCTGTTCTAACATATCCTACATTCCTACTAGGAGTTTATATATTACCAGGGCTGGATATTACTTTAGTGCATAAATTTAAGGTGACTGGAACTTCGAGAGGTTGTTCGTCTTCGTATGTGTATGACCTTGTTCTTCAATTATCACAGCTACTAGCATCTACAAGGAACAAAATAATTAGTTAATAACTAGCCCATCATGCATGCATGAACCCGTGCTCCTACACTAACTAGTACTAATTTTGAGAGTTATAAGTGTCAGAAATTTATGTTTTTGAGGCCCCTCAAATGCTTATCTTTGCCACCTCTCACTTTCTAATATTCTAACATAATAGTCATGCACATGATCTCTTACATATTTATCCAGTGGGGATAGGCTTTAGTTACCACTATATATTTTTCTTCATTCCAAATTCATGGTTTTGCCCTTTGCAATGCATCTCCACGTGCGTTTGACATGTGTTTACTTGAAACTTTCTCTCATTTATTCGTATTCTAACACAATACTAATATATACATACTTTCTTGTCTTTATCTGGTTGTGATAGACTTTACTTACCAGTTACTTTATAGTTCCGACTTCGCATCATGCCTAATACATATTTGTTTGTTTGACATGTGTTTAGTTTTGAAACCTTAGCTTAAACTATGTGTTTGACACGAATATTGATACGTTCATTGCATTCTATATAATATATATGATCTGCGTAGTGATGCACATCATGTGCACATACCTTGAGGTAGTTTTTTTTTCTATATAAACAATGGTAAAAGTCGGTATTAAGTAGCACAAGTAGAAGTACTTTGATAGTTTGTTTAAAAAGTGGCATACGACTTGTAGATTTAAGGGCTACTTTATATTATTTTTAATAATACTGGTGAGTGTAATTTAGATAAAATTTAAGCAATTACTTTAGGTTATTTTGTGTAATAGCATATTTAGATGAAGATTACATGGTTAATTTAGCTTTTTTGTAATGGCATCAGTCGACAATTTATGTATAGCTTTAGTGGATTATTTTAGACTACTTTTCATAATGGTGAAGTGGGTAATTTTTAGAAAAAACAAAATATACTGAATGGCTATTATTACCAATGATGATTAGAGTCTACCAAACTAATTGCCAGATCTACGAGGATTTTGTGAATTTCGTGAAAAGTTTTGGATGCATCATTTTTTTTTTTTGCATCTATGAGGATGAACATTAAGCCTCCAAAAGAAGTATCTAATTAGTAATAGTAAGATTGATGGCCATATATTTATAACTTTATGAGAATTTATATGATTTTTTTCTAACACATGTCTTGATCTACTAGTAATCTATTTAGATTGTAGCTTTTCTTAATCAATATTTTATCTAGATTTTATGCCGCCCCCGTGCGTTCCAATAGTACCTATGACTATATGATAGCTGTATACGTAGTGCTTTAGTATTTTTCCTTATCCTGTTCGCAAAGAAAAGTTTTCCATATCTTCTCTGACCCTCATAATTTTGTTGTGTCACACGTTATTTATTCCTGGAGCGTGCAGGTTACAATCCCAATCCTAGGGAAAATTGTACGAGGTGGTGCGGAAACATGTCCATCCCTTTCCCTTTTGGGTTGGAAGAAGGTTGCTTTGCTCATGAGAAATTCCGGCTTGCTTGTGTGGATAATAAGGTCACTGTTCTCGACCATGTTCTTGACCGCCGCGCAAAATATCATGTCACCAATATGTCGGTAGAAGGTGGATACTTGGATATAGCCGGCATGCTGAATGATTCGAGCAGCAGTGACGACGGGTTGGCAATAGCGCATACCATCAATGGTTTTAGTGAGTTCTCTCAAGAATTCGACATCCGGATGAGGTGGGCTGTCACCAACTTAACCTGCAGATCAGCCTCGCAAAGGCCCGCAACTTATGCATGCATCAGCGCCTACAGCGAATGTATTAATGTCACCCACGGGATGCAATACGTAGGGTATCGCTGTAAGTGCTTGAATGGCTTTTATGGGAATCCATACGTCCTAGATGGTTGTAAAGGTCTCTCTCTGTCCCTCTCTGATCTCTTTCTCTCTCAAATAGTTTTTGAGTTAGAATCCAGAAACCTTCACTACCACCTTGCATTTCTCGTACTGCCTGATTGAATCCCTACCTCTCTAAGCAAATGCTAGGGCAACATGAAAAATCCAGATATTGAACAGTTTACATACGCATGTATCTCTAACCAACTATTTGCATAGCCCAATTACAATGATATCAAAAAAATTAAACCTGATGATGGCTCATATCATTCAAGTTTATTTGCAGACATTGATGAGTGCATTGAGCAGCCAAATGATTGCAATGGAGTATGCTATAATACTCCAGGAGGATACTATTGTACAAATTGTACCCATGGTAAAGTATATGAGCCAACAAAGGGGAAATGTGTCACATCAGCTAAGCAACACAATCTTCTGTTAGGTGAGTTATACCCCACATATCTACATTTTTTGTTATCAAAATGAACAATGATTTGGCTGTGAAAAGTTAATGACATTGGATATGCAAAATGGAATTAATCTTGGGCATGCAGGTATTACAACCGGAATTGGTTGTGGCCTTGGCTCCATAATTATGGCACTTTGTGCAATTGTATTTGTCAACAAGTGGAAGAAAGGCATACAGAAGAAGATTCGAAGAGCATACTTCAAGAAAAATCAAGGCCTACTATTACAACAGCTAATCTTAGATGAAAACACCACAAACAAAACCAAGATATTCTCCCTAGAAGAACTAGAGAAAGCGACCAACAACTTTGATATTACTCGTGTTCTTGGTTGTGGAGGACATGGCACAGTTTATAAAGGAATTCTATCTGATCAAAATGTGGTGGCAATCAAAATATCCAAAATTGTGGAGCAAAATGAGATAAACCAGTTTATCAATGAGGTTGCTATCCTATCTCAAATCATCCATCGCAATGTGGTGAAGCTTTTTGGCTGTTGTTTGGAAACTGAAGTGCCCTTACTCGTATACGAGTTCATATCCAATGGTACACTATATGATCTTCTTCATGCCAATGTTAATGCTAAATGCTTGCTGTCATGGGATGATCGCATTAGAATAGCGGTAGAAGCAGCAGGGGCATTGGCTTATCTTCACTCGGCTGCTACAATACCAATATACCATAGAGACGTTAAATCTTCTAACATACTCTTAGATGCCACCTTCACTACAAAGGTTTCCAGACTTTGGGGCTTCAAGATCCATTTCACTTGACGAGACTCATATGGTGACCATTGTCCAAGGAACATTCGGCTACTTAGATCCAGAGTATTATAACACTAGCCAACTAACCGAGAAGAGTGATGTCTATAGTTTTGGAGTGATACTTGTGGAACTTTTAACAAGAAAGAAGCCAATTTTTATCAACGGCTCTGGCATGAAACAAAGCTTATCCCATTACTTCGTTGAAGGACTTCAAGAAGGTGATCTTATGGAAATAATAGATCCACAGGTTGTGGAAGGAGCGGAGCAAGGAGAAATTCATGATATTGCTTCACTCGCACAAGCATGCCTAAAGACCAAAGGAGCAGAAAGACCAACTATGAAAGAAGTTGAGATGAGATTGCAGTTCCTGAGAACTAAGAGGATGAGGAAAATACACCATTTTCCAGAAATCAATGGTGAGATTGAGCTTTTGTTCCGCCCACAAGCTAGAAACTCTGACGCACAGCTTCACCTTGTAAACGCTACTACCCGTTTGCCTTCTGAAGAGACCTCTCGGGGCTACAGCCTAGAGAAAGAATTTGCATCCTCAATCAGTTTGCCACGCTAACTATAGCATACACATGGTCAATAACAGAGGCAATTGCTGTCTTGGAAACACCTGAGTTGCTGCAGATTTTCCACCAAAAAATATGTAATATCATTCCCTTTAGACTGGAGTACGCTATTTGGTTGCAATATATATACATTTGGTCTACTTTTGTTCAAGCTTAGAATTTGTGATGCACATGTTTGCTAGCTGGACATGATACCCTGGACCGTTGTGTTTGGGCTTTGAGGATTTGTATGGATCTCACTTCTGCTATGCTTGTGTTATCTGTGATGGATATATGCTTGCGAGTTGTTCAGAATTTCAGAACATATTCAACGGTCTGGTTGTGTGATTGACTGGGGGTGAGACCACTCCAGACCCATAAACTATACGCGGGCCGTCAGAACTCCTGATCAGACTAAGACCTAGGATCACAGGCCTTTTTATTAGGAGGTTTGCCATACCAGACCGACAACGCAGAGCCCACCCCGCGCACCCGGACGCTCCGACCCGGCCCGTGGCGATGCTTTCGCGCACCCGGTCTGCCCGTGGCTGGTTGCCTGCTTTCCTTCCCCCCTCGCCTGCGCGCCGTCGCTCTCACGCTGTCGCTCGCGACACGGCGGCGGTGTCAAGCACCACTAGGCAGCAGCCAAATCAGCTCTTGGCTCGCGCGAAGCGACGGCCGCCACCGCTCCCTCCGGCCTCCGGGTACCATCATCTCGTCCCCTGACCGACCACCCGTAGCCGCCTCCGTGACCGGCAAAGCAAGAGCCCTTTTCCCGCCTTTCATCAGTGGCGCGATCATCTGCTGAAGCAGGTCTGGAATGAATAGACCTGCTTGACAAGTTACAAGGAGCGAGGCCGGCCAAGGCCAAGGAGACCAGAGCGCCTATCAAGCACCTGTCACTGATATGAGGGCCCCACTGATATGTGATAACCTCTGAGATAAAACTGGCGCCAAAGAAGGGGATAAAAATCAATCCGTGATACCATACTTTGAGCTGGTGCTTCCCCATCCGAGATCCAAACGCAGCAGCCTACTCATCTTGGCCGAGTAACATGGGAGCAACGGAATCACCGATCTGATTCTGATCAGGGCCACATGCTTATCTCCTGTCCCCATCACGGCCCCAAAATTCACGTGCCTTCTGGAGGAAAAAATAAAGAAAATCGCTAGATCACATCGCGCCTCGACCTGGGTCCCTTACCGCTGGGCCTCACCCCACTAATTATCACAAAGCCACGGGGAAATACCAAGCCCACCCTCAGCAACCAAGAAGGCAAGAACCCCTTCACGCCGCAACTCCGCCCGCCCTCTCTCTCTCTCTCTCTCTCTCTCTCTCTCGGCTCGTTGCTCTCGCTTCGGAGCTGCCTCGGCGCGTCGCGGAGAGGGAGACCACAGCGCGTCACCTACCCCCCTCTCGTCCATTCCCGAATCGGAACTCCGTGTAAGTATTGCCGTGAATCTTGCAGAGTCCGGTTCCGTCGCCGTGATCTTTTGCCGTTTCTGATTTTCTTGCTGATTGATTGCCTGAATCTTGGCGATACCTGAAATTTGAGAGTAGGGAGCTCAGAACACGAGTTGAGGACCGAGTGTTTCGCAAGATCCCCACCGGTTCCTGGCTAGATTTATTCTTACCTACTAGTAATCCTGTCTAATGCCATTTCGTAGTTTTCTCCGTTGCTGAATCATTTCCATTAATTGGTTGCAGAAATATCAGACTTTTGCATCTGATTAGGCGCTGTATCTGCGCGAGAAAGATAGTTTGGTTGTGCAGACAAAAAGGGGAGTATTTTTCAGAGTTTAAAATAGGGGAATATCTGTTTTGAGAACTGAAGCGGGAGAAAGGCAAGAAGCTTTAGCGGCGGCAATGTTTTGGTCAATGGACCCGCAGGTGACCATCCATGGCGACTGGGTGTCGGCCGTGGCGCCGCTGTTGAAGCTGCTGTGCCTGACAGTTATCGGCCTGCTCCTCGCCAACCCGCGGGTCCAGGTCGTGCCTAGGGCCACCTTCAAGCTCCTGAGCAAGCTCGTCTTCGCGCTCTTCCTCCCCTGCCTGATCTTTGTCCACCTCGGCAAGTCGGTCACCATTGACAACGTCCTGCACTGGTGGTTCATCCCGGTCAACGTGCTAATCAGCACTGCGATTGGGTGCATTCTTGGGTACATAGTGGCCCTGATCTGCCGCCCGCCACCACACTTGTTCCGGTTCACGGTGATCATGACTGGGTTTGGTAACACAGGGAATCTCCCAATTGCGATCATTGGATCGGTCTGCCATACCAGTGATCACCCTTTTGGTCCTGCATGCGACACCAAGGGCATCGCTTATGTCTCATTTGCTCAGTGGGTTGCAGTTATTCTTGTCTACACTTTGGTCTACCACATGATGGAGCCACCTATGCAGTTCTATGAGATTGTTGGTGAGGGTAATGAGATACAGGAAGAACCTGAGCAGATCAGCAACTACAGTAGGTCTCTGCTTCATGAGGCGGAATGGCCAGGGATGGTTGATAAAGTAACAGAGCACTCAAAGACACCATTCATCGCCAGAGTTTTCATGAGCATTTCAGGTTCCTCGCAGAATACATTTCCTGATATTGATTTTACTGAAGAGGGAACTTCTGGTGCTGGACCGAGCAGTCCTAAGTCGCTCAGATGTTTGGCAGAGCCAAGAATGGTCAGAAGGATCAGGGTTGTAGCTGAAAAGACTCCAATCCAGCACGTCCTTCAGCCACCGACAATTGCCTCTTTGCTTGCCATTACCATCGGCATGGTTCCTGTCTTGAAAAATTTTGTGTTTGGGGCTGATTCACCACTCTTGTTCTTCACTGATAGTTTGGATATCCTAGCTGCTGCAGTGGTTCCCTCGGTGATGTTAATTCTCGGAGGCATGCTTGCGGAAGGCCCAAAGGATAATGCCTTGGGCATCAGGACTATCGTCGGTATAATTGTGGCAAGGCTTTTGGTGCTCCCATGCATTGGCATTGGTGTTGTGACGCTAGCAGACAAATTGAATCTACTTGTTGAGCAAGACCATATGTACCGCTTTGTTCTTTCGCTTCAGTACTCCACGCCAAGCGCTATCCTGCTTGGAGCAATTGCCAGCCTGAGAGGATATGGTGTTAAGGAAGCATCGGCTCTTCTATTCTGGCAGCATATTTGTGCAGTATTCTCTCTTTCTCTCTACCTGATTGCATACTTCAAGCTGATGTCTTTCATTTGAAGACAATGGCCATCCATCCTAATCTGGCATATATATAGCAACCATCTTGGGGCAATGATGGCTTGGAGGAGGAGTACTCTAAGAATTATTTTTTTTTCACCCTTGTCTCGTATCAGTGAAAAGTGTTTATAGTTTGGTAGTTATCTATATTTCAATTACATGTATCGTTTGAGAACAGGAGATACATTTATTGTCAGTTCATTTTGGTCAATATATTGCTGTGAGTTTCATGATACTATTGCTGCATACAAATTATTGCCTGGATAATATTAATAGAACTATATAGTAGTGGATTACATTTTTGTCCGATGCTTAATAAACAAAGATGATTGGTGTTCATGCTTCTTGTGAAAGACTGAAAACCATCAGACGACCTTGCTATCTGACAACAATGGTGAGATTTCTCTATTGTTCTGGGGAGCCATCCTCCCAGCCTGTAGGTAGGATTACCCGTTTTGCCTCAGAGGAGCAAAGATCCCGTCCACTGTAGCATGGGAGATTTCTCTATTTTTCTTTTGATTAAAGTTGCCATGATACATGCGCTAGTTGCAATTGTTTGTACAGCATCATGGTTATCAGAAGCATGCTATA
Organism: Panicum miliaceum; assembly: GCA_032594955.1. Lineage (NCBI taxonomy): Eukaryota > Viridiplantae > Streptophyta > Magnoliopsida > Poales > Poaceae > Panicum > Panicum miliaceum. The sequence goes on along the minus strand of CM064067.1, from coordinate 32,189,172 downwards.
CATCATCTTATTTTTTTTGAAAAATTGGATTGGAACTCGAAAAGTATATATGTGTATACAGTTTCGACCTTCAAAGGCAAAACAGATTTCTTTGCAGTGCTGCAGGTGTTCTGATTTGCGTAATACAGTATCATATAGCACTTGAGTGTTTCTGGGAGAACAGGTTTATGCAAATAACAAAAAGAAAAGAATTTTTTCGTCAGTTGTTTTAACATATCACTTGAAAGTGTACCAGGGATTCTGAAATATTTACATTAGACAACTCCGCTGACAAGTAAATATTTTCTTTTGGAAGGTTTGCTTCAAGTTCACCAAGCAGGCAAGCATGGTGCAATCTCTAGAAGAAACTTGTCATCTTTGTGCATTGGGGCTTCAAAATCTCACTACGATGACACAGGTCAATACTCAGGACATACTGTAATGGCTTCTTAAGGTATGAGACCTCAGAGATTATTGGAGCTAAGATCCAAGCGATTGAGTTGGCCGTGGATGAATAGATGCTGATGCATGGCTGCTGGCTTGGCCCGTCAAATAACATGGCTGGGTTATCTGCCAACAATAGAGTTTCAAGGTTTATGCCAATAGCAAACAGGAAACGTGTCATTAACGTACAAGGAAGGTGTACCACAAAAATGAGATTACTGGATCTTTACATTTGACCAATCAGCTCACAGTGGATTACATCTATTTCTCATGTGAGGTTTGCTTCTAGTCCACCGTGGCGCGGTGAGATTGCTGGAGCAAACTTGCGATCTACGCGTATTGACCCTTGAAACTACTATTACAGGATGGTGGAGCTGAATAGTGCGCACGTAGAGAATGACTTCCTAAGGTATGATACCTTTAAGTTTGTTGTCGCTAAGATACAGGTGCTGAAGTTGACCAAGGTCACCCAAATTGGATGGTATATCACCTTCGAGATTGTTGTGACTAAGATCCATCAATGTGAGCTGTTGGAGATTCCCCAAGGTAACTGGTATTTTACCGCTGAGATTGTTGTTACTAATGTTGAGATAAACAAGAAATTGAAGATTTCCCAAGCTAGCTGGTATGTGGCTGCTGAATGCATTCTCTGATAGTGTGAGTTGTATCAAGTTAGTAAGATTCCCAATAGATGGTGGAATGGCCCCAGTGAAATTGTTTGCCTCGAGATCCAAATATTGTAAATTCGTCATCTTTTCAAACCTTCCTTCAATTGTATCAGCAAGATCGTTACCAGCTAGCCACAGAACTATTAGGCCATGAAGGTTCCCAATGCTTGGGGGAACTGTTCCTGAGAGGCGATTTCCTTACAATGCCAAATATTGAAGATTAACAGACATGTTGCCAATTGAACTCGGTATGCATCCCTGCAACTGATTATCTTCTAGTGAAATCATTTGTAGAAGAGTACAGTTTCCCATTGCATGTAAGAATCCCCAACTTTCATCGTTGCTTGCTTCAATCATGTTTTCATCGAGGTTAAGGCTAATCAATTTTGAAAGCTTGCCGAAAGAACGAGGAACTGGACCAGAGAAATTGTTAGATCCTAAATATATAATCTCTATCTTTGAGGAGTTGCCTATGGAAGTTGGGATGTAACCATCAAACATGTTGGCATCTAAATAAAGCAATAGGAGATTAGGGAGCGCATCACCAATGTTTGGCGGCAACACTCCTAGCGTATTCCCATACAAGGCTAGAACCTGTAGAGAGGACAGATTAAGCAAGGACTGTGGTATGCCGCCTGATAATCTATTTTCACCTAGAAACAAGATCGACAAATTTGATAATTTTCCAAGCTCAGCAGGGATACTTCCTGACAGGCTATTATTTCCTAGATTGAGTTCTTCTAGGTGAGTCATATTGCCGAGGGACGGTGGGATGGTTCCTGTGAGTCTATTCTGATATAGATTTAAAACTGAGAGACCAGAAATTAAGCCAAGTTTAGGGTGGAGTTCACCGACTAGAGAGTTGTTAGAGAGGTCAAGTATACGAAGGCTGGAGCAATTGGCAAATCCATCTGGGATAGCATCGCGCAACGAGTTCCAACTTAGATCAAGGACCTCCAGTTCGCCGAGACGGCCCAGAGGAGGCAAGCGGCCGGAGAAGCTGTTCTCGGACAGGTTCAGCGCCCTCAGAAACGTGAGATTTCCAAGAGAGGAGGTGATTTCACCTTCGAGGCCTTGACCTGCGAGTCCAGCGATGTGATCACACGCCCCCGGTGCGCCCGGCCGCACGTGACCCCTGCCCACCTGCACAAGGGGTTGCTTGTGTTCCATGAGGCTAGAGCTCGCTTTGGGTCGCTGGTGATGGCCCTCTTGAAATCCAGCAGCGACATCATGTCGCCGTCGCCGGCGTGGTCGTCCGGTGAGCCATGGGTGTTGCTGATTCCACGGCAAAGAAGCAATAGTGCAAGCAGCACGAGCATCTCCCACTTGACACGCCGAGCAGAGCCTCGTGTTGTGAGGTATCTAGCTAAGACCTGTGAAACCAAAACACGGCGAGCACAGACGGGTCAATACGAATATATCAAGAAACCAAAAGAAAGAAAGAAGAAAATCGAAGAACGCTGTGCCAGGGGTAAATTGAACGAAAAGAACAACCATTCCTGGCCCAAGGGATCCGCACTTGCTTTGGTTTATTTGATCTCCGGCAACACTCGAACCGTATCTCCCCTATCTTTCTGCCGAGCGAGAAGACGAAGTACGCGTGCCCGCTGCAAATGGGATGCTTGCTTGCTCGCCGGAAGGCACGAGTCGCCACTGTATAAAGCTGTTTCTTCGTGCTCGTTGTATCCACACGCTTTCCAATCGCTCAATTACACAGCTGTTGCATGCAGCGGTAACCTTGACTCGTAGTCTATTTTTCGAAAGACTCCTTGACTCGTTGACTTGGTAAGCTTCTGCTTTTTGCTTTTGAGAAACCGGGTTGTATTTTAATTATGTGTGGACCTGTTACTTTACTTCGATTACCTTCTAAGGGATATAAGATGTCACATAAATATAAGCGATTGAACTTTAGGAGGAAAGAAACAATTAGTACAAGATAAAAAAAGCTTGGCTATCCTAAGTACCCTGCTATATTTCTGGTATATTTTTTTCGAAAAGCTATTTCTAGTACATTTTCACGATCGACACTGATGGGGCTTGATTTTCTCTTTTTTTATATAATTTATGATCGGTTAGTTCGGTCAAAGCTGACCTGTGCACGAACTGACCGAAACCGAATTGTTCAGTCCTGACAGTTTTGTGCCAATTTTTTGTTTCATTTCCAGGTAACCGAACTCTTCAAATGATTTAAAGACCGAACCGATATGACCGAACACCAGCCCATGAGTCAAGGTCGTCGCCCATCGAGTTGCGCTCAGCACGAGCGACCGCAAATGAATGGCTAATGTGCGGATGCAATGCCCGCCCGCTATTAAACCATATCATCCCATCTCAGCAGATCACCTGACCATCCAGGTTACTGCAAGTCTGCAACCTGCGTGCAATGCTGCTGATGCGAACCCGGTAGGATTTGTTCCGATGAGAGGCGTGGGATAACTCAATTCATGGAGGAAACGACGTTCACGGCCCGACTACAATCTTTAAGGACGCTGCGTCTTAGCAACCGATATACCACCTTCTATGGTTGCCGCGATCTTGTGGAGCGCGACACCCCGGCCACTAGGGCACTCTGTTAGATAAAACATGGCTTAGGACTTAAACTTAACAGAATCTAACACCTAAAATATGAGCATTACACGAACAATAAGAGAAAGTTTAGATCTCGACTGCCAGTCATCGTAGGAGCAGCTGAGGACGACATCTCGGAGGTGGTTGGTGTCGGGGACGAAGAGCGTCCGTAGTCGTTCTCGTAGATGTTTCCGACGTAGATGAAGTAGTCGATCTCGCCGGGTACCGTCGTCCTTCCGGCCTGTACCGGCACTGCCCGGTGTTGGACGGCAGGCGGAGACGGTGGCCTTCAGGTAGCTCTAGCGCCGCTGCAAATCGGGACGGCTGTAGTGGGTGGCTAGGATTTCTTAATGATTAGGTTAATCACAAAAATGCCGGATCCCACTATTTAATATGGCGCTGAACGACCTGGGGTCACAACCACTAGTGGGCTTGGGCCTCCGATCAAGACGTGTAACGAGCTTTGACTTATTCGTTTCTTCTCTTTCATTTTCGGCCTTTTTAACCACCGAAAAAAGTTCCAACATTCTCCCCTTTAGTCTAAAAGCCTAAAACTGACGCCATTCTTAAAGTGGAGTTATGTAAAGAGACAATGTATCACAACAGTGTATAATCTCAACGCGAAATAATTATCCACAATGCATTAAAGCACTTATCGTAATGGGAGGTGGTTGACTTATGACCCTTTTAATTTCAAGATCACAGGCTATCCAATTGTCCCATGCCGGCAATTAGCTCACGAAATTGATTGGGAGGTAAGCCTTTCGTTAATGGATCCGCGAGCATTTCCTTAGTACTTATATGCTCTAACTCAATAGTACGATCTTAGACTCTATCTTTCACAACATAAAACTTAATGTTAATGTGCTTGGCACCACCACTTGACTTGTTGTTACTAGCATAGAAAACTGCGGCTTTATTATCGCAGTATAACTTTAATGGTTTGCTTATGCTGTCTACCACTCTTAATCCGGGTATAAATCCTTTAAGTCACACAGCTTACCCCACGGCCTCATAACATGCCACAAACTCAGCCTGCATGGTTGATGCTGCAGTAAGTGATTGTTTGGAGCTTTTTTTCATGATATTGCTCCATTCGCAAGTGTGAAGACATAACCTGATGTCGACTTTTTAGTGTCAACACAGCCTGCGAAGTTGTCATCTGAATAGCCAACTACTTCTAAATTCTAAATTCTCAGTTTTCTTATATGTGAGTATGTAGTCCTTAGTACCCTGCAAATAACGCAAGACCTTCTTGACCGCTTTCCAGTGATCCATTCCTGGATTAGACTGATATCTACCAAGCATCCTGGTAATGAAAGCTAAGTCAGGACGTGTACATACTTGTGCGTGCATAATGCTTTCAACAGCTGAAGCATGTGGAATCGAACTCATTTGATCAATTTCTAATTAATTCCTGGGACTTTGAAATTGCCCAAACTTATCGCCCTTAACCACTGGAGCAACTGTGCCTGAACATTGATGCATATTATATCTTTTAAGAACCTTCTCTATATAAGGCTTTTGAGAGAGTCATAATGCACCCTTGGATCTGTTTCGGTGTATCTCAATGCCTAGTACATAAGAGGCATCACCGAGATCCTTCATATCAAAATTCGATGAGAGAAAATCTTTTGTCTCATGCAGCAAGTTCTTCTCGCTGCTTGCTCATAGGATGTCATCCACGTATAAAACTAGGATGATGAAAGAGCTCCCATTAATCTTAATATATATACAATTGTCCATTATATTTTCAACGAAGCCCAATTTCTTAATTACTTCGTCAAACTTAAGGTACCATAGTCTGGACTCCTGTTTCAACCCATAAATACATTTCTTTAGTCTGCATCCCAACTGTTCTTTGCCTTCCACAACGAAAACCTTCTGGTTGAGCCATGTATACATTCTCATGCAAGTCACCGTTTAAGAACGCAGTCTTAACGTCCATCTGATGCAGCTCGAGATCGAAATGAGCTACTAGAGCCATAACGATTCTGAACGAGTCTTTCTTCGAGACAGGCGAGAAGGTCTCAGTATAATCAATTCTTTCTCTCTGTGTGAAGCCCTTAGTCACAAGCCTTGCTTTGAAACGTTCAATCTTCCCTTTGGAGCCATACGTAGTTTTGTAGACCCATTTACAGCCCACCTTTTTAACTCCATCAGGTATCTCTACTAAGTCCCATACCTTATTTATACTCATAGATTTCAGCTCTTTTTCCATAGCCTCAATCCACTTGTGGGAGTGCTCACTACTCATAGCTTCCTTGAACGAGTTTGGATCATCAACCTTCCCACTCATGTACACGTAATCATTGGAGATAGTAGTTTTCCTCTCTCGCGTTGATCTTCTCAGAGGTTGTGACTCCTCCACTGGAACAGGCTTACCAGCAACTTCTTGTTGTGCTTCTGGCGCTCCAGCGGCGGTCTGATCCTACGCTTCCTCAACAGGTTCTTCCACAATTTCATTTTGATGCTCATTAGGCAAATTCTCATGCTCACTTATAACAGACGCTTGCTCCACATTCACTTCTGGGAATCAATTGTCTGAGCCGGTGCTGTATTCTGAAAATTAGGCAAAATAGGTACATAATAATTACGAGTCAGCGGTGTAGTATCATATGTCCTCATTTCCTCGAGATCGATTTGCCTAGTCTCAGTGCATCCATTTTCCTCTAAGAATATTGCATGTCTCGTCTCAACAAACTTAGTAGTACCCTTAGGACAATAAAACTGATACCCCTTTGATCTGTCTGGGTATCCAATAAAATAGCAGCTTTCTGTCTTAGGGTCTAATTTTCAAAGGGATGAATTAAATAACTTCGCCTCAGCTGCACAACCCCAGACATGAAAATAATTAATGCTGGATTTCCTACCAGTCCAAAGCTCATAAGGCGTCTTAGGGACTGACTTACTACGAACGCGATTACTTATATACGCGGCAGTTTTCAGTGCTTCCATCCATAAACTCACTGGAAGTGTAGAGTTGCTTAGAATACTGCGCACCATGTTCATTAGAGTGCGATTTCTTCTTTCTGCTACACCATTTTGCTGAGGTTCACCAGGAGTTGAGTACTGAGCTACTATTCCATTTTCTTGAAGGAATCTAGCAAAAGGGCCTGTGATTTGTCCATATGTGGCATGTCTCCCATAATATTAACCACCTCTATCTGACCGTACCACTTTAATCTTTGACTAATGCTGATTTTCTACTTCAGCTTTAAAGATTTTGAACTTATCAAGTGCCTCAGATTTTTCTCTTATGGCGTAAATGTATCCATAATGGGAGTAATCATCAGTGAATGTAATAAAGTAACTAAAACCATCCACTGACTTAAAATTAAATGGACCGCAGATGTCAGTGTGAATTAATTCCAATATTCTTGAACTGCGCTTAGCTCCATCCTTCTTAATTTGTTTTGTAAATTTTCCCTTAATACAATCAACGCATTGGTCTAAGTCAGAGAAGTCTAATCTTGAAAGTATCTCTTCTCTAATGAGACGCTCCATTCTCCCCTTCGAAATGTGGCCTAGACGAGAATGCCACAATTTCAACAAAGTCTCATTACCTCTCTTGCGTTTGTGACTAACTTCGCTTACATTCATCACAGAGATATTATTATGGGACAGTAAGCAAAGATCATTGTGTAAAGGTGCTCGATAAATAATGTCACCATTCAAACTTATTACACATTTGCTGTCACCAAAAGTGCATGAATAACCATGAAGATCTAATTTAGAAACGGAAATCAAGTTTCTCTCAATAGACGGAATATAAAGAACATCAACTAAGTGAAGAATAATACAGTCACGAAGTTCTAATTGGAGAGCTCCAATGGCCTCCACGTCGGCTTCAACGCCATTTGCGACTCTTAACCTTCAAGTCCCCCTTCTTATAGTCCGCACGCCGGACAATCCCTGTGAGAAATTTGTAACATGAATGGTGGCACCAGAATCAATCCACCAAGTACTTAATGGGAAATATGCATAAAAGGACTCATCGACTATAGAAATGATGTCGTTATTACCTTTTCTCTCACACCACGCCTTAAACTTCTGGCCGTCTTTCCTCTCATAGCCCTCATTGTCGCAGTGGTAGCAGAGAAGCTTCTTAGGAGCAGATGGATCATTCTACTGAGGAGCTTCATTAGCTTTCTTACCTTTCTTTGGCTTATTGGGGCGGGAAACCCTCTTGTTTCCTCCCCTATATCCCTCATGTCTTACGACGTTGGCAAAGTCGGGCTTCTGAGAGCGTAGCCTTTCTTCCTCTTGAGCACACTTAGACACAAGCGTGGTGATGTCCCACTTCTGATCACTTGCATTGTAATTTATCTTAAATGGCTCAAAGACTGATGGAAGTGACATCATGACGTGATGAAGCAGTGCTGCATCATTAAGCGGACAGTCGAGGTCTTGAAGCTTATCCCTCATGTTGACCATGCCCATGATGTGCTCTCTAACACTGCCTTGCCCATTATACTTAGCCTTCACGAGTTGAGACAAGAGTGCTAGCATTGGCCTTGTCAGACCCCTTAAATTAACTCTTAATCTTATTCATGAAGTCCTTAGCATTCTTAGTCTCTTTGTCAATAGCTCCCCTGATAGAAGGGTTAATAGTCATGTTCATAAGATTTAGGGCCACTCTGTCAGAATGCTCCCAGCGCTCTTTTTTTTCTCGTAAGCCGCAGTGCGTGCAGCAAGGGTAGTATCCTCAGTCCCTTGTGACACTGGTGCAACAGGAGCGGGCATCCTCAGGGAATGATCTTTATCCATCATCAGCAGAATGAAGCCAATCTCAGTCTTCCACTTGACGAAGTTGTCGCCTTCTAACTAAGAAACATCATTGATATAACTCATGATGCTCGAGGGGGTAGCTTCTGTTCATAAAATAAAATTGAATCAGTAACGACAACAAAATAATGAATGTAATCAGCGTTGGCCAGATTAAAACATTAAATAATCTTGAATAAATAATTTGCATCACCGTTGGCAGAAGCAAATTAAACTTATCATTTCATGAATTAATTTTGCATCACCATTGGGCAGAGACAAAATAAACTTAATGACTTAGCATAATTAACGCAGCGGAAAACTTAATTTTGCATCACCATTGGGCGGAAGAAAAATAACATAAATAAAACTAAGCATCTTGATTGCAATTAATTAAATCAATGTTGGTCAGAATTTAATTAATTACTAAAACTAAACAATTCCAAATAAATTTCACGTTAGTAAGCTTTTCAGGAAGTACTTGAACGCCCAAAACGGAGTTCGGATGAAGTCGTGGCGGCTGTCACAAGTCGTGTCTGTCCTGCAGTCCGAATCCAGCCTGCGAGATGCCTCTTTCCTTTTGATCCACTCCATTATTCCTGAGTAAAACAAGAGTGCACGTGTCTCCATTGTCTAAATATGATGAACCTGAGCTTAAAAGTGAACTTACTTGATGGGTAAGTCGACGAGCACGAGCGTGAGTAATAGAACCAAGTGGTGTTGGCGAAATAAATACTAGTGTATGTGTGGATGTATCGTTGGTGGTGATATCCTCATCAACTGCATACATGTCCGATGCACCACAGCAGCGGCGGCGGCAGTGTTACAGGCATGGTAGGCTTCCCTTCGTTCACCCCAGGAGCTCGATATCTCTGCAAGGCGCCAAGCATGAACATGTCATGTCAGCACAAGAGTACACAAATAAAATGAAAAAAAGAAAATCATACGAGTTGAAGGCTTTGCCAGGTCAGGATACAAGTTGAACTGAACTACTGAAGAACTGTCCCCGTCTGGGAGATTATTACCAGGTTGGATCGGACAGATTTCCAGACGTGGCGAACCGGCCGGCAAGGGTCAAGGGAGTACACCGGAGCACACGGCGATCGAGTCTGGCGGCGACCTTTGGCCCTCGGTTGTCGGTTTGCCGTACGCCCGTACCGATTGAAGCCGCTCAGCTGATCCTCATCCCGGCCGGGCGACAAGTTGCTCTTGATCGGCTGCCTCGGGACGATGCCGTTTAAGAGCGCTCGGAATCACCGCAACAGAAGCAGCAGGGATGGCCCTGACCCGTCAAATTCCGTGAGCTGGTAAGGGCAGGCGAGACCGACAATGGTGCGGAGGCAGGTTTTTCTCTCAATCTCCAGATCGCTGATAGTGATAGTTAAACAGAACCTGGTTCCATTCGTGCATCCACTTCACTTGTGACACTTTCTTTTTTAGATAGAACTTGTGACACTCTGCATACCCGTGTTTCTCTGCAGTCCTATGAAGATTGACGTGCGAAGGGTGAAAGAAAGAAGAAGGATGCTAAAGCCTAAAGCAGGGCTGCTGGCTTGGCCCGTCAAATAACATGGCCGGTTATCTCCCAACAATAGAGTTTCAAGAAACGATTTTCATGTCATTAACATACCAGGAAGGTGTACCACAAAAATGAGATTATGGGATGTTTACATCAGAGCAATCGGCTCACAGTGAATTACATGTATTTCTCATGTAAGGTTCGCTATTAGTCCACCGTGGGACGGTGAGATTGGTGGAGCAAACTTGCGATCTACGCGTATTGAACCTTGAAACTACTACTACAGGATGGTGCGGCTGAATATTGTGCGCGTACAGAATGGCTTCCTAAGGTATGATACCTTTAAGTTTGTTGTCGCTAAGATCCAGGTGTTGGAGTTGACCAAGGTCTCCCAAATTGGATGGTATATCACCTTCGAGGTTGTTGTGACTAAGGTCCATTATTATAAGCTGTTGGAGATTTCCAAAGCTGGTTGGCATGTGGCTGCTGAATGCATTCTCTGACAGTATGAGCTGTATCAAGTTAGTAAGATTCCCAATAGATGGTGGAATTGCCCCAGTGAAATTGTTTGCCTGGAGATTCAAAAACTGTAAATGCGTCATCTTTTCAAACCTTCCTTCAATTGTACCAGCAAGATCGTTACCAGCTAGCAACAGATGTATTAGGCCATGAAGGTTCCCTATGTTTGGGGGAAGTGTTCCTGTGAGGCGGTTTCGTGCCAATGAGAAATATTGAAGATTAACAGACATGTTGCCAATTGAACTCGGTATGCCTCCCTGTAGCTGAGTATCGTCTAGTGACACCCCTTGTAGAAGAGTACAGTTTCCCATTGCATGTAAAAAGTCCCAACTTTCATCGTTGCTTGCTTCAATCATGTTTTCCTCGAGGTAAAGAAGAGAAAATTTTGAAAGCTTGCCGAAGGAACCAGGAACGGGACCAGAGAAATTATTACGTGATAACATTATATCCTCTATCTTTGAGCAGTTGCCTATGGAAGCTGGGATGTGACCACCAAACATGTTGTAGTCTAAAACAAACCATCGGAGATTAGGGAGCGCATCACCAATGTTTGGCGGCAACACTTCCCCTAGCATATTCTGACCCAAAGCTAGATGCCGTAGAGAGGACAGATTAAGCAAGGACTGCGGTATGCCGCCTGATAAACTATTTTCAAACAGATACAAAATCGAAAAATTCGATAATTTTCCAAGTTCAGCTGCGATACTTCCCGACAGATTATTATTTCCAAGATAGAGTTCTTCTAGGTAAGCCATATTGCTAAGGGACGGTGGGATGGTTCCTGTGAGTCTATTCCCGTATAGAATTAAAACTGAGAGACCAGAAAGTAAGCCAACTTTAGGGTGGAGTTCACCGACTAGAGAGTTGATAGAGAGGTCAAGTCTACGAAGGCTGGAGCAACGAGCAATTGGCGATTCCATCTGGGATAGCATTGCCCAAGAAGTTCTGGCTCAGATCAAGGACCTCCAGTTTGCCGAGACCGCCCAGAGGAGGCAATCGACCGGAGAAGCTGTTCGCGGAGGAGCAACTGCATCTGCGGCGGCGGCGGCGAGGCAAGCGGATCCGCGGCGACGGCGGGGCAAGCGGCCGAGCAGGGCGGCGGCGCGGTGCCGCGGCGCGGGCGGCGAGCAGGCAGCCAACAGGCTGTTTTTTTAAAATTTTCTATTTCTTTTTGCGAGAACGGCGTCACCGCCGGTTCTCGACCCGTTACTGATGGCTCAACCCATCACTGAGCCATCACCAACGACCCTAATTCAACGGACCTTCGAACCGGCGGTGATGTCGTTTTTGTCTCAGATCAAGGACCTCCAGTTTGATGAGATGGCCCAAAGGAGGCAATCGACCGGAGAAGCTGTTCGCGGACAGGTCCAGCGTCCTCAAAAACGTGAGATTTCCAAGAGAGGAGGTGATTTCACCTTCGAGGCCCTGGCCTGCGAGTTCCAGCGATGTGATCACACGCACCCTGTGCGCCCGGCCGCACGTGACCCCCGCCCACCTGCACAGGGAGTTGCTTGTGTTCCATGAGGCCAGAGTTCGCTTTGGGTCGCTGGTGATGGCCCTCTTGAAATCCAGCAGCGACTTCATGTCGCCGTCGCCGGCGTGGTCGTCGGGTGAGCCATGGGTGTTGCTGATTCCACGGCAAAGAAGCAATAGTGCAAGCAGCACGAGCATCTCCTACTTGACACGCCGAGCAGAGCCTTGGGAGGTCTCTAGCTAAGACCTGTGAAACCAAATCACGGCGAGCACAAAAACGCGGCAAGAAACCGAAAGAAAAAAATCGAAGATCTGTGCCCAAGGTAAATTGAACGAAAAGAACAACCATTTCTGGCCCAAGAGATCAGCACCTGCTTTTGTTTATTATATCTCCGATCCGGCAACACTCTGTATCTCTCATATCTTTCTGCCGAGCGAGAAGACGAAGTATGCGTGCTCGCCACAAATGGGATGCTTGCTCGCTCAAAGGCTCGAGTCGCCACCGTATAAGATCCTGTGTGGACCAGCTAATCCATTTGCTGGTTAAACTAATTATTTGGATAGATGTTGTTTAGCTATAGTTAGATTCTGTTTGGATCCACCTAGCTAATTCATTAATTTATTAGCTGATTAGCTGAAATTAACTAGATTAAACCAGTTAATTGGATAATTGATATTTAGCTTGTTAGAAGAGGTTTAGCTGCGCATTGGATCCACCACAGTTAAAATTAGCTAGCTACCAATTAGCTAGTGGATCCAAAGCTGGTGGATCCAAACAGATTTTAGTTGAGTTTGAGTTGTGTACTAGGTGTATGCACGTGCATTGCTACGTGAGGAGTATGGAGATGTTTGATGTTAATGTTAGCGACTTGCTATCTATGGTTGCACCATACTATCATGGGAGTAAAAATATTATGAGAGACTATAATTGAATGCCGCTCACATGGCTAGAGATAAAGGACAAACGTTTTATGAAGGTTTGATCATAAATGGTTCCTGCATACATACAACTGTAATACATATACGCTAATTGAAGAAATATATATAGCAATAAGTTTAAACTATACGTAATAACTTCATCTCACTTGCTTCTAACTTCATGTCTGGAACCTCTAGTAATAATACATAACACTGTTAATATGAACCGCCTGGACGTATTTTCATGAGAAAAAAAACACAGCTAAATTACTGAAAACCCAATGCATGAAACCACAGCATCCGCAGGAGATAAGCTTCGCCATAGACTTAAACTATGTGCACCATTTCGTTCCGAACTGCAGTGTAGAACACAGAAAGGGGGGGGAGGGGGATGAATCTAGTAAAGCTGACAAATGATTTCATGTGTAAGACACTCTTCACTCAAGCAGCTGTGTTAGCTCATCAAAGTCATCGTATTCATGATGTTGTACTCCTGATTCATCATTGTCAATCACAGCGAGCTCATTGCCGCGTGATAATCCTGTTCTCTCGTAGAACTCTTCCTTCTGAGCATCCCATTCTTTGACGACCTCCTCTATCTTGTCGCCCAACAGCTTATCACTCTGAAGTGCTTAGCATCTTCAATGTCGACGGTTTGGCCAGCCTCTGTCAAGGTGGAAAGTAAGGGCAAACGGGTAGCAGCAGGTTCAAACCAGTGCTCTTGTTAGTAAAGTTCCAAAATCGTAAATACATGTAGAAAATGTAAGGCACAGGCAACAAGGGGGAAAGCACCTGCAAGGGCCAATTCTTGGGCTTCAGCATACTCCTTTGACAATTTCTTGATGCTATGAAGCTCAAACTCCGCACCCTGGAGGTAGATGAAATGTGTCAGTAATTAAGTTCATTAGCATAAATTTTCTCATCAAAACAAGAACAGACTGGCAGGCTGCCCTTGTAGTTATGCTGATATATTTCCAACCCAACAATACAGAATAATAATATAATTCTCTAATTAGGCCTTAAGGAAATTAAGAGGAAGCACAGGTCTATCTTAATGAGATTGTGTTCAAACATAAAACTGGAAGGATCATAGCCTCACAGGGGGTGTGCAAACTGCAAATCATGAAGTAGTGTAAATGCCATGTCGCAAAGATAGGACATAGAACTATAAAAGCAGTGGTGTATGTAGAACTAAATATACATTAGAACATACCAGGTCCATGTGCATATAACTTTCTGCTTGGGTGTTTGCGAACAGCCTGCAGTACAAAAGTACAGGAAAAATATCAGCATGTAATACTAATGGTCTCATTTGCACAAGAAGATAACACGAGTAATAAACTGCAGTGTAGAACAACATGCAAGATGGGTGTAGCTAGTGGAGAAACTTGACAAATGCGCAAGCACATCATTAAGGTGAAAAAATGATACTAATCTTATTTATGTATCCATAGGTGCAAGTTACTTGAAACACTAATACTAATGATAAAAAATCATACTAAAAACTCATGCTGTTGTGTCAATAATCTAAGTATTCTTTGGTGCAATTTAATGAAAATACAAATGCTAATGCTAAACAACACACTGGCACAAATCACATACTTGTCACAGGCAAAATTGACTCGTTTATTCTGCAATGCAGTCAATTCCTCGACCTGCTTCTCACTGCCATCACCCAGCAAATTCATGTAGCCAAACAAAAACATGCCTTTATCCAGCATCCTTTTGACAAGCGCAGGCACGAGATGCACTCCATTTTGCTTAGTCGTAATGACAAAATGTTTCAGTTGCCTGCACTCCTCTGTTTTTCAACAGAGGAAAAGTTTCAGTGTATTAACATTCAGACTTAGAAGCACCAAATTATTGGCTTAAAAATATATACCTTACCAAGGGACAGGTAGATCTTGAACTGTGGCTTGTATGGCTGACACTCATACAGACTGAGACAGTAAAGGCAGTAAAGCCGGCCAATCTTCGGTGTAGAGAACTTTGAGAAGTCAAATGACCTGGGTGCACAATTAAATACAAAATAGTTCAGAAGTGGCAGAAAAAAGGGTTCATTAGCAATTGTGAGTTCAGTTCAGAGATTTGCTTTTCCAGGAAGCCAACACCTACCAATACAATGCAGAAAGAGGGACTGCGTGAAGAAACCAGAGTTTGTCTTAGGTCTGCCTTCATAGAGATGAGAAAATTTCTTTGCCTTCCAAACTCGCTTGAAATCAGCCAGTGACGTGCTGTTCTCCTACCAGTCAGGAACGCAACAATGTAATTCATCCAAGCTAGCATGTACATAACACGCACAAGACTTCTGACAAAATTTACCTTGGAATAATCGGCTATTAGCTCATCGACGTCCAGCTTGAATGGAGCAATATCCATATTCCTAGAGATGACTCGAGAACTGTATAAGAAATTAGTTGCTCACTTGATTGGTGATGGGAAAAAACAATAAAGCAATGTCAAGCATGGGTGTTCAATTTTGCACAGCACGAAGGGAAGGGAATGGGTGGCATACCCCTGCCAGGGGTGGGCCCAGGATTTGGAGCATGAGTATTCAAAATTTGAAATGCTAACTTTTTTTTTACAGTCTAAATTATAGATTCATAAAATTGATCTTAACTCGCATCACTGTCACTACCATATTGTCACAAATGCACAAGCATTCGCAATTTGCAATCACAAATTTACGAAACATTGACAAATTGCTCACCTCAGTTACTCAGTTGCTGACTTGCCGTGCGCCTGTGCTGAGCCCGAAGCAGATGCGCCTGTGCTGAGCCCAAAGCAGAAGGGAGTACGGGCGAAGGCGCAGAGGGGCGAGGGATGGAGTCGATGCCGTAGGCCGGCTATGCCCGCCGGCCGCAGAGCCCCTTCGGCGCTGGTGCTCAGCCGCCGCCGGCCGGCCGCGGAGCCCCCTAGGGCCCCGCCCTGCGCTGCTGCGAGCGCACGCGCTGGCGCGCGCCGCTTGGCCGCCCTCGGGTGCCGAGCGCGGGGGGCCGCGGTGCGCGGCGGAGGACGGGGAGTGGAGGAGGCCCGGCGTCGCGGCGGAGGAGGGGGTGCCGAGCGCGCGGGCCCGCGGCTCGCGCTCCGGCGGCGCGATGGAGGAGGGGGGTGCCGAGCAGGCAGCGCAGGAGTCGGAGTGGCGCGGCGGCGGCACAGTGGGGCGGGTAGTCGCGACGAGCGGGAGAGGAGAGCATACGGGATCGGGAGGAGGGGAGCGGAGGGCAGAGAGGATGCGGTTTCGACGATGGGAGGGGCTGCGGGGTGCGGTGCGGGGAGCGGAGCAAATGAGTATCAGGAGCAGAACGATGAAGGTGGGGGAGCAGCATCAAAAAATTATCCCCTAATTGGTATTTTTAGGAGTAGAGATTAATATTAGCTGATCCCATTTAATTCCACCACGGTTGTTTCTTTGTACTCGTTGCATGCACACATTCTCCAGTCGCTCGATCACGTGACCTTGACTCATAGACTTAATAAGTTATTTTCGAAATATAGTGCACACGTAGATACTATAAATACACATACGTAGCTTTACTCTTACGAGCATCTCTAAGAGACTGAACCGGCATATCTTTAAAATTGACGAAGTCACCATAGACGTCTTGCTATTGATGGGCACGTCACCTACCACTGAAAATAAACGCAAGCTACCACTCAAAGAATAGGACCGGTTACCGCTGAAAGATTAACGTCGTTTAGATCGTACAGTAAATCAAGAAAAATACGAACACTTGTACCGAGTCGATAACATGAATCAGGTGGGAAGGTTCAACCACAAGAAACTTTGCAAGCTTTTGCTTTTTCTTTTTTAGAAACCGCGTTGTATTTTAATTATGTGGATATATTACTTTACTCCCATTATTCTGGAGATAGGATGCCACATAAATATAAGCGATTGAATTTTAGGAGAAAATAAACTAAATAAAAGATAAAAAGGTCCGGCAATTCTAATTACCCTGCTGTATTTCTAGTATATTTTGACGATCGAGAGTCGAGACGGGTGGTGCTTGATTTTATTTTTTATTTTATATATGCGATCGGTTAGATTTGTCAAGAGTGACCCGAGCACGAACTGACCGGTCTTGACAATTTTGTACCAAAATTGGTTGTCATTTCCACCTAACTGAACTATTCAAATGATTTAAAGACCGAAACGATGTGACCGAACGCCAACCCCATGAGTCACGGTACCGCTGTGGTATGCAGCGGTGACCCTGCCTCGGAGAGTTGGTAAGCTTTTGCTTCTTTTTTTTGGGTTTTTGAGAAACCAGGTTGCATTATGTGGACCCTGTTACTTTACACCGATTTTCTAGGAAATAGGATGCCACATAAATATAAGCGATTGAATTTTAGGAGGAAATAAACAATAAATAAAAGATAAAAAAAAGTCTGGCAATCCTAATTACCCTGCTATATTTCTGGTATATTTTGACGACCGGTGCTTGATTCTTTTTATGATTTTATGATCAGTTAGTTTGGTCGAGACTGACCCGAGCACGAACTGAGTGTAAGTGAATTGTTCAGTCTTGACAATTTTGTACTAAATTTTTGTTGTCATTTCCACCTAACCGAACTCTTCAAATGATTTAAAGACCGAACTGATCTGACCGAACGCCAACCCTGACCCATGAGTCAAGGTCATCGTCTCTCGAGTTGCGCTCAGCACGAGCTACCACAAATGAATGGCCAGTGTGCGGATGCAATGCCCGTCCGCTCTTTAAACGATATCGTCCCATCTCAGCAGCAGAGCGCCTGACCAACCAGTTTACTGCAACCTGCAATACTGCATACACTACCTGGCATAAGCGGTAGATGGCTCCGATAAGTGCGGCAGGCAAAAGCCGAGAGTTCATGTAGATTGAAGGATGCTTTAATATTCAGTTTCGACCACATGGGCACTTGAAAAGGTAGAGGCAAACTCCAAATTTGAACCTTACTATCTATGCCCACACAAAATGAAGTATAAGGAGGATGCATGAAACACTGGTAGAATGTGAGCGAAAAGAAGAATGAAGCACTCGTTTGATTCTGTGTTCTGCGTAGACAATGATGTCTGACAAGTGGCAATATATACTCAATTGTCATGTACCGAGCAACATACAGCAAAAGTAATCAATGAGGTTGCTAGGGAACTTACAAAACCGTTGCTACTTGGTTTGGGTGTGGAAGGTGTGATTCATACTTTGCTCTCCAGAAAGTAGGTTGATGAAACAGCCAGACCAGCAGAGTCGTAAGTGCGCACAAGCCGCTGCCTCTTTCCTGGCGATTCCATCCAACAGAACTCCAGATGGAAAGAGTCTAACTGGGCGACACATTTGCTGATGTCTGATGGGTATCCCATATACATTCCACCAGGTAGCAGTGTCATTTCGTATCCTCCGTCAAACTGAAGCAAGTTATTGCTTGCTGATCCTGTCCAGTTGACCGTTGTTGTCGTGCTAGTTCCAGATTTTGTTGATATAGTGTCCTATGAACAGAAGTAGCTAAATATTCGCATTTAGTTGAACAAAATTTAGCAATAATGTAAGTGAAAATTTCTATTCTTTAAGAGCCTTTTCTGATGCTGAAAAAATACGGCACGCAGAATAAGCTGTGTCCGACTAAATGTTTGCATGCTTCTTGTAAACAAAGATTTGACTAAGTTAAAGGAAAGAGCATAAGCATGCTGATGCACAAAATGGTACAGGTCAATCCATTAGGTCCATTTCGCCAAAACATTAGGTTGGCCTTTGCCGTTTTACGATTCAAACAATGAGAGTATGTACAAAGTGCATAGGTATATATATATCAGACCAAAGCTATGAAGCGTACCTGAATCAGCTGGCCATTGCTGTCCATTTCAAGGACAACAACTGTATCTGCCTCAGCGAGGGTTGCTCCATACACCCCACTCCTCTTGGTCACAGAACGCCCCTCCCATCTTCCAAGTAGTGCATTTATCCTATCACTGCTGGCACTCTAGCGACACAGGAATAAAATGTTGGGTTCATTCAGCACAATCCTGTGTCCCATCATAAGATTGTTTTCACAAATGTTTCAGCAGTTGAACAAAAGGACTCACCTCAGGATCAATTGAAGAGTCAATAAGTGCCTGTGGCACTCCCTGCTTTTCATGGAAAACAAGAAGTGTGTCGAGCACTCCCTTCGGGTCCATTATGTGGAAAGCCCTCACTCGACCATTGCCTTCAAGGGAGTAAAGACAATTCTCACATACAATAGATGGCTTACGAGAAGGTATCTTCAAGTTTCTGATGAAGATAAAATAGATATGTTACTCATATAAGAGCTTCGCAACTCAGTAAACACCTAAGTTTGTGGCCAGTAATGTTTACTTGGGGGATTCTTCACCAGTATCATCTTCTCCAAGCACACCAACCCGAAGGACAGTCTCCAGCATTCCCGCAGTCTGGTATCTCAGAGCAAATGCCTTCTCTTCAGGAAAGAACCCAATCTGTACATTAAAAAAAATACCAATCATTATCTAAGCTCAGAGATGTACAGAACTTAAAAGATAAGAAAGGATGAGAAGCCTACAAATTTCAGTGCACCTGCTGATACTTGTCCACAGTGAACATATTCGTCTCTTTGATTTTGTACTCCACCCATTCTGATTCAGAATCATCCTCATCTACAACTGATATCTTAGAGGAAGCCTGCTTGATATACAGCCTGCAAATCACAAAATTCAAAATATATATCATTTTGGGCCTCAGAGCACATCAACTGAATAATTAATTATTGCTCATACAACCGACATAAACAAGGAACCTTATGCGCAATTAAGTTCAAAACCTCACTGTATCGTGACCGAATTGAATTACGGTAATAGAAATTCGGAACAAACGCGTCTTGACATGATTATGTAGTCATAAAATATCATTGGGAGGGAGCATTACGATTGCAGGAGACTGATGAGGTCGTCCTCCCCGTACGTGCTCACGGACAACCGGGTGCTGATGTCCTGCAGCACCCTCCCATGCGCGTCGAATTGCTAGGCCAAACAAAAGCGCACGCGCAAGCGACATTCAGCGCAAACACGAATCGGGAAACAGGAAGCCAGGCTTGAAGTTCAGAGGAGCGGAGGAGGAGAGGAGCGTACGTAGAAGGATCCGTTCCATCTCCCAATGTTGAGGTCGAAGAAGCGGTGCAGGTTGTCGATGCTCATCGCATCGTCGTCGTCCACCTCCGGCGGGCCCGCGACCGCGGCCCGGGCGCGCAGCCGGCCGCCCCAGAACGGGCTTTTGCGGAGCGCGGCGCGGAGAAGGCGGCGGTGGAGGGTTTGAGGCTGAGGGACGGCGGAGGCGACGATGCGGAGGCCCGCGAAGGTTTCGGCCATGGCGAGTGGGGTGGGAAGCGGGAGTGCTCTGTTGTTGTTTTCCGTTAAGCCTTATCGTCCACCAAGGGCCAAGGGACGATGAAGACGAAATCTTCTTTTAGTCTTGTTGTTATACGCCAGGCGTCACTTTACCTGGAACACGTATTTCGCGTCGTACAATTTCCTGGAAAACGTACTTCGTGGGCCTTGATTGAGATTTTGTACTTCCCATGGAAGTAAATTTGGATTTAAAAATGCATGGTGACAAAATCATCTAAGATTTGTAGAATAAAATATTGAATGCAAATCTATGTCATATTACCCTAAACCCTGATATATCACCTGTTGTTGACGTGAATAACCTTAGAGCAGTCTCAACCAAAAAACTATGTAGTAGTGTCAATGACATGCCATGTTACATAGACATCATCCAAAAAACTATAGTTCCCATGCATAATTTGTAATTGTGGCTACAAAATAAATTTCTCCAATAACATTTCTCCTCTCTATACCAATCATTTTCCTCCCCACTTTTTAATTCTATCTTGATATTTGTGATATCCATCTCAATGATTTCATTTAGTTTCTTAAACTTCAGGTTTTGTGTAAGAAACTAGTTTCTTTTCTTTGCCTTTTCATCTCTCTTCTCTGCCAAATCAGCAAAATATCCTACATGACAGTCTATTAAATGTTATGAAAATTATTCTATATTGACTAGTACTGGGACTGCCCGTGTAGCTATCGTACTAACTTTAATATTGGATTGAAGGTGCATTGAATGCATTACAAAATTCCCTGCTCCTCATGCGTCGTTATCCTAAATCCACAACATTGGTCTTGCGCGCAAACGGTTTAGTGCATAGAAGACGGCCAAGGTTGCAAGCCAAATGCCCCTGAGTTCTTGAGTACTTGCCACTAATGCTTAACCATGCGCCGACGTTGAGTTATGAAGATTGAGTGGTTTAGTGCAGAGAAAAGCACCATTGATACACTTGAAAGTTGAAGCTGAGGTTTTCAATAAGCGTTGCCTTCTACAAATTCTAGAGAATGGCAAAAACTCAGATGTCGAGAAAATGGATGATAACCACAGATTCTTCAACTAGCATACAACAACCAAGCTGTTTCGGTGGTGTGAGTACCCGGTGTGTCATTTACATGATGCAACAAGCTGCTTTTCATCCATAGGGCCAGGATATAGTGGTACAATCTTACAAATGCTGATTCCAGAAGAAGCCCAATAGCTACAGGTTAGACGAAAGCATTTTGGCACAGCATGAGTGCCTGAGATACACATACATTGAACTGGCGAATAGACTGCCTTCCATAAACTAGTCATAACCCGTAATGATGTGGATGTTGACTTCCGTTAGTTCCAGGAGTCGACAGGCGATGCAATTTCTGTATGAGCGTCAACTGAACGACGCAACTCTTCAAGGAAGTTCATCTATGATCTCAACAATCCCCAGCAAGCAATTAGGATATAGCAAAATGAAATGTAGGAGGAAATCACAGCAAGGATTTTACTCCAATTCATACCTGATGAGGAAGCTTCAGGTGACCCCATGATGAACCAGTAGATCCAGAATACATTACTGGTTTCTCTGGACAAACGTCAAGATAGCGAAGTTAACAGCATTGACAGGTGCACCTTTTGTTTTATTGTTTCATATTGGCACCACTGACATGGATATCTAATTGAGGTGTCAAGTTGATACCCTGAGTTCATTAGAATATAGTATTTATAATTAGCCTAAAATGCTATTAAAATCTCCAGTTCATCATGAGGCACCTTTCCAGGTAGCAAGTAGCATGCCCTAAAAGAACTGTATTCCCAACTTTGCTTGACTACTGTTGTTTAATTTTGCAGAGCATGGTATTATATATAACACCATAGCATCTCTATTCTCTAGTTATTTACCAAATATGTAAATTCTAAGAGTTGCCACAAAGTATATGCACATACACTTCTACACAATATGAATTTCTCAATTCTTAAGGGCCACTGCAATAGGTTGAGGCAAGATACAAGAACATAAATATTATTGATGCATGGAGCTATGATACCAACATATCGCAACATAAAAATAATGTCTACTTTCAAGTTGTTATGCGTCACTAGTAAAGTCCTAATTTTCTCACTGCCACAGTGGTTCTTCAACACTAAAGACTCAAGTATTTGCATCACCAGCTACCATCAAGAAATGTAAAGTTCATAGCAACATAAGGACTCACCAGAGGAGTCAATTGTTTGATCATTGTACAAGTTCATTGCAGCAGTCCAACCTACAGAATCAGAATGAAAGTTTAGGCACCCTCCTAGATTCAACACAGAAGCAAAGGGAAACAATATACCACTCAAACTTTCTTAGTATCCACCCCTAAATACATGTATTACACAGTAGCATGCAGCAACTATGAGCAGCCAAAAAGTAAGAACTCGTACCACAGAAGTTTTCTACTAAAAATGTGAAGTTTTGCAGAGAAACATACGGTCATTGAGAAGCTGTGATGCCTCACTGGCTGAACATCCCTCCAAAGGCACTAATCTTGTTTGATTGTAGTCATTCTGAACATTGCTGAAGAATGTTTCGTGGGGAACAATTGGAGGAAGGTTCTTTAATGAAGGAACATGGCTCTTCTCTCCATCAGTGTTGTAGGAGTAATTAGCCTTATCGGCCCTATCTGTTTGGTGGAATAACAATTAGTATCATAATAAGTAACCTGAACAGAACTGCCTAACAACTTAACATTGAGCAGTAGCATATTAAGAGACATGATAACTAATACAAAAATTACAGGAAACAGAAAAGTCTAAAATGCAAACTTACGGTTTCTGAAAAGCTACCAGTGATGACCATTCAGTACAACAGAAGTAACAACTTTTACTCTTAAAATGTTAACAATAGATACTACTGTTGCAGGTGACTTTTCAGTTTACATTTTTTTTCTGTTGTAAAGAAATGTATTGGCTACTTTGTTGGTGTGTGCGGGTTCACACAAGACAAAAATAACAACTTTATTCTTAAAATGGTAACTATAGACACTATTGGTGCGGGTGACTTCAACTTACTTTTTTTTACTGTTGACTGTTGTAAAGTTCACAGAAGAATGTGTAAGGTTCACACAATGCATTGGCTAATTTGTTGGTGTGTAAGGTTCACAGAAGAATGTTAGTTTGTTGAAGGATCCTTCTGTTATTATGAATTATGAAGCTGAAACTATGGTAATGGGCTGTCCATTTGCAGCAGAGCGAACACAGATGTTGGACTATGTGGAGATTTATAAACATATTCCTGGACTAACTTAGAAGTACAGTAATTGTATCACCCAGCTATTGGATCAGATCATATTGACTAAATTGGTCAACAGTGGAACCTTATGCATCAAACCAACAGACCACAAAGCAAAATTGCATGTGCCTAAAATCATCTGCAAATCCAACTGGTTGCATTTAAAGAAATGCACCATAAAACCCAGTAAATGAATCAGATCATATCAACTAAATTAGTCGAAAATTATTCAGAACAAGTGCCTGAAAAGCATAACGAAACTTAACTAACTGCATTGGAAGAAATGTACCTCCAGACTTCCGCCGATTGTTTGCACGATTCCTGAACAATAATGAGAATAAAGACAGCCATAAGCTTTGATCATAAGAAGAGACATCTACCAAGATATAAAGCTAACGAAATGTTGATCTATACAACAAAATAAGGTTCCAAGTATTGATTTGATGGTATACATTCAAACAACATACAGATAATGAGAAGCAATGCAGATATCGCATTATTAGATCAGAAATCCTAACTCCTACGAAATGAACTAAGAGGCTATATCAACTGACAACTGAGTGATCAGCGAATGCACAAAATTTCTACAAAAAAACGACTTGCTCTTCACACTTAACTCCACTTCTAACTCTGGCTATGCAAGATCACTAATGCATGGACGATGACAACATGTAGCAGTTTACGTTGACAAGAAAATATAAGATGGTGCCTTTGAAGCCAGAAATCAGATCTAGTAACAGATGCATGAACTGCAAACTGAACGGATTGAGCAAAGCTGAAAAAAGTTGCCTGTGGGGATGAAAGTCACCCTTGCTCCTTTATTCACACTCTCAATAGCTAGGCTAGATCAGCATGCCAAAGGATAACCAGAAAACTGAAAACGGTAGCTTGCTAGTGACAAAGATTGCACGTTTGCAAAAGCCCCTTTCGTACTACATCCTCCCCGAGCTAACAGAAAGACGGGGGGAAGGTACTAACAATAAAAAAGGCAAAAAAGAAAAAAGAAAAAAGAGAGGATTTTGATCTATGGAGTCTAAGTGACAGCAATTATTCACAACGCACACTTTCTCAGGTGCTATCTCAGATCAAGGCCATCAAAGCTGCTCAACATAGCCAGAGCCCAGAAGACCGCCGACCGCTCAAATCTATGCATAACGGCCCAAGAAATGCCAAGAACTGGTCGAATCCAACGGAAGCCTACCCTCTCCGCAGCCATGCCAAGCTACCAAGAAATGCCCCCGCAAATCAGCTCAGCTTGCATCTTGCGGAAAACCCAGCCAGCCCATGGTGACGCGACGCGAGCTCACCTGTGCACGGGCGGGGTGTATCTCTTGATGGCGTCCGGGTTGGCGTCCGCCATCCCAGCGAGGGCGCCGAGGTAGCAGGGGGCAGGCGAAGGAGAAGAGAGGAAGGACCCGTCGGTGGTGGGTGCGGCGCCTTCCTCCTTGCCCTGCGCCCCTGCCGCCTCTCCTGTTGCCCCCGATGAGTCGCAAGAGGGAGGAAAGTGGAGGAGTTCAGGTGGATGACCAAGGGCTGAGATGGGGCGCTGATGCGTGGGCCCGGAGTGTTGGGTGTGGTACGGGAAGTGCTCTGCTCGCCGATGTCACTGTCGAGGGAACTGCAATGACCGACGAATGGGCCCAAAGGGTTGCATTGCCGTGGAGTCTACCGGTTTTTAACGGTGGTCTGAGAAAAAAATAGTCAAATATATACTTCGCGCTGCAAAGTTTTGCAATCAAATTTTGTGAACGTTACGCAACAGTAGCATCGTGCCATTGTGTACATCCATCTTCTATTCCACATATACGGAGGACGTATAATGTTTGAAGTTAGCAAAGATGCAGTGCAATAAGCATCTATTGGTGTTGGTACCTTTATAGTCCGTAAGCTAAGATTTTTAAAAAATATTATTTCAACGAAAGAATTTTTTTGAAAAATACTTGTCTCTCGCCATATGCTCTGGCTCGGATGTAACATAGACTGTGCTCCCCATCTTCCATGAAACCTTGAATATTTATTCTCGAGAAATAATTGGACAAGGTCTAGTAAAAAGATAATTGGATAAATAAGACTTTTATGTTATCATAACACCGGCTTAGCCATAGGGTGGGGACAATTGTGAGTAGAACGAGTTAAAAGGTACAAGAGATGATCAATGCCTATAGTTGTCTAACACTGGCCACAAAAAGTAATACGACCGCCGGCAATTAGATGAGGGGAGTGGAATCATGCCCTTGTTAGAGTGTTAGGGTCTGCTTGGTAGCTGCCCACCAATTAACACCAGCGCATCTGTGGTGGTGTGGTGTCATAGTTCGTGGCACCAGAAATCTGCTTCAGCGGTGTGTCAAAGCTGTCTTACCAACTAAGTGGTGGACTGCAGATTTATGGCGCTGCCATAGTTGTGGTGTGGCTAAGGTGAACCAAGCACGCTTTAGTCTACAATGAAGAGGGAGGAAGGGTGTCACATATGTGTAATTAGTGTAAAAGTACAATCTCTCATGCCTCGCCCTTTGAATGACTCATTTATCTTTACCTGCAAT
This sequence comes from Panicum miliaceum, assembly GCA_032594955.1. Taxonomy (NCBI): domain Eukaryota; kingdom Viridiplantae; phylum Streptophyta; class Magnoliopsida; order Poales; family Poaceae; genus Panicum; species Panicum miliaceum. The sequence continues at coordinate 32,163,169 of CM064067.1, read as the reverse complement.
CACATATCTGAGTGGTATCTAACATTTTTATCAAAGTAGATATTCAACTTAAGGAATGGTGACCAACTCAACAATAACAAAAGGTAATCCAGTTGACTTCCACCAACAGATCTAGAAAATCTATGGAATGGTCCTATTGCGTGCAAAGTATTTCAGATCCGAGCCACTGCTTCCGTCTTCCGATGTTCGGATCTCTTGTTCTCAGATAGCACCAATTAACAAAACCAAGTTGAGGCTTGCAGAGACTTTGTGAGCGACTAAAACACTCATCAGGTGGTGCTTCAAAAATTCTGAGTTTAGCATTCTGTCATGTTCGTAGCCGAAGAACAATGCATACACACAGATGATTCTCAGAACAGAATGCAAGATTCAGTAACGCGTGCATGTCTAGTGCTTCGATCGACAAATCCTTGCTAAAACATAAAGCTACTACAACATGTCAGCACTACACGGCATCGTCATAACACAACAAGAGATCGACGGTGCACGTTTGCTTGTCGATTTGTTTGGAACCGGAAAACGAGACGCAGATCGGTGCAGCAGGCAGCGCCCTGTCATCATCGATCGATCTTAGTTGTAACGCCTTCATCACGGCTCGGAGGACGACTTGCCGACGAAGTTCTGGCGGCTGATGGGGTTCATGGCGACCGGCGGGCCGGCGGTGCGCGGCCACGCCTGGAACTTCCTGTCCGTCTCCTGCCACCACTCGCTCGTCGCCACGGTGCGAGGCGTCGTGCCTGCAGGTTTAATTGCCAAGAAGCAAAGCAGCAGCGAGAGGTCAGCCAGATACTGCCCTGTTCCGCTTCATTCCACTGGCGAATTGAAGGAGAGGCGCCGCCACAGACACAGTGGTGCGTGGCATCTCACCTCCGAGGACCTTCCTGTCGGCGACGTAGACGCCGCAGGCGTAGGCGTAGGCGAAGGCGAAGGAGGCCGCCACCGATCCGACGATGTACTTGGTGGCCATGTAGATGAGCCTTGCTTCTGAGTTCTGACCTGTGACGCGCTGGTAATAAGCCCACGGGCAGGCATCTTTGTACTAGTAACAGCTAGCAGGACAAGCTGCCGTTATCATATTTGGTTTTGGAAGCGACTTACTGGGTCATCGTTAGTATACTGGAACGGTACCTGATGCTGATGTTGTATGGATACAGTTGACACCCTGTTGCTGATGATGCCGCTTTTGAACCGTCTCAGGAACGAAACCGGGGGGCGCCCGCTGTATCGCGGATAAACAAAGTGTCTACCACGAGTCCACACACATCGATCGATCGCTAACAAACTTCTTACGGGCTGATTGGTTGGGTGTACCAGGGCTCAGCCAGCTCTCCCGACGCAGCCTGCAGTTGTTTGGTTGCTCGAAGATCGAGCTGAGCCTGGCTCTGCACATGCAAAATAATAATACAAAATAAACATTACAATGATACTTGTTTATAATATTTTTTTCCTCATACGACATGTCTCGTGCGGGCAACCAAACAATATCTATTCACGGCTTGGCTAGATGAATACAGGCAAGCAAACAAGCTGTTATTGTACCTGCATAGCTTGGCCAACGGGAGTCTGGCTAGGCTGAGCAGGAAACCAATCACCCCTAGTTGTTGTCAATTGCCATCGTCCTCGACCACTCTGTCGTTGCTCGTACGTTACGTGCCAGAGCAGTATCCTCACCGTTCGTTCCTGCTCGGCCACGATCCACCCTGCTTTGACTCCGTCCGCAGTGGCACGAGGAGTGCCTCGATGGAGTGCGACGCTGACTGCGAGCGCTGGCGAACTCCGAAGCAGCGAAGGAACAGGGATGCCGCGGCCGGATGCACGCTCGGTCTCAATTCCACCCGCACGCAGCGTACGGCGCGGTCGGTCGCCGTCGTCGGGCGGGTCCGGCCGCCGAACCTTACGGCTTGCGAAGTAGCGATTTCTGACGAGTGCTGCCCGCTCGCAGTGGGTGGCTCGGGAGCGCGGCGCCACCGCCGTCTTCCGTCCGGCGGCCTGCACGCGCCGCCCCCACAATCAAAGCCAGTCTCGTGCACCAGCAGCAGCGGCACCGCACCCAGCTATCCGCCCGGCTAAATAAAATCTCCGACACGGTCAACAGCTACTGCTAGTACTCGCTTCGAATTTCCTTTTTTCCTATTTAATTTAATTTTTTCAAATGACTCCATCTGATGCTGCTTGCTGAGCAGAGTTGAAGAAGCAAGCTCCTGCCCGTCAGCTCGGCGACCCCCCCTCTATCATTGTTGGAGGGTTTATTCCCCGGGAATATGCCCCCACTCCGCTGGCACCATCCGCAGACCGCAGCATATATCCCCGCGGTCTCGCTCACCTTCGTCTTCCACCTCGGTTCGGATAGGCGCCGACCGCGATGCTTTCTTTCTCCATCCCTCCAACTCCAAGCAGCAGCCAGCCTTTTCTTCATAGCTACCCGCCATTCCTGCTTTCTCGCTCCTTGGCGAGGCTTCCTAGCTAGCGAATGCAGCTCCGAACTTGTTTTGTTGGTTGTCATCTAACCATGCTCTTAATTCGATCAGTGCATGGATCATGGATGGGGATTGGGATGGACATGGCACTGTCACGGGCGCTGTGAACACAGCATGGTTAGATGACCATCAGCAAACATGTTCATGAGTCATGCAGAAGCAAACGGCTTGTTTCGTGGAGATCCGAGTGCGATTGTTCTGACGCTTGCACGCTCTTCACTCCGTGGAAAATTGTTCATCGCTTCATCATTTGAGAGACAGCTTCTGTTCCCCTAATTGCTCCCAGAGCTATTTGATCCCCCTACAGGATTTGGTGACGAACTGATCATGAGCATACGCCACATCCCTATGTCAGAGGTTCCACGCTCTGTATTGCTGTGCTCAAGCTGCGATGCGGATGCAGTTCTCATGCTACAGTCATATGCAGTCAGCTCGCAGTAATACATAAGAAGTGCTTTAGAAGAGTTTGAACCTGAGTGCAATTTTTTCCCTATAATAATCTCTCTCTCAGTTACTGCCTCATCCGCCTCTTACTAGGAAAGGAGGGCATCAATGCATCATAAATGCATCGAATTTGTTATTTTTGCGTTAGTGTAAGCCAATTTTTGATGTGTGTTGATAATGCCAATTCCGCTGAGATAATGAAATTTTATCTAAACCGAAGAACAATAAGTCATCCTAAAAATAGACATCACCACAGTGCAACAGTAATGCTTTGTTGTCAGAAATACTTTCCCAACAGTTTTAATTTCTCAACGCTTAACTTTTCTGACCCTTTTCTTTTGTAACTGAGCTGTATTGTCCCAAAAATATGCAATAGCGACAAGGTCACATGAAATGGCCCTCCAAGAATCGTTGATGCATCGAACTGACCATACGTAAGTTGATGTCCTCCTGAATCAAAGACAACACCTGGTTTGGTCGCAAGGTCTTCCCTTCAGAAACTCGTCAGTTGCACTCCTTCCAAATGTTCCAAGCTGTGTACATCGAAATTGACGCCGTCGATCTTCTCTGCTTCTTTGGAAGAGGGTTTAAACCGCTAGACCACCACACCTCAACTTCTAGCTCGTCTGCATCTGGCACTTTCACCACGCCTCCTACCCAGGTACTGACTAAAAACCAAACTTCCTTTGCGTCAAGTGGCCAGCGGTTTCAGTATGCTGAATTGCTGATCACAGAGACTATATTGAAGATTGCAGTTCCAATTCCTGGCAGCCAATTTATCAGCTGTCAACAGCTTGGATCGAACCAACAGCCAGCCAATTTTTCTGTGGTACAAGGTCAGTACCGTTCAACCTTTTGTGCTCGTGCAAATCTGTGGTACCAGACTACCAATTCACGTTTTATCGTGTTTGAAAAAGGCCATGTACTTTGCGTTTTTTTCAAAAAAAGGCCATGTACTTTGCTTTTTTTTTTAAAAAAAGCCCATGTACAACGAGTCACGCAAGCGCAGTGAGCAAATGTCAGGAGTACGGAGTACCTGTCAGGCTGCCAGCAAGCAGTGCCTTATCATTTCAAAAAGGAAGTACTCCAGAATAACCCAACAGTCTAGGGTCCTAAATCAAAAACCTCTGACCCAGGACGCCAGGATTCCTAGGCCTCCTGAACGCCACCCCCGAAATTTTTTCCACTTCCCTCGTCCTCCATTAGATTCTTCCGAGTCCGCCGCTTCTCCTCGCTTCCTCCGCCGCCTTCCATGGCGACCGCCGCCACCACTTCCTCATCCGCCTCCACCACCACCTCCTCCCAGAACCCCAACCCCCTCAACCTCAACATCAACCTGCCCCCATGGCTGCGCGGGCTGCGCTGCCCCTTCACCTTCCCCTGCCCGCCCCCGCCTCCTCCTCCGCCCCCGCCGCCTCCTCCTCCGCCGCCGGAGCCTGTGGTTGCGCGGTCCCGGAGGCTGCCGAGCCTGCGGGTGACCACGGAGTACGACAGCGAGGAGGGCGTGTTCGCGAACAAGGTGTCGTGCAAGCTCGCGGGGGGCCTCGCCAAGCTGCGGCTCTCCTTCCAGAGCGACCCGCAGGGGCAGTGGCAGGGGGGCGGGGAGGAAGGGGACCCGCTGCAGCAGCTCTTCGCCAGGCCGCTGGTGGCGTTCATCACCAAGCACTTCTCCGTACTCTACGACGTCGAGGAACGCAACGCGCTGCTCAGCGGCGACGCCTCGCTCCCCGGCGGCGCAGTCCGGCTCCGTGCCTCGCACGATGTCAAGGTATTGCACCCCTATTTTGAATCAAAATGTCTTTTAGAAAGTGGTCGGGCAATCATATATGCACTTGTTTTGTGTAGTCATATATATGCATTTTTATTTGGCATATTACCTGCATATAAAATTCATATTTTGCTTAATATCTTTCATCAGGTAGGTCATGCTTACACTCTGTTCAATTGAGTTGCCCATATCTTCGTTTCATCTGTTCGAATCTCCATTTCCTTGATTTCTCAGCTGCAACAAGGGGAAATTTCGGTGGTCACTAGGTTGGGTGACCCATTGTATAAACTCGAGCTATCATCTTTGGTGCCTTACGGTGGTCTGGTGAGTATTTACGTTCCTGCACAGGTGACACCTTTTTTATTTTCATTTATCAAATAGACTAAGAAATTCCAACGAGATTCAGATATATCGTATTAGTTTGCTGCCATTGTTATACATTCAGACCAAAATCTTTGATCTTCTGTAGTTATGGAATAAAATTGGTAAGTTCATATGAGCTCCGGTGCCACTTCTATCCTTGAGAACTACTATAAATGCTACTATTAGCAATTGCAATTAGGAGATATTTATGCTTTAGGAGCAAGGATTCATCCATTTCTCTCATGACTAATATATCCCTATTAGATGTAAAAGATTTATCGTTTTTATATGGCAGCCGAGGGCAACATTCCATTTTCCTATTGGTCAAGTTTCAGTGGAAGAGAGTAGAAATGAAGAGGAGGAGAAACTGTTGTCTGTAAATGGGATTGCGAAATCTGATTTCTTGGACGGTGTTCTTACTGCTCAGTACGATAAAAATAATCTTAATCTAAGATATTGTTATAAGGTGATCTATCTCATCCTTTCCTTTGTTCTATTTTTCAAGCTTTCTGCTTTATTTGATTTTGTTCATACCTTTTCTGTGGCAGGACAATGAATTGACTTTGGTTCCAAGTGTCTCGTTGCCTTCCAATGCAGTATCCATAGACTTCAAAAGGCGTTTTGGTCCTTCTGATAAGTTGAGGTGATGCTACAATCATTTTTCTCATGCCCATTAATAAATGCGTCAGCTAAACATTCTGCACTGTTAATGCTCTAGGTCTTTAATTTCTCTAGTTGCTTCCAGTACATATTAAATATTATGTAAATTGTATTTGTGTTCTTTCCGTTTCACCGCAAATTTAACAAAGCTTTCTTGATGATATGTTCATTGAATATTTCAGCAAAGAAAGGAAAATTGAATTACTTTATCTGCACGGAAAAATTACTTCACTAAACCTGAAGGATTTGAACAATTGACAAAAAGCACGCTTGCATTTTGCAACTTCTGCATAAGCATCATCTTCTGAGTAGATTTATTTTATTGAAGATCATATTTACTTGTGTTCAACACGTTTTAAGCTTCTATTCAAATTCTTGGATGTCTGTCAGCAACATTCGTCTGCTTGTATGTTAGTGGTGTTCATGGATCATAAGTCTGCAGTGTTCTGTTTGCCAACTATCTTGTTATGAACTTGCAAAGCATAATTAAGCAAGTGCAAGCATAACTGGCTTCTCGACCATCATTTTCCCCTTTTGTTGATCATTTGCTTACTATTTTTTTTCGTTTTGTTGATCATTTGCTTACTATGTTTTGAGTTAACATTACAATGTAAACAGTTGCTAGCACTTAGGGACATCCGTATTGGCAATGCTAAATTTGAAAATATTGTTAGGGTTTGATGGATTACTGCATAGTGCTTGCATTATCTTATGATTGTTTCAACAATTGGCTTGTTTTCCACTGGATCTTTAAAAAGTTGATTCTCCCTCTTTTCAGCTATCATTACAACTTCGACTCTGATGCCTGGAATGCTGTCTATAAGCATACAGTGGGTAAAAATTTCAAAGTGAAAGCTGGTTATGATTCTGAGGTGCAAGTTGGATGGGCTTCCCTTTGGGTACGTACATTACAGTTATTGTGTTTTTATGCTTCAGCAGCATATCTTGCTTTAGTTATAAGTTATGGAGCCATCGAGCGGATGGATGAATTTGGAAATATCTCTACTGGAGCAGAGAATTTGAAAATTAGAAGCATTTCACCCTTTATTCCTTATTAGTGGTTGCACCCTTTGTTACAACGTGTTCAAGGTGATAATAAATCAAACGTGGCATCCTTATGGAAATCTGCTAAATGGAGTGTATTTTGCTATATAAAAGACTTTGTCATCTATGCTTGTCCTAGGCTGTATACTTGCTAAGGTGGTAGATTTCCTTCAGTAGTCCAAAGCCCTACGATATTGCTGTTTCTCAATTTGTCTGGTGACCAACTTTTGTCACTTAAAGCCATCTTTTGCACTTTGCAATGTATGTTTTTTTTTGGTAATACGCAAATACAGTATACAGGTACAGAAAATATCAGCTTGTTTTGCACACATTTAAAGCTTTGGAAATATGATTGATCTCTTCTTGTTGAGGCCTTTGCTGAAATGGCTATTTGAGAATATCGTCAATCGTTTCGAACTTTTATAGCTGATGCTTGCAAACCCAGACATCACATCTATGACTGTGATATCTACACTGAACTTATCATTGCCTTCTGACAGCTTGAATTGCATATGACCTGCCTGAGGAATACATGAATCTATTCTCATGGCATGCCTTTGATGTTAGGTTGGAGAAGAAGAGGGCAAAGCGAAGACTGCGCCAATGAAAACAAAACTTCAGCTTATGCTTCAAGTACCTCAGGATAATTTCCGAAATCCTGCTTTCCTCTTTAATGTGAAGAAACGATGGGATCTATAACCTGGTAAAGCTACCAATTTATATGGGGATTCAGAAGGCTTCGGCCAACCTTTTGTTGTAGTAGGTCAACAATGGCACAATGTCAAACATTCCAAGAGCTCTTTCTATTTACTGCTTTCAACTATTGTACATAGTATTCAGGGCCAGAAGCAATCCAAATTTAAGTAAGTGTACTGAAAATTAAGGTTAACCGAAGTTTGTAGTGAGCATTACCTCTTCATTTAATGGGATCACAGTCTTGACCACAAGGAGATTGTACTTCATTCTTTGATGGCTTAATTTGTAGAGCTCAGAAGCTGCAGCAGTGGGGCTCTGTTTAGATTCAGAATTTGGGAATTTATGTAAGAGTTGTGTTGATGATTGTTTCATACACAACAAATGTCACATGGTTCTTACATTACTCGTAATGCTATGTTAAATTTTCAAGAGCCTGTTTGCAATGCAGGAATTTCAACTGAAGTAAATTCATTCCTGAAGAAATTAGGGGAAAATATGGAGCATGTTCCCTTGTTCATTGTCGGTCTATTTTTATTTTTCACGTCGCCCAGAAATGAGCGACGCCCATCAAGAAAATTATACAGCATTTTCCATCACTCGTCCTAAAAGAATTATCTAATATCCAAGTTACTCGCAGGATTAACCAACTGGATTTGTTCTATGTTCATGTTTAGAAATTAGTTCACATGTAGACATCTTTTTCCTACCTAGCAGGCTCAAATATTGGTTCATCAAAACATGCCCTTGAACAGAAATCAAAATATGGTGAAAATTAACCAGCTCGCAATGAGAAACACACCAACAGACTCAAAACAAACATCGATCTGCACCAAAGGTCCTAGCACCTTTTATGAATGTGATAAGTTAGCATGAGAAGAAAACATTTCCAAAATAAAAACCATCTCATTTAGTGTAACATTCCCCAATTAGTATGTGCTAAATCTAAGTCTTTTGAAAGTTATATGAATGTTCTGGCGCCTATAACATGGAACCGAGCAACAGGAGGAACATCAAGCTTCCAGGGTAACAGCAGTGACCATGACATATTACCATTCTCTTATCTAAGGTACCAACAGTTTGGAGATACGCTGATAGTATGACAACACAATGTACTTGTAGGAAAACACATGCTTATCAAGGCTCTCGTCTGAAACAAGAGGAAATGCACACACTATGGAGAAGAATTGACGTTGAGGCCCAAGCATGGAGAGGATTGAAGATCCTCAAACCAGCCAAAGCAGAATATATGCTTCTGCATCACCGCCAGCAATGGTTATTGTGTGTTTGATGTGCTTGGAGGTTTCTCCTTGGGATGTTTAGATCCATAGTGATCAGTCAGCTGTTTCTCATTTGCCAATTGTACCTACACAAATAGCAACACTGCATAAGTGGGCACGTTCCTCAAGTGCAAGAACTACCCATGTAAAAAGCATGGCAACCAGCCAACCACATAATGAACCAACAATATTACTTATGAGTTCAATGGAATTCAGATAATATGTATGATGAGAGCCAATATGCAATAATAACCCGTGTGTTATGATATGAAGAAATTACTCGATGATGAAAGAGTACATCTGAAACAAGTATAGACAAACCCACAAAACGTTCAGCAACAGGACGTATTTCAGCTCCACTTTTTGGAAAAGAGGTGATAAAAAGTCTTCGTCATGGGATCAATTCATGCCGTGCTGCAGCCTGCAGGAGAAGCTCATGTAGCACCTTCGCTACTAACTAGCAGCTAGCAACTGCTGTAGCAAGAGTCAGACACTTCTGAGTACGCATCGTCCTAGTTACTGTGTCTTAGTATCAGAAGAATACATGTCGATGATTGGCCTACGAACTGGCTGGTTACCATCCAAACCCGGCATGGGGCAATAACGATAGTAAACAGCGGGTAACATTTCAACTTCGTAGTGCTGATTTTACTGATACAGGGCGGCTACTTTGGTCTTCCCTGGCGGTGCGGTAGATTCTGTTCTATCTCCTGAATTGGGTAAAAACACGAAAACGGGGGAATCGGACGGATGGCCTGGATCTACCATCCAGGCGACCCGGAAGGTCCAGTCGGCGAAACGCGACGATGGCTAGGCTGATCGGAGGGGCTTTACCTTGCAGATGGCGCAGACGACCTTGAGGCCGACGGCGCGGGCCTCGAGCTGGGACCCCTTGGCTTTCTGGTTCCGCTCGGCGTTACGCCTCTGCGCGTCGATCTTCTGCTTCCCGCGGGTCATCCCTCCGCCGCCGCTACCCTCTCAGTCGCCGGTGGTCTCCTCCTCACTCTCCGGCGATCGGATTCCGATCGGCGCCCGCCCTGGCCCGTCAAGGAAGAGTCTGGATTCTTCCTCGCTTTACCTTCCCGAACCTCCTCCTGCCCGAATGCCCGGTGGGCGGACCGCGGGGATGCCACGCCGTCTCCGCGCTGTGGTGGGCTACTGGGCTCCTTTCCCTTTGCAGGCCACGCATCCGGGCCGATCGGCCCAAGATGGCGTGCGATTCCTTGGCCCGCGCTCATTCGTTTCGGTTCCCGCGCCGACGAGAGCGACTACAAATGCGCAAGCCACGGTACAGACTACAGACAACAGAGAGCGATCAAAGACAACAGAGAGCGATCAAAGACGTACCGGCTGCAGCCCGACGGATCCGCCTCCACTTGCCAACAGCTCTGTCTGCTCCAGTGCAGCAGTGGTCCACGCTGTTGGCCAGAGGCAGAGCAGCCACCATCCTTTTTTTATTTTTCTTTTTTTCATGGAACAGACACCCTCCTTTTCTCCTTCAGATGTACAATTTCTCCTGGCCAAATCACCGCGGACGGAAGGAATAATAGGAAAATGCTGCCAGTTAACTTTGGACGCTGGCTACATCTCCCCCAAGTCCCCACTGATTGACTGAACTAAGAGGATGCACATGCATCTTATTATGACTGTCAACGGGATACATATGCAACCTCAGCTTGCATCCACCAAGGAGCATATTATTAAGCAAGCAAGTCAAGGAGTCCACGAGATGGAGGAAACGAGTCTTGAAGATACACACAACCTAACAAGGGAGCCCTACACATTCTGCTCTAGCAACCAGGCATGCGCTTTTTCCTGGGCCATCATCACAAACGCCACAGGCTACAACGGAAGAGAGTAGCCCCGGAGGTACTTGGAGTCCACTCCGGATTCGCGGATCAGTGCCACACGGCCTGTTCTGGCGACCTGTCATGTGTGCAACACAAAGGTGAGGACCGAGGAGGCGAGGAGAAAACATATATTAAGATTTTTGGTGTAAATCGATGAGAGAGCATAGAGCAATTGGTTCGTGGAGAAAAGGAAAGGTAAAGTATCAATCTAACATGATAAACAAGGTGTGCAGCTGATTGGGAATGATTTAGTAGCAGCTACGGAGATTTTCCCTTTTCTCTAACTGCAGATGAATCAGTCAGATTATATAAGTAGTCCAAAGAAAACCTAGAAATGATCCCGTTTGGATGCAGATGAATCAATTGGCTGCTAAAAAATGTCTCTGAGTATTTGGAACATTGTTATTAAACACGTGCAATGTTGTGCACAATGCTTTGATTGACATTATTAGAGTAGTTGGATTCTGTTTCAGAACTAATCTTTGAAAGGAATGTCTGTTCAAAACTACATAATAAAGTAACAAACGTGGCCAAATAAAAAGCACACATACCTCACAGATGCCATAAGGCTCCAATAACCTTTGCAATGCAACCATCTTGTCAAGATCCCCAGTGAGCTGAAAATTATCAATAAGAACTTCTTTATATAAGAGTTTTGCAATACGTAAATAAATTGGAAGCAGTGAGATAAAGCACAGTGAAGAATAGTAGTGGCATCACATTCACCGTTCCTATATGGTAATGTTACTGCTACTACAAGAGTGCTATGCCAAAGAATATAGTAAAAGCACACCATGATTAATTTGTTGATTGCGTGCAAAGCTTGTTCTAACACTGACTCTACTATGATCATGTTGGTAAAGCCAGTGAAGTAAATCTGGGAGAAATACAAAAAAATGTTAGGAAGCTAACCTGCAGTGTAACTGTGTGGTCAGAAACATCGACAGGTTTTGCTCGGAAAATTTCAGCAATATCTAGGATCTCCCTCCGAGCAGCAGTGTTTACAGAAACCTTAATAAGCATCAGCTCCCTTTCAGAAAAAGGTAAGTGAGTAATGTCATGAACCTGCAGGGGGTTATGTGTTTATGTTAACATAATAAAATTGCAATGCAGATGATTTCGGCAAAAGTTACATGCAGCTTACCTCATGCACATCAATAAGCTTGTAAAGCTGATGAACTAACTTCTCAATGGATTCATCAGTACCAGGGACAACTGTTGTAATACGTGAAATGCCTTCCTTCTCAGCTGGGCCAACAGCAAGGCTCTGACAAGAAGTATGCTCTCATTAATAACTAGCCTGGCACTATAACAAGAAGAAAGATAACTTATCAATAAGGAAAACCTGTATATTGTAGCCCCTGCGAGCAAATACCCCTGTTACTATGTTGAGGACACCAGGACAATCATTCACAAGGATGGAGAGGGTATGTGAGCGAAGTCCAGTTAACTGTACCAAACAAAATCAGCACTAGTTTAGCGGCTGCACCATAACTACAGTATATATAAACATGCAGATTAGGCAGTTTTAGCATTGCTTAAATCTATATAGGCTTTGCCTATGATTGACTTCTTGCAAACATCATGAAAGTGGTAAATGGGAACTCACTCCAGTTAGATTGAGGACGCAATTATGCATACAGCAATACAGTCCATATCAGTAAACACTAATCACATGATGGAAATCTCTAAACTTACATCATCATCATCATCAAGAACACCCCAATGGGCATCAAGTACTTGGTTCATCGATGAGCTCTCATAAGGTTCCACAGGATAAACATCACCCTGAACAATTCAAAAGTCAAAACAACACATGTTATAGAGACATATATATTGTCCTATTTGCATCACATAAATCCAATGGCTGAACAATTTCATTAATGATTTAGTATCAGTCTGAGTTTCACATGTAGGGAAGATGTGAACTACGACTTGGACTGCAATGGCTAGCCCATTAGGAGTGCTGTTTATGTATGCTTGTGCACTATGGTGGGCAACACCCAACAATATGTTCCCGCATTAACATAATAGAAAATATGTGCAGTCCACGCCACACAAGTTTAATGTACCAATTGTCATGGTACTGCAACAACTTGCCCATTAGGAGAGCTGTTTATGCATGCAAATATGAAATATGTACCTTCAATTACTGCTTGATAACACAAAAGAGCATTTTTACAGTGCATTTTGTGACTTCTGAAAATAATATCATGCACGGAAAAAATGTACTACATTTGGTGAACTAACCCTAACTCCCACACATGAATCAAGGTAATTATTCAAATACATTAGGTTCAGTAAACTAATATCCCTGCATCACTGCAAGTAATTGCTTAAACACAGGTGATTATCAGCCCTTTTATCCATTTACATAGAAGCTCAAATACATTTGGTTAAGTTAAAAGGTATTCCTAATATCACAGGTTTTTAATTTAAATCGTCCACTTCAAATTGCTTATATTCATTGTTCAAGAAAAAAGTGCATCTTCTCAACATAACTAAGTATTATAAATTATAAACAGAGGACATAATAAAAGGGAAAAGGTAAAGGGAACATACCCCAGCACTGGATGGTTGATCAAAACTGCCATTAACTGTCTTATTTACAGATGTAAGTGGATTTTTTGGCAATGCCTCTATAAGGTCTGGGTAAGAAGCAGCAGAAAATCGCCAGAAATGGGCAGTCGCACCAATCTTCTCACGTCTCAAAGCAATCTAAGAAGGTAGAGCATCAAGAATTAGTACTATGAAAACAATATTCGCATCGATGTAGGAAAGAATATTCAGAAATTACTTTTCCCGTTCGGCAAATTTCTTTGATTCCAAACTTCCTAAGGTTCCTCTGCACTGCAGCAATTTTTCCAGGATCTCCAGCTACCTAACATTGGTTAAATAACCATCAAACACATAGTTCAGCGCAGGAAAAGGGATACCGATCAAAATGTGAACACCTGGTTAGAGATTGAGTTTTTTTACCTCCATGGTAAGTGTGTTATCAGATATATCAACAACTTTTGCTCTGAAAATATCAACTAAAACCATGACCTGTCAGTCATCACAAGAAGCACTGAAGTAAGACTAACCATGTAATTGAATATCATAAATACAGGATGCTATTCAACTTTTGGATTACAAACTACAAAGACTTGTCAACACCATACCATACCTCAGGGCGCTGATCAGGTTCAACATTTAGTTTTATAAGCATCAGCTCTCTTTCAACCTGAGGTTCTTTAGATAGATCTTCGACCTGTAATTAATTAGGTCCAAACAAAAAATAAATAAATATTTAGTGGCATTACTCTCATTGCAACATAACAATAGTAGTAAATATTTTCTAAAAGAAAATATCACAGAATTAAAACCCATCTGAATGGTAATTGAGATAAACAGTGCAGGAACGATATGATCCATGAAGCACATTTAACTCATCTTTGTAATATCTGCATAGTATTTTTCAGAGATTTTACCTAAGAAATCAACATCACCACGAACCAAGAAAATTCAGAAACATCCCATTTCTAACTGGAAGGCTGCTTTGTATTATAGAATATAGACTTGTCAACAGTATACATTAAATTTGAACTAATTAACTACCGCATGATCGAAATAATGGAGCTACGTTTTTTTGGCGATGATTAACCAAAGCAAACGTGATGTGACAATGTCACTGTTGAGGCATTACACAACCAGAATAATAACATGCGCTGATGTGCATTTGAGGCATCACCTAGAAAGGAGCATGTTCACGCAAAGAAAGTGCATGACAGTGCCTATAATACCAATGCACATTTGAGGTATCACCTAGAAAGAAGTATGTCCCTGATGTTGACATGACTGTCATGCAGTGATTCTATGGGGAAAAGTAACAGAATATCAAAAAAGGATTGTGTCTGAATCAGGAAAGCAAAAGGTTTTGCTATTATACTATATACAGAAGATGCTCCACGAAAGTGGAAATTATCTTAACAGACTAAAGGGGACGGACATTCAGCGAGCTAAACATAGACAATTAAAATTTGAGCGTATTAGCAAAATGTCACCAGGTGCTCGAACCGAGACCACCAAAATAAAAGGGAATTTCAAGTAAATCAAGTATGAATTCGCATGGCTTTGCTGAAATTTCAGGGTGGCGAACTCACGCTGAGGACGTTGACAAGCTTATTGAGCTGCTCGATGACTTGGTTGAGCACCCTGTCAGTCCCGGAGACGACGATGGTGAAGAGGGCCTTGTCCTTGTTGAGCCCCACGGCGAGCGACTCGATGTTGTACCCTCTCCTGGCGAACACCCCGGCGATCCGGTTGATCATGCCGCTCTCGTCCCCGACGAACACCGAGATCGTGTGGCGCCGCACCCTGCATTTGCCGCCAGAAACCCGACCGGCCCAATTAGAACAAATCAAAAAACACCAGCGGAGGGTCCACGAACACTAACCGAGCCACCACCGCGCGGCGCGAGAAGAAATTATAAACAAGGACGCCACATTTCGGGCGGGGGGAGGGGGCGCTTACCTGTCCCTGGCGGCGGCCGCCGCGGGGGCGACCGCCGACACCGCGGCGGCGAAGGGGGCGGAAGCCGCCTCGCCTCCAGCGCCCGCCGCCGCCGCCGCGACGGCGCAGCGGCCGCGTGACGGGGGCCAGGCACCGCCGGGCCGGAGCGCCACGGCGGCCGCGCAGCCAGGGCGCTGCGCCGGGCCGGCCGGCGCCGGGCGCAGGTGGTGGGACGAGGCGACGGACATGCCCTCGGGCGCGGAGGTGGCGAGGGGCTCGCCGGGGGCAGTGGCACTTGGCAGGGACTTCGCTCGGAGCTGGGTGGTGACCGGATGGAGCAGTGGCCGACTAGTGGTTGGTGGGCTAGTTTAGCCGTAGGGTTTATGAAGGGGCGTAGCGCGAAATTACGAGCCTGCCCCCGCAGTGGCGCCGCCCAGGTGGGGAGCCTGTCGCTGCGCGTGTGATCCGCGAGCGGCGCGCGCATCTCCCTCCGATGGGGTCACGTCACGGGTGGTGTGACCTACTGTCGCGTCGGACCGGGTGCGCGCGCGCCGCGCGGATTCCCCATCCGGTATCTGGTTGACGTCGAGCGTGAGCCGAGCGCCCGAACCGCCAGGCGGGGCGACGACTGACGCGGCCGCGCGGTCGCGGGCACTGCACGCTCGCGCGCTCGTCTCACGCTCGTCGGCCACCCAAGGCGCCAACTCATTGAACTCAAGAGGAGCGGCGCTCCCGTGCGGTTGCGGCCCGGGGTTCTAGCCCGGTCGCCGGTGGCGGATAGGTGTGCCGCGGTGGCTGATCCGTCGTTCTCCGGTCGCGCGCACGGCATCGTGCTGGCTCTTCATCATCATATCCTATCGTATCGCGCCTGGACCTTTTTATGTCGTGTACTCGTGTTAGGTGTCTCTGACTGACTCGCGAACAAAGGTTGCTGTCACATGATCGGCGGTTTGTTATAGTGTATGATACTCTTTTCTGTATGCAAGTCATGCGCTACGTGGATTGCCTTTTGTTACGCGCACCGTGATTTTCTTTATCCGTATATGGAGGTTTGTAATTTTTTTTTTTGGCATACTTACTCCACGTGCCAACTTGACTCTGCGGAGCTATGGGAGGATACATTTCTTCCTCGTGAAAAAATTATGGTAGGCCGGGGACGAGCGAACCTTTTAGCTTTTTGTTTGTATGTTGTCAGCATCTTCCTACATGTTTTATTCCTCCAAAATGCATGCCATCGGCGTCCACGCAAATACAAAGTTTGGTCCAATCCACGAAGAAAAAAGAAATAGCTTCGAGGGGAAGCCCAGCCCAAAAGAAAATACGAGCCCAATACGCTCTTGTTGGGCCAGCTTAGGCAGCCACGTCTAGGCCCGAAGCCAACTAGCTACGCCGTTGTCCTCTCTCAGAAAAAAAAAAAAAGGCTACGCCATTGTAAGGAATGTCTTGGTTCTATTTAGGCTAAATGTAAATGTCGAGAGGAGTCGGATAGTGATTTGGATATTATTTTTGAATATCTGGTTATTTTTTCAGATATTGAATTGAATTCGGATACTCTTTTCAAATATCAGATTCGGATACAAGAAGAGTAATATCCGTCGGTTATCGGATATCCGGTCGGATAATCTGGATAACGAAGTCTAAGTTCGGATAGTTGTATTATATTAAATATATATATTAATAAAAATCTAGTTTAATCTTTAAAAATTTATAACTAATTCATTTCAAATCAAAAAATTACAAAACTAGCACCAATTTTTTTTCTAAAAATATAATCTATCTATTGACAGTCTATTTGGAGTTGGATCTTAATTGTTTCGAGAACTAAATTCGAACTCTAGTATTAGTTTGATAGTCAAAATAGACGTATTCCATCTAAATAAAATCTAAAAAGATTTTTAGACTCGTAAGTGAAGTGAGTGCAAGTGTTTTCTAAAGTATTTTTTCTATCTAATCTAAATTCAACATTTTTAATTAAACATCCATTAACATGGTTGATTTTATTTGGTACATATATCTTGGCTTTTCGTTCAAATATCATATAACTTTATTCTTTCACCACAAACTAGTTAGAATTTATGCTCGTCGAGTGGATAAATAATTACAGCAAATGTTATTGGTTTTACTCCAGATCCGAGGAAATATTCGTGACCAGCATTATCCGTATCCGTCTCGTCACGTATTCGATATATGCGTATTCGTTAACTGAGATAATCTTCAGTATCCAATAGGTATCCGTACCCGAATCCGACTGCAAAATAAAATATATAAATAAATATAATATCAGTGATATCCATATCCATTCCGTCCCTGGAAGTTCCATCGATCCCTCGAAGTTTCATTGATGGAGACACTAGCGAGAGGCTTCCGAAGACCGAACAAAAATAAGAAAACCGGTCGTCTCATCAGGTCTCAGTACTTACCAGGAAGGCTGGCCGAGGATTTGGAACTAGACGAGCCAGTGCAGCAGTGCAGCAGTGCACGTCGCCCTCCAGTCTACTCGCGCGTCCCAATTTGCAACAACGGACAACCACGTCCCCACCAACGCATCATCATCGAACACCGCTCGTGCTCGTCAGCTCGTACCTGCCAATAACTGCTACAAGTTATCACCGCCGGTTCGGAAGGACCATCATTGCCGGTTTGGATTCCTGTTGAATTTAACTCGACGGTAATGGGTTGGACTACCACCGTCGGGTGCAGAACCGACGGTGATGTCCATTTTAGAAAAAAAAAAAGCTGCAGCTCCTGATCCACGCCGCCGTCTGCTGCTCCGCGCCACCACCCCACGCGTGGCGCGCCGCACCGGCCTGCTGCTTCACCCCGCCCCGCCTCCTGCTCCGCGCCTGGCACGCGTCCTTGGGCGCCTCTGCGCCTGTGTCCCCACGCGTGCCAGGCGCGGCCCCGTCCCCCGCGCCGCCGTGTCTGCATCCCGCCGCTGCTGCCCCCCGCGCGCGGGCCGTGGCTCCTTGCGCCGGACGCTGCTGCAGGTGCCTCGCCAGTCGTGGCTGCCCGCTGCGGCTCCCGGCTGCTCCGCGCGCTGGACGTGGCTCCCTATGCCGGCCGCGGCTGCCCGCTGAAGCTCCCCTCGCCAGTTGCCGCGACCCCTGTGCCAGCCTCCGGCCTCGCTCGCCGTGGCCCCTCGCGAGAGGGAGAAAGCATGGATGGAGTACGGGATAGGATAAGGGAGAGGGAGAGGGAGAGAGTACGGGAGAGAAAGAGGAAGTGAGCACACGGGAGAGCAAGAGATAAGGTACAGAAAAAGATAAGGGCGGAGGAGGCATCATCGGCTCGTATTACGATCCGACAGTAATATTATTGAACCTATCACCACCGGTTCATAATACGAAACCGCGGTGATGGTCTATCACTGCAAGTTTGATTCAAACCGGCGGTGAAGCCTCCATCTGTAAAGACCAATTCTGCAGCAGTGAACAATATCCAACTATCCATGTCAATACTCCTCGCTTTGTAGAGGACGAAGGAAGGACGGGGCAGAAGTGGACTCGCCGGGCCGATCGAACTGTGCCGGTGGCGGCGGACGACGGGCGGCAGAGCCGAGCGCCCAGGCCGCACGCTCCCATGGTCCATGGGCTCCTCGCTTGCCGGGATTCCTGCGAGACAGCGAGAGCGAGGGGACCACGAGGCTGGCTGGTATACGCTAAGCCCGGCTGACTCAACTCAACTGGCGCTTTCGCCGAGCCCGCCCCGCCCCGGCGGTGGCTCGCGGTCGCGCGCGACGGCGACGCGCGCGGCCGACATGGCTCCCGGCAAGGGATAATTGGTTGGTCGATCGGGTTCCGCTCCATCATGATGATGACGAGGAAGTCCAAACCACATGCGACGTATCTGGCCTAATCATCTTTATCACTTCATCTGCCAGAAGACACCGACGAACGAATACGATCGGGTGCGCTGCTAGCGTCGACGGCAAGGGAGCTGCCACCGTACCCACCATCGGACCCCACCCGCCTTGTCGCAAGCAAGTAGAGTACCAGTGACCTGCTGCTACTACTACTGGAGGACTCGGTCTAACGCCGATTGATTGCTAGGGGCTAAGTTTAGCTGTATCAAATCAAATAAGAATATTGCTACATAGAAATAATCTGTTTACAAAACTTTTAGCACATGTGCTAATTGCGAGACGAATTTAGTGAACCTAATTATTTCATAATTTGCTTACAATAACTATCCGCTAATCATGTATTAATATATCTTATTAGATTCTTCTCGTGAATTAGCCAAAAATTCTGCAATAGTTTTATAATTAGATTTTATTTAATGCTTCTAAATAATAAGATTCTCTTTGATGTGATAGGGCTAAAACTTTAGCCCTCTGAAACCAAACACCCGCTCAGCTCTCATGACCAGCAGGGAATCAAGGGCACGTTCGTTTGTTCGGGTATTTATTTCCACATTTGGCTTGTGCCGATTTAGGTCCTGTTTGGTTTGCACTTGCTTATGCTTAGGGACTTAAGTTTAGTTTCAATAAGTTCCTAAAGTGCCAAACATGATGATTTATTGGGACTAAAGGTCCATAAGTCTCAAAGTTGTAGTTTACGGGAGCTAAAAAGTACTTTTGATAGGAGGTACCTTTTTATTTATTGTTGCTCCAGCCCTCCTCATCCTCCCTCCCTTCCGCACCCACCCCTCCCAAGTCCCAACCTTCCCCTCCAATAAATGATCAGGGATATAAGGATCTTTACACAACCACGTTAAATAACTTTAATTCCTACAACCAAACAAGATGTACGTTTAGACCCTAGAGGAACTAAACAGGACCTTACTAAGACATGTGTGGAATCAAATGCCCCACTTAGATGCAGAACTGGGAGTTCTTTTCTTCTTCACACCGGCTTCTCCAACAGCTATCTACGTAGCTAGCTGACTAGGATTAGAAGTGAGATGGAGGAGAGTGAGTGAAAAAAGCAAATAGCTAATGCTTCACTCGTCGCTAAGCTAGGGGTTGCCTGCGCGTGAAACGAAGATGCTAGCGGGCATGCCGCTCTCCTCTCTCCCGTGCCATTGGTCTCCAGCAAAGATGAACCTAGCTGTGATAAGGTCATCCGCAACAGTCCTAGCTAATTGCTAGGTAGGAGCCATCCACCTCAGCACTAAATAGCTAACAGTACGTACAACTATCTATATAGTGCTAGCTATTTGTTATTTTTAGTACTTTCATGCACATAGAGAGAATGGATGTGCCGTGAACATTATCTTTGTGCCTCTCTATATGGAGAACAACACTAAACATCTCATCTGAAGAAACATGTCATCTCAGTATAACCAACTGGTAGCAACCATGAAAACATGGACAAGCTTTTGAACACAACGATAAAATAAAATATCCATATGTTACTACATGATGAACTGATAAACACGACTCAAGCCATTTCATTACATGACCAACTAAAGATAACTAACTAGGACAACCAAAGGTTTTAAATATGGAAATAAAATAGAATGTCCATACATTATTACTACATAATGCACTAACTGATAAGCATGACTCCAGCCATACATGTTTATTTCAGGCCACAAAAGCAAACTGAACAGCTAACTGCATCATTGAGGAAGAAGCACCAAAATCCAAAAGTCAACCTTCATGATAGCCTGCTAGAAATGCCAATCAACCTCATACCAACGATTCTGGAAAAAGAAAACAAGCAGTAAGTCAGCTTACTCAATATAATTAACAGTGCCAATAAGAAAAAGAAATTCATGACAGATCTTACATGAGGTTATTATCAAAAAAAATTACTAGTGGGGAGCCCTATGGCCAAAACGCTGCCAAATATGCTCAATTAAATCATCTTTAAGTTGAGTGTGGACAGAGTGAGCACGGATAGCAGAATTTCTACGTCGAACATCATTGAAGCATGAGTTACTGTTTGTGGCCTTTTCACTTCAGGAGGAAGAACAATTGATTCTCCAGGAATTGCATTCAGATCAATAGACTCCTTAGTCATTTCTCCCTCATCTTCCACTATCATGTTGTGGAGAATAACACAAGCTTTCATGATCAGTCCAATAATCCTTGTACTCCAAGATCGTGCTGGACGACGCACAATGTTGAAGCGAGCTTGCAGAACGCCAAAAGCACGCTCCACATCTTTCCTTGCACCTTCTTGTTCTGCTGCATACACCTTGTGCTTGTCTAGTTGAGGTGAATTTATAGACTTCACAAAGGCTGCCCATTCTGGGTAAATTCCATCGGCTAGGTAATAACCAGTATTGTATCGCCTACCATTGATAGAAAACTGAACCCGAGGAGCTTCACCCTTTATCGCCTCAAGAAATAAAGGGGACTGATTGAGCACGTTGATGTCATTATTAGACCCAGCAACACCAAAGAATGCATGCCAAATATGGAGGTCATGTGAAGCTACCGCTTCAAGGATCATGGTTGGGAATCCATAGCGACCAGTGGTATATTGCCCCTTCCATGTTGTTGGACAATTTTCCCATCGCCAATGCATGCAGTCAATACTACCCAACATTCCAGGGAATCCACAAGACTCTCCAACTTGGAGCAGACGCTCCATGTCTTCAGCTGTAGGGCGTCGAAGGTACTGGGAGCCAAAAACTTTAACCACCCCTTGCACAAAATTTTCCAAGCACTCAAGGGCAGTGCTCTCTGCAACCTTTAAATACTCATCAAGCATGTCAGCTGCAGTCCCATATGCAAGCATACGGATTGCTGTTGTGCACTTTTGCAGTGGTGAAAGCCCCGGGCGATTAGTACAGTCTGCCCTTTGAGTGAAATAGGGAGACCAACTGCCCAGGGCATTCACAATGCGTAGAAAAACATGCCTTCTCATCCGAAATCTTCTACGAAACATTGCATCAGAATATAGAGGCTCTTCTGCAAAGTAATCAGCCACAAGTCGTTGATGAGCACCTTCATGATCCCTGTTGATGTACTTTCTGGTTCGACGCCTAGATGAACTACCCACTGCCTTTGCCTTAATCTTCGTAAAAATCCGGCTAGCAAGAGAGTCGAGGGCTTGTTGCTCAGCTGAGAACTCTTCTAAGGGGTCTACAGAATCATTGGATTGATCCGACATGTTTGGACAGAAGTTTAGAAAGGGGTATAGAGGTTGGAGAGTTTGGGCTGCTGTGCACATATGCAGCCATACTAGTCATGTATATATATACACGCACAAAGGACAAATGCGTTTTGACTACTACACCAAACTGGTCATGTAATTAGTGGTAGTGCATGATAATTCACAAAGCATTGGTAATAGATGTTGACTAACTAAATTTAGTGGTACTGCATGATAATTCACAAAGCATTGGTAATAGATGTTGACTGACTAAATTTAGTGGTACTGCATGATAATTCACAAAGCATTGGTAATATATGTTGACTGGCTGTAAAAAAAATAGAAGTAAACAAAGTACCTTAGTTACTGTTACCGGCCAATTTCTCCTACAGCTTCCGGTGTCCTTGAGGTGTCAGTTGCCTCATCTTCACCATCCAAACTCCTTTTATTTGGGTTTTCAAGTTCTTCCAGAACTGCATGCCACTTAGGTTCATCACGAAAAATCTTCCAGCAGTGCTCAACTGTGAATGGTCCTTCCTTATAGTCATCCAAATAAAACTTCTTAGCCATATCTTTTAGCTGCTCATCTGAATATCCACTAAGATAAATTGAGGTAGCCTTCTTCCAACTTCCATAGAAAAATGCCACCCATCTCTTAATTTTTGTCCAGCGATCTTTGAGATGTTTCACCTCTCTTTTTCGGTTTGTAGGTGTAGTCTTATTGTAGTGTCCATGTACATCACTCCAATACTTCTCATTTTTCTTGCAATTCCCATTGATTGGGTCATTTGAGTGGATCAGCCATGCACTGACCTGAATTTAAAATACATGATTAGTTGTAGGTTCATATATTTGTGTAGCTAAAAAAGAAAGTGAGTGATACAATTTTACTTACTAGCCTCACGTCCTCATCTGGATCAAATACAAGGCGCTTTGCAGTCCTGCCATCGTTTCCATCATCTAAGTTGATAATAGTTTTGCCTTTCGATCTCTTTTTAGAATTTTGGTTTCCTGAGTCAGTTTTTTTGGTGCTAATTGAGATTCCTTTCCCATTGGTGGCCATGGTGCCGACACATGAGGAAAGAATGGTTGTCCAGATTGGAAAAAGCTCATAAAACCATCAGGTGGATAGTAATCCATACCACTGGAAATTAATCAAGCAACCCATATTGTTACTTCTAATGAAACTAATATATAACTAGTGAACTAACTATTTCTGAACATAATAAAGTGAGAACTAGTGCAGCAAGAAAAAAAAACAAACTTACCGATTTGTGGATGTGACTGCTGAAGATGTGGCTTGTGGCAAAGGTCCAGGCCACCATGGTGCTGAGAAGGCATGTCATTCGGCCATCAGTTTAGAGCAACACTTTATCAACAAATTAAGAAAAAAATAATAATTCAACAGGCACCATAAGCCAAGAATATTATAGTGCATTTCAGCACAACGATAGAACATAGGGCTGGGCCATGGAAATTTTGCAAAGATAAATCGGAAGAACTGTGCACATGAAAATGATTTTTTAGCAAGGCCTTAGGGATTTTGCACAACCAACCTACGTATCTAGGCAAGTACAGGAACCAGGTTCAAAATCGATTACCTGCTTGACCTCCGGTACTAGCAGGACCACCACCAAGAACTGCAGGAGGAGTAGGCACTTGAATCATAGCAGGAGCAGAACCAATCTGAGATGAAGGAGCAAATCCAGTCTCATGTGGTGGTGGAGCCATCTCTCGCTTGGCCCGACGGCTCATCACCAGTAGCTACGAATGGATTTCAGATCTTAAATCACGGGCTCCAAAAGAGAGCAGCTGGGAAGAGAAAGGATGGGATGAGGAACGGACCTTGGTTTCGGGGGCTCCAGAAATAAATCAGAAGAATCGAGGGCGGGAGCAGCTGGATTTGGGGAAGGATTTTCGCGCGCAGTGGACGCGGGATAAAGGGGAAATTCGCGCGCATGCCGCAGCGGATGGGGAGAAGAAGGATTCGCGCGCCGCGGGACGGTGGAGGAGCTGTACGCGCGCAGCGGATCTGAGCCTGAGCGAAATCGATAGCGCAATAGCTAGTAGAAGGCGAGGAGGCCGGCGATTTAGCGCATCGTGGTCTGTGCGAGCTGAGCGACGAGAGAGTCGCCGGCTCGAATATTTTTGCACCTTCTCTTTCCTCCACATAGGATACATGCTGAGGTGTATACTCAAATAGTTAGCTGACTCAGCACCATTGCGGACGCCCTAAGAAAAAAATCCAATAAGCATGGGCCCATAATGATAAGGAGAGAGAAAACTTTAAATAAATAATATCTTACATGTGGAACCTATAATCTGAGATGGCACGTAATAGCTAGTAGCTGTCTATTTTTATTGAAGACCGTCTTAGATTTCAGTTGCCTCAGATCTAGGAGAGCTTGTAGTTCATAGCGGTAGTGGCATCTGAGATGGGACCACGAGACAGTGAGGATGTCACGGCCATGGGTGGTGTCAGACTGCCGGATGAACGGACGTGCCAAGGTGGTGGCAATGGCGGCCACCGGATTGTTAGCATGACGGGGATGGCAGAGCACAGCCCCGGCTGTGACGACGCCACCACTGGAGTTGGAAAGAGGTGAGTGTGATGTGTTCTGGAGGCGGAGGTGAGGGAGCATACGAAGAAGAGATGGGAGAACACAGAGGAAATGAACAGTCACCGATCCGACGGAAGAAGTGCATGAGCCGTACAGTTCTTGATCCAATAACTAGGATTTGTCACTTGAAAAAAAAAGTCAGGCATACGTGCCATAACATCTCCTTTTTCAGTGCTCCCGCCGGATAATCAGATATTCAGGAGAGAATGCCCCGTCAGCTAACCAGATCGAGCACCACACTGACAGAGATCCCCTGATCCCAGACACGGCAAGTCGAGAAAATGCCACCTCAGGTGAGAGGTATTATAAAAAACTGTAATCAGACTGAATGCTCGTATAGAGGGGAGAAAAAAATAGACTGTAAGCTTTACAGCCGTTACAGCCGGCCTCGATATAAGAGTAAATTTTTTTATAAAAAAGATAAATGAACATGTATTAATAGTGATGAGCTAAATATTGTATGGATAGGTTAAAAGATAGCCTGCAAAATCCGACCAGCTGTATTATTAAACTTTCTCCGACCATATCGATCGCCCACGCTGACAGAGATTCCCCGATCCCGACACGGCAAGTCGGCAGCCACTTTTGATTCGACGCCGAAAACAAAAAGAATCTTCGGAAAAACAAAAGATGAGGCGCCGGTCGATCCAGAAGCGCTACGTGCGTCGTGCTGCACACCATCCCTCCTTTTTCTGATGGTTCCATGAAAAAGAAGGACCAATACTCCAATAGCTGCTGTCCACATCTCGTCTGTGATAGCACAAAAGCGGTAATATCGCCACCGAAAACCATGACGCCGCTACGGCGAAGCCACCAAATCACAATACCAACAGTAAAGTGACGGCACTCAGAACAGGGCTTCGTTTTCACCAGTGTTTTTTTCCCCTCTCAAATAAATCGACGTTTTCACCAGGAGATAAAATCGAGCGCATTATCATTTCAATTACTTTAGCAACTGCTCGCGTGATACTAGTAGTATTTCAAAGACTGCATTTAATCATCGCTATTTTAAAAGTTGTCTCGTGGATTGCAGGAGAGAACTACCAGCCTCTTTAGGATGGCTCCGCCTGGAGGGGCTCCGGCTCCGTGCTACAGGGATCGCTACTGTGCCCACTGTAGCGATAAAAAAAAAATAGCTCCGGCACCCTGCTACATTTGCCCGAGCAATCGGAAGAAGTAGCCGCAGCTGCGTTTCCTGGCTGCTCCGGCTCCGTGCTACAGAGGGCTGGAGCCGGAGCCGGAGGGAGCCAGGCCAAACCGGATAGTACGCCAAGAAAATTCAACACAGACAAGTCGTTGGCTGCTGATCCGATAGCCCGTCCAGCGTTCCAGGTTGGCAGTATATAAATAAATAAATAAATAAATTAGTAATAAAAAAAAACTAGAGTGCGAACCGCGAAGCAAACAAAAGAGAAGAGAAAAGAAGTCGTCGGCAAGCGTTCTCACGAAGCGACAACACGAACACCATCCACGCCCCACCTCCTCACCCACTCTCACTGACAACGTGCCCGTCCCCACTCCGGCCCCGCTTTTCAGTGACATCCGGCATCCCAGCATCTCAGTAGGTCACACGAGGCCGCGTTTTAAAACCCCTCCCACCTCACCTCACCGCGCTTTTCCTCCGCACCCGAGCGGTTACTCGCCACTCGCTCGCCAGTCGTCTTTATTCCCCACGCCGCGCCGCGCTGCTCGAAACAATTCCACATCTCCATCGCATCCCATCATCCTGTTGCTGCTCGAGCTCAACTGCTACTACTACCAGTAGAAGTAGAAGTACAACCAAAACCCAGCGATCCATATATAAATTTTGTGCTGCTGGCCTCGATCGAGTCGTTGGCCAATTGGTTATTCGTGGGGGCAGAGCATCGCCCACGCCCAATCATCCGCCCCAATCCCCAAAAGCACCCACCCCTCTCGCGGTCGCGCGAGATCCCACGCTCACCGTCCCCCCGCGGATTCCCTCCTCCTCCCGCGGTGGTGGCCTCCGGTGGAGGCCGGCGCGAGCGAGCGGGCGAGCGATGGACGCGGCGGCGAAGAAGATGACGCGGGGCATCTCGCGGCAGCTCTCGTCGGGAGCGGCGCGGCTGTGGCGCCAGCTGTCGCTGGACCCGCACACCCCGCGGCGCGGAGGTCCGGGCGCGGGGGCCGGGCCGACGCGGTTCGCGATCGCGAGGCAGTCATCGCTCGACCCGACGCCGCGGGGCGGGCCGGACGGGTCGTCGGCGCACCAGCAGCTCGCGGTGCCGGAGAACCTGGACGCCACCATGCGGCTGCTCTTCGCGGCGTGCCAGGGGGACGCCGCCGGGGTGGAGGAGCTGCTCAGGGGCGGGGTGGACGTCGACAACATCGACCTCGACGGCCGCACGGCGCTGCACATCGCCGCCTGCGAGGGACAGGGGGAGGTCGTGCGGCTGCTGCTCGACTGGAAGGCCAACATCAACGCCCGCGACCGATGGGGAAGCACGGTGCGTGAACTGTACCGGCACTTCATTAATGAATTGCTAGCTCTCTCTGTTCCTCTCCTCTTACGCGAACGCGATCGTTCTAGTTGTGGTGTCCTGTTCAGTTCTCTGAACCGGAGCCTATGCATACATAGACCTTTTACTTTCGCTGCACTACTTCAGTTCATACTGAAAGTACGGCTACAGAGCAATGCTAGATCAATGCAACGCAAACTGAACGAACTTTATGGTTTAACCCGTGGAGACGGGTATTGACAGAGAATAGTCAACGAGTTTGATTAGACATGCATGATAAGAGGAAGTACTTATCTAACTGAACATTTTTTATGGGCTTATCTAACTGAACTGGATCTCTGCCTGACCGTATTTTTATGCACGTTTTTCAGCCAGCAGCAGACGCGAAACATTACGGCCACTTTGAAGTATATAACCTTCTGAGAGCAAGAGGAGCAAAAGTTCCGGTACTATATTTCGCTTGCGCAATAATGGAGCTTTGATTTCACATATACTTGTAAATTTAACATGTGCTTGTTTTTTACTCCCTACTAGAAAACTAAAAAGACTCCAATGGCCGTGTCAAATCCTAAAGAGGTTCCAGAGTACGAACTGAACCCACTTGAACTTGAGTTCCGAAGAGGGGAGGAGGTCACAAAGGCATGTGTTTTTATTAACTTTCTCCATTTATTCTTCATTTTGCTCAGTTCTCCATGTTCTCACGAACTTTGGGTTTTGGTTATTCATTGACTTCTGATAGGTTTTACTTCCACATTGCTACTCAAGGGATAATTCCATAATTTCGTATATATACGTTCTCAATATATGTGTTACTTTTGTTAAATTATGGTTTATGCCTTGTCTATACATTCATGCAAACGCACAATGCTTTGAATTAAACTTTGGAGAGAATGTTGACTGTGCTACTTGCATACTATTTTTACAGGGTACCTATCTGGCGAAATGGTATGGCTCAAAAGTGTTTGTTAAGATCCTTGACAAAGACAGCTTCTCGGATGCAGATAGCATGTAATAGAGTCCTCCACGAACTCTTTAGTAACCTTCGATATTAATTACAGTGTTCATTCTTTCGTACATTGCTTTGTGTCAAATGGTGCTGAATAATCACTACCATCATTTATTCTTTATCGTTCACTCTGAACCTATCTTTCATGTGTACCACAATTTCAGCAGATTTAAGTTTTTGTTATGGAGGCATATCCAAATTTGAGATTTTGGGTTGGGCTGTCATGGTCATGTAGAGAGCATAATGTGTATTCAGTCTTGTTATCCATTTGTTTAATAAATGATACTACAAGGGAGTTTGCCATATAATTAAACTGTAACTAATCTAAAAGAAATCTGAAGTATTGCTATTTATTCTTTTCCACAGCGATTAACCTATTAATTAACTTTTGAGCTTCCTGTTTCTTTTTCCATGCAATATTTTCTAAGTTCTGTCATTATGTCAATTCAGAAATGCATTCAAACACGAGCTTACCTTACTTGAAAAAGCACGACACCCAAATTTGGTCCAATTTGTGGGAGCTGTCACACAAAATGTACCAATGATGATCGTTTCCGAGTATCATCAAAAGGTAAGTAATAACTATGGCTGATTTAAGATGACAAATGCATGTATTCAGTTTTATTATTTGCAAAGCCATTCTCTTTCAAGTAGCGCTCTTTCCCACATAAAGCATATGACTCTTTTGACATTGATGACTATATCTGTTTTTCCTGATTAATGATTAGGGTGATTTAGCGAGTTATCTTGAGATCAAAGGTCGCCTGAAGTCTCACAAAGCTATAAGATTTGCTCTTGACATTGCGAGGTATGTGAGTATTAATGACATCTATCTTCTTCTGTATATATTTGTCCTTAAGCTGACTGAAGCGTAGCAGATACTCATTATTCACCTGGAAACAAGATACTCGTTTCCAGCTTATTGATCAGAATGTCAGGATAGTTAGTATTTTTAGTTGTGGCAGCATAGATGCGTGTTCTCAGATTTTAATTTTGTGTTGCTTCAGTTGAATACAGTTAAAATAACACTATGAAGCTTGTTTCTGGTAGCTCTACCATTGAACTGGAAAAAAAATTCTTCAAGATTTCTTTCTTCTTGTTCAGGGGACTGAATTATCTCCACGAGTGCAAACCTGAGCCAATCATTCATGGAAATTTGTCACCAAAGTAAGCTGATTAAGCATTATTTCATCATTGAATTTGTTCAAGACTTTAAATACAAGTGCCTACATGTACACTGTACGCTATGATACTTTGGTAAGGTTGCAGAAACATTGTGTGGGATGATGAAGGACAACTTAAGGTGGCCGGTTATGGATCACTGAATTTGATTAAAGTCTCCGAAGATAAACTACAAATGGCTCAGCCAGTAACACAATTAGACAGTACGTTGCACTTATTCACATTTATTTTTGCTTTTGCAAAAAGAAAAACTGGATTTTTTTATGGACCTAGTTGTCACCATCTCGGAAAAATTAGTCCAATAAATATGATATGCTACTGATGTTAGTCCTTAATCAGTCCTCTTTATTTACTTGCCTTCTTTAGTGCCTTGTTTGTGGATGCAGTATTAGTTTGTTCCTATAATCAATCTCATGCCAAATTTCTTTTATGCTCTGTGATTGGAGATACTTGATAGGTGTTTTGGGCTATAGGTCTGAATGTCTGATCAAACTTTTGAAATTTTTTCTCAATATGCGTAGGTGTATACACTGCTCCAGAGATCTACAGAAATGAACCATTTGACAGAAGTGTAGATGTATTTGCATTCGGTCTCATTCTTTATGAGGTACGCAAATCTATCCAATCTTACATGCAAGGAATCCAGGTTATCATTTGTTGCATCTAGGGCAATACGTCATTCAGCTGAGATGAAATTCTGAGTTGGCTTGGCAATATCCACGTTTACATTACTTGCTCGTTCTATTGGTGGTTCAGATGATCGAAGGAACTCATGCTTTCCACCCGAAGTCACAAGAGGAAGCAGCTAAGATGATCTGTTTGGAGGGGCTGAGGCCACCATTCAAGAATAAACCCAAAAACTATCCCAGTGATGTTAAAGAGTAAGTGAATCACAGGCTCTAGCTTTGCTTTCACTTTGATCAAACAAGTTTCCCTGTCGCCAACTCGATCTCGGCCACACTAGCAGAATGAAGCCACTAGGCTCAGGGTCACTCACAGAGGATATTTGCATAGGTGAAAGGCTTTGTCTAGCGTCGTGCCATTTGACTGCTCATGATGTTTCTTTGGCACGCTGCAGGATGATTCAAGAATGCTGGGATCCGATGCCTTCCGTGAGGCCAACCTTCGCGGAGATAATTGTGCGGCTGAACAAGATACACGCGAGCTGCGCTAAGCAGGCTCGCTGGAGAGACACCTTCAAACTTCCATGGCACGTCTCTGGCTGATCTTATCATACCAATTCATCCATCAACCCCAAATTCAATTCCTGTCTGAAGTAGTGTTAGCCGTTTCCTGCAAGCTGCAAGCTTGACAGTGGTCAACTTATGCCTGTCCATTCTGATGGCTAATTGATGTGGCATCAGAATCTGTCTTGCCGTGGGTCTTATACTTTCGCGTTTTACCTGACGCAGGAAACATGCTGAAGAAAGATAGCTGTAAAGACATAAATTTCTGCGAGGCCGTCGTCAAAGATTTCCTCCCTTCCCTTTAGCAAAAGCAAATGTGAGTAAACACGAGTGAGAAATCGCACCGAGTTACGAAATAGAAGCCGTTCCTTTTCAGGTTCTATACGCTCCCAAAAGGAGAATACAGTTTGTGTAGCCTGTACGACTGTGTCTAGGCTTATGCCTCCGGCCCAATTTCTCTTGAGCTGTCTTCATCCAAACTGGAACACCCCGAACAGTGTATTATTTATTCTGAACATTACTTTTCTGAACTCCCATACGACATGTGAACATCGAAAATTCTACACGGGTTCCTTCCCTTTATTTGGACGGTTGGCATGTACGAATTCGCGTCTTGAGAAGGAAAGAAAAAACACAGATGCGAGCAGACCAGCTGGGAAATTTTATCTTTTATAAGGGGCTGGGGATGAGTTGATAACTTGATACGGAACGGCAAGACACGGGTGGGGGGTGGAACATGCTTGGACTGCGTGTGCTGAAAAGAGGAAACGAAGCATATGCCTGAGAAATATGCTGCACTTTCAGCGAGCGAGCGGGGAAGCAAGCGAAGCGAAGAGACACTTTCGCAGCTGACAAGTGTCGCGGTGAGCCAGCCAGGGGCAGGGCACCCAATTGGAAGTCCGTATAACCGCCACGATTCACGACTGGTAACGATTCCTGGCGATTTTGAAAGGCTTTCCGCTTTCTCAGACACGTTTAGGTAAGTTAAACGAAAATTTTCTCGCTTCTTGCAGTTTAAATTTCTGAAGCAGATTACCATAAAAGCGAAAATAAGTAATACGTTTGGTAGGATTATTGCTTATTTCCACCGATAAGCCGATTATAATCGTAAACAAAAAGGGCTAAAGTCAGTTCACATGTTTTTTTTAAAAAAACTGGACTGCCAAGAAGATTGGGACTGCTTACTCGACAACAACTTCAGAAATTTCAAATTTGCAAATTTGAATTTTGAAATAAGAGACGTCCAATGGGAGTCAGGAAACAACTGTATCGTTGGCAAGCATACTAGCACACGATAACTTCCCGTTCAAAATGCTGTCCACTCCAGCAGCAGAGGGCTGGCCCCGCTGGCCATCCTCGGCAAGACATGTACAGCGGCTCGCGGCCACTCCAGTGTCCAGTCCCTCTTATTTTTCTTTCTTCTTCCGCACGGCTGGTTCATCCGACTCCCTCCCTCCAAGTCCAAGGCTCCAACTGTCCTTCCTCTCCCTCTCTGCCTCTTTCCCTTCCCCTCCCCTCCTCCCCCTCTTCTCCACTCATCCAAAGCCCTAAAACCCTACCCCCCCGCCGCTGCCCGGGACAGTCCATCCACCCGCCTCCGCTCGGCGCCGCGTCCCTCGCCCGGTGAGCGCCCCGTCGTCTCGCTCGAGGCGACCCTTTCCCTCCCTGATTACTTTTGGTCGGCATTGATTTATGGTTCTGTTTGGTGCGACTAGGGTTTGCTCTCCGATTCCTTCGGTGTTTGGTGATGACCCTGGGACGGTTTGATCAGCGCGATCGCCAACCAGTAGGCTCCGCGCGCGGCTCATTGTATATTTTTTTTATTTTGCGATTTTTAGGGGGATTTTTTCAGTGCTGGCGATCGATGAGTTTTGGGCATTTCGGGGTCTTTGCGGTAGCGAAAGGGACCGAATTTCAACTGCGCCTAACTGGTTATCGAGCCCAATGAGTCGATTATTTACCTTTTTAAGGTTGCAGTGACGTACTAGTGATACGCTTCGTTTGGCTCCTTGTTGCCCTCTATTGTCGTAATTATTGGTGGTTTGTGCTTCCATCCATCCATCCATCCATCTTTTCATGCACATGAACTTCAATTATGATGGATGATGGTAAATAGGGGGTATTGACATTCTACTTGACCATGTACTTCAATTATGATGAATGGATTCCACAAACAAATTCTATTAAGAAGACCCACCCATCTGTCCATATGCTGTTCAGTCGCTTAGAATGGGTGCATTGATGTGGATTGCGATTGTAGCATGGAGCTTAATAAACTGAGATCTGAATTGAACTGTTCCACATTGTAGAAGTGTGGGTATAGATTGATTACATCCTAACAGATATGTGTAGTTTTTCTGTTGATATGTGGATAATCTTCAGACCCTTGATTGCAATCATAAAAACACATCAACAGTTTGGCAAAATATAAGGGATTTGCAACAGGGAAGTAGGAATTGCTTGGAATGATTGAGTACTGATTTGTAGTCCATCTGTTACTGATATTCACAAACTGTTAGAGAAGGTGCTTGGTGTCAAAATTGGTCTACTACCGACTCGTGATTCATTCAGAACCCTCTATCAAAGTTTCATCACCTTCTATGGATACTCCCTCCGTTCCAAATTGTTGGTCGTTTTGGCTTTTCTAGATACATAGGAAAAACTATGTATCTAGAAAAGTCAAAACGACCTACGATTTGAAATGCAGGGACTAGTTAGTAGTGATAAAACTGGACAATTGAGACATGGAATAAGTATGATTCTTATTTAACTTCTTACCAGCATCTGCCAGAAGACTCTAGATATTTGTCCAGCAGAGGACATGCACTAAATGCTGAGGTCACATGCCCCCCAAAAGAAAACAACATTGTAAAGTTGCTTGTTGTAATGCCTATTCGATTGGACAGAATATGCCAAGCTTGGTCTAATCACAATATATCAGAACTTAGACTCCGGGCCTAGTGGTTCTTCTTACGGTTTGAACAGCTGACTTTGGGTGTAAAAATTAGTTGCTAGTTGCTTTATATGTGGAAATCTGTGCAGTATTGTTTTGTGTTTCTTTTAATGATTATGTTTTCAGAAAATTTAGGAGAGTTCTATTGGCACAACATCCTAAGATTCCTTGAAAATAATTGACTTTCACTTGTTTTCGAACTATCAAATTGTTGTTATGGTTGTAAGTCTTATTTTCACTATGCATCTTTGTTCTTTACCACTATCTTCTTCCTTTTTGTCAATAGTCAAAGCTTATACTTCTGTTTCAACAATGGGATTACTTCAGGATGATACCCTAAGGCATGAACTTGGCCTTCCCATCTGGAAAGTGAGAAGATGGCTTCACGAGCAATCGCTAGGAGAAGGAAATATCTTTTGGAACATGTTAACACACCTATCCTCTCATCTTCCTCTACCTTCCAACATGGAAGAATTGGTTTGGAGGCTGAACCAAGAACAGCACAGCGATTTCTGGATCAAAGCTCTGGGGACTCAAAATCTGAGAAGGGGCAATATAGTGTGAATTTGACTAAGAGGAACTTGGCAGGTCTTGCTAATGGGTTTCTGCGACGCCCAGCTCATGGGATATCTCTTTCTTATTGTGGAATTGGAAAGAATGACTTCGGGTTGCCGTTGGGAGCTAGATCTATGCTGCAGTCATTCCACACATCATCAACTGCAACTGCAGGGCAACCGAAGTTGGATATTGATAGTGAACATAGTGAGGATCAAAAGCAAAATACAAAGAAAAAAGAGGCATCCCCAGAAGAATGTGATCAAGCTGTGGAAGGTCTTAGCACTGTAAAAGCTAAAGCCAAAGCTAAGCAGGTACCAGAATCTCTGAAGGCTAGCCAATCAGTCGTACAGAAATTCTGGGCAAGGCTTCTGGGTATTGGCCCTGCTCTGCGAGCTATTGCTTCAATGAGCAGGTCTCAGTTCTTTTCATTTGTACCTAAATGCATAGATATAAGAAGAATGATTGGTATTTTTCTTTCTTAACTTATGAAACTCTTCTTTGTTTGTCAAGGGCTGATTGGGCTGCAAAGCTTAAGCATTGGAAGGATGAATTTGTTTCTACACTGCAGCATTATTGGTTAGGGACAAAACTACTCTGGGCCGATGTTAGGATCTCATCAAGATTGCTGGTGAAACTTGCTGGTGGAAAAAGCCTTTCTAGAAGAGAGAGGCGACAGCTGACACGCACAACAGCTGATATCTTCAGGCTGGTACCATTTGCTGTGTTCATAATTGTTCCTTTCATGGAATTCTTACTGCCAGTGTTCCTCAAGTTATTTCCAAACATGCTGCCATCAACTTTCCAGGACAAAATGAAAGAAGAGGTATGTGTTTGACTGGTTTTAACAACCTGAGATTATATTGGTCTGATGTTACATTTTTCTGCATGTGAATGCTACCAACAATGTATGAAACTCACTGTCACACATGTGGTATCAGTACATTAGTTCCATGGAGCAGCATACCCTACTGTCGTTCTCATTTCTGTAACGAGATTAATCATTTTTTTGCATCTCATGTTTGAATCACTCCTCTGCCATTTGTATCGTAATTATAGGCAGTACCACTGTGTGAACTGATCAGATCAAACCATGGTTCATTTTCTTGTGCAGGAAGCATTGAAAAGGAAACTAAAAGCAAGGATGGAATATGCAAAATTTTTGCAAGATACAGCAAAAGAAATGGCAAAGGAAGTTCAAACATCACGTAGTGGAGACATAAAACAGACAGCTGAAGATCTAGATGAGTTTTTGAACAAGGTATATATTCTTTCTGTGATCCAATCATTACTCGTTATGTGAGGTAAACTGCCTCTGCTATTTTTGATTGGATAATATAGTTAAATTGAATTAGGTTAGGAGAGGTGAACGTGTCTCGAATGATGAAATCTTGAGCTTCGCGAAGCTTTTCAATGATGAACTTACTTTGGATAATATGAGCAGGTTAGACATTCTTTACCATCTGTGTAAATTGATCATCAAAATTACGCTAGGACTAAACAGTTGACTCATGTTTTTTCTGCAGACCACGCCTGGTAAATATGTGCAAATATATGGGTATCCGACCTTTTGGTACAGACAACTACTTGAGGTTCATGCTTCGCAAAAAACTGCAAGAGTAAGTATTTAAATTGAAAACCGTAACTTAATGCTGATTTAGTTTGCATCTGGAGCATCTATATATTCTTATGATCTTATCTACCTAATGCCAATAGAACAGAAATGACCAATTTTGGAGATCAAATAGTGTCTATGGTCTGTCATTCAGAAAGCTTATTTGGCAGTTATCAAATTGAAATCTTATTTCGTTCACCAAGAGAATCTGCAGTACTTTTAATGGACGTGCAAGCTTAGTAGGCTTTCTAAATCATGTTGACTCTCTGCCTTCTAGTGGATTTAAATTGTGTATGGGTCGAATAATAGTCTAGGTTCAGCACTAGATTTGTGTTCTATATATTTGAGACAGTGTCATGATTCCTTTTCTTGTTTACACAATTTGCTAGTTCTTTGTCCCTTTGTCCAGTTTCTGTTCGATTTAATACACTGCCATTCAAACTGTCTTCTTAAAATGCTGTCTTTTCTTTTGGTAATGGTACTTACGATTGCAGCATTAAGAAGGATGATAAGATGATTCAAGCTGAGGGTGTTGAGTCTCTTTCTGAAGAGGAGCTTCGGCAAGCCTGCCGGGAACGTGGTCTCCTAGGTTTGCTGTCAACCGAAGAGATGCGACAACAGGTTATCTCACTTATTCTGATGATATGCCCTTAATTTTGCACTGCATGGCCTCAAATAATTCAATTATTTTCTTGTTTTCAGCTATTTTATTATGCTGTCCATTCTTGTTTAACTCCACGACTCCTGTCTTTCGGAGCCAGATTTGCAGCACTTTTTATAGAATGTTAGTTAATGATTCCAAATCTGCCAAGACACTTTAAGCAAACCTAACATTGATCATTTTGAGACAGACTTAACACTTGTGCCTAGAACTGGAACTACTATGAAATGTAGTCATCCTGGATTCCTACAATAGACTTGGGCCATACTCCATCCATTTCCATGTAGGTCCTGATTTCTGTTCTTCCAAATAATGTGATGCCATGTTTACTTGTTCTAGTAGCTATTATATTTTCCTTTAGTCTTTGTTAGTTGACATTTTTTATGGCCTTATTGCATGCCCGTTCAAGTCTGAGTACTGTCAAAGGAATGTTACTACAGCACTTAGCTTGCACTTTGAATTAAACACAGCTGAAGTTGGGTTACATGGCCTTCTGGGTTTAACCACAAGTTCAAGACAGCTATTTAGGGAGGGAGGGAGGGACCATGTAAATGCATACAAAACTATGCTAGTAACATTCATTGCATCTTTGTTTTGCCCAGCTCCGAGACTGGTTGGATCTCTCACTAAATCATTCTGTGCCATCTTCACTTCTCATACTTTCAAGGTAAGTTTAGTAGGCATTTTCCCAGTTGTCATGCTATTTCTGTTTGTGCTTGCATTCTTATGTTTGAAAATGCTGTCAGAGCTTTTACTGTATCTGGTAAAGTGAAACCTGAGGAGGCTGTTGTAGCAACACTATCTTCACTACCAGATGAAGTTGTGGATACAGTTGGGACAGTACTGCCATCTGAAGATTCTGTTTCAGAGAGGAGGAGAAAACTGGAATTCCTTGAGATGCAGGAAGAACTTATCAAGGTGATGTATACATAGGATGATCTTTTTTTATTGTCATTAGAGATAATACATAGATTATAACAATTAAACAATTTGGTTTTTAACCTCCTATTCTGCTAATGCAGCTATAATATTTGGGAATATAAAACCACTGTATTGATAAGTTGATAGAGAACCTCCCTCCATTGAATTGGCGGGACTGGGCTTGTGTTGTCTCATAGTTTTATAACTTATGTTTTATTATTGGTCTAGAACATATTTTCTTAAAGAGTGAAGCCACAGATTTTAGTTTTATCTGACGGCCCAATGCACTGTCTCGGATTTTGAAATGACTACTTTTGTGCACCAATATTGCATACCCTGCTGCACCCTAGTTATTTCTCATGCTTGAACCCCTAGTTAGATTCTATGCTTAAACCTCATAGGAGTTCCTGTTCATATCTTTTCATGTGATAGATGTTCAGATGAACACAATTTCTTAGCCTTTGTTTGGATGATAGGGATTATAATCCCTTGGGATTGGTAGGGAAATCGATATTTAAAGGTAATATGCAATTCCATGGTAAGCCAGAAGATATTCAATTGAGAGAACCTTAATGGAAATGTTATTGTAAATGAAACCCGGCGATTTATTTCCCTAACTGTTTGACTACATGGCCATTTGGCTCGTTTGCACGTTGTGTAAACGCTACACAGTGGCTTGCCGTGTCCGTTTAATCAGCCATTTATCCTGTTTAATGACCGTTTAGCCTGTTTAAATGGCCGTTCAGCCAAAATAAATAGCCAAACGATAGGTGACCGACTGCTTTGCATTTAGGCCAACACTCCGCCCCCTATCTGTATTACTATCTGAGGCGTACTCCCATTTTGTGTAGTCTCTAATCCGAATGCTGTCATCTTGTCTAACCTACTTCAAGATTCATACTGTAATTATTGTTGATTATATTCTCTTTCACGAATCTGATAACGCAGTTTACTTGATAATTATCCAATATTCGCAGTAGCATTTATTTAACTTTAACTTGATTATTTTATTTTTTAATGCAATGATCCAACTCTGTTATTGATGCTTTTGAATCCCAAACACGTTCAGGAGGAAGAGAAAAAGAAGGAGAAAGAAGAAAAAGCAAAACAAGAGAAAGAAGAGAAGGCAAAGCTCAAAGAACCAGATGGTGCCTCTGAAGATTTAGCTTTGAAGGAAATGACTGAAGCTACTGCTAGGGAAGAAGAACTGCAAAAGGAAAAACAGCATGACAAGGAAAAACTCTGTAATATTAGCCAAGCGTTGGCAGTGCTCGCATCTGCATCCGTATGCTCCTAGTCGGCCTTTATTTTTTTTTCTTTTAGTAACTATACACGCTGACAGTAATAGCAATGTAATTCTGTAACACTAGTATCTCTCCCTTCCTCTCTATCTGACCTTTTTCTAACTTCCTTCTATTTCAGTCTGTAAGTAAGGAGCGCCAAGAGTTCCTGGGCCTTGTCAACAAGGAGGTATAATGTGAAGCGGATTAGAACAAATACTCATGCAGCCTCTTCCATTGTACTGCATATATAAGATGTATCCTTGAGCTTTAGTAGGACTTTTGTGCTACTGCAGATAGAACTATATAACTCCATGCTCGAAAAGGAGGGCACAGAGGGTGAAGAAGTTAAGAGAGCATACATAGCTGCCAGAGAGGAGTCAGACCACCAGACTGAGGAGGCTGCTGAAGACTTAACTGAGGAGGCTGCTGAAGAAAAAGTCTCATCAGCACTGATTGAGAAGGTAACAAATCCTTCCGTGCATTCTATAGCCATTAGTTGAGCACTCTCTTGCTAAAATATGTTTATATTTCCCATATCTTTTTGGAACTCTGCTGCCTAAATAGCCTGGAATATTGACAGTGAAAACTTTAAACAAATATCTGAAAAGACTGAGATAAAGAGTGCAAACTGTTCTTTGCTGACTTGTCAACTAAATGACCTCTGAATTTTAAGTCTACCTGAATTAAACATCTTTATTTTTTGAAATTTGAAAAAGGCTGCAAAGGAAACAACCATCTGCATGCATTTGTACCTTCAATATGTTGTTGGCATCTGTATGCTTTTATATTCTCTTTTTTAATATATATTTATGATTTGAGGGGTTCATTATTCACATGAATCACATATAGCTTTGACCTTTGCTGCATTCAGGTTGATGCTATGCTTCAAGAATTAGAAAAGGAGATCGATGATGTGGACGCACAAATAGGAAACCGTTGGCAACTTCTTGATAGGTAAAGTCACTTCTATGTATAGAGTTGTTTTATGTTGCATGCTTGTCAGCAGTGCATTTTGTTGTTGGTAAATTTTTACTCACAGGGAAACTTATTTTGTTTTAAGTTATGGTCAGTGGTAACTCGATTGCCTTGCGCCGCACAGTTCTATTCCATCTTTTCTGTGATTTACCTGACAATGATTCCGAAGATTGTTTCATGAAATACGCTACTGCGATAACTCATAGCTTCCATGCGAAAGTAACTGTAAAAGCATGGTATTTCTGATCCCAGTAGCAAAAATATGTGGCCATGTGGGATAGATTACTTTATCAAGCAGAGAAGTCATTTGTAATACGCCACCATAATCATTTTGCATGTAGGTCCTCAGCATTCTGATCTAATTTGCACTGTGATTTGCAGGGACCATGATGGCAAGGTGACCCCTGAAGAGGTGGCAGCAGCGGCAGCTTATCTCAAGGACACAATAGGAAAGGAAGGAGTCCAAGAGCTCATCAGCAACCTTTCTAAAGACAAAGGTTCGTTCACCCATAACATCTACGTGCTGTTTCATTGTAGCATCCGGCCAATTTTCTTATCTTTCTGACCTTTTTCTTCTTATACACCTACAGAAGGAAAGATTCATGTCGAAGACATTGTGAAGCTAGCATCACAAACAGAGAACAATGAAGAGGAAGAGGAAGCACGGCAGTAGCTGGTAGAGGCGTCAAGCATTTGGAAACATCAATCTTATTTAGATAGGTGGCGTATATATACTATTTCATCAGGCAGAAAGTTCAAGAGATCTCAGCTACTAATTGCAGCGTGCTATGTGCAAATTGAAAAGCATCACATCCATTTTTTGCGCCTCTGGGCTGACTTCGATAGGGTGACTTCCAATTAGTAGGATAGAGTTGCTGTAAAGATGTTGACATGCGTATGGTTGCAGTGCTGTGGTTCGGCAGGTAAATCACAACCAAAATCTCAACTGGTTGCTATGGAAGTGGAAATACAGATCCTCTTATGGTATCATCCAATATCGACATATTGGATCTACTTTAAATTCTTAAGTAACAGTGTGGATGTTCGGGTAATGCATGATCAGTTTATGGATTATGGTTTTAGCTGCTTTATTGTGGCCGATTCTGACTCGCCTACAGGTGGACGTGGTTCCTGAATTATTCTACTTCAAATAATTTTGCACATGTTTAAATTTAAAATTGCAAATCTATACCTAAATGTTACTAGTTCGGGCTTGTTCGGTTAATCCCCTCCATAAGGGGACTGGAGGAGATTAAGTCCCTCTAAACCGAACAAGCCCTTCAGGTTTTATCTGGAGATGGGATCAGGAGCCGTTTTAGAACTCTGCATGCGAATGGACTTGCAATTGGAGCTGGGTTCTACCAGTAACCTTAAACATACAAGCTGTCATTCATGTTGCTAGTACAAAGAATAGTGCTCGCATCTATTTAAGTAATCAAATGTCACGTAAAGCAGCTTGTCAAAAACTTAGGAGTATGAATGTTCAAATGATTGGTGTTTTTCTCGAGCAACACGTTGCAACTTCGTTATGCACCTTTTACTTCAAAAGACTCCATGCCACTGCTGATTGTTTCTTCAGAACTCCTAGACCTAGGAATACATGTTGCAAGATCCTAGAAGAGTAAACTGTAAGTGAAATTCCAATAGTGACCTCCTTTGACATGCCTTAGTCAGGGTTGATGCCCAAGTACCCAACATTCTAATCCAACAAAATTAAGAGGCATCTGACGATGTGCTCATGAGCCATGATAGAGCTAATCCAACAAAAAATAATTTACACAAGGGAAAAGACACAGGGACTCGTACATTACACTGGTGACGTGGCTGAGGAAATTAGATGCAGCCAGTCTTTGCTGGAATCAGCTAAAAGAAAGAATGAAAAAAGAACAGTTACTGAGTTCTACACTCAGAACTCCAGGAAGATCAAAATGAAGACCAGTGCTTTTCCCCAGCTTCATTTTCATTGCTGGTGCAGAGACTCGGATCACACAAAGAAGTAATTGTTAGTGCCGGCATCCCTATGTAAAATTTGTCACTGCAGCAAGTCCTTGTATGTACAGAAAACCTGGGAAGAGCGATATGGCTGTCATTACACAGGCAAATATAGTTGAGCAAAAGCACATCCAAGTATGAGGAGTAAATCAGGAGAACCTGTTCTAAATATCAGGAGTCACCCCTAGCCAGATGAAGGACCTGGGGTTCCATTTGACTGTTGAGATGTCTCTGTCAGCTTCTGGCCACGAGGTCGCTTCTTTTTTCCATTTGCTGAAGTATCTTGCACAGTTCCATTCGGTTTCTGTGGTACCTAGATATACCACAGTGCAATTGCATGCCATCAATTCATGTGGAAACTGTCCTGGCAAGATGCATGCAAGAACTCACAAACAAACATAAACTCAAACCTGGAACACCTGCTGGTACATCACTGGCATCAGCACACCATTTCCAAAAGCATGCGGGTCAACACCACTCTGAAATTTTCAATCAGCAACAGTCAGCAGTATACTCCTATTGAATGGAATTTGCCTCAAAGTAAAAATTGAGAACGAAAAATTCTTCAAATTCAAGAACTCCTACTGACTAATTAGTATGATTTATTTTTGTTAGAAAAATCAAATATTGTTTACTAACTATAAATAAAAACAAATAACCACTGCTTATTGCAAATTATTCCTGATACTGATGAGAGCAGATTTAAAAAATGAAGCCTCAGATGCTTATGCAAGAGAAGTCTCCAAATATACTAGAAATTTGGTTTCTAGTGCCTCTGGGATTTCATCAAAGATATGAGTCAGAAGATATAGCCATCTATTCTTTGACATACCAGTACCATATACACAATGCTTGGACAAATTGCTGCTTGATTGGCTACAAATTGATGGACATTAGCTGGCACTCCAATGTAGCCAGCAGGAACTATTCCTCTTTCTGCTCCTCCCTGGGGTGAAAATAGCAATCAATCAATATCCTTAGTGCTACATGTGTCAACTAAGGATACAATATTAACTAATGCTTAGTGCAATCTACCTTTTGGATCTGTGATGCTTGCATGACTGCAGGAGCCTGCATGTTGCAGAAAAGATTCATTACATGGTACCCATTTAAGCAAATCATATCCACCGTTGATACTAATTTACATAAAGCTTACAAACAAACATGTGTATT
This sequence comes from Panicum miliaceum, assembly GCA_032594955.1. Lineage (NCBI taxonomy): Eukaryota > Viridiplantae > Streptophyta > Magnoliopsida > Poales > Poaceae > Panicum > Panicum miliaceum. The sequence goes on along the minus strand of CM064067.1, from coordinate 32,120,449 downwards.
ACCTCTGGTGCTTTGGGGCCAACATTTCCATTGTTAGTAGCTGCATCCACCACATTTTGACCAGTCGCTGTATTTGGCTTATTTACTTTAGGAACACGAGACTTGATCCTTGGTTGTGTATCATCATGTGTATTGCTATTTAGCAGAAATTTCTCCATCTCCCTTACCAACCTCAAAGCAAGGCGATATTTATCTGATAGGACTGCGGAGTCAACAAGTTGCAGGCATCTCATTGACAAATAGTCGTATCGATCCACACGGTTGTTGGGGACAAGGTCACTTGGAGGGCGTCCCATCACGTGCAACTGCCTAAAATCCTTTTTCCACCTATCAAGAATATACTGTGGTGGAATTTCACGAACCAGTTGAAACTTGAGCATTGAGAGACTATGCCGGCATAGGATCCCACTGAATTGGAAACCTCCACAGATACATGTTATATCCTTTTCGTCCGCATTGTATGTCACTGCAAAAATCTTACTCATAGTCCTTTTACCATCTTCAAGGAAAATACACTCCTTGACATTGAACGTGAAGACAGGACCATCAACAGCAATTAAAGATATGTGGCAGTACATTATGGCTTCAATCTCATCCTGAACTTCTTGAACATATTATGGGTGTATACCTTTGAGAGCTGCTCTTCCATATAGAATTTTGATACTGGTGGACGTTGCTTATGAAATGTCTCAAAATCTGCTTGGGCCTCCTTCTCATATTTGCTCTGCAAAGCCATCTCATACTTGACAAGAAATTGCTTCAAGGTGGTTTTTAAATCCACATATCCATAAAAAAAAGGAGTGATAGTTTCATTTCTTTGTGTAACAGACATTCCTGCCCAGAATGTATCTTTAATGAAGACAGGAACCCAAGAAGCTCGACATTCATAAAGTGATCTTAACCAGTCATTGCCCTGAAGCCCAGTAAATGAACTTAAAGTATTCCATTCTCCTTCAAACTCATCTATGGTTAAAGAATCATAGACAGCCTTATGCATTGCCTTGTTAATAGCTCTGTACTCTGACAGCCCACTTAACCGCTCTACAGCCTTCCTCATTACCTTCCTCATTATCTGAAACAAGCACATTCTATGACGGACTCCAGGAATAACCTCAGCTACAGCACTTTGGATGACCCTACAGTAGTCAGTGACAATGACCTTCGGAAGATTGCCAGACATGCATGCTATCCAAGCCTTAAGTAGCCATGAATAGGTTTCTGCTGTTTCATCAGAAAGCAGGGCACACCCCATCAATACAGATTGGCCATGATGATTCACCCCGATGAATGTTGCAAGAGGCATATCATGTTTACTAACCACATAGGAAGTATCAAGTGTGATGACATCACTATAGTACTCATACATGGCTCTTGACTGTGCATCTGCCCAGAAAACATTCCTGATACAGCCTTCATCATCCAAATCAATGACATTGAAAAAATTAGCATTTTTGGCCTGCATCCGGGTGAAGAAAAGTCAAAGGGCCTCCGAACCTCCATGTTGGAGCTTCAAACGGCCCCTCTCCACAAAACTGTGGTGCTTGCTCTCACCAAACAAAAGCTCCTCAAGTTCCCCCAACTTATCCATGGGCATCTTACTTGGCTCTTCAACAGGCATAGCCCCAGGGCCACCCATACGCAACCGCCTCTTTGCAGGGCCAGAGAGCTGCTTATAAGAGTTCAAGAATCTTGCCATTGCTGGGCTCACTGGATGATTGTGATCAAGGATCGCCAACTCTACATGCAACAGTTTGTCTCCCCACAACTTCACTCGGATCTTGGCTGGGCAGTTAGTGGTCGATGAGGCCCGTTTCCGGAACTTCGGCTCATAACGTGGCCGCCCTCCTTTGCAGCACATAAGCTCGAGATATAAGCAGGTTCCTTCTTGTGAAAATGAGGACCTCCTTACTGAGACACCAAAGCCAACACGACGGGCATACTTGCGGTAGAATTGGTTGACTTCTGTGTGATTATTGAACACCATACCAACTTCTGGAACACCAATATCCTCCCTATCGGACTCCTCCATGCTGGGATCCTGAAACAAAACCTTCATCACGACACCACTCATATTGCAACCTACTGGAATTTGAAGTTTCTTCCAGCTGGTAAAAATTGAAGTCAACTTGAGAGCAACTTTTTGAGATCATAGTAATGGCATAAGAGACTTTGAGCATGTAACACATCCTGAATGTAGGTATTTCAGGACGGCATGACACTAACATTTTGCCTTGAACTGCTCGCAAATTCTCCAATAATCATCCAACTAAGGTGTGCCAAATATCAGTGCATCTGAAGCAAAGGGTGCAACTTAGTGTGGACAGAAATGGTTCACAAATTAGAACCTCACAAGCTCGCAGGGATGAACAGAAATACAGAATCACCAGACATTTGACAGCTTCCCACGAAAACAAATGCTAATCCAGTTCAACAAAAAGTGTTTAAAGACTAAACAACCACCAAATGAACTAATCAAATCCTAACCCTAAATGACAACCAGCTTCAGTTTAAACTACCGCCCACGCGCCCTCAAGTTGAAAATGAAAACTGAAGCTTCCCTCCGCATTCCCCCAACCACGAATTCCAGGAAAGCCATGGAAATTTCCCCCCACACTACGCGCCTATCGAGCGCTCAGGATCGCAAGGCCGCTAAAAGGATCGGGAAACAACACAAGGAAAGAGGGGATGGAGCGAGCCGAACCAGCGCGTTGAGGTCCCGTCGCCGGGCCCTGCGGGGATTCTTGGACTGCGGGAACGGCTCCTCCACCTCCATCGCCGGAGGGCCCGCCGCCGGCGAGGTGGGCTAGGGTTTCGGACGGGTACGGAGGGAGGCGGGTGCAAAGTTTGGTGACAAATGAATTATTGGGGAGGCTGCACGAGGGCCCGAGAGAGGTGGAGCCCGTAGGTAAGCCATTCGTAATCGGGCCGGCGGGGCCGCTTCCCGGGGAGCTTTTCCGGACCGTCCGATCTGCGCGCCGGTGCGATCCAGCCATCCGCGATTCAGCGGCAGCGCGGGTGCCTGTAGTGAAGTGAAACCAAGGATTGAGCGGCATAGGAGTGGCCTGACTGAGCCAAACAATGGGAAACCAGTAGGTGCGTCTCTCTGTTACGTACGCGTAGCTTGAATAGAGGAATTTGATGCAACGGGCCTATAACAAGGGTCACTCGGAAATACAATTTTTTTTCCCTAATAGAGAAGGCCTGGTATCTAAATCGGGAAAAAGAAGGTTGTATTTGCTGTAGGCTTAAGAAAGGAACAAAAGGCTCTCAAGATACTTAAATGGAGATGCATCTCAGTGTAGCTTTTGGGTATTTAAAATGCAGCAGGCCGATCTAAATTCGGTAAACCACCTTGTTGCCGAAATCCAAAGTTTGCTCGTCAGATGCTTTAAGGAATAAGTCTACGTAACCACCTAATATATCGAGGGTCGACTACATCATCCCTTAACTATAAAATCAGATTTTAACCCCTTCATCTTTCCAAAACCGTTTAAAGCACACCTAAAGCGGTTTTGCATGGTGATTTTACCACACCGGTACGTTGAGGTGGAATGAGATGATGATGTGGACTGACTCATAGGTGGGTCTAGCTTGTAAGTGGCATATCACATCCCTCTCTTCTTCCCCCTCTCCTTATCCTCTGGCCACCTGACGCCTAACCTGCTCCTCATCCCCACCACCTGACCTTCTCCGCCCGACAGTGCCGGAGCCGACGCTTGTGCGGGCCTGCGCTAGCGCCCGGCCTGCACCTCCTCTCCTCCATCCAACCTGCTCCGCCTGACGGCGCTGGAGCCGACGCTCGCATGGGTCCGCGCCCGTACCCAACCTGCTCCTCCTCCCCGCCGCTCGACATGCTTCGCTCGACAGCGCCGAAGCCCACACTTGCACCGCCCCAAGTCAGCACTCGATCTGCTGCTCCTTGACGCCGCCGGACCCGCTCCGCGCCGCCGCCGGAGCCCACGCTGGCACAGGCCCGCACTAGCGCCCGCGACATGCATCACTGCATGGGCCCTGCGGAGCTCCAGGGCGCGCCAAGTAGGTCCAGCGGGTCCTGCGGCGCACTACGCCGCGCCGCTAACACTCCGGCTTGGCGGCCGCGGCTCGCAACACGACGGGACGGCGATGGCTGTGACCAATGTATAAGGAGGGGGAGGGATGTGATCTGCCACTTACAAGCTAGGCCCACCTGTCAGTCGGTTCACATCAGCATCTCGGTCCATCTCAGCGCACCGGGGTGGCAATACCATGCAAAACCGCCTCAGGGAGTATTTTTAACGGTTTTGTAAAGATGAAGGGATTAAAGATCCGATTTTATAGTTGAAGGGATCATATAGTCGACCCATAATACGTCTACGTCTTAGTTCTGCAGAAATTATCATGGTGAGAACTTACATCTAAACATGCATGACTAGCAAAAGGTAGTATGACAATTGACAGCAGCAAACAGCGTACAGTAATGCAAATATTAAAGTAGTCATGTGAGAAACCGTAGCAATCAGTTTGAACATAAGCTTGATGCCTGAAAAAATAAAGCAGAATCTACAAGGATCTGCTCTTCTCGTCACATGAGCCATGAACAGCGAACTCTGACATCACAATCACTCGCCTCCTTAGACATGAGTATTTTCTACATAACAATGCAAAACAAACATGAATTGACTTTTTGAAAAAAATGAAGGAAGAGAAAGTTCATGCCCTAGAGAGGCTAAACGTAACAGTGATAGCGTACAAGATAAAGTGTATAGCTATACTTAGACTCGATAGTATTGGACAAATGCTATAGAATCTTGCCAAAAGATGTGATTTTTCTTATTGATTCACATGATGACCATTGATCAGAAAACAACATAGATTGAACCAATGATATTATGTCAATACTAATTAAGCAAACTTTGGACCATATCGACAGTTTGACGCACTTGCACAAGCATACAAAAAAAGTATATATATCAAAGTAAATAAGCAATAGCATTTAACACAGAATATATGCATGGGTGGCACGATTTAAAAATACAAAGAATACCAAAATAGAAAAAACTAAACTCTTGGATGTTGGCAGATGAAGGAAAAATTATGGGATGTATCTCCTCGTTAACTGATTGATATTTTTCTATCAATCACCTGTTGTAGCCATAGGATGTAGATCCAACGTCACTAGATGGAACACCCTCAAATCAACCGAGCAACTGCAAACAGGTCCTCAACTTTCTATTGTAGACCCGTTATGGGTGTCTGTCTGCGGGCCGACCCAAAATTTAGCCCAGGAATTGTGGGCTTTGTGCAGTTTACACAGCAAATACAGCCCAAGTATCTTTAAATCAAGTTTCGCGGTTTTTTTTTGTCCAGATTCTGTCCCCTTTAGTAGCCCGACGTTAGAGCATCTCCAGCAAACTACCAATACCTCACACTTAAAATATACTCTCTTTATTACTAATAACTACTTTTATATTTTTGGTAATGCTTGCTGCAGTAGATTATCAAAATTCATCACTAAAAATAGGTAGAGGGATAAATTCCCATTATTTAGGATAGAGGGAGATGTGTTTTGGTGATTACCAAAATGTAATCTGATGAAGCACCTCCAATCACCAAAATATTAATTTTTTGGTATTGAGGAAAGATATAAGTAATCTGCTGGAGATGTCTCTTAGTAGCCATCCATTTTGTAGCATTTTGTAGCCGTCAGTGGCAACGGCAACGGGATCATTAACATAAAAGAACAAACAAAAATCAAGACATATGTGTTTTTCTGTTCACACATGTGCAATATTTTACAGGAAGGTATCCTTGTATTAACCAAAAACAAACAAGATTACATGATACATCTCAGAAAATATTTTTCTTGTCGAGGCGAGTTGTCAAGAACCCTGCCAGTGCTGATCCTGTTGAGTACCATGAGCCATTGACATCATGACACCCCCTGCACAGATTCCAGCATCGAAGAATCAGTTAATTCACAGAATTTGAATCTTAGAAAGCTCAATACAATTTGAGTTTGACAGATAAGTTGTTTTCATCACATGCAGACAAGGAAAGTAACAAATGCTGAACAGTATAACCGGAGTGGTAACTACAAATTTGTCCCTTCCTTAACTTTTACAGTAAAAAAAGTAGAATTCCATTGCAGTGCAAAGACAAATAACTGCAAGAGCGAATTCATATGGGGTATGTGTATATAAAAGTAGGCATATATTCGTCAGAAACAAAAAAAAAGGCATGCCTGGAGAGCAAAAGAACAAGATACTAAAATAGAGAGTAGTATGGGATATGATGAGAAAACATGCCATTTGAAATCATCAAAAATTCTTTTCATGTGAGCGGAAAGCTCTTGCCCAAGAGATCAGATTCCCTTGTATCAAGCAAGGCTGAAGAGTGAAGGCTCAAGAAAAGTTCTCATCCAAAACAGTAAAGTGAGTGTGCACAACGAACAGTAAAGGGAACTTGAAGAACACAAACAGAGGTCACCGAAAAACACAGCTAGCAGATATATTAGAGTACAACCATACGAGCACCTATGGAGGTACCAAGTAACAAAATTCAACATCGATTGACTAGTTCATGGGAATTCTGAGATATCTTGTGTAATTTTATTGAAATAATTAATAGCTCAGATCATTAGCTATCATGCCAAGTATTAATTATATCTTGATTTGGGCAAAAAAAATCACTTATTCAACTTTTTAAAATATTACATTGATGTCACAATCTTTTTGTTCCTAGGAAAACTTACCACCTGGATGCACAATCATTAACTATCGTGATCCTCTTAATCCATTAAAAAGTCAATGAGCTCTACCTAAGGGAAGTTTATGTGAATGCAGATCAAGAAATGAGCTGTAGATAATACTACTTGTAAGCTTGCAAATAAAAAGGCAGAGAAAAACCACATATTTTGTGTCCAAGAAAAATTATAGTTCTAGTATTCTAAAATTTGCAAAAAAAAATTCGTCACTGAATGATGCTAAACACATAACCACAAGAAAACACTACAATTTATAGGAAAGTTGGCTTAGCTAAGTTATATTGGAACCAAGTAAATGCTTAGAGCTATCTTCACTAGTATAAGAAAACATGGCAATATATAGGAAAAGAGAACTACTCACATCATGCAGAGCTTGCATCCTCCGTAAAGATGGCAACGGGCAGGAAAAATCCGCGTGCCCGCAGATATTAAACCCGACGGGCATGGATATGGGTCTGAGTTTATGCCTGTGGGTACGGGCGCGGGCACGATTTCAAACCCAACGGGTATCTGCTCACGGGTATAAAAAATTGATATCCGCACCCGCGAACCCGTCATATCCGTTTTGATAGCTGACAGGTGGGCCCGTAACTTCGGATGTATACATATATGCTCTTGTTAGGGTTTTCTTCTCTCCTCCCAACTCCTACCTCCGCGCGCCGCCAGGGGCCCGTCCGCCCCTCTCCTACCTCCGCGCGTTGCTAGGGGCCTGTCCGCCTCGTGCCCCCCGCCCCCCTCCTCGGCTCCGCGGTGAAAGGCGACGCGCCGCCGCCGGTGGTGCACCCAGCCCGCCCCCTCCTCCCTCCTACCGCTCGGCCACGCGCTCAGTGGCCTTGGCACCCCCACCTCGCGCTCCCTCTCGTTCCGCCGCCAGGCGCCAGCTCGTCGCCCCCGGATCCGCCTGTTCCTCGCCAAGCGCGCCGCCGCCCCTGGACGGCCGCCGCCGTGGGCCTCGCCGCCTCCTCGCCAAGCGCGCCGCCGCCGTGGGCCTCGCCGCCTCCTCGCCAAGCGCGCCGCCGCCGCGGGAGGCCTCGCCACCTCCTCACCAAGCGCGCCGCCGCGGGGAGCCTCACCGCCTCCTCGCCAAGCGCGCCGCCGCCCCGAACCAGCCGCCGTCGCGGGGGGGCCTCGCCGCCTCCTCGCCAAGCGCACCGCCGCCCGTGGACCGGCTGCCGGCCCTAGACCGGCCGCCGCCGCGGAGGGGGGGCCTTGCTGCCTCCTCGCCAAGCGCGCTGCCGCTGCCGTCCCTGGACCGACTGCCGCCGCCGGGGGCCTCGCCACCTCCTCGCCAAGCGCGCCGCCACCCTTGGACCATCCGCCGCCATCGCGGGGGGTCTTGCAGCCCTTGGACCGGCCGCCGCCGCCGCGGGGTCCTCCTCAGCACCCTCGTCCACTCCTCCGATTCGTGCTACTCACGAGCGCCGTGAAGATGATGTTGATGGACACTTGATTACTTACTGTTAGATGTTGTTTACTTACTATTAGATGTTATTGTGTCCTTGATTTTGTTAAGTTTGTGGGTACACTGGCGTACCCGCGGGCATGGGCATGGGATATCCACGGATAGCGGGCACGGGCGTGGTCCTCTGCCCGTGGCGGGTAGCAGGCGCGGGTTTGAGTTTTAGCTCGCGGGTACGGGTATCTGAAGGATATATCCGCGCGGATTTTACCCGTAGGGGGTTTCTGCCTACAATTCTCAACAAGTAAAAGACCTCTGAAATGTATTCATAAATCATAACCTTAGTGTACATTTACAAAGGCACCACAGAACATAGTTGTGGACAAATGGAAATAATAAGTCACAACTAGGTTTAAACAAACTAACATGACAGAAAAACTAAGTCCACATCACAATAGGCTGGAAAAGTACGACTGGTTACACAAGAACCTAAAAATTACACAAGTTTAAATGTTACAAATTAAGTTATTTAGGGAAGCGATCAACTAGTTACACATTAAAAACTAGATACAAACCAGTCATGCTTTTTTCACATGTAAAAAAAATATCACATATTTGCACTAAAAATAATAATAGAAAAACTTATTTATAGCTACAATATTAACTGCTGCTAGCATTAATCACAACAAAAAATAAAAATAAAAGAACATAGCTCACCAATCTCATCAGATAACTCATTTCTTTCCTCTGCCAATGTTACCTTCTTTCTGAACCATTCTAGGTATGCATATGAAGACAATAATAGCACTGTATGTAGCACATGTGAAACAAATACTATAATGAAATACTACTTTTGAGATTCACAGAAATGGAGTACCCAGTAAGTATATTGACATGGATAAGTATATAAATTACAGAAAATGAAAATGATGTATTTCAGAACACGAGATATTCAATTATTTTTTTACATCAATCTCAATCTTTTATTTAGAAAAAATTTACAGCTACATGTAAAAAATATAGATATAAATTTCTTAGTAAGAAAATAGCAATAAAAACAAATTGATGAACCTTTCAAATGACAAATTAAAAATTGGAAAGGTTTACTTCGTGGACTGCTCAAAAGAAAATTTTAATGATACAAAAGCTTAATTTGGTGAACCCTCACAAATCTCAATCTTGTGAACAGAAAATCTAAGCTAGATAGAAGTAGAAGTTTAATTTTGTGAACGCCGACAAAGGAAGGTAAGGTTACAACCTCAAAAAATAAATAAATCTACCCATTTTGAAATATACCTTAAATGTCTTTTCTGTTTGGGAGACGACGACAACAGGATATAATGGGAATGCAAGATTTAAAAGCAACTAGCAAAGAGGAATAGAAAAAATCATACATAATATGGTAGTTACATACATGTAGCACTAAAATTAAAACACCTACAATTTATCTTAATGCTGATACAACTTTTCCAAGTTAGCATAAGGATTACTGAAAGGGGTGATCAGACTGTATAAGAACTAATGCCACTTCTGGAGGCTTTCAGGGAAACAGAAAATTCCACTTATCCAAACAGGAACGCACCCAATCGCCAATATACCTAGATTAACTACACAACTATCTAGAGCTCACCCAAGTGAAATAAAAAACAGACCTTATCAACCTATGTCGAGATCAACCATTGATCCGGTCACAAACAGGGGAGCACCACAAAATTTGCAGCAACCCACCATGACACCACACACTGCAGAGCTTATTCAATTCAAAAATATGATGATATACAAAACATAAATGATAGCATATGTCAAGTTGAAAAGCACACTAACATAAAATTTAGTGAAACACATATACAGCATCCTAGACTTCAGTATAAAAAACACATTAAACATATACAATGTTCTTGTGAAATTAGAATTTAAACCTGATGACCTATCATGATTTTAAGATTGATCTTGCAGGGAGTTGAAATGGGGAAGCTAGTAGTACATACAGAATAAGAACTCCGGGTGGTATGACTTAACCAAGAAAACATTAGGATTCAGATCGAAACACCACACTGGAAGTGAAACATTAGACAAATGACCAACCTCACGCCACAACATACAACATGAGCAGTCACTAGAGCACAAAAGCACCCACCTACTCCATGGAAATCAACCCGCAATTCCCTACCACTTAGTGGACATTACCAGACTATAGAATCACTGCCAACACTGATGGGTATTGCTATACTTCAGGACAAATTCATATAAACACGCCCAAATCCCACCCTGCACCAAAGACCTTTATATAAAACTTTCTTGCACAAGTTGCAATCTCACCGACTCGTTGGTAGCCTCACATGTGCGTAATAGCTGCCGCCCACGACGGACATGCTGAACCTTGGTTTGCAGCCATCCACGCACAGAGGCTCCTCGGGTGGCACAAGATCCATCATCGACGCCCACAACAACACTGTCTCCAGCCTCTCAGCATTTGGAGATTTCATCAAACACCTTGCGAGCACAGATGCTAGCCCTCATGCTACCAGGACATCTGCACACATAAACACACAAGGACAGGAGGACATCAAAAATTGATGAATACACAACACAAACCTCTACATTGAGCAGTAGTTAGAACACAATGGTGGGAAGGGAAAACCTATGAACACACAGGTCCCAAATTGTGAATCCGCAGTAAAAACCAAACCCTAATGCCTCCAATCTCCCTCTCCCAAGCACGAATCTGATCCAATCCTCATCACAAATCCAAAGCAAAACTGAACGCCAATTGACTCCACCTTCCCCTTTAATCACACTTGGAATAAAGCTCACATCATGAACCCACACGAAACCAAACACAACCATGGAAAAACAGCAATGGATACCTGGTTGCCTGACCATCCGTCATTGATGCTGATGGTAACATGCTATCGGAGGTCGACGAGATCGCGAGTTTGTCGGCCTCTAGGCACCACTCCATTTCGCCTCCCACTGAAGTGGATTGAGAAGGGGGGAGAGAAGTCGAGGAGACACGAGCGAGTGACAGGCGGACCCAATTACACCATTTACACGTGAGTCAATCGCAGGCGTCCATCCAACATCCAACGCGCCAGGGCATCGATTGATAGATAAACGGGATTTCAATCGATTGACAAGGAGTAAATCTGAAAATTATGAGGTCAGACATCTACACATAAGAGGATAAGCTGGGCCCTTACCTAAAATTCTACTGAAATATTAAAGCAAACAACACGCACTACCCTGTTCTTCTCGTAGGAGTTCTTAGCACTGGATTATCCTGCAACATGGTCATATGAGTCATTTTCACAACGATAGCTGTAGATAAACTTCAAAGTCAAGAACCAGTATTGACTAGAAATACCTGCAACATTGGGTGGTAAACCCACTGATTCGCGAACCCATGGGGTTCTGTCTGCACCTGAAATGTTTAAAACAAGGTGTCAGTAATTCTACATGGCAAAGATGCACAGGGAGCCCATTATTGAGAAAAAAAATAGGAACTAAATAGTTGCAAACAAAGAACATTATATGACGTTATAAACATATGGCCGATTGAATGACAGAAACCTGCATGTAATTGCTCTGCTGCATTCTTTTGTGGCTGGGTACTTGATGTTGGTGATTGATCGATATTCATTCCAAAATGATTAATAGCAAGTTTGCGCAAGAACTTTCAAATATATACGAGTATTAATAGCAGTGGCAGATCAAAAAAAAATGATGTGTACCATTAAATCAATTCCTCCTTGCACTCCCATGTGAGGACCTTCAAGATGCGAGGCTGAGGGCCCTTGGATCATATTCGTATCGTCTGTGACAAATGATGACCACAGAAAATCCTGCTTAACAAGAATATACGTCAACCACAAAAGGAATCGTGCCTTAAGTAAAAAAAAAAGGTAACTAAGACTAACCTGTTCTTTATTTGGCTGTGTTACAGTTTCAGCATTAGACTCTGTCACTTTCTTCGGTGGCCGACCGCGACGTTTTGCATGAGCTGACTGAGAATTCTTCACGCTGTCTGAAAACTGGGGATTAAAAAGGCCTTGACCATTCTCTGGTGCATCAGCCTCAAATGAAAGAAGTGTTGACTGCCTGTCTCTGGCAGCTAGTCCATCATCCAAGAGAGATCTTTCCGCTTCTCTCAGTAACAACTTCAGAGCAACAAGGTACCTACTCTCAGATACAAACCCTAGATTGAGCAACTGACTGCATTGATTGAACAAATAATCAGATCACTCAACAATGCCACTAAGCTGGATGCCTGGATTGGCCTCTCGCGCTGGAGAAGAACAGCAGACCCTGAACTGAATTGAATTCGATAAGTAGAGAAACCGCACAACAGCCAAATCCGCAAACGAAAGGTCCCTAAAATAAAAACAACTCCTAGAGAAAGCCCTCGAACCAAGCTAGGGTTTGCTCACCAACGGAAGTGGAAATCGGTGCAAGTCCAGATCCGGATGGTCCTCCGCCCCACGCCAGTCTAGTCCAGTAGCGGTAGAAGGTTGCGAAGAGGAGGAGACCGAGGCCTCTCAACGAGAGACGGCTTCCCTGTAGGAGGCCACCCCCTGCTGTTTTCCGTTGCCTGCCGGCGTGTTGAGGTGAGCCGCAACAAGTTGTGGCGGCAGTAGGGTCGGGGAGAGGGACGGAGAGAAAGAGCCATGGAAAAGTCGCTGGTTTTTTTGATCTAGGCTCTAGAATGGGTGGGCCTGTGTGCACGCGAATGCCAAAACACCCAGTGGGCTCGCACAGGTGTCTGGGACGCGAGCCCAGGTAAAACTGAATGGGCTTAGCGGCCCGAGCTTCGTCCGAGCAGGTGTCTTGGACTCGTTGCTCCTGCCTCCTGCCTAACATTCTGCAGGCCTCAGTTTCAAAAAAAAAGGAAAAAATCTTTTTTACCTTCCTCAATTTTGGACCGAGTCCGCGTTTCCTTCCTGAACAATAAAATATCCATCTGGACTCCTCGGACTCGCGATACCGGACACGTGACCTCCCCTCTGTTGGTTTTTCTATTTTTCTTTTATGTTTATTTCAGCTGAATCTTTAAAAAATCATAATAAATCATAGAAAAAATATAAAATAAAAAATCCATTTTTTTGACTCTACATGAGTAGATCTATGAGTAGATCTATGCAGTGAACATATGATATGGTATAATTTAGTACAAAGTTTTTACTGTAGTTTTAGATATATATACTTTTCTATAATTAATTCATAGCTATAGTTTCCTTGGTCCAATTATGGTAAACATTTTATGGTGGCCTAATCATTACATATTTAAGCTGTAGTAAAATTTCCATTCTTATTGGATCATGTATGCCTAAGTTATAAATTTGTTTAGGTTTATCTATAGATTTATCTAGATTTATATAGATAAATCTATAAATCAGTCATATATGATCCAATGAGTATAGAATTTTTACTACAGCTCAAGCATATAATTATTAGCCCACCATAAAAATTTCACCATAATTGGGCCACGGAAACTGCAGCTTTAAATTAATTATAAAAAATTATATATCTAAAGCTACACTAAAAATTTTGTACTAAATTATACCATATCATATGTTCACTGCATAGATCTACTCATGTGGATCCCAAAAAAATTGAATTTTCTATTTTCTATTTTTTTATGATTTATTATAATTTATTAAAGATTCAGCCGAAATAAATATAAAAGAAAAATAGAAAAAACACCTAGAAAAACAGCGAGGGAGGTCACGTGTCCGGTATCGCGAGTCCAAGAAATCCAGTCGGACAGTTTTATTATCTAGGGAGGAAACGTGTCAAAGTTCAGGGAGATAAAAGGAACTTTTTTCAAAAAAAAGATTTTGCAGGCCCCATTTCAAAAAGAAAAAAGATTAGAGAACCAATGGTATACTATCAGTGCACGTGCGCTAAGAAATTAGACTTGTAGCATGTGTTGTAATTTTGGGTTTAGAGGAAAAGAGTGTTACAAGGCACCGGGTTGCGCTTGCCCCACGGCAAGCTTTTTGGCTTGCGTGCTCTAGAAATAGAGAGACTAGCTGCGTTGCTACACGATTTTATTTGCACATACAAGAATTTGCGACTAGGACAAAAGAGGGCGACGTACGGCGAGTCGGCGACGACTCGTTCTAGCTGCACCGCGGCGAGGCCGCATATCGCCGTTCAGCGACGACCACCACGCTTTTGTTGATGTCACATGAGCTTTAGAAATGTCACATGTGGTTTGGTGTGATCCTTTAATTTCTTTTTCAGTTTTTTTTTAAACTATCCGGTCTCATCTGATCTGTGAGACTGTGATGACCAAAACTTTGCTTCGCTAAACCTAAAAATTTGAGTACCCATCTATTGCAATCTTTGGTCCGTGCCAGAGCTGCGGGTGAGCCTTGTGTTTGTATAATCATATATCTATATTATTATCCATGGTTGTGGTAGCTTCGTTTAAAAAGAAGTAGTAGTTGTGGTTAGATTGAGCTGGCGGGACATATGAAACTTTTGGTGAACTGTGGCTAATATTATAGACACATATTTATTTTTTGAGATTACACGGTACAACTCAGACACTCACAACGCACGCACACTCACCTCTATGAATACACGAACGCTAACCCTACCTCTATGAGCATCTTCGAAGACTGAGCCGGCAAATCTTCGAGATTGATGAAGTCACCACGGGCGCTCGCTGTCGACGGGAACGTCGCCTACCACTGAAAGCACAAACACCGTTAAATCCTAGAAAATTCGCTCCTACGGGGAGTCGAACCCAGAACCTGAGGTGCTACTGAAGCTCTTGTAACCACTAGGCTACGTACCCTTTCGCGGACATATATTTATTTATTTGATCTCAGTTTCAAACTGTAGAGATATTACCTTATTCATCCCCCCCCCCCCCCCCCCAAAAACATAAGGCGCATTGTTACACCATATACACACACCACATATCTGCTTGTATGAATAGCTTGTGAATCTTGAGATCGAGGAAGTTATGGGTAATTGTGTATGCCAGCTAAGGTTCAGAATTCTGGCCTAATTTCACCGAAAATCGGAAATTTTGGTCCTATAGGTGGTAACCAATAAATGCCCATACCAGTAATATCAATTATTCTTTGAATAAAATTCATTCAGATTTTCAAATTTCATTATAATTTTCAAATATTTCGGCCAAAGACCAACCTACTGGTCTTACTGTTCACATGATCACATCCATTGTTTAAAAAAGTGGTGGTGGAACACTTACGTTAGTCAGCTCTAAAAGAATAATTAGCTGAAAGTTGGAGACTCAAACCAAGCAAGGTTTGACAAAGTTCCATCGCAAGAAACATAATCAAATTATACAATTTGATGTTCAATTGATTTTCTTATTTACAACTTGAAAACACATAGTAGCATGGGATCCCTAGTAGCATATATCCGAGGGAACAGCAATCCCACTTTATAAGTTGGTAAATAAACAAAGCCAAATCTCAGGTAAACTACTACTCCTTCCGTTTCAAATTATTAGTTGTTTTGACTTCTCTAAATTCAGACTTTAATACGCATCTAGATATAAATATATATAGATGCATAGAAAAATTATGTATCTAGAAAAACTAAAATAATTAATAATTTGGGACACATGCAGTATCCCATGACTACACAATTAGGGGTGCAAATGGATCGCGCACCTCCAACCCTTAGGTTTCAAATTAAGCTCACGCTGCCCCTGCAGGTTGCTTGGCGCCGTAGCCACAGTACGGAGGGTAAGCCACGGGAGCCGGGTATGGTGGCTGCGACGACCACTGCGGCTGCCCCATCGCGACGCCCAACGTGGCCGTCTGGTCCCTCTGCCGGAGGGCGTCGACGTAGGCCGCGATCGCGCAGGCGATCCCGGCGGCCGCCGCGAGCGACGCCGACTCGAAGACTCCGTCCCTGAGCTCGGTGCAGACGAAGTCGAAGGCGCGGCCGTCGCTGCTGCTCCCGGGCCGCCGCTCGACCGCGGTGAAGCCCCCCGTTCCTCCCACGTTCCGCGACGCGCCGCACAGGAACATCACCGCCGCCGCCACCACCAGCAGCCTGCGGCTCGGCAGCACCAGTTAGCGCGAATAATCGAAGCTAATCAGCAGCGCGGCGTGGACGTAGAAGGAGGAGAACGTACCACGCGAGCGCCGCGCACACCTTCCTGACGGTGCCGCGCGCGGGCGCGACGGCGGCGGCGGCGCCGAAGCGGCCGAAGCAGCCGCTGGCCGCGGTGACGAGCGACACCCCGGCCAGCGAGAGCAGCGCGGCGGCGATGCCACAGCCGAATGCGGGCGTGTCGGACCCCACGAAAGCCTGCGCGGCCACGATAAGATTAGGTCACAGACACACGCACAAGCAACAGTTAGGCCCTCGCCGTCGGATGGTGGATCGATCGAGGAGCGGAGATGGTAATCGACGGGGTGTCTGTGTCCAGCTTGCCTTGTGCTTGAAATACTCCGCGGCGAACCCCAGGACGGCCGCGGCGAGGCCGAGCACGGCGGCCGCCGCGCTCACCACCACCGCGCGTTTCTGCGTTGCGCGTGTCGATCGGTCTTGCGGTCGCTCTCTCTCTCTCTGAGTCTGAAGCCCGGGTGCTCTGCTCAGTGAGAGATGCCCGAAAGAGGAAAAATGTCTAGCTGCAGCAGGGGACTAGCTAGCTGAATAGAATCGGGGTATAAAAAAGGACGTGCTCCGATCCACGCGTTTCCGGGATTCGGTCGACCAGCACGCAGCACTATCGTAGTACGACCTGATCGATCTCCTGCAACGAAACATTCAAATCGTAACCATCACGTGAGCACGATCAGTCAAGCGGATGATTTCATCGACAAGATAAAAAATGAGCCGCGTGTGGGGACACGATAGACATGCTGGATTGACGGGATAATAACTGAGCGAGGAGCTGTGAGTCTGTGACTAGGCACGATCAGTCTGAAGAAACGCGAGCTGCAATCTCCAACTGCTCAATTTTGCCCAAGTCTACTGCGGTGTGCGCAGGGACAGATAACTCCAGCGTCGTCTATCTTAAAACGTGCAGCTGCGACCGGAGGAGGATCAGCTGTTCGTGGTGCCCTCAAAAAAAAAAGAATCAGCTGTTCGTGGACGAAGTGGTTTGTCCGTTTCTGCAACTGGGCTTACACCTCGCAGTAGTCTGCCGACCTGGCTTCCTTCAGTGCCTCAACGGAGTCATCTGTCCCTGCGCACACCTATCATATACTCTGATCGTTTTCTATAAATGCTAGTTGAATCTGATCCTAAATCCTTATCGTTAGCAGCTTGCCTTGCGGATTTGGATTTAGTTTGCGCTCTCCTTCATCAGATGTGTGCTGCTGATAGTACCACACTACCGTCAATTTCTAATATGATGGATAGGGATGGGAATAGAAATGCGGATATCCGTATTCGTTTAAATATCAATATGGATACCCGTTTTCGTATTCGAATTTAATGTAGTAGTAAAGTGCATACATCCGAATTTGATTTTTATTGTTTTTCTCTATCCGATTCCACATCCGTATTCGACAATATCCAGCACTATCCGTATCCGTTTTCAGTAGAACTATTTAAAAAATTATATTTATTTTTCATAACCAATATTATTAAATTTTATAATAAAGTTATAAGAAAATTAAGTTTACTCGTACATATTCTTTTTTTATCTATTTATGGGTGAAATTACTTTTATAATTTTTTATTATATATTAATTAAAAATATTTATATATTTATTGAAAATATATTTTTATTTCTAGTTTTATTTTTTATATATTTATTTTTGAAAATATTTGTTAATAAATAAGCTATTTTTAACTAGCTATCTTTTTTATATTACTTTAGTTTGTACATATATAACGATTTTATATTCTAAAACTAACAATAAAAAAATTGTTAAATATAATTCTATATATCGAGTAAATATCTGAATTTGAATCCGAATCCGAGGCATTCTTTTTGCATTCGTATTCGAGAACATCCGAATTCGTATCCGTATTCAAATTAAAATGTGGTAAAAAGTGCTATCCGAATCCGATTCCATGTGTATCCGATCCGTTTCCATCCTTAATGATAAAGACTTTTCAGTAGTCCAGCTATATTGGACGTAACATCTTCGGATCGATGCCTATTTATCTTTGATGAAGTCTTTACACCCACATATTATCTTGCTTCCGTTTTACTCATAACTTCCAGTGCACCATTCTACTATTTTCCATACGCTTGAAAATATCATATGATCTCATGTGTTGTGGGTATTTGCCACGCTTCCAGACCTAGCACTTCCATCCTAATGATGAAAGGAAGTTGCATTGGCAAGACATACTTCAGATAGCAATAACATACAATGCCAGTTTTGTATGGACTTTCATGCCAAACAGTGCCTGTAAATACAACTGTGTGAATAGGGCTGAGATGGGCTGGCCCAACGCCTAGGGCCAGTTTCAATGGGCCGACGGATTGCGCTCTTAGATACAGACACACAGTACGCTACAGTTCATTCAGAAAGGGAATGGGGGGCATTATTCATTTGTTTGCGTTGCCCCCTGTCCTTTTCCTTTTCATTATCGTTTTTTGGTAATTGGGCCATCCCAGTCCTAGGGCTTGAATGGATGGATGGGAAAGTTGGAAAAGATTTTACAGTAGACCATTTGCTTGTTGCTTAGTTGCTTACTGTATTTTATTGGATGAATTTACACTTTTATGTGGTAATGCATTTGTAGAAGAAACAAGAATACTATTTCATTGAAATTTTACATATGTAGAAGACTGATTTATTGGAGAGTTTATGTTACTATAAATTTCTTGTATGCATTTTGTTGGCTCAAACTTATGTTTTTTCTTATTATTAATAACTTGAAAACACAAGCATATATCCAAGTGGTGAATCCCACTTACAAATTGGCAAATACCACAACAATACACAAATCGTGAAGTAGTGGTGGCACTGCGACGCAGAAAAGCAAACACACGGTGGAGCCGACGTCATCGATGAAGCTCAAGATGTCCCCGCCGGTTGCTTGGCGCCGTAGCCACCGTACGGCGGTTGAGCCGGGTAAGCTACGGGAGCCGGGTCTGGCTGCCCCATCGCGACGCGCAGCGTGGGCGGCGTGGCCGTCTGGTTCCTCCGCTGGAGGGTGTCGACGTAGGCCGTGATCGCGCAGGCGACGGCGACGACGGCCGCGATGGACGCCAACACGAAGACTCCCCTGAGCTCAGGTGCTGACGCCGCCGTCGCTGTTGCGCCCGGGCCGCCGCCTGATCGCGGTGAAGCCCCCCGTACAGGAACATCACCGCCGCCGCCGCCGCCACCACCAGCCTGCGTGCGCTCGGCAGCAAGCAAGAATCAAAACCGATAACCCGCGGCGCGGCGTGTCCTCGGAGAAGCAAGGTAGTATAGCAGGCCGTAGCCGGTAGCCCGTGTAAGAGGAGGGGGGAGGACAACGTACCACGCGACTGCCGCGCACGACGACCTGGCGCAGCCGCCGCGCCGTCTCCCGGCCGCGGGCGCGGCGGCGGCGCCGAAGCGGCCGAAGCAGCCGCTGGCCGCGGTGACGAGCGCCACGGCGGCCAGCGAGAGCAGCGCGGCGAGGATGCCCAAGCCCAGCGCCGGCGTGCGCCGGTACTCGCAGCCTCACGAAAGCCTGCGCGGCGCGGCCGGGCGGCCGACCATGATAGTCGGATCAGGTTGCGGAAACAGAGGAGGAGTAGTAGGAACGTGCGAACTTTGAGCCGGAGCAAGCGGAACACGCCGCTAGCTAGCTAGCTTGCCTTTTGGTTGACATACTCCGCGGCGAACCCCAGGACGAGGGCGACGAGGCCGAGCACGACGGCCGCCACGGTCACCGCCACCGCGCGTTTCTGCATCGCGTGTCGACTGGCTGCTTCCCTCCGGTCGCGCGCTCTGTCCGAGTCTGGAGCTCTCTCAGAGTCTCGGTGCTTGGTGAGGGATGCACGGAAGAGGAAATATCTAGCCGCAGCAGAGGACTAGCTAGCTGGCTTGGGGCAGATAACTCCACACTCCAGCGACCAGCGTCGTCTACCTTCAATGCGTGCTGCAGCTGCGACCGGAGGAGGAGGATAAGCCTGTTTGTGCAAGTGGTGCGTGCGTTTGCGCAAGTGGGGTTTGCACCTCGCGGTCCGCCGACCTGGCGTCCTTCGATGCCTCGACGGAGCCACGGAATGGCCGCGCCGCGCCGTACGTGGCGTGGGGCTCCCTGGTGGCGCCGCTGGAGATGTCTGTGTGGTTGGCCGTTCGAATCGATGTCGGCCTGCAGAGCGACTCCGTCGTCGGGTCCGGGGCACTTGCTCCGGCTCATCATCGTCCTTTAGTAGCCATCTTTATCAGAGCCTGTGCAGCGGTTCAGCAGGACTGCCGGGCCGTATTCAGGCAGACCGCAGGGAGTCCAGGAAAAACCCGTCACTTGGGCTTTAGGCCAGGCCCGTCTAGAGTTTTCCAAGCCTGAGACGGCATCTCTCTCATCAAAGGGAAAGTCCGAAGGAGGATTCTGAGCCTGAGAGAGATCGCAGACGATGGCCTGGCCTGCCCACCCTGCTGCTGCTGCACTCTGCGTCTCTGCACGTAGTCGGCGTGGTCAGCCAGGATTGCAACTTGCAAGAGCTCGATCAGGTCCAGGGCCTCAAGCAACTGAATAATAGTGACTGCTCGTTCTTGTAGCAGAAGTTTGGATTTGAAACCTTGAATGGAGCAACGGCATGATAGAGGCTGGACCTGGGTAACTGCCGCGAAAATATACGTTGTGGTAAGTGACGGTAGCATATTCTGTTGACTCATTGTTCCCTCAATTGAAACAGAAGTACAGTGTGAGAATATGGATGAAGAAAGAACAACTAAAAGTTTAGACAATGAGAGCACCAAACAACCATCAAAGCGTGCCCAAAAATCTTGGACTGAAAGAAAAACAAACTAGTAGAGTTCACGGGCCTATAACCATAATCGAATACCGAAAACACATTTGCTGTCTGGTGACATCAGACATGCCATTACACATTCAGAGACGCTGTGATGAACTGACGATACATAACGAAAGATGCCGCCTATGACTTGATGATACAGAGCATCAAAACTTGCCCAGAGAAAACTGAACCTGACATGTTCAGCGCTGAAACAAATAACTTGGCATGCTCAGTCCTGAAGCACATTTGCTGTCAGGTGACAACTGATCTAAGCTACATGGCACAACATAAATCAGATCAGACATTTGCTCTCAGGTGACATTTGATTCAGGTTACATGCTTGACAGAACAACGCAGTATACCACATCAGAATTCAGACATGTCAGTTACACATGCGTAGCCGAGGAGCCATCACTGCATGGCTACAACTACAACTATCCTACTCCTCTCCATCTGCAGCGCTCTACGCGTCGGCCTTGAGGAAGAGTCCGAGCTGTCGCATGACGCCGGGACGACCATACTCCGCGATGCAGATATCCTTCAGGTCTCGTGGGTGGATGCTCTCGTCGGGCAGCGCCGCCCTCTCCATCTCCAGCAGCTTCCGGCGGACGTTCGCCTTGGCGATCAGAGCGGCCATTGGGAGCTTCTCTGGTTCCGTACTCTGCGCCGCCTCCGATGCCGGTTCCGGCGCTGGCTGCGCAGATGTTCCGTCCTCCTCGGGAAGGACCACCTGTGGAACTGGGAGGTCGACAGTCTCGTCGCGATCGCTCTCAGAGTCGCTATCTGAATCTGAATCACTCGAAGATGAGCTTCCGGAGTCGCTGCTTGAGCTCGTGCTGTTGCTGGATTCGCAAGCCTTCTCGACGGGAGCAACAGGGGAGACGCCGCCGCAGATGTCGACGAACTCGTTGTCGTCCTCCGGGATGTCCTTGCTCTCACTGTTGCCGGTTTCGCCGGCCTTCTCAACGGAAACAACAGGGGAGGATTTCAGGATCGCGACGGGGGAGACGCCGCCGCAGATGTCGATGACCTCGCTGTCGTCCTCCGGGGGATCCATGATCTCACTGTTGCCAGTTTCGACCTCCTTCTCAAGGGGAACGACCGGGGAGGCTTTTAGGATGGCGACGGGTGAGACGCCGCCGCAGATGTCGATGAGCTCGTTGTCATCCTCAGGGCTCGCGATCTTAGCAACCTTGGCAAGATCATACACCTTTGTCCGCTTCGCCGGCGGCGTCTTGATGGAAGCCTCCACCGGCGCTTCAGATCGTGGTTCCACGGCGGCCATGTACCGGCCGTTCTTGCCGCTGGACAATAGCTCCGCCTTCCTCAGGAGCGCGTGGAGGGCGTCGAGCTCCGCGGCCATCCTCTTCCGGAGGGTTCCCAGTGCAGGGTCGACGGACGTCTTGACGGCGTTGCGGGTCACCTTGGCACGCTTCGGACTTGGCGCCGAGAACTCCTCGCCAGCGCCGGCGCGGCGAGCCGACTTCTTCTCCCGCGCCATCGTGCAGCAGGTAGTAGCAGCAGGTTCGACGACCTGCGGCCGCTTCGCGAACCGGCGGCCGTTGGGTGGCACCGCGCCGCCGGCAACAGCTGTGACCTCCATCTCAGCGACGATGCCGTTGCGGACGACCTTGGTGTGCTTCGCGCCGGGCGCGGAGGGCTTCTGATCGGCGACGGCACGGCGGGCCGACGTCTCCCGCGCCACCGCGCCGCAACCCGCGGGCGCGGTTCCCCGCGGACGCTTGGAGGACGGCCGGGCGCTGGGAACGGGAGCGGCGCGACGAAGGGCTCCCATGTTTCGCCGCCGCACGGCGATCGAGCGAGCAGACTCTCTCGGGTCTCGCCGAACGCCGGGCGAGAGAGAAGTGGAGGACCGGTGGGTGGGAGGATGGATCTGGAATGCTGGATCGAGGAACGAGACGGGATCGGCATGGAGCCATGGAGTGGTATTAATCGTCCCCGGGGAAGGGATTCGAGTCGGAGACGGTTGCCATCACGCGCTTCCGATCGCCCGGTTGGTTCCGGCTTCCGACAAGAATACAAACAGGAAGCAGGTGCGCGCCTTGCTTGTTTTCCAAGCACCAGGAGGCGACATTTTGTTCCCGTCTCTTGCTTCGGAACATACATTTAAACGGTTATTCAGAAGAGACACACACATCGTCTTGCTCATGGTGATGTGGATCCCATCACTGAACGAACACGGTTGCAGAGTCAGGCAACGGGATATAACATCAATCAACACCTGAAAAAAAAATCCGTGCAAAAATCTCATCGAGACCAGAGGAGTAGGGGTGCCTCTGATACAACCATGATCGGTAATGGAACGCTACAGTATTCAGCACACAGCTACGGGGGAGTTTTGGCTACAAGTATGTGTATATATAGGGATCTCTATGGAATTACCTCAGGGTGTTGAGACTGCTTGTTTGAGGAATGGTCTCATGACTACATGCTAACATGGATGCAAAGAAGGATGTATAAAGTGCAAAATTTAAAACAAACTAGTTATTACGATATTTCCAACAAAGTACTAACTCGTACGTGCTATTTATGTGTCATACATGGAGGAGAGTTAAGAATGCAGAGAAGAATGACAGCTACTAACTACTCTCTGGAGTCACAAGTAAGCGAAGTTTAATTTAGAAGTTGTCCGAAGTCAATTATTCTAAACTTTGGTTGTATATTATTTCCAAGTGTCAAGTTTGGGTACTTAAAAATGGCACAGGTTGTTGATTCGTCTGTAAATGTAGTTTCATTCGAGTATACTTTTGCTATATTTTATAGATATTTTGTAACAAAAAGTACCACTCAAAAGTGTGTTGGAGACTTTGTCAATGTCCAAAATATCCTTAATTGTGAGTGTAGGGAGTAGTTAGCCGACAACATACTCCCCAAGATGCATGAATTAAACTA
Source organism: Panicum miliaceum (assembly GCA_032594955.1). Classification (NCBI taxonomy): domain Eukaryota; kingdom Viridiplantae; phylum Streptophyta; class Magnoliopsida; order Poales; family Poaceae; genus Panicum; species Panicum miliaceum. The sequence continues at coordinate 32,096,503 of CM064067.1, read as the reverse complement.
GGAGAGTAGTTAATCGATTGGAGAGGTTGTCCAAGTGTTGTCTGAAGATGACATGAACACCAATTGTAGCCAGCATAACAGCATTGCAATGTAATTAAGCCATGTATTGATAAACAAAATATATACCTTATACTTTCGAAATGAAGGGAGTAATAGATTCCAACATTTAATCATACATTCCGTGAGCGTACACGGTGGGCTGGAACTGACGTCAAGCTCAAGCTGTCCCCGCAGGTTGCTTGGCGCCGTAGCCGCCGTACGGGGGAGGAGCAGGGTAACCCATGGGCGGCGGGTACGCCGGCGGTGGGTACGGCTGCGCCCACTGCGGCTGCCCCATCGCGACTCCCGGCGCGGCGAACTGGCTCGGCACGGCCGGCTCGTCCATCTGCTGGAGGTAGACGTAGGCGGTGACCGCGCACGCGGCGGCGGCGGCGGACAGGATGGACGCCGTGGAGAAGATGCCGTTCCTGAGCACGGCGCAGCCGTAGTAGTAGGTGCGGCGGTAGTACCGGCCCCGCCTGCTCGTGGAGAGGCCCCGCGTCCCGCCCCGGTTCATCGCCGCGCCGTAGAGGAACATCACCACCGCCACCACCACCAGCACCCTGACGAGCAGGCATCTCGGCCAATCAGATGGTCTATCTAGCCACATGGAATGGAACTGAGCGGCGCACAAGCCTCGCGCGGAACGGCGGGCGCCTCCGGACTGCGACTAGCTAGGCACGTACCAGGCGACGGTCGACAGCTTGAAGGCGGTGGCGCGCCTGCGGCCGGTCGCGGGCGCGCCGCGGCGGCCGAAGCAGCCGCTGGCCGCGGTGGCGAGGGCCAGCGCCGCCAGCGCGAGCAGCGCCGCGACGACGCCGAAGACGAGCGCCGGCGTGCGCCGGTACACGCAGCGCTGCCCGTCGAAGCCCACGAACGCCTGCGCATCCGGCGGATCGATCGATCGATCACGATCGGGCCAGGTACGAACGAACAGTTAGTCCAAACACCAAGCAGAGCGCGAGCTCGAGGCAGAGCAGAGATGGTGAGGCGGGATTGGAGCGTGAAGCTTTCGCTTGCCTTGGACTTGGTGCCCTCCGCGACGAACCCCAAGACGGCGGCGGCGACGCCGAGCACGGCCACCGCCGCGCTTCCCAACACCACGCGTTTCTCCATCCTTCGATGTCACTCGGGCCGTTGTGCCTATCCAAGAACTGCTGTGAAGACAAGGAGGGGGGAGGCCACGAAATATATGCAGGCGGGAATCAACTTGCGAGACCCGGAATTATAGCTAGTCAAATGGAGGCTGGGTGGCCATCATGGCACGTCATCATCGGAAGAATACGCGTGTCCCTACACTAATTTATTGTCGAGATTAAGCACGGGCCCATCTCTCCAGCTAAGTTTGACTCGGGATGGGAGACGGCCGGCGTTCGTCAACTGCATGAAATTTCTTTGAATTTTACGTGTTGCAAACCAGTTTGACAAGGAAGGGGGTATCTTTGCTGAGTTGCGACTAAATAACAGAGGCCTGAGAGTTGACAATGAAAATTACTGTATACAAGGGGTAAAATACTAAGCGACATGTGACTAGACACGACATGTCAATTTCACGAGATTCCATTATATTTATTTTCAGCGAACATAGGACATGAAGATACTATAGTTTAGCTGGAACCTGGTTTCAAAGAAAACAGACGGCGCGCTCCTTCGTTTGAGCAAATATGGCAAACAAAACCAAACGGAGGTAAGTACAGCAACAAGTACTCCCTCTATTTTTATTTACACGTCGTATTAGATTTATCTTAAGTCAAATTTGAACAACTTTGATCAAATTTATAGAGAAAATTAATAACATTTACAATACCAAATTGATTTCATTGAATCTGCCATGACGTATATATTAACAGTGCATATGTTGGGTAGTATAGTTGTTGCTATATTTTTCTATAGATTTGATTAAAGTTAGCTAACTTTGACTTAGGACAAACCTAATATGACATGTAAATAAAAATGGAGGGAGTACATACATAATAAAGTGTAATGGTGGGTAGGGAGTCCCATTACACTTTATAAACCGAACTACTAATAATAGTATAAAGCTTCCTTTATCTAATAAAAATTTGAACTTAAACAGAAGTATAGATACAAGAACTCAATTGACTGAGCAATGAGAACTACTTTCTTAACTGATATGAATAGAAATGAGAACTAAACATGAACTAGGTCATGTATGAACTGATAAGTGATCTCACATTGAATTGCGCACTGGATTAGAGTTAAAACCATGCACATTCGTTAATGATGAGCAATACCAATTCATGACAGCTGATTCATGCAACGAGTAAAAAATTTTAAGATTAGTACAAGTAATTTTTGCATATGTTAAGGAAAGAACACAGAAACTTCTAAATGCTCACTGAACCACATTCCCATCGAACATTCATGTATTGCGGCTATGCTGCCAGTGGGTACATCATCCTCGACTGTGGACAACTGAAGCAGTGATAAATATTATCAGTATCAATATAACATGAAGCCGGTACACACTGACACCTTAACATGTATGTAGCGTTACATATATTAGTATCACCTAGAGGTAGGTTCTGAAATCTACATCTAATTAGGCTTCGACTAACTATGCTAGGTTCGGGCCAGCACACACCATGTAATCCTAGCAAGACACCAACACACACCATCCAGCCCTAAGTTAATGCTCATCAGCTTCGTCTTCCAAGTATGGAACACCATCATACGTATTCATCGGACTCGAAGCCGTCCATGTCATCTTCGTACATGAATGGTACCTGGATTGCCCCTGTCATATACACCTATTATAGGATGCCTCAGATCGTCCATCCCTTGCTTCTTGCATGCGTAACAATGCCCTATTACAGAGAAATATTTCAGGTCATGAAAAGTAAATGTAGCATTAATACGAAGATTTACATACCATTTTCATACAGCTCTAGAGGAGAGTAGAAGTAAATCTTCCGTTTGAATATCTCCTTCACTTCCGCAAAAAAGAGCATTGATGTCCAATCAGCTGAATCGTTAACCTTCATCTTGATAGTAAAGTTGAAATGGTGAAAAATATTGTGATAGTTTTCCACACTAAAACATTGGTGCTCAAGCTCATCAAATTCATACTGAATATCCTATAATAAAAAAATATTAGTAATGAATACCTAAAAAAGTCATTTGTCAGTAAAAATTGCAAGTAACTGGGACAACTAGAAATACAAGCAAACCTTAAGATCGGGTCTTCAATGTATTTATTAAATGCTACCATCACCTCCTCCCTCATCCATTTCTTCCCATTTTGAGCAATTTCTTCATTGGAAGCTTCAGAACATCGCCCTTGTGCTGGAACTGATGAAGCTTGTTCTGATGCTGGAACTGATCCAGCTTCTTCTTGTTCTAGTGCCATCTCTGAGTCTGATCCAAACTCAGAATTGTCTGGTGAAGATTGTTGTCCCTGATTATGTCTTTGCATTTTTAGAAGATATTCAAAAGCATCTTCAATGCTACCGAATGTATGCTCCTTCAAGTACTCCTCAAGTCTGCAAAGCCCCTCTGACCTAAGTACAATCATGACCACATGGTCATCAAAATTTAGTTTTATTTGAATCATACAACAGGTTAACACAAAGGTACACCCTCAGTAAAATCATGGAATCATGGTCTACGTAAAGATGTTTCGTTGCTTTGGAAGTAAACCCTAAGTAAAATCATGACCTAAGCTAAGACACTTCTCATCACTTTTGGTGTAGAAGGACAGCTAAATCAAATGATGCTCAAAATGGTAACCATGCACTTAGGTTATGCCACGAAACATGTAAAATTATGAATGGTACCATCAAGCAAATGAATTCGTTTCCAAAAACTGAAAAAAGCAAATAGCGGCTGCGTAGAAATGATCATATAAACCAAAAAAAATAGTACAATAATATTCAACTACAGAAGCGGTAGGTTGGAATGTTCCACGGTAGGGTTGTTAAATACTAGGACATATTTTTATATGCAATTGTTTCAAAATATTATGGTTTTATCATAATATAATAATAGCAGTTAACCTAAGAATTATAACAACAACAGTTTTATTTATAGCGCTTACAATTTAGGGCACAAACTACTCACATGTCCCTTTGCTATTTTTCGTTACTTGGTCCACATGCACGTAAAAATAGTGAATATGCTGCAATTCAAGGCTTATACTCATAGTGCAAACTGCATGTAAAGAATTTTTGTTGAAGGAGAAGTCCAATTTAAACATTGTATGGGATGTGCTTACTTGGGTGAGAGCTTCCATGTCAGCTGATGGCTCCATTATTGTAGAATCAGGTAGGCCACTGCTAGTGTCACTAGCATGCACCACAGCCCTAGATCAGGACAATTTATACTCACAACGTCAGCCAACATTTATTCAATTCTTCTTGCAAATAGAATTTTGACTATAATAATGATTCTAGAACAGAAAGTAGTTGTAATCATATTGCACTTGTCCATATTCTACTCAAGTTGAAATGAGTGCAATCAAGGTATATAGTAGCAGTAGTGTAAGAAACATGACCCATTAGGCTATAATTGTGATTTTGGTGATTAAGTGATAACATAGTTATTAGAACTAATATGTGTGTCAAGAATGAATATTTGTAGGGTTTTATAGGTTCCAAAGATGCAACACAAAGAAAACCTCCAAAGCCGGGATAATGAGAGAAATGAATTCGAAGTGTCCCATGGATATTTATATTTTGACTGATAAAATGGGTTATATTTCCGGAGAATCTTGTAGAGCACTTCACAAGCTTTCCATAGAGTCTAAGATCATCAAAATCAGAGTTCCGAGTAAAAAGTTATGATCAACAAAGGCATTAAAGGGAGAAAAGAGGTGACCGGATCAACCGACGCAGTGTCGGTCTTTTGGCATTTAACCGGTACTCAAAATGTGATCTAATGAGATGGACTTCTGGAGATTCTTGTAGAGCATCTTACAAGCTTTCCATAGAGTACAAGATCATCAAAATCGGTGTTCAGAGTAGAGAGTTATGACCAAAATACGAAGCACCATGAAGTTGATCCGTGTGAGTGACCGGTTGATCCGACGTCTGCTTAGGTTGAACCGAAGCCTGCGTAGTTTAAGCCGATGCACACTAAACTTCACTCAAATGTTTAACCGGTCAGTACAAAAATACAAGCGTCAGTTGAACCGATGCTACCATCAGTGTTTCGGCCAGACGAACGTCTAGAGAGCATGTTTGCGTGAAGAAATCAAGATAGGAGGGATCAGATGATCCGACGCTAGCGTAGTTTAAACCGGTGCTACCGTACTTTTACTTAGCCGTTACTAGCCGTTGGAGCAACGACTCTTTTGAGTTGTATAGTTGTATACCCCCTCTACTCGCCCATTTGGGCCTGCTAGAGTCTAGAGGAAGCTCATACACATTCAAGAGGACAAGAGCACATCCTAGCCACCATAGTGCTTAGTGATCACATTCATAGGCTTTAGCACAAGCTTTAAGAGTGTTAGTGCTAGATTAGGCCAAGAGAGAGTGAGAAAGCAAGGTGTAGTTGCCTTGTGTTTGATTCTAGAGTGAACCACCGCTGTAATCTTGGTGTGCCGGCCCTTTGGAGTCTTGGTGACTCGCCGGCAAGTCTTCGACCCTCCGGCTAGGTGTGGAGCGGCGACTAGGGTTGGATAAAGAGCCGGCTCGGCTCGGCTCGGTCTGGCTCGCTAAGATAACGAGCTGGTTCGGCTCGGCTCGTTATCCTAACGAGCACAAAATCCTACTCGGCTCGGCTCGGTCTGGCTCGCGAGCTGGCTCGGGCAGCTCGCGAGCCAAACACTGACGTACTCTCCCAGATGATATATATCTGTATAGATCAAATAAAAAAATATTAGGATAATATATGCTTCTATTTCCATACTTTCAGGACCATATATAATTCCATTGGCGATAATTTCATAATTCATCAACCATACATGTTCCATCAATAATATATGCCCATAAGCTAGCCTATCATAAGCAAAGAGGTTACAAAATATTAAGTCATGGTCTCTCAGATACATAAATTGATCGATCTATTCAATGGATATTGGACAAGCACAAAAGCACAAAGGAAATACTGAGTCTTGGCTTTTAGACGGTCTAGGTGGAAATCATTTTGTACGCGTAGCTCGTTCGGCTTGCGAGGAGCTCGCGAGCCGGCTCGAACTCGCTCGTTATACTAACGAGCACAAAGTTGTGCTCGGCTCGTTAGGAATTAGACCGAGCCGAGCCGAGCCGAGCTGAGCCGGCTACGAGTCGAGCGAGCTAACGAGTCACGAGCAATTTTTCCAGCCCTAGCGGCGACGAAGACTTTGTGCGGGGGACGAGGAGACCCCTCCTTCGTGGGAAGCTCGGTAGTGAGGCGGCATCAAGGTGACCGGGGAACTTGGCGTGAGTCTTAGTGGCCTAGCCTTTGTGGCAAGTCAAGGGTTGTCCCGGAAGAGATTTGGTAACCGGAAAGCAATACTCTTCGTGAGTGTTTCAACAACGTGGACTAGGGGTGGCTTAGTGCCTGCCGATACCACGAGATAAATCCTCACGCCAAGAGTTTGCTTCATCTCATCCCCTCCTTTATGTTTCCGCATTTCATAATTGCAACTTGTGTGCCTTTACTTTCTTAGTGTAGTATCTTTCTAGGATTGGCTATAGGTTGCAAAACTTGTTTTGGATAACGATTTCACACTAGATGAACCGTAGTTGCACATCTAGATAGCATGTTCTAGATTATATTTTGTGCAATTTATATTTTGTGCAATTTAGTTTGAGCCATAGGTTAAGGTTCTAAGTTTGCCTAATTCACCCCTCCCTCTTCTAGGCTACGAGCACCAATTCCTTAGCACCGATTCCTTTCAAGTAGCAGTTTGCTGGTTAATCTAGAGATCTCGAAATGTTCTTTTCCAGCATGAATTGCTAGTAAACTGCAATCATAATGCACTTCTCCGTATTCATTTCATTTTATTTCTTAGTTGCATGGAGCACGATTTGGAGAGCGTAGCACTGGGGAGGGAATCTCAATAGATCTTTTCTAGGATTCCAACTCATGCCACGCACAGGCAGAGACTTACTATATGAGGTCTATCGGTACCCAAAGAAATATTGCTCTATTAGGTTAGGCAGGTCGCAGTCAGCACCAGCACCACCATCCATCACAATGATGAAGGTGCATGTTTTCATGGTGGCTGGTTAATGGTTTGGGGAATTCAGGGTATTACTCCACCTTGTTTCGCCCTCAACTCAAATTAACCCTCACGGTCCTACTTTGTCAGTTTCTTTTTCCAAGCAAGTGCAATTTTTTTGCTTGGCAAAAGGCATATTATTGAATAGAGCTAGGGCCTCCCACAAGTCAGGGAAAGATGGGGATAAACTGACATTGGGTGCAAATAGTCATGGGGGACAGGGTGATCCAGTCATGTTATCACTAAACAAGATCGGAAGGATACTATATGAGAATTAAAACAAATAAACAAGTAGGCACAGCACCCAAAACAGAAACAATAGGAAGTCTAGGTTTCTGGTAGTGAGATACATACTTATTAAATGATAGCACTAGAGGCACGAATTTCTAAAAAAATCAAACAAAGCAATAACCGAACAAAAAATGACCAAGCATCATAGTAAGACATGCTTCGCGACACTTACAGCGGCGACAACGCTTTCTTACATGCCCACAGTCCATCAGTTGTAGATTCATGCTCAGCGCTGCCCATGTCACCCAAACACACCACAGCCTTGAATCATAACAATTTACAACCACGCTGTCAGTCAATGTCTATTCAGAGTAGAAGAATTTTTTTTTTGGGGGGTGGGGGGGTCTTAAGAGAACAAACCAATCAACAATCAAACCAAATAATTATCACTAGTACGATTATAGCAAACAAGAGTTGGGATGTGCTCAAGTGAAAATGAGTGCGGGCAAGACAAAAGAAGCAATTTGCGTGTCCATCTAGAGAACTCAGAATAGTTCCTTCAGGAAATAAGCTCATAAATTATAATTTGCAATGCACTTCTCAATGACAACTGGATTTAGGCCAATAGAGGGCAACACTACTAGACAAAGCTTAAGCATCAGACCAGGGTTAGAGGGATAAGCGAAAAGGAGAGCACTTCCACAGTTTTCAAGGGGGGACAATCTAACACAATATTACGCATTCAGCGGAACCAAAATTCCTGAACATGGATTCCTCTACTATGTTCAGAAGGGGGGAGGGGCGGTAGTAAGTCAAGAGTAGTCTAACTCTTGGATGAGTAAACTTTGTGCAAACCACATCCAAGAATGCCGTGAAGTTACAATAACAAAAAGGCCATGATTTGAATGAAAGAAATAGTAAGTTGAATTGAGCATAGAGGGTGAGTCGTTTAGCGACAATGTTTCGAACTTCGACATATCTGCAATTGTAGGGCCAAATCATTGCTGCTCACCTCAGCGGCAACCTCCTCAACCCTGATCAGAACATGTTGTTTGTTGAAATCACAATGGAGGTATTGCATACAAACTAATAGATATTCTAGGGTACATATCCATTCCGTGGCTTCTATGAGAAAACCAGTAGGAAATACTAGCCAATAGGAATGCAATGGTAGCTATTTTTTATGGAATGCGGCAGGCATACATTGACCAAAAATGGAAAGAGAAAACAGTAATTAATGCCACTTACGGTAAGTTGGTTGGTGGCTGTGGTCGTCCTTGATTACGCCGAGATCGCCTCGGCCGATATAAATACATGAAACTTTGCCGAACATGTGTTTGAGTTGCATGTTCTGATCTCCGGCGAGAACTGCAAAAATATGTAAAAGGCAATTTTTTTACTGAGAACTGTATGATTGTATTTTCTATGGGAAGCTAGCAACAGCTTTCTCTGCTCATCCTAGATAAGAGAACAAAAGCTTGGAGGGGGCAAAAAAAAAGTAAAATAGAGAGCCCAAAGGCTAAGAGTGGCCGTCCGACCGTCCGAGTGGCCGAGAGATTTGGTTTGGGTTCGCTGTTTCCGTTTTTTTTTTAAAAAAAAGTGTCCTATTTGTGTTTGGTCGAATCACCTCATGTCAGATTTCTTCCCAATTTCCAATAGATTAAATAGAATCTTTATCGTTTGTTAAAAAGTAACACCAATGAAATTTGTTAAAACCGACACACACAAGAAATTCTTTTTCTACACGGGTAGATTCAAACAATAACTAGCTTTTTAACGAGGTTCATTAATTTGTTTTTTAAACTCCTCGCGCTCTAGAAAACATAGCTTTGTGTATTTAAACTGGATTGTGATACGATATATTTGGAGTTGTATCTCCAATTCTGCTGAGTTTTGGTTACTTTATGCTAAATCTTACTGGTCTGTGGTGGTCTGGTGGGTTTTCAACCGGCCCAATGAAGCCCCCGAATAAATTATAGCTTTCCCGAATAGAAAAAAGAAGGAAGCGAGTTCGTACCCGTGTGCCGCCGCGGTGATGAGGGGCAAATCATCCTCCGATCCTCGAGCACGTGCACGCGAGGAAGCATGTCCACCGCCGCGTCCCGTAGCGCCGCCTCGACGACAGGACCGTTTCTGCTTCAATGATTTTTTTTTTTGTTCCCAGTATGTGTAGACGATTGGGGCTGGCGAGCCTTTTTCGCAAAAAGAAAACGGGCCAGGCCTGACACGGGAATACCATACTCCTGTATGTCGGATATAAATATATAGATATGGCCACGCCCCATGGGGAGCGAGGGCTGCGATGCGAATCCGAGTCATCGTTCTGGAGCAGGACCAGATTGTACGCAACTCCGTCATACAGTATGGAAGAATCAAGTCCGCGTCTGATCCGAAATCATGTCCTAATTCCTATCCAATGAGAAAACGTATGCTGGAGCCATCTATCTTTTTTTTCTGCAAAAGAACAACGCCAGGTCGGCAGCACAGAAAACAGCATTTTTTTTCTTTGTGCGTGTTCTCTATTTTTTGGGCGAGGCGTGCGTGTTCTCCTCTGAGAGTTCTATAATACAAGACTAAACCGAAAACTCTTCAAAATATTTCTACCTTTTAATGCAACGATATCTAGTTCTCCTGAGAAAAAAATAATTCTTATTTCTTTTGTCAAAAAAGTGAATACTACCCCTGATGTAACCTTGTTGGTCGCAAGAATTAAGGAGATGGATAAAATGACTATCTTACTTACTAGGTAATAGCCCGTGCATTGCAACAGGCATATATTTACGCGAGATAATAGCTCTTCCAAACAAACAACATTCAAATTAAAATCATGTACGAACTTTCTGGTACATATATACAGGCTAAAATAAATCTTTTCTTTCAATATCTTATCTTTTGGAGCCAAAACAATTCTTTTATTTCAATATCTTTTGGAACAAACGACTGTCAGCATGGTTTGAATTCATTGTGGGCACAAACTAAAGCCTCGCTATAATGTGAGACGCATACAAATTTAAGATTATAGTATACTTTCCATTGGATGTTCAAGTAAAATATAAGTGGAGGCTCAAGGCACTTCTCACTTAATTCAGGCAAAAGAGTATACCAGCACTCTAAAATCAGTAGATAGTACAAGCAAAGTACAAGACAAACTCATAGGCTATCCAGTATCCACTCAAGCAAGGAACAAGGAACCACACAAACCCTACATTGTACCTTATGCTCACATGTAAGTCATCTCAACAATTACCCAGTTAAAGAGGGCTTGCATAATGTAACCAGGGTTAACTTAGACTTCATGGATGTACTCTATGCCTTAATTAGTTCCTTAATTAATGCTAGTAGTTATAAAAAAAATAAAAATATAAGTTTATTTATGGCTCCCCATGGCACTGTTGTGTGCTGGGTATGGCTGCCATCAACTATCGATCATCTCCTTTGCCATGTATCTTGTCTTGCCTCCTTACCTGTATAGAAGTACTCTTAATATGATGTTGATCTTTTAGCAACTAATAACAATATATTGCAAGAGCAATTACATGTCAAAAATTACTTGCAAACTTATTTATGACTACACAATCCATACATTAATAGACAGAGGGATCAGGGTAGTCACGTCTTTGCTACCTTTTCCAAGAACTCAATAGCTGCCTCCACTGCACCTCTAGTCCTGTTCATTGCTTGTTTTGCAGCATTATAAGCATTAAGTTGCACGCAGTTGCAGTGCCATATTACAAGTTTACAGACTTGATTCATCTAATCTCAGTGCTACTTATTCGATTAGGAACTTATTGAATAAATAAAACCTCAGTTGTACAGTTCACATGTGATAGAATTGGATCAATGTAGAATGTTGATAGGCACACCTCATATAAGGGGCAGAAATGGGATCAATTCTAAAAACAGATAATACTAAAGTTTGCTATCCTGAAGACTATTCCCAATTGATGATATGATGTTTATGTAGTACTGTCCTGTTAGAATATAATAGTCGGCCCATATTGGGTGTACAACCCATAGGCCTTGTACACTTATAACCTGTTTGTAACTCTAGCCTATTAGGCTATATAATGAAGGTCACCCCCCCTGATTAGGGTGTGCGGTGTTTCTCTACATGGTATCATGAGTTTAGATTCAAACCCTAGGCCTCCTCTCCTTCCCTTCCGCCCTCGCGCCTCCCCTGCCCGTGCGTCCTCCGCGAGGACGTGCGCCACCGCACCAGCCCCGGCCGCGCGCGCGCACTCGCGCCGCCGCCAGCCCAGGCCGCGCGCGCCCCCCGCGCCGCCGCCTCTGCCCTGCGCCGCCCCAGGCCGCGTGCGCCCCCGCACCGCCACCCCCAGGCCGCGCGCGCCCCCGCGCCGCCGCCTCTGCCCTGCGCCGCCGCGCGTATCGCGCCGCCGCCCTCTATCGGCGACAATCGTCTACTGCGACAATGTCAGTGCTGTCTACATGACCGCCAATCCAGTCCATCATCGTCGCACGAAGCATATTGAGATAGATATTCACTTCGTCCGTGAGAAGGTTGCTTTGGGATAGGTTTGGGTGCTCCATGTTCCATCGTCTCATCAGTTCGCGGACATTATGACCAAAGGGTTACCTGTACAGTTATTCACTGACTTTAGGTCCAGTCTTTGTGTTCGTGACACTCCCGCTTAGACTGAGGGAGGATGTTAGAATATAATAGTCGGCCCATATTGGGTGTACAGCCCATAGACCTTGTACACTTGTAACCTGTTTGTAACTCTAGCCTATTAGGCTATATAATGAAGGTCACCCCCCATGATTAGGGTGTGCGGTGTTTCTCTGCATGTCCAATCGTTTCAGTCAATAAAGGTGTATAAAAAAGATCAAGATGCAATGATGTTTAAAGAAGTACTACCCATTGTTTTCAGTCAATATAGGTGTAAAAAAATTCAAGATGCACTATCATTCTGAACTAAGGATATTATTAGTGTTATATATTTTCTATTCTGCTCACTCCTCTGTAATATCCTCATTGAAACATGGAAAAATAAAGAGTTAACCTTGGTTGATCACTCCTAATCATTATTTGAAGGATAGGAGGCTAAATCAACGGTGAACCTCAAAACCCTTATGTAATCATTATACTGCCTCTGCTATTCCATGAAATGCAAACAAAAGCAAATTTTTCTACTTCACTATTTTAACAAATGCACAACCAGTACAGCTTTAGTGTGTGGCCGTGCGATGCTACGGGCATACAATTTTTAAATAAAATAAAACAATTTTAAAGAAATATGGTAAGAAGAAATAGATCTATTGTCTAAGCCATAAATTTCTATAGCAAAATACTTGTTAAAAATGATGGAAAGAAAGTGCATCTAACATGCTAAATAACTTTTGATATAATTTTCTAAGAATCACTTAGCTAGAGAATGCTATAAAAATTCATGCCTTTCCAGACCACCTGACCTCTTCTCTTACCCCTCCGCCATTCTCGCTCCACCCACACCTCTTCTCTTCCCTCTCTGCCTTTCTCGCTCCACCCGCAGCTCCCTGCGGCGTGGCGGCTGCGACCCCTCCCAACCCCCGCACCTCCCGCGACGCGGCAGCAGCGACCCCTCCCACCCCCCTGCCGCCGAGCGATTTTTCCATGTCAGTTGACTCGGCGTAGCTGGACTCGGTGGCGCTAGACTCGGCGGCGGCGGCATAAGTAGGATTTGGGGATTTGGAGTTCGTCGCTATCGAGTTGATTCCCCTTCTTTCCTCATTTTTAATCGAATTCGTTGCTATTGTCACAGGGGATGAGCACGCTTACTGGCCGCAGTAGGGCTGGGCATTTTTTCACCGAAAACCGATAACTGCCGAACCGAATGGAACCGAAATGGCATCGTAATAAAATTAGTTTTTTTGAATAAAAAATTCTGATTTTCTGGGTCCAGTGAATAAATGGATAGAGCCTGGCTCTAATTCTGATAAAATAAAAAGCGACGAGCTCAACTTCTTAATTGGAAGGATTCCAAGTGCGGGAAAGGTTAGGTTTTCCTACGAGTGGACCCTTTATTTTTTTTAGAAATCCTAATTATTCCTTTCTATTTCTGGTGGGGGCTTCGGTTCTCTTTTTCCCAAACTTCGATCCTCGGTTTCGGTGTCAGTTTTGAGTCTCCGTGCACCGAACTTCCTTGTATACCATGGGCTGGATCGGGTCATACCATTCTTGCAGGCGTTCACCACCCCCTCAGCCCACCTTGGCCCAACAATGAAGCAGTAAAAAACACCAGCCCACTCCTCACTCCCCCCCCTTATCCAATTATCCCACCGACAGCCTTGCCCCCTAGGCCCCCTAGCTCTCTCATCACCGCGAGCGGCGGCGGTACGGATCCACCAGCACGCGACACTCTGACCCCGCCAACGCGAGCGAGCGTCGCAGCTCCCCTCCCCGGCGGCCGCGAGCGCGTGCCGCCCGCCACCCCCGACCCCCCCTCCCCCGCGGCCCGTCGGATGCTTGGGTGCGAGCGTGGCCATGGAGGTGCTCGGCGAGCTAGGAGATCGGAGGAGGGATGCGCCGCGGCCGTCGGCAACTGGACAAGTTGGACCACGCTTCCTCCATGGCTGTCCTCGCACAGGATGGGGAGAGGCAGAGAGCGGGACAGAACCAAGAAGTGAGGAGAAGAGGAGTGCGACGGGCACGGCGCCGGCAGTGGAGTGCGCAGCTCCGAGCTCCGAGCGGGCGAGGTGCTCGCCCCCATGGCACCGCTCCAACGACGACGGCCACGACAAAAGCAGGACCGATGGAGCTCCTCCAAGCAGGACCGCCGGTGCTTAGTTTATTCGATTTGTGCTCTGATTTGGATTGATCTGTTCGGTTGGTTCGGTTTGTGCTCTGATTTGGATTGATTTGTGCTAACTCCTTTCAAGCACATCAACGGGATTTGGGGATTGTTGATATGTTAAGATTTGGGTAACTCGATTGTTCTTATTTCGGGATCTGGGGATTGTTAATCGATTAACTCTTACTGGTGATTCCCGCGTGAGGTTAGCGATGACGACGGCACCCTGTGGGGTGAAGGTCCTCGTCCCCGTGGAGCGGTGCCTGCAGAGGCGGTGCTGAGGAACGCAAGGGCGTGGGGGAGAGGGGAAGATGTTCCGCGCTGGTTGAAAGGATTTGGAGTCGGTGGAGATTTGAATTTTAAACGTCGCATGTTGATTGGTCGCTGCCCCCTTGCTCTGCCGGTGGATGGTGTCGGTGCCCCCGTGGTTCCGCCGGCAGAGCCACGGGGCGGCGACGCTGACACTGGAAGCTTTTTAGTAGTAGAGATGTTGACACCAACAGAACCCATCTGGCTGCAAAACAGATCCAACAATACCCTTCTGGCAGAAAAATGGATCCAACATCTTCGTTATCACTCATGTACTATCCCAACTCAGGCCAACGAAAAAAGTAAATCTAGTCTGTCCAGAAGAATGAGATGATCACTTTCTTTATCAATATCTGAAGATTACCCTAGCATGAGTAGTAAAATATTCAGTCAATGGTCCATACAATGTGTTACACCACAAATTACACCTGCAGGAATCTATTTCTTTAATAGTTTTTCTAACAAATATTTGAAATAGGCAAACACATAAATGCTTTCATTTTTTTAAAATTTCCAATCCTGGCCCAATGCGAAAATTCTTTCACGGGAAAATCTCATATGCACAATGATCAGAAGGAAGAAGAAAAAAGAAATAGCAATACTCACCAAATTACCGAGGATTGTCTTGTCAGCTGTCACCAAGAGCTGCCAGGCCATCCCCTGGCTGAGAACATATATGTGCAGCTTCACCGGGTACCCATCATGCACACATCCACTCAAACTATCAACCGCTCAGTTCAAAAGCTTCTAAGGAAGAATGACAGCAATAGAAATTCAGTGAGCAACATGCGGGGCAGAATCCATCTCCTACATCGAAATTCAGGAGGAATGTTTGAAGTAGGAGAGATAAACAGTACAATTTAACTACATATCAAATGTATAGGTACTGATTAATCCATATGCACAAAGTACTTGTTGAACCAAATTAACTATATGGTTGGTAAAATTGAATCAGTGAGAACCTGACAAGGGAACTAAAAATCCATATAGAATTAGGGGTGGGGTCAAAATCTCACATATCGCTGGAGCTGGAGCACGTTGTCATCACCGATACTTGGCCCAGAACGCCTTGCACAGTCTGCAACTGTCTTCTCTTTTCTTCTGCTCTTTGTGAATGGAAGGTCCCTGAAACCAGATCAGAAGCCACATATTATTACAGGTACCATGATTTTTTCTTGTACAACTCTCAAGCCCTCAAGCAGCAAAATTCACCATAACTTTGCCATGTAATCGGCATTGGCCACATCAAATAATTAAATCAAGTAGTAGGAACTGACCACACCAAGTATTCTGCATCTCGAGTAGGAGTTGAGTCGAACCGCTCCAAGCAATTATGTTCACTTGTTCAGTCCCCAAGTCGAACAGCTCAAGTAGGTACCAAATTAACAAAACCAAACAAATCTACTGCTAACTACGAGCACCAATTCTCATATATTCATCTTTTTTTGCAGTTAATCTATCACCATTGCCTCTACTTCTGCAGAGTATTACAAACCTCGCAGCTCTGAAAGCCAAGCCTTTCAGCTCAAACTCATGAATAAAAGAGTTCTCTTCTTCATTTTTACTTCACAACTTGTGAATATGGGTTCACAATTGTTTGTGCCAAGCGAAGCCAAGCCTTCTGAGTATGGGTTCACAACTGTTTAAGCTGTGAACTGCACAACTTGGCAAAAGATAGGAGAGTTCTGAACTGCACAACTTGACAAAAGACAGCAGATCTTGATTGATGGAAACATGCAATTTTATCTGGATTCACAGGAGATCATGTACTAACCTTGTTCTGCATAAGTTTGTGGACTTCGATTTTTTGGGTTTTTTTGTACAAGTGTTGTATTTGATAAAATTGTGTCGTTGGTCTCATAGGAAAACCAAGCAGGACTGTTCTGGCGAGTTAGAAGTAATTTTAGGCATCTATATCTGCTTGCCATTGCACTATAAATAATCTGAAATAATTGAGAAGTTGGCTTTGAACTGACCAAAAGAAACATAGTTCATAACAAAATTGTCTCAAAATCACTTACTAACAAATGCTGCAAGAATTTTCATCCATAACACTTTCTAACAGACAATCCTCCAAACTACCATTCATCTATCTAGGTCCATGAACCAACGAACGAATGCACCTCAAGGTTCAGAAGCATGAAAGCAATGGACAACAACGATCCCTCATTTATACCTTGGCCATGTATATCGCTATTAACGGTAGACGCTAGCAGATGATTGCAAGTAAGATTAGCTAGAATCTAGATTGCAAGTAAGATTAGCTAGAATCTAGAGAAGTTGGTTTGGACAAAAACACAAGCACCTGGTGTTCATGGGATGAAGGAGATGCAAATGTGTAACTCGGTGTATTGGAACGGTGACGCAATTTCAAATGAGTCAGTCATCTCCCTGCCTCACCTGGATTGCTGGAGTGTGAGGCGGCCGTGTAGCATGGGCGGTGCTTGCCGGCTTGCGGCCTGCCAGGGAGGCCTGCGCCGGCCATGTCCTCGGCGGAGCGGCTGACAATGGCCCCGCGCGACGCCGGCAAGGAGGCCCGAGCAGTCGTGGGCGGCTCTGCGGCCCGCCTGGGAGGCCGGAGGCTGCCGCGTCCTCAGCGGAGCGGCAGAGCGTGACCCCGCGCGATGCCGGCGAGGTGGCGGGGGCGGCGCCCGCTCGCTGCCGGGGAGGCTGCAAGCTGCCGCGTCCTCGGCAGCCTCAGAAGCATTGGGGCGATTCGTGGTCGGCGCGGCGTGGCGGTGCGATGGGACGGCGCGTCGGGAACGGAGGAGTCGCGGCGTGTGTCGGGGACGGTGGATCGGCGGCTCTACGGCGCGGGCGTTGGCCGCTGGAGTCGCGAGGCGGGTCGCGGGAGCCGCGAGGCGGCGCGGCGATAGGGCAGATCGGTGGGGAGGCCGCCCGGCGGGCGATGCTGACACTACGTGGTTTTTAGTGGTAGAGATAGATAACCAAGCCGCGGCAAATTGGTCCTCATGGCCTGGACTCACGCCGGTGTGGTCTCGTCGCCAATGGTCGCTGCGCGGTGGGGACAGATGCTCAGACATGGGTGCGGATTTGGACGCCGGACGCCGGCGCTGTCTCATGCGCAGGCTGGCCTCGATCTGTGCGACCTGATCGAGGCGGCACTCGAAGCCGACGGCGTCGTTGGGAGCTCCGGCATGACGACGAGAAGAAGGATGTTGAACATAGGTGGTGGGAGGTCGAAACTCGAACGGAGGATCCATTGGGTGGACGGATAGATGATGTGGCAGTGTCTGGTACTGGTAGTGGGGGATGCCAATGTCAGCACGCCTGCCGCTCGTCTGGTCACGTTCGTATAGACAAACAGCTCCTCTCGATTCCACGCGAGACTGAAAAGTGAAAACAACCAATACTTTCAAGATCGTATCGTATGCGTGTTATGCACGCCTAGCAGGCAGCTGCTCGCCTGCTCGCTAGCTGCAGCCTATTGAACGAATGACAATGCATCAGCCAGCAGCGCATGAGACGGAGAAGTTACCCTCTGGTAGTCTGATTTTTCATTTGCTTCTCGATCTCAAGTTCTTCAGCAAACGGAAAACCATGAGCTGGAGTTTTCAAAAACCATATATTATTAAGAGCTGTAGTTTAGAGACTAGAGATGTGCGGAGCTACGTGGAAAAAGAAGAGATCTCGACCGGAGCTTTTAAAACTCTAAAGCTTACATTTATAGCAATACAATGGTTTCAAAACTAGAATTTGGCTCACCCACTCAAAGTTCAAAACTTATGTCTCTCCTTCCACTTTCTCTTCTATGCCATTCATTTGGCTCACCCATTCAAGGCTTGTTCGGTTAATCCCCTGGACAAGGGGATTGAGGGGGATTTGGAGAGATTGAGAGGATTTTTGATTTGTTGAGGATTTAATGCCTTACAATCACCTCCATACTCTTCAAACGAACAAGCCCTCGAGGAATTAAAATTGCATGGAAGATCAAGTTGTTAGTGGCAATTAAACTTCATTGACAAGCCAAAGAGTGGAATTACTGCTGGGATTGTACTAATGGATTGCTTGTACATTCGTTTCGTCATTGTATCAACTGACAATCGTCACTATTGTAAAACTTGTAAACATAAAAAACACCTCTTCATCTTCCCGGTGAAACCCTCCATATATGAACCCTAAAACCCTAATCTATCTATGCTAGCCGAAGCGAATAACGAAGCATCCCGTGTCAATGTATATGCAACTTGTGGCTAGTAAAAATCACGTGCAAAGGAAGCTTCAATTGAGAGTGTTTTAGCTTTTCTATTAGTTAACACACCGAGAGGATTAATATTTGATCATAGAAATATTGTGTGTTTGGTTCCTTGCCGAACATGACCACGGGACAGTTTAGGCATCCACTGTTTGCTAGTTCGATAGGCTACTGTTTGGTTTGTGTACGGTTTGCTACTTGACTCGTGAAGACACATGTAATAGATATATTTTGTTACCAAACTTTGCCATAATTATAGATTTAATTTTATTCGTCAAACTTGTGTGGTAGCCCCAATTTGTTTGACGAGTTATACACCAAGGCCAACTTTTCTTCCATCCTATCCTAATCTCATCTAAAATGCCTACTCAACAGATGGGCCCAGTGAATTCCTTCTAGGCTTTCAGCGGAAGACTTGTTCGTTCAGTCCCACTGCCCAGTGAATGTTCTTTTTTCTTTGAAGAAGACCGGTTACGGATTGGCAACCAGCAAGAACACACATGCTAGCAAGCAGCAAGAACACGCAGCAGTAGCCGTCCCAAAGAGAAAGTGATCGGCTGACCTAAAAGTAAGGAAAGATGGCGGGGCGGCGGCGACGGCAGCCGCGGGGAACCCGTTCTGGGAAGCAGGTGGCGGAGAGTGTAGCGAAGGAGCAAGGAGTAATCAGACACCCACCGTGGTGCCGGTGGAAGAGGAAGGTGGCGGAGGGGCTGGCGAGGGAGGAAGCGTCGAGCAGACGCCCGTGGTGGCAGCGGCGGAAGCGGGAGGTGTCGGAGGGGCTGGAGAGGGAGGAAGCGACGAGAAGCCATGCGCGGCGGTGAGGGCGGGTGCGGAAGTTCCTGCCGGCGTGAGCTATGAGGGTGGAGATGATTCTGGGGGAGGAGCAATGGATGAACAACCACGCATGGTGGCGATGGCGGAGGAAAGGGAAGTCCACGTCGGTGCTGACGGTGGAGGAAGTCCAGGAGAACGCAGCAATGGAGTCTTAGATGCTTGGAAAAGATGTTGCTTTCTACTTCATGGCGTGATGAAATGGGGAGTGAAAGATGTCATGAATTCGGATCTTTTCAGGGAAAAGGTTAGTACTGAACTGAAGTGATTATTGTCTCGTATCCTATTGATTATTATAGCAAAATAGATGAATTTGGCAGATACCACTGCAAAAACCATGAACTGCATTAGTTTCCATTGTGTATTATGTTGTATGATAGAATTGAGCAATGCACAGATGATGGATGTATAGATGTTAGGGTGGGATTGCTGAAGTAGGGTAGGCGTGTTTCCAATGTTTGGCTCCATAGGCAGGCCAATCTAGTGGTCAGAGCTTTCATCAAGGGCAAATATGAACTTAGGCTGGCTCTTTTTCTGTTCTCAATAGCCAAAGTCATGGTAGTGGCGTTTCCAACTCAAAGGAGCTCGCTACACAGTGGTATCCACAACTTCATCGCTATTGCAATTGTATAGATCAATATTTTTGTGTTGATTTTTCTTACCAGCAGTCCTATGTAAAGTTTGTGAATCTTCTCTTTCTCTAATCATTTTGATATATCCTGTTGTTCATATTGTGTGTTAGATAATTAGAGAGATGGAGTTTCTCCAATTTAGATACAAGATACCGCTCATTGTTTCTTAATCATTTATTGATCCGCAATTGTAGTTTTAGAATCATGCAACTTGCAATCCATGACACTAGTATCTCCAAGTCAATTGCTTTTTCTGTATGCTTTAATGTTTTCCATAAACTATTTGCATAACGAAAGCCTGGATATTTCCTTCTATCTATATATAGTCCATTTCTTTATTTTCCATATATGTTTTGTAAAGTGTTCAGTTTGCCATTTTTTCATTCTAATAACTTATAATGCAAGTTCAATTTATGTATACGGTCCTCAACAATCAACAAACTACCATCTGCATTTAGTTCGGTTCAAAATTACCTACAGATCCATTCAGCTCTTCTGCTTGAAGAAATTCGTGCAAGTATACAATTTCAAATATCAGCTATTGCGAGAGCAAAATCTTATCCTGTACGTTCTGTGTTGAACACAGATACACCTTCTGTATACTACATAGATATTGATGTGCACAAGTTAGGTAGCTGCTCTCACATTGCTGAAGATGGTGACATCTTTTTTCTTGGGGAATTGAATCATATGAATGAGTGCTTTGCTGTTGTGATTGGAGTTGGTCCCAACATTGGCTTGCATAGAAATTTCAGGGTCCTAATCCCCGAGTATCACAACAAGATAAAGTTTGAAGCAATAAAAGAAGTTACTTTCTTAACCAACATTATGGAGGGCATAAATCTTTTAAAAGCAATGAGATATATTGAGTGTGGTTGCTCTGCAGCAGTTGAGTCAGTCCTATGCATTGCTGAGAAGGTAAAGAAATGAATCTGTCAATCATTTGGTGGAGTATCAAAGCACTTTTATTCTAACCTTTTTGCTGGGTCTTTTGTTTGCAGGTTGAAAAGAAATGCATCCGCTGTGGTGAACTTGCACAAGGTGAATTTGTTAATGCAAACAAATTCAATGATGAACAGCTAAACACAGTAATATGCATTACTTCAAAGTTTCTTTGTCCTCACATCAATGCACCCGAAATTCTTTGGGGCCCTCTTGGAAGTGGCAAGACCCGCATAGCAGTTGGTATAATTCATTGTATGTTAAATTTGAGGTCCAGAATGCTCATTTGTTTACCAAGTGAGAAAGTTATTCCTGGATTTCTTCAGAGTTTCAAGGAGCTATATCCTTCATTCAACCTGAGTATGGTCCTTGTGCTCAGTGACCTAAATGCCATGGAGAACTGCAGCATATTTGGTGAAACAAGTTTGGAAAGTAGAGCTCAGGAGCTCTATTGCTGCATGTATATGTGGGGAAAATTTTTGAAGGAGACAACTTTCGTGTTAGAAATGAAGCCGTATTGCAAGGATAATTGTGATCATAAGGAAAGAATCTGCACCATAAGCAATCTAGCAGTATTCTCCGTTGTGGCTTTTAGAGAGAAGGTTTGTGCACTTGCCTCAGATTTAAGAAAATGTTCGGATGCATTGCTCAGCGGTCTATTGGCAACAAAATTGTCTGACAATGATATTGAGAATGTAAATAGGCTGAATTACGAATTGTCATATTTTGAGAAACTTCTTCTAAAGGCTGGCATGACCAGCTCCAGAGTTCATACTGCATTTGGGTTTGCTTCAGTTGGCCATTTGGTTTAAGAGGTCACAGAGAGTGGCAATACAGAGTCATTAATTGCAAGTAGAGTGAAATGTCTTCAGTTGATAGATATCCTTATTGACTCTATTGTATTACCACAGCCGGGGGATAGAGATGGTTTGGAGGAGTTTTGTATTGCACACTCACGTATTATCATTTCTACACCTTCCTGTTCCTCACGACTGTTGGGTCTGAAATCATATTCGGTTGACATATTAGTTGTTGATGATGCTGCACAAATAAGGGAAAGTGGCCTTTTAATTCCACTCTCACTTACACCCAGACACGTTGTACTATTGGGGGACCATCTTCACTTGCAATCGACAGTGAAAAGTGATGTATGCATGCTCTTCTGCATAGTAGCATAGGTTATATTTTCTTGATCTTGGTCATATGTGATTGTGAATCATGTTAGCTACAGAAAAAGAACTCTAAATTATTCACGATAAATTTTAGTTCCTACGTTTGATGGCAGTGGCGCTTTGATCTTACATATTTACTCTAAGCATTTATGCTAGTTTGAGTAGGTTCCATGTTTTCACAGCTGAATGACATGCCACTTGATAATTACTAGGTTTGCAGAGAAGCTAGTTATGCATGCAGTCTTTTTGAAAGCTTGCTACTTACGTCTTCTGAAAATAAGATGCTAACCAAGCAGTAGCTGATGAACCCTGAAATAAGCAAGTTCGTGTGTGACCATTTCTACAAGGGTATGGTTGAGGATGCTTGGACTTTCAAGTCTGACTATAATAAGAAGCTATGTGCTTATGGTTTCTTTGACATCATGGTTGTGGAAGAGTTGAGAAGTAAAGGAAATATTTTTGTTGAAAATGCCATCATCATCTTCTTACTTCAGTTCCTCTGCAAAAGTATTTGATCTTTTATTTTGCTTATTTTCTCTAAACAAAGAATTCCTTTTGAAAAATATAAATGCAGAGCTTTTTTATTGATGTTAGTTCCATGTGTCTGTAGCTTATTTAACTAGTATTAGTCTAGTCTGGTTAATATAGGTCGGTTTCCTTTTTCCCTTGGTTAGTAAGTCTAGCTAGCAGCTGCCTTTGACAGCAAGTAGTAGGAGTCAAGTTGAATTTTGCAAGTTGTTGGACAGCAGCAGCAGTGTAGGTCAGTTTGCATACCGATCGCTAAACCATTCTTTTCTAGGCAAATCTATCACTTCAATCTTTCTGGGCTAGCTATGTTCTTGGAGCTACACACCACCTATGCAATCTAAAGAAGCAGCTTGTGTCTCAGAAAAACAGAACTGTTAGCTTCCTCGACCTCCCATGTTTCCTTCCTTCTCATTCTATAGTTGTTGCTATTCCAACAATTGACGAAGATGAAAAACAAATGGTAGAAATTGTGTCTTCTTGTGATTGAAAATTAGTGTTTGGCTTGAACTAATACAAAACATTGTTTTGTTCATTGTTACAACTTGTTTCTATATATGTAAAAATGCACAATTTTATTCAACTGCTTTATTTTGTTTCAGGTCTAAGAAGTGTTGATAGAAAGCTCAGAGTCTGTGTAGTTTGTCTATCCAACAATCGGTTTGATTTGATAACAAATCTCGTGAGTGATGAATATGGAAGGCATGAAAAGTTTAATCTAGAAATCAAATTCTCTGGATAACTTGTATGAAAAGTGGTATGATGTGGTAATCTTGTCAACAGTTGTTGACAATAATTCAGAGCTTCCCAAGGGCAAGAGGATTAACATGAGCCTTACAAGATCAAGGCATGTTCTAGAAATGTGTTCATCACTCATTGCTTTTGTACTTTTCTGTTGCTACAATTGAAATATATGTGTTGACACAAAATTTTCTCTTTTTCTAGGTATTATCTATGGATTGTTGGTGAAGCTACCCAGCTGCGTGCTTGTGGAGACACGTGGAAAGAGTTAGTTGACGATGTAACGGAGCGTCATTATGTCGCAAGATTGGACAGTGATATACTCTCTGAGGTCATGAAGAAGTTAGAAGCAAATGATCATAATAGACCACTGTTGCTAACTGTGCATTTCAAGAAAATGTTATGCAAAAGGTAAATCCAAATACAAACACACGTTTACTTTTGACTTTAAGTCGTTTTTCTAGTTAGTGTTTTCCATGGCCTCTCACAAGGGGAAATACTTGATTTCAGGGATAACAATTAATAAGAGAAAACGAGCTTAAAAGTATAGTCCAAATTTCATCAAGAAAAATATATCTATGTAGTGATCCTAACTTGTTGATAAATGCATGGGTTTCTAATTATAGTCAGAAATGGAAATTGTTGCTCTATGATTTCAAGTATGGTCTGAAGCCACTTATTGTTTTTTTAAGAAAATAAATCATTGATAACTACTTTGGCGATGTACATCAAGGAAAATATGTCCTGGAATTAGAATAGAAGCATACCTATGTACATATTTTTTTAACTGAATCATCTCTTGATTAATCCTTCATTATTTGGGCTTATCTTGTCTTTTGTGTTCTACTGCTCTGACTGCTACAAGCTGAGCTGAGCCCTATAACAGTATTGGTTGATCATAAACAAGTCTAAAATACCAAGTTTCTTAATATGAGAAAGTAAATTGGCCACTGGAATTTGATTCTATTTGAAAGGAAAATTTAGAGATATAGCTTTGATAGTTCTAGTTCTTCTTTTTTTAGATTTTAAAAAATAAATAAGGAATGTTAAACTTTTGCAGATAGGGCATGAATTTACTTGGGAAGGAAGATCCAACAATACAAAAAACATCTTGGCTCCTCTTCGAGACCAAAAGACTGGTATGTAATATTTCATAAAATATTGTCTTATATTATTTTGGTAAAGATGTCAATCCTTCCAAGTTATTATTCCTGTTTTTGTACCTCTCATTTGAACAACTTCATCTAAGTTTAATATTTTGTACATGCAGATACTTGTATGTTTCATGCCATCTTAGGGACAGTCGAATCATTGAACAAATTTAATTGTTCATGCTTTGACCCTCCACAAAACTTCACATGGCACTTGTGTTCAGATAACCTGAAGTGTACATATGAGCAGATTGTTACCAAAGAATTGGCATCTAAGGAGAGTAGCAAAAGAGGCAAGGTTCGATTAGAAGCTGGATTAGATACTATAAAAGGGCATGGCGTTATAGGCAGCCACAAAGATGGGTCTGAGGTGAGATTTGCTTTTAGGTCAATTAATATGCTATGAACAGTTTGGTAAGCCAACACTTCAATTTCACACTTAGACCTGATTATCAAATTTTACTGTACTCTCCATGATGCAAGTTTCATGCATATAAATTTAGATTATTTGGTAAAATGAGATGAATATCATGTTCCTTAGAAATAAGTCCTACTACTTTAGATCACCTATTTGCAAAATTCTCTCTACAATATTTAGTTCTTGTATTCAGCTGGGCTTAGGTGATTGAGCAAGCCGCTCATAAAAGATACTCCCTCTGTTCTAAATTGTAGGTCGTTTTGGCAAATCTAGATATATAATTTTTGCTACATATCTAGACATAGCGTTTATCTAGATGTATAGCAAAATCTACGTATCTAGATTTGCCAAAACGGCCTACAATTTGGAACGTAGGGAGTATTGTTCTTCTTCTAGGCTTCTCTGGAAAAAAGGCAATTAGTGGGTTTCACATCATCCCTTTAGGGATTTTAGAGGTCCTTTGTACTTAACATGTAGGTCCCTAAGCTCATTGCTGTGCACATGCTTTGGCCTGGATCACATAGAATGTAACTCACCTTCGGCATCATTCAAATATCAGTCTAGATAGGTGATACAGTAAATGAGAAGATTCTGTGTATCAGTGCATGTCCTCTGTGAAGCTAGGGGGTATCAAAATCATCCTTTTTTTCTAAGAGAGTGCTTGAAGAATAATTGTGTCTCTCAAAATCCCCATACACTTTATCTACAATGCTAAGGATTACAATAAATCTGAACAGCAATGTTTACCGCGACTAAATTCTAGAGTCGGTGCTACTATTTTTTTAGAGTGTTAGGGACATTAGCCCTAGTCTCATTGCATTGCAAAGAATATGATGAGGTTTCGGTAAAGCCCAAGCAATTCATTCAGTTACACTTACACCAATTTGAAAGACCTTGACTATTGCTCAATCAACAACAGCTACAACAACCTGAACTGACCTAAAACTCGCACACTAGCAAAACACCATCAAGAGCAAAAACAAGACACAGGGAGAAGCTAAGCTGAGACCCAAATTTGTGCTTACTTCAAAGTATGGTGGTCCCGGACCATCTGTTCGCCAATATCTCCCAATCAGATTGGCCTTCTTTGACTCATCTCCTCAAGTGTACTTTGGAAGTTGAACTGATCCCTCCAGATATCAGGTTTCATCTCCTCCCCTTGATTGCTATCTCCATCAACCACCTTGTCTTCTCCATCATGTAGCTGATCTCTTCTACTCCGAACTTCATGAAATCCATTCTCTTATTAGACCCTAGCTAGCTAGTATCAACTATCTGATAGATGACTTGCAATTTGTGTTTCTGGAAGAAGTTTTGAATAAATCAGATATTGCCTTTTTTTCTCTTGAATATTTCATTATCTAGAAGCGATTGACATAAAGTAATGGGAGGGGGCTAATTGGTTCGTGGTTTGGGAGACGGGCATCACGTGCACATAGTCACATCTGAACGTTGCATGCTTTATGCCTTAACTACTGATATCAGTCTGTGATATGTGTATTTTGTACCGTAATTATACACATGGATTTATGTCATGAATACTCTACCTATACCTAACTTGTATCGGTTTTGTTTTATGTGGCAGACGCGCCTATTCAAAATTGAGTCCTATGAGAAGCTTGATGTGGAGAAAGAAGAGGAAACTGAATCCCTTGTGGAGGTAGGAAACATAATGGTCGGCAATTTCCACGTGTCACGCAACTACTTCTTCCTGAAGCCAGGAGAGACATACGCGATGCGACTATCCCATACATCCATCCAAAGTCTTGCCTGCCGTGATGGTTATTGGGCATGAGAAACGGCCACCGCCTGCCACCTCTGAGGGCACAAGTGGAGCCGCCTGGCCTTGCCACGTCACCATCCAGAACAGTTACGGAAGACGATTTGGATCCAAAGGATTTGGCAGAGTCTCCAGGCGCTCCTTGCATGGATTGTACAAGATTACTGTGCCAGAGCTAGCACGACCATAAGGTTTGAGTTAACAGCTTCTTGCACATATAGCTTACATTGCCGTACATGTGAGTTGAGCTGCCGAGGTGAGGTCTTCTCTTTCTCGCGATCCATGGAGTAGGGTCATCCGTGCCCGGCCGTCCTGTCTTCTTCTTCTTCTTCTTCTTCTTCTTCTTCTTCTTCTTCTTCTTCTTCTTCTTCTTCTTCTTCTTCTTCTTCTTCTTCTTCTGCGAAACACATCTTTGTTTGGCTAGATATGTGGCGGATGTATGTAGCTGCAAGCAGCTGTGCGTGTTGTTGATACTTGATACTATGCAAGCTAGCTTATTAAGCATGATACGGAGAAGATTAAAGTGACGAGGAGATCATTTCTGTTTTGGGAGCAAAGATCATGAAATCATTATCTGTAGGCTAATTATTGCCCAACTGCGTGAATGATGTGCTTAATTGGCGTGTTTCTTTATTTCTTTCATCATTCTTAATTGAATATATTTTCTTGGCCATAGCTATACATGTGATGATCATGAGCTGATCGATTCGCATGCATCTTGATCAATCGATCGGTCGGTCGACCGCCTGAGCTGCGCTCCAGTGCGATGCGCCCGCGCGTGCTGACCGCCGACGACTCGTTCAAACATGGTGGAGGCAGGCAGCAGGCCGCATGAATCTAGAACCAGAGCCCATTTGGCGCCAATTGGGCCTGAACAGGATTGGCCCAGTTGAAGGATTGGCCCGTCCAAGCGAGCTATGGATAGTTCCAGCCAGTGATCTCTCTAAGAACACCGGTTTGAGTAGTGAGTTGAGGCAGATGAGTTACTAGGACTGGAAGAGCTCGATCAGCTCCAGACTGCAAACTCAAACCCTGTGACTACCAGCAAGCGCTAAGTGGCCGGTTTTTTTCGTGCTTCGTCTATGCGGCGCCTCCCGTCGAATTCGATTTGTTATTATCTGTGTGGCAAACGATTGTTAGCCGTGAACTAGTATTAATCTTGAAGTCTCTGGACTTTTTCCCGTTCTTTTTCCCCTTGCTTGCTCCAGAAATTCAACTCGCATGACATTTCATCACATTTCCCTTTTCCACTCTTACCCTTTCTTTCTTCTTCTTCTTCTTCCCCCATTTCGCTTCATGTTCTTCTCATGGCATAAAAACCCTTGACCATGCCTGACCGGGTTGCAGAGCGTGATGTCACTGCGGTGTGGACGGTGGAAAAGGCAGCACGCGCCGGCACCAATTGGCAACCCAATACCCAACAAAGGCACTGCTAGTACATACCCTATCTACACTCCTATAGAGATGAGAAAAATGATACGATCTCCGGCCTAATCGAGCTTAACTAACTAAACACCCTAGCGGCCGGCTGGCGCATCTCATTTGGCCGCGCTCACGCATTCTGCTGTACCATTAATCAATCAGCAATCACGATTCACGTGGTCGGTGTCACCCCCTGTTGCCCCTAAACAACTCACTAGTGGCGTGCATTCACTGCGTCACCTTCCGAGCCACCGCGGCCATGTTGATTGCAAGTAACCTAACCGACCTTTCGTCGTCAGACGCCGCCGGCCTAACTCCTCCCCTAATGCTTTGGGGGTTTAATTTTGTGTTTAGGCCCGTGTGATCGCGGCGAGTGGGTGGATCGGTGTAATCCACTAGCTAGCTAGCCTTTTGGGGATTAGCAGTAACCAATGACCAGCCGTGTATGTACAACCTGCAGGTTGCAGCTGCAGGGCGTAGCAACGGGGTAAGCTTTTACACTGGCCTCAGCTTTATTTGCATTTTAGCTAGCTAATGTGGGAAACGTGAGCAGATCTATCATCTATATATCTGACCGGTCTTTTTTTTAGATGAAAATCATGCATCTGTACTGTTTACTCCTACAAGTATTTTCTTTTTCATGGTGTTCATGTACTTTTTCACTTTGTTGATTTCGAGAAGGAATGCATCTTTTTTTTTTTACCGAGGAAAGAAAGCCTTGAAAACTAAATGACCGTGTGCCGCGCATGGTAACGAAATGCATGCGGGGTAGACGGTTCGTTAGCTGTTATTCTCTTCAGACGAAAATTCTACCTGAATCGATTGATTTCTGTCATAAACTACTCGATCGAGCGATGCCTATGTTTTTTTTTATATGTTATACGACAAGGAGCTGATGAGTATCTACTTGAAAAACGTGGGTATATATCATGTTTCAGCGGGAAGGTCTTCATAGGTTGAAGATGGAGTATTTGGTCACCTGGGTTGGTTGTTTATTCGTTCAGCGCTCTGACTCGATCTTAGAGCAGGCGAGGCGAGATTCTTCGTTCCCTAAGCTAAGACCCCAACCACTTTCATTAAGTTGACAGTGCCGTTGTGTACGATTAAAGTACTAGTATTTCCTGCAAATTTGGAAGGTGAAGCATGGGGGGCCATTTTTCTTTCCTCTCTCTCTCTCTCTCTCTCTCTCTCTCTCTCTCTCTCTCTCTCTCTCTCTCTCTCTCTCTCTCTCCCTCTCTCTCTCTCTCGCGAAAAACAAAATCGCTACTGAATTCCGAGTGCAGGTCTCACGGGTTATTGACTTATTCGGTCGGTTACCTGCAGAATCGTCGCCAGGAAATCAATATAATGGCAGGAGATGTAGAGAAACAAAAAAAAAATCCTGTGCCGTTTACTACTACTACGAAATGGTCACCATCTGACCATCTCCTGCTCGGCTGCTCCGGTCCATCGTCAGCTGAGGAAAAAAAATGCACTAGCTGTCGTTCAGTGTGACTTGCCTTTAATTTATTTTCAGGTTTCACTGCCCACCCGACTGAGATAAAATTCAGTCAGTCTGGTCTGACCTGAAGAAAACTTTTGATTGTTGCGCTAGTACTTTCGTGATGGCTCTAAGCCACGCCTTCAACCATGGACGCACGACCAACACGGGCTCCACGGTACACAGGTGCTGCTCAAGCTCAACAATTGCGCCCTCCCGGAAAAGACATTTTTCAAATCAAGCCGGCAAGTGGAGAGGTAGCGCGCAGCATGTGCCGAGCGTAGAATCATGCAAATTCCCATGTATGGTACTAGTATCATAAAAATTCAGGATTTTTATGCAATGTGCCGCTTAGCAAATTAACCGGTTTAACTCCAGACGGGCAAGTAGCTGAGCTAAGTATTTTAGTGAAAATGGTACTAAAAAAATGAAAAATTCTCCGGGCTTTCTCTGGAATCGGATCTGCAGTAGTTGTTACAATACCAAATGGACAACTCTCTTCAGACACAAATAAGTGATATTTTAGGACACCAGCCGGCCTCCAAAGCATAACTATGACATAAATTTTGCTATATATTTTATAACACATAGTACAGAGCATATTATTGTGAAACTAATTTTGGATGCATGTCTGCTTGTATCATTTCCAAATAACCAAGTTCAACCCACATAAATTGATTTGTAACTAAAATTTAGAATGGCTGAGTTGTTCACAAAAAAAAGTGTCACTCTTTGTGACAAGAAGTAGTAGGCTATAACTTTGTTGAATTAAGTTTTTTGCACGTCGTCATGCCAATACAAGATCAGAACATACGAGTACAAAGCGGAAAGAGCCTCAAAGATTTGATTTGAATTATCGTCAGAAACCTGTACATGCATCGAGCTGCCTGCACACTGGCGTGGTTCTACTCCCGATCGCTTTCAGTTCCAGACGCGGCTGTACCGCATAATCGTATGGCACCGGTTAGAAGAAACGGTGCTCGCCCTCCGCCTCGACCAGTCCGCTGGGTTACGTTGACCGCAACTAATCCGGCGCACCTGCTCCCACTTCCTCCGCCCCACTTGCTCCGTTCGGTTCCGGAAGCCGCAGGCAGCTCACGCGCGAGCCCTGCCCCAACTGTCGAAGGCCAAAGCTGGCAAGCGGCAAGCCTCGCCACTCCCGAGCCGTCCCTATATATAAACGCCCCCTCCCTCGCCGCCCTGTCCCTCCCTCACTTCACCTTCCACACTCCAACACGCTTGCTCAGCTAGTCGACGGCGACCGGCCGGCTCGATGTCGTCGTCATCGTCCATGGACTGCGCGAGCTCCAAGGACAAGGAGGCGGCGGCGGATCCACCCAGGCAATGGACGGCTCGCCGCCTGGCCTCTAGCTCTACCTAGCTCGTTCGATCCCGCATGCGCTGATCTGGTGAGACCGTACCTGGCCGTGTGTGCCGCTCGCAGGGCGCCGTGGTGGACGGGGGAGACGGTGGCGGTGGTGACGGGCGCGAACCGGGGCATCGGACTCGCGCTCGCGGCGCGCCTCGCGGAGCGGGGCCTGTCCGTGGTGCTCACGGCGCGGGACGAGGCGCGCGGGGAGGCCGCCGCCGCGGCGATCCGGGACGCCCGGCCGCCGGGGCTCGGCGCCGTGCGGTTCCGCAGGCTCGACGTCGCCGACCCGGCCTCCGTCGCCGCGTTCGCGTCGTGGGTGCGCGACGAGCTCGGCGGCCTCGACATCCTGGTGAGTCCCGATCCCCGCCCGCCTCGCATCAGCCGCGTGACGTTTCCTCCTACGGTTTCATCGGGTTTCGGGCGCCTCGGTCGGTTCCGTTTCGCCTTTCGATGACGATGTCTCGCTTTTTTTTTGTGGGCCGTTTTCGTTTTATTACCTTGGCACAGAAGTAGAAGGGTTTGACTTTCGAAGATCCAGATTATTCCGACTGACACGTAGGAGTAGAGTTTCAACAAGTGGTGGAGTGGAGTCTGGAGCACCAACGTGGCGTGCACCGCACTCTGCCGCCGTCACGATTGAAGTCCCTAGCTTTTGGTTCCATTTTCAACCCAAACGGGAGCAAATACTTGACTCGATCTCGCATGAATTGGGGTCTTGGGGACACACTTTTAAACCTAAATTAAGATGCGTAACTTTCGTCTTCGTATCTGAAATGCACACATACTGTCCAACCACCGTCAGTTTGTCACCACTCGCCACTCTTTACGGCGGTCATGACTGAAGAAGTCTCACACAGGTCCAAAACCAGAGTCAGTAGTCCAACTGGAGGAGTATACGTACAAAGGTCACCTTACCATGCATTTCGTCGTGCGGACGCCGCGTAGCTCGCGGTTAGAATGAACTTGCTGTATTCTCATTCATGTCGGAACGAAGACAGTGACAACTGACGACTGACAAAGTCGACGCATGCACCTGCTGGGGTCCGCAGATGACGACGGAACACGGCACAGATTAAGACTTTGGCACTCCTCTTGTACATCAGCAGCCGTCTTCATCACCAAATTTAGTATAAATCTCTCTCTCAAGCTATCTAGTTCATCCCGTCCGTTGAACTAGCTTTTCGACCTCGAGCGATCGGAGTAGTTGCTCACGCAGCAGAAAGTCTGAATGTAAACTGAACTTCTGAAATAAAATAGCTAGCTGATGGGTTCTATTTGGATTAGAAGTCACCCATGGGATATCCCTCTCTCAGACCTCATGCATATACAGCTGCTGCATGTCCGGTTAGAATTCAGTTCAAATAAACTGGAACGGGTATAGTTTAAGGACCTCATGCTACACGCTACGGCCTTTAAATGTAGCAACTGCGAGTCTGCAACTGCACCAGCGAGCAAAACAATGATCCGGATTATTATTTTTTTTTGTCCGTGCAAGCGCGCGCAGGATTTTATTTTACGCGAGGCTCACGATCGAACTGCTCCCACTACGAGTCCATGACGATCGAACAGTGCAGGACAAGAGCTGTGTGTTCAGATTAAGCTCTGGTAGTATAGTATTGCAGGTGGCGGCAGTTACCACGCTATCATGATGTCATCGCGCCCACAATATAATCCACAGCAGTAGTGTAGGTTCCTATCATATATCTTAATTAATCACCACCGTTGATGTCAGGGAATATAGAGGAAGATCGCCTCTTCTACCCAATCCTGCCCTAACACGCCGTCCAAGCGGCCATGCGCGGCCTGCATCTGAAATTCTGAATCCTGACAGAGACAGGCCTGTGTGATTCTGAACCTGATCGACCACGCGCAGGTGAACAACGCGGGGGTGTCGTTCAACGAGATCGACACCAACTCGGTGGAGCACGCGGAGACGGTGCTCCGGACCAACTTCCACGGGGCCAAGATGCTCACCGAGGCGCTCCTGCCGCTGTTCCGCCGGGCGCCCACCACCAGCCGCATCCTCAACATCAGCTCCCAGCTCGGCCTCCTCAACGTAAGTCGCCACGCATCACATGGCTCGCGGTACCAGTTGCCCGTAATTTTCCCTTCTCCTACATTGTATACGGGAGCACATAATTATGATTCAGGATACGCTGCAGGCTACTGCCCGATGACTGACGATACTGGAATCAAATCTTTCACCTACCTTGCTCGTCTGACGCCTTGCAGTTGCATGTCAGGCCAGTTGAACCTGAAGCCACGCAGCTGCAGAGATCAGTGATGGCACATGTCGATGCTGCTGACCTGACCTTAGTTTATCTCGGGCCCATATCCAACAAATCCTTCCATCCATCGAGATTAGTTGACTAAGTAGCAGCTTGTTGATTAATTAGGGCGCGAGTACAAGTAGACTGATTGTGAGCTCGTCTTGCTCAGAGGCCGTGGACTCTGAAGTTTGAACGCCCTATCACGGAGACAGCGTTACTTCGTTGTCGCTGTCATTACAGGTGATCTCAGCACTTCAGAAAGTGCCCAACGTCGCCGGTGTCCACATACACCACGTCTGAACTGTCCAAACTCCCGAAGCCATGTGAACCGAACTCCAACTATCCACCCACATGAACGGGAGCACATTGGCAACTTGGCATGCCAGTGGAATGGAGACATAGACTGGTGTGCTAATGACATTCAGATGCCGGTTTCAGACGAAGTCCTAGTAGTAATGCTAGGAGCATTGAGCTGAACCATGTTTCAGAAATGCCATTTCATTTTTGCATTTTTTTGGTTGGTTGCTGCAGAAGCTCAAGGACCCGGCGCTGCGGCGGATGCTCCTGGACGAGGCGGCGCTGACGGAGCGCGACATCGAGGGGATGGTGTCGCGGTTCCTGGCGGAGGTCGGGGACGGCACCTGGCGCGGGCGCGGGTGGCCCGAGGTGTGGACGGACTACGCGGTGTCCAAGCTGGCGCTCAACGCCTACTCCCGCCTGCTGGCGGCGCGCCTGGCCGGGGAGCGGGTGAGCGTCAACTGCTTCTGCCCCGGGTTCACGCGCACGGACATGACCCGGGGCTTCGGCAAGCGCACCGCCGAGGAGGCCGGCCGCGTCGCCGCGGGGCTCGCGCTGCTGCCGCCCCGCGACCTGCCCACCGGCAAGTTCTTCAAGTGGCGCACGCCGCAGCTCTACTCCAAGCTGTGACGCGACGCGACGCGACGGCGGCACGCGTGCAGGCCGTGCGTGCGTCTCACGGGGCCGGGCCGCTGCGGGGGCCTTGGGGCGTGGGGTGGGTGGCATGGCTGGTTGCACCGGCGAGCAAAGTCGTGGTGGACTAGTGGTGATTGTGGTGGCGTGGTTTAGTGAGTTGTTCGGGTGCGTTGCAGCATGCATCGTGTTTGCTTTTTAGGCGTTGGTAACCATGTGCTGTACTTCTGATCTTGGAATGGTGGTGGCAGTCTGGCAGAGATATATGCCTTTTTCTTTTTTTTCCCCTTTTGGATGGAAATGTGCGTATTTCGCTGCATTTTGTCGTTGTGCTTCCGTAAATTTTCTGTACGCGTTTTTCAATTGGGACTGCTCTGCGGCTCTGCCGACTGATCAGCCAAAATAGATTCCTAAAGAAAAGTAAGGCCCTCCACAAATATAGGTCTGAAAAAAAGAGCATCGCTGCTGCGTGCTGCAATGTATGATAAAATTGGCACCGTAGTTATCTACAAGCGTGGGATTCTATATAAAATAAACTACCGCCGCATTTGCTCTCTTTGTACTGCCACCAACGCCACCAACTGCTTTTAAGTTCTCACGGACTGCACAAGATATTTTTTTATTGACCGGGCACTGAAGCATCAACTTGCATCGCTCCAGAATCTTCGAGCACAGGCATCACTTTGGCATGAGAGTTGCAGTGCGTAGAGTGATGCTAGAGAGTATTTAGGCATCACTCTCTGCACACACTGTGGAGGGTCTAAGTGTTTCTAATTCCGCATATGCATTTCACTCATTCGGCAGTGACTTTAATTTGTCACAAATGCCCACTTGCATCTCTACCTTCAACCATTGAAGCTTATTTCCAAGTTTTCACTTGGCAACATGCTGGATTGCAACTGCCAGAGGAAGCGTGTCTATCAAGTCGCACCGAAGGGAATGTGCTGGCGAAGTCAGTCTTGGGCTGGACGACAGTGGGTCGGTCCATCGACTGAAGTTTTGGGCTAATTCGGCCCCCAAAATTGTGAGGCGACCCATTCCATTTCCTCTGTTCAACCGTGCTCGCTCTAGCGGGTAGCGATCCCATCCCGGTTCCAGTCGGCCACGCCGCCGCCGGCGGTCTCGACTCCGGCCACCTGACCTCTGGCGAGGGGCGGTATCTCCAGCCATGACGGAGGAAGGGCAGGGAAGAGGGCTGCGGAACCCTAGTGCGACGGCCGACGGCGCCGCCGCGCCGGCGATCGAGAAATGCGACGGCTGCCTCCCGCCAAGAAGCGCCAGGAAATCGGAGCCCCTCCTCGGCTTACGTCACGCGGGACCCACGCCGAGCGGCGCCAGCTGCGCAAGCGGCCAGTCTGGCCAGGGCGAGGCGTGGGACCGCCCGGGAACCGGGCCCACGTCGGGCCTTCCCCGACCGTCCGATCACGGCCGCGCCGCGATCGCACGGACGAGGCGCCCGCGTGGGACGGACACGAGAGCCTGCGTGCGTGCGAAGCTGGCCGGCGGGGTTCGCTCGCTGCATGCTTTATAGGCAGCGCAACCGCCTCTGCTTGTCAGGCAGGAGCAGCATTGCAGGCTTGCAGCAGAGCGAAAAGGTGAAGCCGTGAAGGTGAGGAGAGATCGGCCTCCCACTTCTCCCCTCTCCTCGTCTCTCTCGCCTCCTCGGGTTCCTCCGCCTCCGCCTTCATCTCTCCCCCCAAAACCCCCGTAAGGTTCGTCGACCGCGTCCTGCTCGAATGTCGAATCGGAGCATCCCGTAGCGTGCTGTTGCTGGTGTGCTGCTCGTGCTCTTCTTCTCGTTGTTTGTTCTCGACGCGCTGCGTTTTTCTCTCCGTGCTTTCTGCTCTCTCTCAATCTTGATGCGCTTTGCGGGGGTTTCGCTGCTCTTCGACCGCGCCGCGTGTTCGTGCGGTCGAATCCGTGCTTTTGCTGCTGCTGTTTGCTTTTGGTTTGGTGGTATTTTTTTTTTGTTGGAAGAGGAGGCCGACGAGCACCGATTAGCCATGGTGACCTCTGTTCGCCTCTCCTCCTTGGTTTCGCCTGCTCTGGCGCATGAGCAGAGCCATTCGTTCGCCGCTGCTGTTTTTGTTTCGATGGGATCAGCATTTCACCGTTGCTGCTGCCGTTGCTTTCGAAGTTGTTGGTGGTTTTCAATTTTTCCTTGGAGGAGAGGTGGTAGCACTACTTCCGGGATGATCGAACCCTGCATCCGTGCATCGTCTCTCTTAGTCTTATCTGACACGATGCTCGTAATGTTAATCGCATTCCTTTGCATTGCGTCTTGTTGTTCTTTCTGATTCTCCGGAATGACTGCGTGTCCGTCGCAATTTGCATCCCGGAGACATCTGCTCGTCTGCTGTAATTTTACTTGTTCCATTACTCTGTTTTGCTCGGCGCGTTTCAGAAGTAGAAATTTGTGCATGTGGGGTGCCTTTTTGTTCGACGATAGGAGGGTTTGTACCGCCGTTCCTCGATTCCTCTCGCTCTTTGCTGCTTCCTTGGTGCTAGTGGAACCTCGACGGCTCCATGCTCTTTATCACTACCTGTCTCGATCTCTTTTTTTTTTGCTTTAGTTCCTAGGCTGATGTGCCGATTAGAAGTCTGTGCAATGTGGCTCTACGTGCTCAGTGATGTGCTGTCTGTCAATCTTGATGTGGGGCGATAGAACAGTGACCTCGACATGCCATGCTCCCTGTTCGTGAAACTGTTGTTTGATTCTTCTCGTACCAGAGGTTTCTGTTCCTTGAGGCAGATTATTTCGTCTAGATCGAGTTACATGATTGGAATGGTGCATTCTTGTCCGTCATCATTTCTTTTTCTCTGTTATACTAGCTCAGGACATTGTGCGTTGCCATATTCTAGAGCCAGGCTTTTCCCCTGTTTCATTCCTCTTTGGTTGATTATAATCTGCACTGGAAATTTCAACAATCTGTTTTGCCTTTCTTCCTCAAACAACAAGTTTGACATCATTTCGTGAATCTGATATGTTGAATAGGGTGTCCATATCTTATTCATGGTTCTTGTTTAGGACTGACCGACAACTATTTCCTCCGTTGCAAATTAGTCGTTTTGGCTTTTCTAGATACATAGATTTTGCTATCCATAGGAAAAACTATGCACCTAGAAAAACCAAAATGACTAATAATTTGGGACGGAGGGAGTAGTTCCTTCTTGTCTAGTATCACCTGTTTTCATATCATCTGTTGTTTTTTACTATCTTTTCTTGGTTTAGAATTTGGTGTTAGGAATAAAGGCTGCGAAGCTTTTATGTATTTAGTTGACGGTAAAGTCTTAGTTCATTTTTTCTTGATTGTTGAATAAAATCTTACAAGCAGAAGAAATTAAATTAGCGCACCGGGATATTGTTTATTTCGCATCATATAAGCATCAAAAAATGCATTAGGAGCACTTTCTCAGAATCCTTTCAAAAATATTCTTGGTGCCCCCTCATTAGTTCGTAAAATTTGCAGTACAATTGGACCAATGATATGACAACTTAAGCGTTCAACTTGCAGTAGTGGCGTATCTATATATTTTCTTTGTAATCTAATCCTAGCTCTACAATTCTACATGCAGTAACGTACTTGTTCTAATTATATTTTCAATTCATGTTTTATCAAGCTTGCTGAGTATTTATACTATCTGCAATGCAGTTTCAACACACCTATTTCTTCTCTGATTTTGTTTGTGGAGTATTTCTATAATGTTATATTCTCACTAGAAGGTTTCAGGAAAGCAAACCCTGCTATGGGTGCTTCTAACAGCCGGGATATTAGAACTGAAGGAGGAGAAAATGTCAGAATCAAGTATGGAGCAGCATCTATGCAGGGTTTGGGTCCAAAAATGGAAGATGCCGTAAGTAATCTACTGGTCCTTTAAGATCATTGGGAGAATACTTCTACAATATCCAATTGATTTTCGAGTAACATGGGTTGAAATACTAATCCTAATTTTTACCCTTCTTATTCTTCAGTATGCAGCTGCCCCAGATCTAGATCATACCACATCTTTCTTTGGTATTTATGATGGCCATGGAGGTTTGATCTTGATTGCTATCTTCTTGTAACAAGTTTGCAAGCATGTGTTCTATTGCCATAACTTATCATGTCAAGCATTAGCTAAATCCTCATGAATTTTTCTTCCTAACAGGCTAATCTTATAGAATTAATTCACAGTCTGTAGAAAGCATTGGTGGTATGCATGTGTTTGTAAATTATCTGCATTCTCACTTTGGACTTTTAGTTATTTAAGCTGCAGGTTTCATCATCAGCTTCCTTGCTCGTAATACATAGTTCTTTAACGACATTACAATTTGGCGTGCCGGTGAAACCCAAATATGAATCCTTAGATTGGTACGCTGCTTGATATTTTTTATTTAGGCTTCTAGGATCAAGAGACTTAGCACCTATATCTGAAAAAGGAGTCTTGAATAGAGTTGTTACATTAGTTTGTTTCTCCCAAAAACAAATCGTTACATTTCTTCATTAGATGCAGTCATGTTTTCAACCATGCAGAGCTGTATATCAAATAAAATTGAATTCCAGATTAGCTGCACCAATTGCAAGGGCATTTAAGTTAATTATTGATAAAATTTGAAAATTATAAGGGTGCAAAATTCACGAAAGGGATTGGAAAGAAAGAGTCTTGAGAATAATTATGACAATAACGAGTGTTGAAAATAATTATGACAATCACATTATCGTTTCACTGACAAATTCTTGTACTAGCAATATGTTTGACTGTTCGATATATGCTTTATCTCTTGTGAAGTTCTTTCTTTTATTGGCTGTTCCGTGAATTAATGATTAAGGTTTTGAATACAGTATCATTCCCATATACGTGTTCAATAGGTAGCATTTACTACATCAGTTAGATAAAATGGCCAAACTCAACTGTTTGTGTTCTGTTTCAGGAGCTGAAGTAGCTTTGCTTTGTGCGCGACTGTTTCATATTGAGCTTCAGGTCCATCCAAACTATCAGAGCAATCTAAATAATGCAATCAGGAGTGTGTTTTCCAGGTTATTCCTTAGATGATCAATCCTGTAAACCAAATCTTTGGTCCATTAGTTATGTTCTTTTTTCCTGCAGGAGGAGTTGAAAGGACCAACATGGTCTTCATATTTCTCTCACAGTTTTTATATGCAAAACTGAAAATATGGAATGTGTAATGTTATTTGCTTACTTGTTGCAGAATGGATCAGGTGTTGCGACAATCAAATACATGGAGAGAATTAGTTAGTCCTACAGATGGTAGAAATTGGATACAGCATGTTATATGTCCTATTGCCAACCCTTGGTACTGCACAGAGGTAATATGTCAACTCCTGAATGTTATTTAAGCATACATCTGTTGTAGAAGTTAGTCAAAGCTTTATCTGCTGAATATTATTCATAATATTATCTGTAAAAGGAACTGAAAGGATGAGTGTGATATGGAGGAAATTGTTCTTTCTCAAGATGTGCCTTGTAGTTGGAAACGGTATATTTAAGCAGCTACCTTCAATTAGATGTTACATCTAGTGCCTGGTATACTGAGTTGGAGGCCAAAAGTTTTTTAGGCTCGCATTGCAGCTTGGTTGTTATCCTACTACACAGGTTAAGGTATCATCGAAGAGTGAAGATATCACCTTTTTGTTTAAGCTCACCATTTCTTAAAATATCATAGGCACATAGAAAATATAAAACAACCCGCTCCCTCCGAGTTTTTCCCAGCCTATTCCTTGCTATACGTTTATTTTGTACGATTGTTTTATACATCACTTTGTCTTTTTTATTCTCAGGAAACTCCTTATATACCACCACAAAGTACAGGAAGCACAGCATCTGTAGCTGTCACTAGAGGCAACCAGGTCATTGTTGGAAATGTTGGAGATTCTCACTGTGTAGCCTCAAGGAATGACCAGGTGAATGATTTATTTCCTGTCAAATGTCTGACTATACCTACAGTTTCATTTTCATAACAAATGCATCAAGAGATGACTAAATTATGCTTGTTTCTGTTGTATCAAAAGGCAATTCAATTATCCACTGGTCACAAACCATACCATCAGAATGAAAGACAGAGAATTCAAGCAGCAGGAGGAGTGTATGACATTGATAATAATGTTGTGATAGAAAGAGGACAACTGGCTGGCTTCAGTTTTTTAGAAGGAATGTTAACCACCTCCAGAGCGGAGCGATTGGTATAGTCTTACCTGATTTCCTTTTGTCATTTGTATGTAATATCTTGCACTGGAATTGATCTCTATACTTACTTACTATGCAGGTGATTTTGTATTCAAGCAGAACAACAATTTGCCTCCTGAAGAACAAATGGTGATATGCAATCCAGACATTCACGCTGCAAGTTCGAAGGAAGTCATTTTTAGCAGATTACAAATTTGTTCCATTGGTGCGTTCTGATGGGAAATGGCATCTTTCATTGTTAGATGGAGATAACCAATGATATCTAGTTTCTTGTCATGGCTAGTCGTGGTATATGGTAAGTCCTCAGCCAAAGATATATAAGTACTGTCTCTGTTCTTAACGTTTAGGACAAGCAAATTAGTTCATTTTTAACTAATTTTGTTGTCCTAAGTGACATATATTCAAGATAACAGAAGTGAGATTGTGTGTTTATTTTTCCCTTGATTACAAAAATGAATGCAGAATATATCAAGTCCACATGTCATCTATCAGCTTGCATTCTTGTTCCTTCTAATACAGCAGTTTTAATTGGGTCTAAGACAGTAGTGTTTTTATCCAGGGTGATCTGTACATTTTCTTTCAATTAACTGTATGCAGATTAAAAACAGGTTTATCTTAGGTCAATCTACTTTAACTCCATTACACTTTTGCATGATTTCTGGTGTAGGTATATTTTAAGTTGGTTACATGTAACGACCATGGAGAGGTCGAAGTTACCACTAGAAAAAATGTTTTCCAATCCTTATGTTAGCTAGTGCATCCTGATATCATTGAACATCATGACTTGCTATTTGCTTGGCTTAGCTAGCTGAAGATGACGGGTTAAACATATCTGATTTGTTGTGTAAGAGTTCGCATTAGGAAACCTCTAGATTTTTTGCCTGAATTCAGATATAGGCAGTATAAGTTATGCAGTAAGATATTCTTTTGCCATAGTTTTATGCTCAAATGGGAGAATGATAATAGTACAACATTGAACTCAACTTGCTTGCACAACGCCGCGGCGCGCTCTGCGGACTCCGACAACTTGCAAGCAACGGCGCCCGGCGCGTTGCCCGTGCGGAAACGGAAACGGAAACGGAAACAGGGTAGGGATCGGACAGCGGGTAACGCTGGTCAGTATCGCGGCAGTTCGAATCCGATGCGGGTAACGCTCTTTCCGCCCGCCGCCGCCACTGCCGCCAGGCTCACTTCTCGTGCGCCGAGGCACAATGCACGCCACCACCTCGCGGCTTCTTTCTTGCCTTGCTCTGCCGCCCGGCTTGGTGCCCTTGCCCAGCGGCGGCGGCGCCATGATGCACACCAACCCGTTCAGCTTCGGCCTTGACATTGCGCTTCCTTCGCCTGCCAGCTTCAGGTCTTTCTCCGACGGCGGCCGCGTGCACGCAATGCGCAGCAATCCCTTCAGCTTCTTCGATCAGTTCTCCGGCGGCGGCGCTGTGCACAAGCTGCAAGCCAATCCCTTCTCTGGCGGCGCCGCCGGCCACGCGCTGCACACCAATCCCTTCAGGTTCGGCCTTGACATTGCCCATCATCCGCTCACCGGCTACGATCCTTTCTCCGACGGCGCCACCGTACACGCAGATGAGCACAGCAACCCCTTTGCCGTCGATCTTTGTGATGATGTTCCCCCGCCCACCGTGTTCGGTCCGTTTTCAGCCGGAGCCGACACCGACAAGGGGCCAGAGAACCTTGACGACTACGTCAG
This sequence comes from Panicum miliaceum, assembly GCA_032594955.1. NCBI lineage: Eukaryota > Viridiplantae > Streptophyta > Magnoliopsida > Poales > Poaceae > Panicum > Panicum miliaceum. The sequence goes on along the minus strand of CM064067.1, from coordinate 32,054,195 downwards.
CGCCGGCGGCGCACTCCCTGGCCTTCCGGACGCCGACTCCCCTCGCACGCCGGTCTACAGCAACCCCTTCAACGCTAATGCCGCCGCCGCGCTTTCCATGAAGATTCCGGCGCTGTGGGAGTGGGACCTCGACGGCGGCCACTCCCAGCCGGCCGTCGACGAGCCCGTACCACCTTTGCTGATCCCAGCGCCCACCGCTTCGGTCTGCGAGACTGCGACGACGGCACCTGCAAGAACTCCATGTCGACACGCCCGCAGGCCGCAGCTCTGCGCGTCCTACGACGACGACGACGACATTGAGGCCATCCTCCGGGCCCAGGAGGAGGACGTCAAGTCGCGGCCATCGACGGTCTACATGGCGACGACGCAGGGGGGCCGGATGAGCCCGGAGATGCGCACCGCCCTCGTCTGCTGGATGACCGGGATCACCCGGCGCTACGACCTCGCCAGGAGGAGGGGGACGACCTGGGGCCGGAGCTCCGGTTCAGGGCGCACGACTTCGCCGACGTGTCGCTGCTCCACTACGGCTGCCTGGAGCTCAAGCCGTCGGCCGTGGCGGCGGCCGCGATGCTCCTGGCGATGCGGACGCTGAAGCCGTCGTACCGGCGGATGGTGGCGTGGGGCAGGGAGCTCGAGGAGGAGCTGACGGGGTACAAGCCCAAGGATCTGGAGCGCGGCGTCGACGCGATACGCGCTCTGATCCCTAAGGATGGTGGCAATGGCTTCGACATGGACATCTTTCCGATGCTCTATGCGGATCCTAACTAGGACGAACAGCAGATTGGTGTGTTTGCTCGGACACACCAGATCGATTGGCTCAGGAAAAATCGAGCACAAGTTTCGTTGTATGGTCGTGGGTATTGAAGCTCAATTTTTTTGTATTATTTGCAATCTGAAAAATGTGATGTTAAAGCCCCAATGCTTCGATCAGGAGTGGAATAAATATTTTCTGACTAAAATTTACCGCCTATGTTACGCTGAGAAGATGGCTTTGCTGATCATGTTGCCTTGGAATTTGCTTTCTACGAGTAGACATCGTGTGTAAAAGTATGAGCAACAACGCTGACTCAAAGTGCTCATTCATGTAGCGTGTGTACACTTACACTAGCACTTTTGGTATCTTGATATCTCGTTATCACAACTCCGCAAGTACTCCTATCGGTAATCGTCTTTCACCATAATTGAACCATGCAACACAAGATCTCAGCAACGAATGTACTCAAAGATTCTTGACAATAATTGGGATCAAACCAAACTACATCACACTAGTCATGGATATATAGTACATGAACAACTCCGCAATAATCAGGTAAACCAAATAACTCTGCAAGAATAACGGTTAATGGATAATTTGTTACACGATGCACATTAATTAGATTGCACAACTTAGTCCTAGATCTGATGATGAATACCTCTGCTACTCAAATGTTCTTTAGCATGAATTGGTATCAAACCAATCGACGTCATATTAGTAACAGATAGCTCAAAGTAATCGGATAATGCAAGGAGTTTTGCTCGAATAATGGCTAGCTTCCAATAGCTCGATCCTAGATCCGATGACACATAGCTCCGCTACTCAAATGTTCTCTAGCAATATTTGGTATCAAACCGAACGACGTCATATTAGTAACGGATAATTCATAATACCCTTCAGAGTCGAATAAAGCCGCAAATAGCTTTGCCCGAATAACGGTTAACGGATAGTTCGTCCCAAGCTGCATAACAATTGGCATCAAACCAAGCAGCGCGGCAAGATCAAATTAACAAGCATGCACAACAAGATCAGAGAGACTGAGCTTCACTGCACTGGGGCGAGGTCGACGTCGAGCTGCTCTCTCCTGCTTCATCGTCTTCAGAGACGGCGACGGCGGCCAGGGACATCTCGCAGAGCCGGCTGGGCCCCGGCGCAAACCAACACCGGCCGGACCTCTTGGCCGCCTCCTGCATCTGCATGCGCCGGCGCGTGGCGTACTCCTCCTTGAGCACGAATCGCCGCATCAGCTCGTCGTCGTTCAGTGGCATCCCCACGAAAGCGCACCTCCAGTTCTCCCACTCCCCAGCCGGCATGCTCACCGCGGGCGCAGCCACCGGGGGGGAACGGCCACCGGAGCGGATGCCCCTCCTCGTCGGCGCCAGGGATTCGGCGTGGACGCCAGAGAACACCGGCTTGCAGACGCGCGCGAGCGCCGACACCGCCGCCTTGAGGGTTGAGCGCCAGAGAGGCGTCCGCCCACGCTCCGCGCGCTCCCGCGCCAGCACCGCCGGCGCCGGCTCTTCCACGGCGGCGGGCTGCCTGCACAGGAGGAGCCCGCCCAGCGCGCGCTGGTACCACGCTCCTGGTCTCGCCCTGCTGAAGGCTCTGCCATCCCTGCGCCAAATCAGCTCACGAATTTCACGAACGAACTCTAGCCATGGCAATCGCTTAGAAGCACTGGAACCGCGACCTCGCAGCTCTGATCTTCAGAAACAAAACTACACGAAAAAAACTAAGAACCGTGACGATCACTCGCGGTGCGTGCTGGCACCCGTGATGAAGATGAGCAAACACCACCTTGACGGCTGGATCCGCGAGCCCTCCCGCCGCTGCGCCGAGAGAGGAGCCTCCATTGCACCGCACGGGAACCGAAACCTATCCTATGAGTCGGCCTCCTTCTCCCGTCTCGCGTTCCGAGGACGATGACTGACGAGCCAGTTTCTTGTCTCTGGCGACGTCGAGAGCCGCGCGTCTAGCTAGAGTGACGTCCTCGCTTCCTTTTAGTATACTCGCGCAGGCAGACCCTGCGCTGCCCCCGCCGAGCGGGGCACGGATTAACCCCCTGATCGCACCCCTTAATCGAGTGCTCAAGCGTTGACCCCGTTCGGGTAGCCTGTTTTGTTGCGGATGAGCTCGGCGGAATCCTGTCAAGCAAGCAGAGCGGGATGACGGAGTGCATTTATTCTGGGTAGGTTTTGGCGCCTGCTGGGAGTGGAGTGTGTTTGTGTGTACACGATTTGGGGGAAACTTGAAGCGAATTGGTCCGTTACTGGTGCTTGCTAAAGTTGGGGCGATTGAATGCTGGAGATGTTGATGAAACTGAAAGTTGATGAAGAAGAGGACGACGAGGCCGTGGACAGTTGAGAGGGCTTGAGTGCAAGCGGTTCTCCTGAAATTTATTTATTTGAACCTAAAAGAATTGGTTGAGCGCAAGAGGTTCTCATGGGATTTATTTATTTAAACCTTAGAAAATGAAGTATTTTGAAACTTATATAGACCTAAAAATACCGGTTAAGACTCAGGAGGTTTTCATGGAAATTATGCAAACCTACAAAAAATCGTGGTCGGCAGGATTCGAACCTGCGCGGGCAAAGCCCACATGATTTCTAGTCATGCCCGATAACCACTCCGGCACGACCACTTTGATGCCATCTGCTCCTTACTAATGCGATATTAATGAATAACATCTTCTCTGGCGACCGGAGATCATGTCCATGGCATCTGTACCGAAGAAACACGATGCTGGCGTGAACGGTCAGCGTGGCGACGGCGCGGCGTCTACGAGGTTGTACGAGGTGACCAGCAGCGAGCCCTCGTCCCGCAATCCCCCCATGATCCAAACCGCCGAGCAGGAAAACCAGCGCCGCGCGCCGGCGCGCCGCCGCCAAGCGGACGGCCGCGTGCGCGGCCACCTGACCCGCCCCGCCGGCCGCCGCCCATGGACGCGAGCGCACTCAGATAGTCAGGCTGATGATTTGGTCTAATCCTTCCAAGCTTCGTCAGCCGGCGGCGGCTTAAGATGCAGTCATGCCTGCAACTGCAAAATCTGCAAGGAACGCGGGCCGCATATGGGCGCTGCATGCTGGAATGGCAAGCACGCATCAGCAGCATCCGCCCGTGGCTTGGCCACGCGTGCGTCCACGCCAGGCATGCCACGCGCGCGTCGTCCATCTCGCCGCGCCGGGATGTTCTTTTGGTTCGGACCGGTCGCGGGCGACTGCCGGTGGTCACGGATGCTGACGATCGGAGGGAGTTACACGAGCAAACCCCGGGCCATCCCAAGAATGATTCAGGAACGGAGAGAGAGAGAGAGAGAGAGAGAGAGATGAATGAGTTGGTGCGGTGCTGAATCTCATGATTGCCTGCTGCAGCCGGAAACGACTGGATCCTATGAAAGCGTACGGCGCTTCCTATTTTCTTTCTCATCCCTCCTCCCTTCACCTGCCGCCACCCCGCCACCATCATATCCTTTACAACTAGCAAGCCACGTCTGGGAGGAAGGCGGCATGACCACCGAGCTTCACTCTAATCAGCACGAGTACATCAGACTATCGATTCGAAAGCGGCAAGCTTTGATGCGCGGCCCTACGTACTCCAGTGCCTAGTCATAGTAAGCCTGGCTAATCATTGGTAGCTTTAGTTGCTTTGGGACCTGCTTTGCTGCTGCTCCGAATTGACGCACGCCCACTCTCGACCAGTTTCCACCATAGAGTGCCGTATGCAACAATAGAGTTAATTAGTCGTCACTATCCAATATTTTGTCACATCATCTTTGACTCATCTAAATATCTGCACAAAAATCATTCGTTACACCTCTGAAATATGAGTGTCTGCGTGCGTACCATGCTTAAAAAAGAAGAAGAAGATGATCTTCATCATACCTCTAACGGACACTCAAATACATTTTTTTCTTAGGAGATGGAAACTGAAAAAAAACATGACTGACATGTGTTCAACTAGCTAGCCCCCCCCCCCCCCCCCCCCCCCCCCCCCCTCCTTCTACTTCTCGTAGGCGAAAACATGACGTGCACAACCCGTGTCCAGTTGAAAATTGGCCCTAGGGGGGTGCACGCCATGGAGCGCCGTATCACAGCCAAACCGCACCTACCTGCTAATCATCGTGGCTTTCGGCTGCCCGCCGCCAGCCGGCCTTGCGTGCGCTCGCTCTCTCACCGACGAGCCCGCGCCCGGCTCGTTTTAAATGCCCCGGCGCACCGGCCGTGGCAGGCTTCCCTAAGCTCCCCGTTTCCCAGAACTCCTCGTCGCGCGCGCTTCGTGTCTCAGCGATCGACGTCGACCAGCCTCAGCTCGGTCCGTCCCGGCCGCCGCGCGAGGGGACGACCGGAGCTCGCGCGCCCGGTCCGTGTCGCGGCGATGGGGCAGTGCCTGTCGTGGGCGCTGGGCCTCCTCCTGCCGTCGCTGTGGGAGGCCGAGGTCGCCATCTCCGCCACGGCGCTGCTCATCGCGGCGCTCGTCCTCTTCCTCCTCACGTCGGACCAGCACACCGCCAAGCCCACGGCCGCTGGCGGCAGCAGCTTGGCAGCCTCCTCCTCATCGCGTCCCTCTGCGGCCGCAGGCTGCCGCTGTGAAGCCGGGCGCGGCCGGAGCGGCGCCAGGGGCGAAGCGGTCTCCGAAATCTCTTGCGCTCCGGGCGCCGGCGGCTACGTCATCAAGGTAACTGCTGCTACAAGTCTATCCACAGCACAGCAGAGACACCCATCGGCAACTCTGATCGATGTGCCGATCGCATTTGCACCTGCGCGTCTGTTGTTCTTAACGTGTTCGTCTGTGGGCTGTCAGCTGGAGCTGCTCTCTGCTAAGTACCTGATCGGCGCCAACTTGGACGGCAGCTCCGATCCCTTCGCCGTCATCTCCTGCAGCGAGCAGAAGCGCTTCAGGTGCGTGGCCGTGGCTCCCTCCAGCTCCATCTTTTGCATCTTCGTGTGACCATCGTGGCTGAGCTCGTGTACGATCGATTCTGAACCAAGTGAGGGTGGCTTTTGTGCAGTTCCATGGTGCCCAGCCCGAGAAACCCTCTGTGGGGAGAGGAGTTCAACTTCCTGGTCGATCAGCTTCCGGTAGAGGTAACAGCAAACAACAGCTTCCTCGCTGCATTTGAAATTTCGAAGTGCTGTGACAGTTGAGCACGTGACAGCCACTGTATCCATCCATCACTGCACTTCCATTCACCGGCCAACCCTGCAGCAGTACTCAAACTCAACCCAAGCCGTCGTCGATTGAGTCTGCAGCCACCAAAGACTTTCAGTTCAATCATGAACATGTCAGGTTCCCAACAAAATGATGGATGCCTCAACACGAGTTAACCAAGCCATTCATCCACACTGCCTATCTGTCCCAAGCGTGAGAGAACAGCAACAGCGTATGGTGCCATACACTAGACAGATGCTCCGTTGGAGATGGACCAGGGTGTACGCCAGCCTTGTTCAGATACAAAACTATTGCTTTGCCGCTGCAGTACTAGTCTACTATATTGTCAGCCCTTTTAGTCCCTGCAGGCTTGCTTAGAACCTTCGAAGAACATCGCTTCCTTTTGCTGCTGAACTTTGAGAATTTAGATTCGAAGTACAGTACATGAAAAAATTCAAAAGGCGGCGCTTTGCTGCGTCATAATCATGTGACAGAATTTTCTTTCCTCAGCTCATCCCACCCCAACCCCACCCACAATTAGACAATTAGTGAGTGGTCCATATGCCCCACAGCGTAAATTAGACCGCCCCAATTCAAGATTTAAGTAGTGAACTCCACCCTGCAGAAAGTTATATAAAGTAGCATTAGCGAGCAGCATAATGAACTTGGGAGTACTGGGCGTGCAGTGCTGCGCAGATGCAGCATCATAGCGCTTCTCTGTAGGAACATTTCTTGTCTCAGGATTGTATCAACATGACCTGCCAATGATGCAAGTAAGATTAACATGGAATAAATTCAAACTGTATAAATTTAACGAAATTAAAAAAGGTAAACTACAACTAACTTGTTCAGAAGTTTCCTATCCCCACAGCTAGGCCAAAATTCTGAATGAAAAATTGAGGGCATCTAGATTTCAAAAAACAAGAAAAAAAGTTGAGAACATCGAAAACGAATGTTTTTGCTGAATATCTGACGCCAGAGTTGCTATGATTAAACATGTGACATGCGTTGCTACTTTCTGCATAGGTAACCATAACTATATATGATTGGGACACTGCATGCAAATGCAAAGTTATTGGATCTGTAACTATAGCTGTTCTCAGTGAAGACGAAACTGGGGCTAGTTGGTATGAATTAGACAGCAAATTTGGTCAGGTATGACATGACTTTATGAAAGCTTTGCAGTTGATCCTTTGTTGCGCTTGCCGCCATCTTGATAATTCAATGAATTTCTGCATGTATTTACACTGCGTCACTGCCAAAAACACCTGGTTGCAGATCTGCTTGCGTCTTCGCTCAACTAAAGCATTCCCAGATTCTGATAGGTAACCTTGTTCGTTTTGGAATAAAAGCAGCAGTATTTCTGAATGTAAACAATTAAACACCATCCCCACTTAATTGTATTTTCCAGCAGCTTTGAAGAATGTACTGGAGTTGAGTCCCCGAGAAAGATGATACTGAAGAAGCAACGCCGGGAGATGATTGAAGGCATTGGCCCTCTGCAAACCATATATAAACTTCCTCATGATGAAGTACTTATTCTTGACACATTATAATGCCATATGCAGACATGCAATAATTTTCTGACACACCCGATTTATCCTTATGCTTGCAGATTGTTCACCAAAGTTACTCCTGTGCTCTGGAGAGGTGTTTCTTGCAACATGGCCGTATGTACATCTCCCAATGGCATCTGTGCTTCCACTCTAACGTATTCTCCAAACAATTGAATGTAAGGAAATCTTCTGCAATGGTTCCTGTCAACTTTCTTAGTGGATACTGGATATATATACTGGTTGAAGATGAAATGTGCATTAGGCTCTTTTCAGCTTTCTTCACATCCAAAACTGATCCTTGGACAGTTGTAAATGATGAGTAAGAAAATCATAGTTTCATCTCATCTGGCTGAGAAAATCTGTAAAAGTTGTTATTCCAGCTATACAAATGTAGTACCTACCTGTCACAAATAAGGTACAAAAACCAATAGATAACAGTATGAATTAGTGACAACAAACTTTAGAGTAATTTTTCATTGAGTTCCTTCTATAATATCTGCATTTTTTCTAGGTGATTATTCCATTACAAGACATAGACGAGGTATGCAACCCATGTACCCCTTTTCTGGCTTTAGTCTCTGCTTTCTTTTGGTTTAAATATCTAACATAGAAATCAATTTATCCCGCAGATAAAAAGAAGCCAGCATTCTCTTATCAACCCAGCCATTACTATTTTTCTTAATGCTGGTGCAGGTGGACATGGAAGTGGAACACCTCGTTCCTGCAGTCAAAATGGTAAATCATTTTTCATTAGCACAATCTTAATAAGTTATACACGCACACCCCAATTGGAAAACTAGGCCATATGGATTCAGTCTGCAAGATTTCTGAAAAATTCAACCAGAGATCTTGGCTGTACCATTTTCAAGATGAAGTACTCCTGATCCTGTACACAAGTAAACCAGTAGCAGACACAGCAACATCACAATACCTCCTAGATATAACATCTGTGCCATGTTTTTTCAGCTTCCATGCTGGAAAACTATCATAAGAGATTTGTGTTGAGCATCTGTCAAATTTTCAGGAAGGGTTAGGTACACTTTCGCATCATTCTGGAGTAGAAACCGTACATTTAGAGCTCTAGAGACCGCATTACATAGTTATGAAGCAACCTTGGAAGCTGAAAAACAGGTATTATCCCATATCTTTCTGTTTCGTCTTGTGGAAATGACCTGATATTTATGCTTGTTATCCCACAAGCAGGTGAGAGCACATGTACTTCTACAAAGAGAAAGTAACAGTGTAATCGGTAGCAAAACAGACAGCACAAAGACACCAGGAAAAAACATTGAAAAGTCTATAACATTCCAGCCTTTCATCAACGAACATGTTCTTGCAGATGTAAACAGTGTGAGCATCCCACTTTGTTTGGCAAATTCTTCTGATGTATAATCCATTTCATGATTCTGATATGACTTATCTAGCAGAAGTTCTTCCCTGGTACACCGGAGAAGTTTTTCAGTACAATATTGGGTGACAATTCAATGTTTTTCCAGCAATACCGAGATGCAAGAAAAGATACAGACTTGAAGGTGCCCATTTGTCAGTTGCACTATTTATATGTTCTATTTGCTAGTGTTAATTTCTTGGAGCTGCTACTCATTTGATTGCTGACAGCAATGACCAACGTAATTTAATAGATAATGTTCGGATTTTACTGCAGCTGAGCAAGTGGTGCGCCTCAGAAGAGTACGGTGGCAAGGTTCGTGAAGTAACTTTCAGGTCACAATGCCACAGTCCTTTGTGTCCTCCAGACACTGCAGTGACAGAATGGCAGCATGCTTCTTTCTCAAAGGATAAGAGAAGCTTGGTAACAATAACTTAGAACAGTATATCATTGCAATTTTTCTCAGGAGTTTTTCCATCAATAAAATAATGTGTATTTATCTGATTTCAGATATATGAGACAAAGCACCAGGCACATGATGTTCCCTTTGGCTCTTTCTTTGAGGTATTTGGCATCTGATATAGTACCACTCTTGAAAAATAATAGTTGAAACTGAACATCTGTAGACCACTAGGCACTAGTTCTCTAAAATTCAGCAACTTGTGTTCTTCTGGAATAATTTAATATTTAATAGCACCCTTCTACATTTTATTCTTTCTTCAGTTAATGTTTCAAATTTATAAATAAAATTTAATACTCTTATTGAACTATTAATATAGCCGCACGCTCATATTTATCACAGTAGGTGGTAATGCTAGTTAACAGAACATAAAGTTTAACAGTTTCTTTTCCATACAAGACTGTAGATTATTTGGTTTTGCTAGTATAGTGTAAATAATAACTTTTCAACGGGGAGAATTTTGGCTGATACCTTTCTTACAGATCCACTGCAGGTGGTCGCTAAGAACAACCTCCAGTTCAGCATGCCAAGTAAATATAAAGATCGGTTAGTTGAACTGTACTTCCATAAAATCTATTCAGCAGAACATATTTCCGATAATATGCATTATTTTTGTGCACATAATAGGGGTAAACATGAAGAAATGGTGCATATTACAGTCCAGAATAAAATCTGGTGCAACTGATGAGGTACGCAGCACCACCCTTGATATGGGGACTAGCTAAAGAATATGTACTGGCAACACGAGGGTTCACTGATATTTCACAGCTCCGTAACACAAGAAAATGGAAGGACAATAATTTAGACTGTCAAATTAGGAATGTGACATAAATATGATAAAGTGACTCCAAGTTGCTCTGCACCACACAACCATCTAGTTATATTGACCATTAAAATTGTGTAAAGATTAAATAGAGAAACCAATACTGATCTTTTCAAAAACACCATTTGCAGTACAGGAGAGAAGTTTGCAAAATTTTGGAGGCTGCTTGTGATTATTTCCTCAAATCCGAGTCAAATAGTCACGACAGTGATGAGATTGTGATGGCATCTTCACCGTGAAAACTTGCATACGAAAATCACGAACAGAGTGCCATGCACATATACAAGTGCAGTGCAAACAGGTTTGCATGATTTTACAGGGTGGTTGTGATCACATCCCAAATCTGGAAAACACCCAAGCCAACGATGTTGTGGAGAATCCAAGAAAAGCTGTGGTGGAAAGCCACCTATGGAAACTGCATCTGCACAAACAAGAGGCTTCAGATCATGGAAATATTCCTGCAAAGTAGCGAATTGTTATGAGGCACCATTCAGTACATTAACCAAGTAATCATAGTAGTAGTCTAGTTTATCATTTCATTTCGAACAAAATAGGTCAAATTTGATGTCTGATACAAGCTTCAAAAGAAAAATGAAAGTCCAAACTTCTGGAAGGATTGGTGCAATTTGACTTCCAGCAGTAGTTAGTGCAAGTTAATAGATCTTTAACCAGTTCATATAATGTAAGGTTCCCAGAAAAGAATACAGGGATCAGAAATCTCTCATTCATTGATATCAATCAGTTCCTGGCAATTTGTCAGTCAGTTTTTTTTTCTTAATTGGGTCAGTCAGTTTCTTTTTACACATAAACTATATTAAAACCAGAAAACTCCTGTGTACAACATAACCTGAAGAAAATATGTGAGCTATATTCTGCAATTAAATGTTTGTGGAATGTTCTAGAAATGTTATTTAATCTTCATGACAATTTTCTTGTCAATGACAATTTTCTAATTATTGGGAAACAGTCCTGCTATGATGAGGTTATAACCTTGACAAGGTGGATGCTTATCAAATCAGATAGGAACAGGAAAACAATTGTTTTTGTTACTTTGTTGAAATGCAATGCAAGTGTAATTTTTAATCACAACTTCCTTCAGTGCCTAAATCAACTGGGAGCTGCATCATGCAATGTAAAATTCTCAATTAATCATCTTAGCTAATCGAAAGGGATTGGCAAGACAACTCAGAGAACTTCCATTTTAAGGAGCAGCTTTCGATGCTAGAAGAGCAACAATAGTTTTTAGCAAGATGCAATGAGTGAGGGATCACAGATACCAGCACAGAATGCAACAAGGCAGCTTCATGACCATTTTTTAGACCAATACCATCTTAGCATCTTCGAGTACAAGATCTACCCTGCATTGACATATAACTGGTACATGATATACTTGTGCCCTAGGCAAAAGATCTGTCTCCAGTGATTCACATTGTTTGTATTTTGCAGAGTATACTACACATCACGTGGTAAATGCTTCTCATCACATTAATATTTTCACAGAAAGACAATGCTTATATATGTCGCAAGTCCTGAACCTCTCAGATATTACACACAAACAATAAATATGTGTTGCTCTGCATAAACTAGATAGTCATCATGAATGACCATGCCATTGTTCTGTTCTTCTAAATTAGGATAAAACACCTGAATATCATACAATATACCCCAAGCTGGGACAAAACCAACAAGGAGACAGATGATTCTGGTACAAACTAATCCTCACAATAATCCAAGTATTTACTATGTCAGACAAAAAAGATCATGTCAATTACATCGAATTAAAAAGATAACCCAAGAGAAGCTGATAGTTCTAAACCCTACAGTCCTATATGGTTTGTACATGAACAAAAGAAAACATTGATGGTAAACTCTTGGTGGTAATGCTAGTGATTATTCACAGGTACTAAAGTATGCCAACCTGGTTTGTCTAATTCATATAGAATTACGGCAGTTATCATGCATTCCTTGACCTAAACTCATTCTCAAGCTTCTTGATCTTTGCCTCTTGTGTTTTGATATCACGCTCGAGTTTTTTGATCTTTGCTTCTTGCTCCTTTGTTATCAGAGTGAGGGACCTGACATCTAAAGCCCCAGACATTTCGTTAAGTGACTGAGCCTGCAATAATATTCAAGAAGAATTAAGCCATATTTTTGTTTGGAAAACTGTAAAACAGGAGTCACACATTTCCTTTACAAATAATCACCATCATTTCTTCTAAATCATTTAATGATACTACTGTCTGCAAGCCCCAGTAGGATTCAACGATTACAACTTGGTGTAGAAGATATCTGTACTCCAGCACATTGATAGCTTGGCTAAGCTATTCTAGCACACACCACTAGAGCATATGCATACAATTTCCTTCTAATAAACCACGTTTACTCTTTCAACAGTTCCTCAGTTAGTTTCTCCTTCCAGTCGTCGAGTTAAACAATCATCAACTTACTGAAACTTGTATAGGACGGTATAGTTTAAATCTAGTTACAGAGAGTCAAATAAAGATCATACTAACCTTCTCAAGGAGTTGTAAACGTTGATTCATATCATCAACGGTAGCATTCTGTCTTGTAGTTGCTTGGAGAACATACAGCATATGGGTTTGAAGTAACTTCAAACAATGATTATCAAGATTACCCTGTGGAAAGGCTGTTTCACATCCAACTTGGTAAAAAGGACAGTTAATAAGCTTCAGGGGGCAAACTGTTGCACAATGTTTGTCCATCTCACAACGCATAACATGTTGGTCGCACAGCTGATCACATGGCAGGGCTTTAAACGGACAGATGGAGTCATGCTCCTCAATATGAATAGCAGAAAATGAAGCTGAACACCCATCGTTTTTGCAGTTCACTACCCTAAACTTGCACTGACTTCTGTGATCAGCTAGCTCATTTTGCTCAACAAATCTCTCGGGGCAATGGAAAATGCATTTTATGTCTATGCTCTCTAGAATAGTCTCTGCAGTAGCCTTCCTTACATCCAGTGCCCACACATTCTCCATCTCCTTCTTTTGCATAAAATCGTTAACTTTTCTCAAGCGGCTTTCACTGGACAAAAATCCAGACACATGGCTCAGCACGTTCCTTTTGGAAGCAACAAAATCATCGATCAAGTCTGACAGGAACTCAGTCGGCCTGGTGGAGGCCTTCATTAATTTATCCGAATGGTCCTCTCCTCCATCCACAGATTCACGAATAAGTGCTTCAGTTCTCCCAAGCAGGTAATTTTCTAGCTCGGTCTTCACAGTGACAGCTACAGAAGATGCGCTCTTGAATATATCGCCGGTGGTGCTGTCCACCGAAGCTGTGGCCAATCCACGAAGCAGGAGTTCTGCCATGCTGTGTATGACCTCTGTATCGCACAGGTCGCACCGTGAACTATAGCCATCTTCCTCCGCCATGCTCATGAGTTTGCCCAGTGAAATCCCGGGCAGTATACTTCAATTTGGTACAAAAAAAAAGGTGTCCTGAGAAAGGAAAGTAACGCAGATGAGAAAGAAGTATATCTATACTTGTACACTGAAGAAACTATGCGCCATGAGCAATCCATTGACAAAGACGATTGAAACAATCTTCAGATAGGCGCGAGGCCCAGAGTCAAATCTTCGGATAGTTCTGCGCCATCCAGTCAGAGGCAGGAACAGGGAATCGATGGCCAGAACCATCTCCATGTCCCGCGCTGATGAGCAATCAACGCCACCGCTACGCTTCGCAGCGGCGCGGCACGGGAAACGGGAGGAAGAGAGCTAGACACGACTCGTCTCCCGAACACGCGCCCCTACGCGACGCCCCGGCGCCGGTTCGAGGACCGTAGCACCCGGGTCAATTCAGAGGCTTAGGGGGGGACGGGGTTGGGTGCTGCGCTTACCACCGGAGAAGAGAACGGTAGGTCGTCGTGGGGAGCTTGGTTGCGGCGAGGCGACACGACGCGATCCGCCGGAGGCAGGGGAGAGAGGAGTCCGGCGAGGCCGCGAGCCCGTCTGCGGAGCGGCTCGCGGCCCGATAAGCAGTTGGATTTGGGCCGTCTTCGGCCCCGCAGTGCGGAGCCCCGTCCGTATGGAGCCGTCGGAGAGCCCCGGCCTCTACTGTTTCCAGACGCGGGAGAAACGCTTGGGGATCTAAACCGAAAGAGTAAATTAGTTTCTTGGCTTAAAAAAAGTTGCTCTTAGTTTCTTGATCTATTTTTGATTGAACTTGCTTAATTAGTCTTAAAATAATTTTTTTTTGGGTTTTTGACCCTTCCGTCCATTCCATCTGCAGCTGCCGTGAAGTGGGTAAAAAGATCAAAATACCCTTACGTGAACCAGCATATAGGAAGCGGGCAAAAAGATAAAAATATCCCTCACGTTTCTCTTTCCCTGTACCCAAGCGTGATTTCAATCCCGTAGGAATTTGGGCGTCGGCTACTGCATAGGCCGCCACGGGCAACGACCGCCACGGGCAACGGCGATGGCTGGCTCCGACAAGACCTGCTGGCGGATCCACCTGTGCTGCGCTGGATCCACCGTATCTGTGGCAGAGCTGGGCGGCCCGGCTGGTGTAAGTGCTGGCCACTCCCCCGCCGGAACCCCACCGCGGCTGCTAAGCTTCGGTTCAAGCCGGCGAGCCCCTTCCGCCCCTCCCTGATCCCAACCAAGCCCCTTCCCATATAGCTCGTGTCTCCCTCATTACTCCCCCACCTTCTTCCCCTCGCCGCCGGCAAGCCCCCTCGCCGGATTCCGGCAAGAAACCACCCAGCTTCGGCCAAGAGCCACATTGAGAGCACTGAAATATTTTTAGGTCTTTATGCAAAACTCGAGGGCCTCTCTGTAAGGTTTAGTTCAAATCTTGAAATCAAAACAGTTAACTTACACATCTCTTGTACATGTGCACCTTTTTCATGTATGACCTGAACCTAAAAATAATAATTTAGTAGAATCTATATGAAAATAATAATTTCATGCTTCAAAATAAAATTATAACTTATTTTGGTAGATTAATGATAACACGCAACCTAAAATGCTTATAGATCTTTACTGTACGTTGCTGCTACATTCCATTTAATGTCAGGGTAAAAGCGTCATTTCACGTTACTATTAACACCGTTAGCCCTTCAAACTAATGGAAGGACCAAGAACCCAAACAAATTTCATTTTGAAGCTAAGGAAGCAAGTTCAATCGAAAAGGGGCTAAGAAATAAGACCAATTTTTTTGGGGCCAAGGAACTAATTTACTCAAACCGAAAATGATTAATTGTGGTAACCATACATCATATACGTCCAAATCCAAAGACAGAACCGCATGCATGCATGCAAATATGCAAGGTTTAATTTATTAGTCAGTCGAACATCAGTTGGCTCCGGTCCTCCTCGTCGTCGTCCAGGACTCGGAGTAAAGCTTGACCGCCCGGGTCATCAGCTCCCTCCACTCCTCCCGCTCCACACGGGGTCCCGGATCCTGGCGAGCTGCTCCTCGGTCAACACGGAGAAGCGCCTCGTGTCCTCGTGTCCACCGTCACACGCTCTGTAGCGTTGCGTTAATAACTCGTGTCCGGCCATCTCTTCCGATCTAGGGGCTCATGGCCTCATGCTCAGGATCTAATGTAGTTGCCAGATGATGTTTGTAATAAGATAATTTTGCGCGGCGGTATGGACGTATGGTTTTGCTCCAAGTCCTGGTATAATCTGAAGATCACGTACAGCTCCCAGATTAACAAAGCCTAATCTAATAGCTAGCTAGACATCGAAACAGCACGCAAGCATACTGCTAATTGCAAATCAGCCGCTCTGCCGGTCGTCGGTGGCCTCCACGAGGCCCTTGGCGTGCCCGAGGGTGGCGATCCCGTCGCGTAGGCGGAGGCCCTGCTCCCGCGGCTGGTGGAAGAGCTGCGCGCACCGAGCCATCAGCGGCAGCACCATGACGTACCCCTCCCGCTCCACGGGGTCGCCCCGGATCGCGGCGAGCTGCTCCTCCGGGATGAGCCTGGCCTGATCATCCTCCGGCAGCTTGCCTTCCACCAGCTGCTTCTTCTTATTCTTCTCCCCGTCCTCCGCCGCCTTCTCCGGGCCGTTGGTCGCCGCGGCGGTCTCGGCCCGGCTCGCCATTATCACTGCTTCGTGTCGGCCCTTCTCGTCTCGCCGGAACCTGCTAATCAAGGAGGCGATGCAAGGAGGTAGCTAGCTGTTGCTCGATCAGGATCTCTGAGACGCGTGGTGCGGCGTGCGGCTTTAATCGCGAGTTTGCTGGCCCGGGCGGCCGGGGTCGTATAAATCCCTATCATGAATCCGTGACCAGGTCCATCGTCTGGGCTTCGCTACCTGCTAATCCCCGCACGTGTTCGTTGCGGACTCTATGTTTATGAGAAATAGGTTACGATGGTACGGAACGAGTGAAGGTCGTGGAGCAGGATATGGTACGTATCATTAAAATCGACGATACGACGAATACAAGTTATTTGAGAATTGAACGTGGATTATATTAGATTTATAATAGGATATCCGATAACTTTAGCGAGCCCAACGCAATTAGAGAAGAAATGTTGAAATATTATTAAGATCATTTTGGATGTAATTTGTGACTGTTGTCGCGAACTGCAAAGATATTGTCGTAGTCAAGATTGGTGATCAAGATTTACACTAGTAAATTTCTTTTATACGCGTACGGCTCCGGACGGTTGCGCAGGTGACACGGGGTTTAGACTGGTTCGGGTTTGAAGAAGCCCTACGTCCAGTATGAGGAGCTGCTCGTGTTGCCCACGCGGGTTCTGTAGTAGGGGTTACAGAAGGGCGAGAGAGGGAACCGGTCCCAAGTCTCTAAGATGTGCACAGAAGCTCTAATGGTGGGGGCGTGTTCCCCTTCGCGGGGAAGAAGAAACCCGTGTGTGGAAATGTGAATGTGAGCGTGTGGGAGTCTAGAAATCTCCCCCCCCCCCCCCCCCCCCCCCCGCGTCTCTTAGGCCCTGGCCTCCCTTTATAGTTCCAGAGGAGCCACCAGGTTACATGCGAGACGTGCGAGGGGAAAGAGAGAGAGAGGGAGAGCGCGGGTCGGCTTCGTCGGGCAATTTCCTCCGATCTTGTCGCCGTCCTCCTCGGGGACCGGTGACGGCGGGCGTGTGTGATGATGGCTGTGGCCTCCGTCCCGTCGGGACTGACGGCTGCCACGACTGCCCCTGTTACACTGCAGGCGGCCTAAGCGGCGAGGGCGTCCCGTCCCTGTCGCCGGATTTGCGGGGCGCGAGGACTGGTAGGTGAGAGCGAGGACGGTCAGGCGTGCTCATGTGCCTGGCGACGCAGGTCATGATCACCTGACAGCGAGCCAGAGAAGACCGCTCTGCTGTGCCGTGCGCGGCGCGATCGTGGGCGGGTAGGTGGGACGGGTCACGTCAGCGGCGCGGTCGCCTTTCTGCGTGCCCGAGCCGTGGAGCATTTATGACAAAGCTGGCGGAGGGCCCACGCGATCAGCGCCTGTGTCTACGCCCGAGGCCGATTCCCGCCTCGCGGGCCCACGCGGGTCCGACCCTGTACGCCCTAGGTCGGGCGAGGCGGACCCTTGCGGTCAGGGGTCGGGCGAGGCGGACCCTTGTGGCGAGGGGTCGGGCGAGGCGGAGCCCGCCTGCCGAGGGGTCGGGAGCGTCTGACCCAGATGGACGGGGTCGGGCGAGGCGGAGCGTTTCCCTCCCGTGTTGAGCTGACGACGGTTGCTGTCGCTGCGAGTGGGTCCGGGCCTCCATGATCGTTACCGTGATAGTCATTAGGCCCCCTGACAAGTATATTTTATGTTACGTGGCTACTTTATGATTTTTGGTTTGTGAATAATGATCCCCATAAAAGATTACAAGCGAGCATGCATTACATGACAATCTTAATCCGCTTCCACTTTAACAATGGTTCCTATCTTTAAAAATTCATATTTGTAGCTGCACCAATACAATATTTGCTCAAATTTTGTACGATAAATAAATAGATTAGGATATGAAAGAAATTATTGTCCGCTCCAATCCGATCCGTTTTTCATCCCTATCCCATGATGGAAGATAGTGGTGTGGGTTGTTTGGGATTTGAGTTGTCGGGGAACAAGACTACCAGGATTAGAAAGATGACCAGCATGACGGTGATGGTGGACGATGAGTGATAGGAGTAGGCGAGACGGTAAGGGCAATGCTATCTGATGGTGAATGATATCCGAGGAGAGAACCTCCCGAAATGCCTGAGAGGAGGAACAGAGTCAACTAGTAAGAGAAATTAAGTATTGATGCGAATGGAGGCGAGCTTGGAAGGTAGGAAGTGCAGCACGACAACGTGTGAAAAAAGTTAAACAACGTGTGAAAGTAGTGGCCAAACGTACATCCAAACAAATACTATATGATAATATCAGATTTACACATACCACGATTCGATTATATCCCCTTTAAGCTAAATGGAGTCATAATTCTCCATTTAAGCAGTCAAAGTCATGGCCATCCATAGACTATAGCCACCTTTGTCGAGCCGCCGCCGCCTCACTCTATAGCCGTCCAGCGGCATCCAGTACGTTCTATCCCCAACCCAACCCATCTCGCAATTCCGAATCGCCGAACGATCCCTTCCCTCGCCTCTGCCGCCGCCGTCTCGTCTCGTGCCGCCCCCTTCGCGAGCGGGACGGGAGCCCCGCCCCGCGCGCGGCGCCATGGACGCCATCCGGAAGCAGCTCGACCAGCTCATGGGCGCCAACCGCAACGGCGACGTGCGGGAGGTCAGCCGCAAGTACTACGACCGCGACGTCTGCCGCCTCTACCTCGCGGGCCTCTGCCCCCACGACCTCTTCCAGCTCACCGTGAGTGCCCCGGTTCCCCTCACTCCCCACTCCCGGCTTGGTTCCATTCCCGCGATGATCTAGAACGCTCGACTTGATCCGGGTTCTCGCGCGGTTTTGATGATTTTAGTCTTTTTTGGGATTTTTTTTTTTGCAGAAGATGGACATGGGGCCGTGCCCGAAGCTGCACTCGCTGCAGCTGCGCAAAGAGTATCCTTCCAAGTCCAGAGTTACTCTATTTTATTTGTTTGTAATTTGTGGAGGTCCGTTTTCGAGTGAGGTCTGATTTTTGAAGTGTGAACAGACTCAGCAATTCAGAACATTACATGTTGGCCCATAACTTTTTTCTTTTGTCTGCCTAATTGCTTAGAGTACTTGATTGGTATGTCTGAGGTGACGGTGAAATGAATTGGACATGTCTAATGATTGAGATAAAGCATAAACTATTTTGGTATATATTATACTTTACTAAAAGCATTGTGTTGTAGCTTTATATTTGTGATGGTTTGGGCATACAGATTGCTTTATGGATGACTCGGAATCAAGGGTCCTGTTGCTCAACAGTGTGAACAAATATAGTGACTTGCCTCTCAGGGTTGTTTTGATGCATTCCTTGAGGCCAGGCCCAGCACTGAAATTTATACTTTTCTTAAGGAATTTCCAAGTCTTCTCTCAGTTATCGTCATTCTGAACTACATGTTCCCCTATTGCCATCTGTTTGTTAGTTTTATTATCGCAATTGGGTGCTATTACTCTGTTCTATGTCTTCCTGAGTGTGGTACTAGATATGAGGAAGCCAAAGCAAAAGGTACAGATAACTATGACCGTGAATTGGAAGAAACAATTGAAAGGCTAATTGTTGAGTGTGAAAGGAAGATTCAGAGAGCCCTTAAGCGTTTGGAGGAGGAAGATGCAAAAGCAGCAATTGCTATTTCTGTCACTGAGGTTACACAGGTACATTCTTATTTCACTTTTGTCCCCTTCTACAAAATTTGATTGTTCAGTTGAAATATATGTGTGCTTGCAAATACAGACTAAAGAAGTAATGGAGTTATCCAAACAAATTAGGCAGAAGATGAAGGATATCGATGCTTTTGGTAAGTTTGGTCAATACCCTTGCGCTTTCTTATAAGTTTCTAGTGGCAACAACTGTAATCAAGAGTGAAGAAATGTGTATCAATGCATATGATTTGCATTGGCTCTGCTATATGCTTCTTGTTGTTAGAGGTTGGCATGTTTATGGTGACAGGTTGATAAAAGCATGTTTTTTCTTCTTTGCCTTGAGTTAGCCTTTTCTATTTTTATATTTGTCGCATGGCAATTGTTCAGTAACAGGAAATTTTGTTGTGTTCTTGACATCTGTGATTTGTTTCTTTTTGTATTTTTTGTATTTGGCCATAAACTATGTAAGTCAGTAACCTAATAATCACTAGCTTTAACACTTTCCTGCATGTTTTTTTTTACTTTTTTTTATTAACCTCATTTGACAGTGAAGTTGTACAAAATAACATAAAATATATTAAAAAAGATCCTTAGCGCATGTACTGTCTTCTCAACTGTGGAGTGGAGGTATAGAAATTTGATCTAAGCTATCTAGCTTCCTTAAATGCTATGACCTTCTGTTGTCTCATCTAGTAATTTTCTCGTGATTGTGCCTATAGAGGTAATCATTAACAATTTGTTCAATTGAATGAACATGCCCGTGTTTAGGAATATTTTTCTTGATCTGCAATTGTTATTTAGGTTACACTTAGTGTTCCTTTTCTGTTGAGCCCTGGAGCCACCCCAAAAATAAACTTCAGATATACTTGAACTATAAATGTGTTGTGTTAAGTTCATCACCTTGGTGTATAATGTACCTGTACGTCTATACGTACTTTGTTAACATTCACTACATAAACTCTGTCCTCTAGATCTTGAGGGTAACACCGAGGGGAAAATTCGGGCCACTGAAGAACTTGACAAGCTAAAAGAACAGAGAGCTGAAGAACAGGTATTTTCATATAGCTGAATTTCTTACCAGATTCTTGTTTTCGTACTAATTCTTTACCATTTCAAGGTTACACTTTTGTGTTGCTGGTTATATTATTTCAGGCAAAGATGTTACTTGAGGCTTTCAACAAAGACCGTGCTTCTTTAGTAAATTCTCTTCAAAATGCCACTCAAACAACTACACCTGTACCGCCTGCTGCTCCGGATGCACGGACACAAGAAATGATAAATGAGAAACTGAAAAAGGCAGAAGAACTAGGTATTTATTTTTCGTTCTTTAACTTCCAATAGTTTTCTCCCCTTAGCTTCTAAACTCATATCTCTGGTCATTGACATTTGGCTATCCTCCCCTCATCTCGTTGTATATATGATGAGGTACATAATGATATCTCAATTTTATGTTAAACAGGTGAGAATGGGATGATTGATGAAGCTCAAAAGTTGTTGGATGAGGCAGAAGCTCTGAAGAAGGTTGGTGTTTTATTTTAATATTTAACTTATGTTGGTCTTCTATGAGCTGACTGAGAGTTTTTCTGTCATTTCTAACCAGCTGAGCGCGCGGCCACAGGCTGTTCCAGACACTTCAAAAATGACAGCTCATGTCCAGATTGTAAGTTTGATGAACTTTCTGTGCTCCTTCCATCTGAAAAGAAAGTCATTTCCTTTGTAGTTTTGTTCAAAATCCTTATATCCTCCCTTTTCATGTATATCGTGGGAGTTTTTATTTGTAGTCTAGTATTGTTTACAGTTTACCTGATTAAGATCTCTACATGTAAATTTCTCTTTGCATATTCTTGGTGGGAATCTTATTATAGACCTAGAGTTATAGAACTGCTATTTTGTTGTTTTGGTTCTGTGTTATTGATTTCCATATTTTATTTTTGTTTAGACTGATCAAAAGTTGCGCCTATGTGACATATGTGGAGCATTCTTGAGCGTATATGACAGGTAAACTCTTCTTTAACCTCTCCACCGACTTGTTCTACTAGGACCATAATAGTTTGGGGTTTCCAGTTCTTCAGCTTTTGACGGACACGTGTACCTCCTTCTTCACCAGCAGGCTTTTGGGCCCACTTTTACGAGGATTACTTTTGCAGCTAAAGAATGTGCGTTTTTTATTATATACGTATTGTTATCATGCGGGCTAGTTTATAAGGCTTTAGTAATTTATCAGAAACTTCTGTTACATGATAACATATTATTTACAGCTACCAGCATAGCTAACTTCCCTCCTGCCAAACAGTGACCGTCGCCTGGCAGATCATTTTGGAGGGAAACTTCATATGGGTTATATGCTCATACGTGAGAGATTGTCTGAACTGCAGGTTAGTTTTTGTAGATCATGTGATCTTCGGAGTGAGGTTTAGTTGGATTCCATTAACTTCACTGAATTCGATCAGTTCTATTAGTACTTGGCTGTTTTTATGTGAAAGTGTGACAGGATCTTGTTTCTTTTCCTTTTGTATGCACAGGAAGAAAAGAACAAAAAGCCGAAGGTAGACCGAGCTGAGTATGACAGAAGGTGGTAATCTTTCCTCTCCCTTTAAAGCCTAGCAAGTCGCTAGTATGTCTATTTATGATATTGCTAACCAGGTCCAGGGAAAGGAGTGGGGAACGTGAGAGGGCTTCAAGCAGGGATCGCCACAGAGGAGACCACAGCAGCAGCCGTGACAGGGATTATGACCGCAGAAGAAGCCATGATCGCTACCATGACAGGGAAAGAGAGAGAGAATCGCGATCTCGTAGTTATGATTCGAGGAGTCACCGCAGGTCACGTTCACGTTCACCAAGGGGAAGTTCTAGGGATTATGATCGATATGGGTATGTTTGCTTCTAGTCTACTCCAGGTAGCATGTAAATATGGAACTCCACATCTGCTTTTTCTTATTGTCCATTGCTAGTGTGATAACACATCGCTTGTGTTTAAACAATTCTAGATTTTCAAAATGAATATTACAACTTCAGTAGTTTACTTTACCAGTATCTTATGAAAGATAACTAGATAAATATAGCGCTTGCAAGGTTATGCACTGCAATTTCATATGGGAAAAGAAATTTATATAACTGTGTTTTTGGTAAGTGCAACTGACTTTGTTTTTGCATCTCACTGCAGGCGTCACGAACGTCGAGATCGGTACTAGAAGTAAGGAAACTTCGAAGCTTACAGTTTACCGTGCATTCGTTCCCGGTGGGGAATTCTAAGAGGAGGCTTAGTTGACTACCTTGTGACTGGAAGGCATCAAACACTTTCTGGAATATATGCATTGCACTATGAACAAGGGATATGATCTGACATAATCAATGCGTTGTCATATTAATGTTAGCTGAATGCTATTATCGTGTAAACAGAATGTGGTTCCGTTGTCATGTTTTAGTGCGCACTCATTATGCTAAGCTGGCTTTGCCAAATCTGTCAGCTATTCAGCGTTGGTGATTTCTGGCAAGAAGTTTCTACTCGACGAACTCTCACGGTGACTGTGGGCTGTGGTAAATTCTGGTCAATGCAGTTCTAAAGGGGGGCATCAAAATCCCAGTATTGAACATGTTAGATTACTAATCAATGCACGAATGCAACAATTTTTGGTGATGTTTAGACTGAAGTACCCAGTTGCACTGGACATGAATATGGGGAAGGTTCATGTACAACCATTTTGCATCCGACCCAACTATAACAATTGCATGTAAACCGTCTCAAGTAATTAGTCTCACGTTCATATTTTTTAATCCTGTTTGGATCATCTATGATTAAAGTTTAGCTGATTAAAAATCAGCCGTGAGCCGACTAAAATTTAATCATAGCTTTGTTTAGATCCATAGACTAAAAGCAGGCTGGGATATATAGAGAAAAAGATGATTACGCTCTATTCTGTTCCTTTTACCGATACAGAATGGATAGAGATTCGAGGTGGGGGCATTTCAGTCTTTTTCCCATCCGTGCCCTTCTTTTAGCATGAATTACGTGGGTTTGTAGAAGTAATAGGCTTAACTTTAGTTGGGACGTGGCTAATTTTTAGTCCACCTTTCATTCCTTCTGTTTGGATCCAAACGAGGCCTTAACATGTCCATATGTAACGTGTACGTAGCGTAGGTTGCCGAACGGGTTAATATGCCACAAATGGAAGTGATCGACACATTAGATAAAGTGCCTGAGCCACATAACTCACAGGTCTGATCACTTCTGTATGGGAAAAAAAATGAAAAAAAAACATGGGTTCCCTAGGTGCCACTGCAAGTCGTTCTCACGGTGCTTGCTAGCTCAGCTCATTAGCCTCTTAACTTCATCTATGCAACTGCACAAATGCAAGGTATTAAAATCATAGAACTTGACTGCGCAGAAGAATAATAGAAAGGGAAGGACAAGACCTTTTCGGCAAATTAGGCAAGAGACGTTCCACAGCATGAATAAAAATGTCACCTTCTAGGTTCTCTGCTGAATTCGCAGGTTCATTATCATCGTCTAGCAAAGGCAAGAAGAAAATCATCAGCTCACAGAGGGGCTACAACCTACAAAGTATAAACCCGTATACATGATAAAAACAAAAAGGTTCGATAATGGTTCACAATGTACCTAGGGGTTTTTGAGATCCACCTCCAAGATGGAGTCTAGTGGGTTCGTCCACTTCATTGTTCTCCACGAGCAACCATTTATCTAAAATCTGTCCGATAAGATTATGGGCCACTATTGATGTTTCATCACAGATCCCAATAATCTCTGAACATCTTGATTTTTTCAAGGGGTTAACATCGACTGATAAGTCTGCATAGGGCTCCATCACACTGCCAACAGCTTCATTGCCGCTATAATGCCCAATGTCTCCAGAATCTTCGGTCCTTAGACATGATTTCCTAAGTATCTCTTCTGATTTGGAACCAGAATCCTCAGCTCCATAGACATTATGTGTATCTCCAACAGTTTCGCTCCAACAACACTCTCTCATAATATCAGTGTCTATATTACCGGAACAACAAGGCTCTTGCATCTGCTGCTGCTCAGAGCTTAAATTGAAGTAGCTGGTCCCAGAAAGTATGAAATCATTATCCTCATTGCAATTATCATTCCCTAAGTTAATCAAATCTTCACCACATGAACATTCTTCTACACAACAATGTGCTAAAGCTTGGAGATGACTGCTTAAGTTCAAGACAGCATCTACCTCAACCTCCTCCTCCTCTTCAGTTGACACAAATTGCTGACGTCCAGAAATCCGATTTATAAAGGCTATGGCTCGGAGGGCCTCATCTGGTAAACTACCTTCATCACATTCAAACAAACATTCTGTCAAGTAGTTCCTCAAAGCTGCTTCTAAATGTTTCCTTTCAACTTTAGAATCTTGATCCAGCATGGGGTGCAACAATTTCAGCTTGTCGTGCTTGAGTTGTGGAAGTGACCAAAGAGCATTCAAGATATCGTTCTGCAAAGATATAGTTTCTTTTGTGAAGGGGAAGAACTCTGATTGTGAAATATCCACACTTCTCAACTTTTGCTTCTGATATAGGTTCGCCACTGACATTGCCTTTGCTAAATTCTTTGGTAGGTAATTACCTTCTTCAAGCTCTACTAGAATTTTGTTGCATCTTTTTCTCACCACTTCGATAATATGCCCTCTTTTGAAAGAGCGAGCAACTATCCCGAATTTTGGCGTATATGATTTTTCTCTAATCTTCCTATTCATTGCAACAAGAGGTAGCATGGGCATTTCATCAAGTCCAATCAAAGCATGATGGATAGCTGACAAAAGTTGTGGTGAAACAGGTGTGACAAGCCTCACAGAACCAGATCGATAGCTGCATGGACTTCTAAAAATATTGAACAACTGGCATATGATATCTTTGTGATCCAAGTTTGCCAAGTAACTTGGAAGGTGAACTTTTACAATCTTTTCCATTGCCAGCCTAGACTTATCAAAACTAACCTCGTTATGGCTGACAATAGAAGCCACTGATTGAAGTGTTTCATAGGTTAGTTTGCTGATTGTGCACTGCATGATACCCAGATATTCTGGACCAAGTGGTTCATTTTCCTTTTTCTGGAAGTGAAAAAGCTGGAGACCGTCCTGAACTGCATGATGGGTATAGCCATTGCACTCCGAACTCAAACTTTTTTTTATGCTATCTCTCACTTTCTTGCAAGATATCTGAAAAGAAAAGTAGTTCCAACTAAGTTCACATTTATGATATGAACTGAAATAAAGCAACAGAAATCGCCGTTATGTTAACTGGAAAAATCAGGAAAGTGATAAATGGTTTCTCAAAATGGTTGCATGTTCATTGCAAAGTAAGGAAAATTTATATAACAATAAAAACTCTAAAAAAACATCCTGGAGTGACACAGTTAAATGGAACCACGATCAGAACATGGCAAAACACCATATAGAGCATGAGTCTATGAGAGCATCATGTACATAAGCCCCTAACTGAACACTAGACCATGCTCTTCCGTAAGTTTTAAGCACTATATATTTATCAAAATAAACTCCACTGAGTACACACCTGACCTGACTTGTTGCTAGTAACAGCTATACACGAATAGATGGAATATTGATTACTTCACATATTGCAGTAACAACTTGAAGACCTAAACATATGAGTGAAAGGTTTTGAATAAGTGGGTGTCCAGCTAACATATTTTAAGGGGAGAAACCATATGAATCATAGTACAAGAGCCATGCATGGAAGTTAGCGAGAATAGTTAAAAAAAACTTCAAGGTATATATATAGTTCTTGCTAAAGTACCAAGAACTTACTTCTTCGCTCCTGATATATGACTCAGGCAAGTACCTGCATAAGCAGAAAAAGCTAACAATCAGACTTTTTTATAGTCACTGCATACACACTAATCAATTTAATATTTTTGGAGAACGTAAATTGGGGAGACAGAGTTTTGTGTGGAAACATTTCAGAGCAAGAATAGATGCCATCACCCCAACTGTTAGCATTTAGCAAAATCATTTTCACTTTTTCAGAATGTATCAAAGCATTTCTAGGGCATCTACAATGCAAGGAGTGCTTAAGAAACACAATGATTCATCATATACAACAACATGCCTGAGCTAGCTTACAACTCAAAATGGGTTTTAGCCCTGAATCTGCTAATTCAAAATTCACTATAGTATGAACAACTTCAGTTTGGCTGGAGCAATAACACGCTACATTCAGAGAACATAATCAAGGGACCAAGTAAAAACCTCAACTATAACACTACTCTCGTCCCCAGAAGTCGGCGCACACTTACGGCTCGTTCAAAAATTTCGGTCGCTTCGCACGACTGCTGCAGCCATCCGGCTTGAGGATCATGGACTCCAGCCACCTGCAAATTAAGAGCCCCCGAACCTTTCATGAAGGGTGGAAAAACGAAAATTGTATTCCACGGCAACAATTGATGGGAGGTGCCCCGGAAGGAGAGACCGCACCGACCTCCGCTTCTCGTCGACGCGGGCTTCCTGACTCGAAACGAGCGAGCACAGTGCCTCTGCATCCTCGAAAGTGAAGTCCATCGCTCAGCACCGCTCGAGATAGGGCGCGGAGGGACGGATTAGCTGCCGCTCATAGCGGGTGCTCACTGATGCGGGCGGGAGGTCGCGGAGCTAGGCGGCCAGCGTCAGGCCCGGCAGGCCGGGACTCCGGAGGAGCGCTGCGCAGTCGCGCAGGAGGCAAACCGTGGCGGGACGAAGGAGCTGGACCCGGCACGCTGGTGGTGCCGGAATCACGCGTGCTGAGCGGCCGCCGTCACGGCCAGGTTTGCCTGCCGCGGGCGGCGCCGGCGCACGGGCGGTCGGCGGCGCGAGCGTGGCCGAGCTCACCAGACCTTGTGGTAAAAGGCCCGTTGGGCTGCGCGACCCCTTTTCCCCGCTCTCTCGCTCGTTCGCGTGCGCGTTGCCGCCCGGCCTTTTCCGAGAGGAGGAGGCCCGAGGCCGCTCTTAGATTAATTGGGCCAGAGTTTTTCTGCCGCTCAAATGTTCAATATATATATGTATATAAGCTCATCCAAATCAATTTTATTTTCCGAATAATACGAATCAGAACAGCACACGCTATACACGCCTAGCTTGTTCATGTCTCACACCACACACCATCAAACAGAAACCGCACGACTAGTCAGCCGACGAATCAGCAGGTGAGGTTGCTCCCCGGGTCGACGCCGAAGTCCTGGCAGAACTGCTTGTAGTAGCCGACGCGGCTGCTGACGGCGCTGGGGTTCTTGCCGTCGCACTCGAGCGCGCCGTTGATGGCCCGGATGGTGGCGCCGAACCCGCCGCCGGCGGCGAGGGGCTCGTGCACGCTGTTCATCCAGTACCAGAGCGCCGCCCGGAACGCGACGACGGCGCTGCGCGCCACCGCGTCGGGGTCGCCCAGCCCGTCGAAGCCGATGCTCTGCCCGGCCGGCCCGTAGTTGTAGTTCCACGAGATCTGCAGCGGGCCGCGCCCGTAGTAGCCCTTCCCGGCCTGGCACGGCCACTGCGTGTTGTTCGGATCACAGTAGTTCTTGCTCGGCCCGTTGATCTCGTTGATGTAGCAGAACCCTGAGAAGAGGTCGAGTGATCAGTACGAAGCACGAATTGAAGGAGCTGAAATGAGCTTCTCATCCCGTGTGTAGCAACTAGCAAGAACGGCAGCAGCAGCAGCAAGCTTCTTACTTATGGTCTCGTGGTTGGCGTTGCCGAAGAAGGCGGCGATCTCGCGCTTGGAGTCGTCGACGGTGCCGGTGCGGCCGAACGCCGGGTAGTAGCCGGCGGCGGCGAGGAAGGCGTCGCGGGTGTAGAAGCCCGTGGCCTCGCAGCTGGGGGCGGCCTGCGCGAGGAGCGCGTCGAAGAAGGCCGGCGTGACGATGCTGGCCACGGACACGTTGTTGGTCTCCGGCACGGTGCAGGGACCAGACTGGCACCCCGCGCCGCA
Source organism: Panicum miliaceum (assembly GCA_032594955.1). Lineage (NCBI taxonomy): Eukaryota > Viridiplantae > Streptophyta > Magnoliopsida > Poales > Poaceae > Panicum > Panicum miliaceum. The sequence continues at coordinate 32,025,413 of CM064067.1, read as the reverse complement.
GTAGTCCCCGCCCTTGCCGCAGAACCCGAACCGGCTGCAGCACAGGTCCGGCGCGCACCCGCAGCGCTGCGCGGCCGCCGGCGCCGCGGCCGCGAGGAGGGCCAGGGCCAGAAGCGCGGCTGCCGCCGGTGAGAGTTGCTTTGGTGGTGCCATGGCCGTGGAGCGAGTGGTTGGGTTGGTGCGTGATGGTGAGCTGGACGGTGGGCCGGGGCCGGTTTTATAGAGGTGGGTTGGAGTTGGACCAGGAAGCATCGTGGATCAGATTATTGGGTCGTCGTCGCTGACCCGTCGCGATCGTGCCCAAACGGAGACGACGGCCGAGTCAAACCAACCCAGCGATTCTCTTCAGATTTTGTTACGGGAAAACGGGGCGTCGGGGCCAATCCGCACGTTGGTGTGAACCGCGTCGACCTGTGGCAGCTGAAGCACTTCGCCGTTGCCTCGTTTCTTGGAAGATAGCTACAGCAGCAGATGATCGCTGGACACCCAGGCCTGCCTGCGTTTGGCGAATAGTTTTTTTTCTTTTCAAAATATAAAAAAGCTGAGGTTGCCGTGCGGAAATGAAGAAACGCGACGCGTGCTGCTCGGCTCGTCGCCCACCGGGCGGTGCGCGAAAATGGGTTGCCGACTTCGCCGTGGAGCAGGGGGCGTCACGATCGTTGAAGCTGTGTGTGCTCTTGTGCAGCTTAAGGACAGGACCAGCCGGTGCCTCTTCGTCTTCGAGGCGCCACTTCTGGAGAAAGCTGAGGAGCACTCATGCAGCGGAAACCGGCTGAAACTGAAGGCGGAAGGAGCAGGAGAAGAAGTTTCTATGCGGACGTCGACATCAGCTTCTGTGGTTCGAAGAAGAACGGGCCAGGCCGCTTGCCCGTCGCCGAGTCAAAGTCCAACCCCGTCGTGGTTGGCAAAAGGAGGCCCAACAACCAGCTCCAGCCGTTCGATTCTTATCCGTACGGGCTGGCATGCTGAAGTGGTGATGCCAGTTGACTCGACGGGCACCGGCTGAGCTGCGACTTTTCTTTGGTCGGGGACTCAGGGTCAGGGCCTGTCTGTGCTGCATGTCAACTATGTCAAGGCTATCGTTCCGGCGCACGCCACGGTGGAAACGGTCAGAGCTAGCAGCAGCCACCAGCCAGCATGCAGGTCTCCTTTTTCTAGTTCCCTCTCCGCCCGGATCCCGGATCAGGTCTCCTTTTTCGGGTTTCTGCTGAGACCCAAATATTTGATCGTTTCCAGCTTTTGTAAGTTTGGATGGACTGCTACCGTTCATCAGACTCCGTGCATGGTCCGAGTTCAAACGGAGCTGCCGGCATAGCATTTGTTTATTTTTCCGTATGATATGACAAGGCGCACCATGACGTACGCATCTCTCCAGGATTGTATGGTCTTTCTTTTTGTCCTGTGACGACACGACGTGAGAGTGACCGAGTGAGCTAGCCCTGTGCGTTCGAGTATTCTGGGATCGGGTAATTCGGGTAATTAAAAGTTCGGGTATTCCAAATTGCTAACCGGAATCCATCTGAAAAATTTGAAACCCGAGTACCCGAGTTTCCATCAGTTCACTAGAACATAGCGCAAAGCATTCAACATTAATTTTTAGATACTATTCTACTAACAGTAACGGTCTAACACAAGCTGACAAGCAATACCAATAAGAATAGTAGACAATAATTTTCCAATGTTGTTGCTGCCGTCCTTGAGTTGTTGTCCTTGTCTTCTCGAGGCATCCAGCACTCTTGTTACAGCGACGGCGCGACGTCTGGGGTTTGGGTCAGCGGGCGGCCGGCATCGGACCTGCTGGCTGGTGCCGACTTCTCTGCTATGCCGTTTGGGTTTGCCGAGGACGGCCATCGAGGGGCGCGGGCGGCGCTACGGTTGGACGGAGGCCGGGGCCTAGAGGCGACGGCGCGTCGATGGCTCGGCGCTGCAGCGCGGCAGGTGGGCGGCTGGCCGAGCGACACGGCGAGCTGGGGGCAGGGGCGACGGCGCGGCCGCGTGCCCGCGTGGGCGGCTGGGCGAGCACCTAGCGTCTAGCAGGCGCGACGCGAGGTCGCGAGCAGCGAGCGGGCGGTGGCGGCGCACCGGGGGCAGGGGCGACGGCGTGGCCGCGTGTGTGGGCGCGCCTGGGAGGCTGGCGGCTTGGGAGTCGGGGGAAGGGAGGGAGTTAGGGTCGGGGCCTGGGGGAAGGGGAGGTCGGGATGCCAGGGTTAGTTTGTGGGTTATATTTCGGGTAGTTCGGAAAATTCGGGTACCAAGACTGTGTATCTGAATTTTACGAATTAAATTTAGTTTTTTCAAAGTCATACCCGAAATAGAGATTAGATTTTTCAGGTTTGGATATTTCAGGGACGAGTTGGGGTATTTCGGGTTTCGGGTTCTCGAAATTTTGCACTATTGAGCTTTCGACGCTCCGTACGTCCAATCAATTTGACTCGGCACAGTTGGCAACGGTGAGAGACACGAGTTCGATTCGCGCCCAGGCCGAAATCCAAACTGAACCGTTGCGGAGATGATTGACGACGAGCCGACAGATCGGTGGCGCCAAGCCTCGTGCTACCGACGGAGGTGGCCATCGGCGCGGCGCGGCGCTCCTACTCCTCCTACCCTGCTCCAGTCCCCGCCACGGCGGCGGCCTAGTATGAGCAGATGCAGAAACACCAGCGACGCGACCGTGCCCTGCGACCGACGCCCGGCCGCCGACGACTGCGGGGCCAAGGGGTGTACACCCGCGACGCGTTCCTCGCCGCCGCCGGGTACTGCCCGGCGTTCGGCCGCACCGGCATCGAACTATCGAAGACTAGATCGCCGCCTGATATCACTTCTTTCCAGAAGCTCATTTTGTTTGAATTCCGTGATTGCCAGCCATTTTCTCTCACAAAAGTAATACTAGACTAGTAATAGTAGTTTGTTTCATGGGCCAAATTGTGAAGCCTGAAGCCCATCACTCAAGGTAGCCCGTAAATAAATCTGGGCCGCCAATTGTTTTATTGCCCCGCAGCAGGCCTTTTTGTAGCCAGAGTGAGGCTGCCTGTAGCCTGCAGCAGATTACGTCATCCACGGCAGGAGGCATCGAGCCACCTCGAAGGAGGAAGGAATCATCCGCCCCCGTTCCTCGTCTTCCTCCTCCTCCTCCTCCGCGCTATCCTCCTCGCCACCCTCTTCTGGAATCGGATTGCCATGCTGTGGAGATTTACCGGCGCTTGGGATTGATTCCTCCTGTTGGTATGGAACCCTAACTCGCCTTCTCGTTTCGTTCGGTTCTCGCGAAGAGATATACGTTTCAACTGCGAGAGGAACCAAATCGAAATCTTCCATTCTTTCCGTCAGTTTGTCGATTCGGTTTGGTACTTGGGTTGCGCTTTATTGGTTGACCGCAGACTCGCACAAAATTTGGTCATGACCATTGGAGCAAAGATTTGTTTGATGGTCACCATGTACAGTAACAAATTTTGCAGATTGGTTTGGTTGTTTTTGGTTCAGCCCGAATAGTTACCGAGAATGAGAGGATGTCCTATTCTCCCTAGCTTATCGACATTCGCTGTGTTTGAATTCTTTTGGTGGCTATGACTTAATTGTGATTCATGATAAGCTGGAGGCGAACTTTGACATTAGGAGGAATCTAACCATGGCCTAGCTTTGACATTAGGAGGAATCAAACCATGGCCTAAGTCTAGAAAGTTGTGTTGATGTACTGTACCTATGAAAATTGTGTTTAATTTGCGCTCAGCGACCCATAATCAAGCTGAGACATGAGAATGAATAAGAGGTGTTTGCCTCACCAACTTCCTGGCAAATTAAGGGGGGGACACCTCCTGGCAGAAGTTGTGATGACAAATGAATGAACAAGCCAAAATTTGCTCGGACATGTTAAGTTTTGCTAGTTGCCAATCTTTAAGGGCGTGTAAGATTGATGTCAGTTGATCTGTAGATCTTAGGACCAAGGCAGGTGTAGATTGTTTTAGGCATATTGGCGGTTCAACTGAACCCCATATCACATGCTAAGCTTACTATCCGCTTTGCAGGTTGTCTCATGCCCACTTTCTACTAATAACATTCCTATTTCAAACATAAGATGAGTGGTATTTGTTCTGTACTAGTGTAACAATGTTCTTGACAGTTAAGGGTTGCGTACATTTGTGATGATGTCATTTCCTCTGCTGAATTTTATTATTTGTGATCATGTCATTTCCTCTGCTGAATTTTATTATTTTATTTAGATAGTCATGTGGATTCCCTTGAAGTATAATGCAGTGTCATCATGTCAAGGGTTGCGTACATAGTCTCCAGCTTTGGATTGAGTGGCAGGCAAGAATGTCTGAGGGACTGTGTTGTGTGGTACCCTAGTTTGTCATACAGAACAGGTTCCCTCATGTAATGTCTGGTACTAGTTGCGCATGAATATCAAGGATGGAAGTTTGTACTGTTTCTTCCAAGGCTGGTACATTGCATCTAATATTTCCATTGGTTGGCACATGGATAGATGCCTGGAAAGTTCTATTTTGCGATGCATGAATGACAATTTTCCTGGGAGATAGAGAACTAAATAGGGTGATGCGCCTTGTTAATTATATAACTGAAAGAGACAATTATATAACTGAAAGAGACAGTCATTGCTTGAAATTTTTGAGAAGTGGGAAAATAATCTTAATCTTGGCTAACTTGTTGGATTTTTTCTCAAGTCTCATGTGTCCCCAATGGATTGTAAAAATATGCATTAGATTGTGTTGTTATCTTATCTTATTTAATGATAATTAGTAATTTGCTGCCTTTGAGGCATTGGCGTTCTTTGTCCCTAATTTAAGAAGTTCCTGCACTTAATGCGAACCTGCAGGTTTGGCTCTTGCTAATTTAACTATTCAAGAAGAAGGAAAGAATGAGCTACTTCCAAGCTACAACTTGCAAGCCTCACAGTGGGCTCATTGTGAACAGGCCTATAGCAGGTCTTGGGAGCACCAGTCAGTATCCCTTACGTTCGCATGCTCTCGAACTTCACAAGCTGCAACGGAAAGTGTACCCAAGACTAGTTCTTGCTGCTAGCCACAAAAGGCCTACTTCTGTTTGCGCCTTAAGCGGAAAGGGAAACCCTGACAATGCTGATGATGTAAGTAGCTTCTATGGCTTTCCTTTTATGCTTGCTATTTTCTTATCATTCAAAGATGTGTAGCTGGTCGCTTTTATGACATGATTCTGGTGCTATTTTATACATATCACATATGATAGTGGTTTTGTTTGCCAGTTACCAAGAATTTGGTCACGCCCAACCTTTGTCCAAGGCCAGTTTTTGGTAGATTAATTGGTGTATTTTTTTTTTTTGATGAAACAGGAGGAGTTTCTCCCTACTGGTTATAATATATTAAAGAAAACAAAAGGTGTATTAAATTAAACGGGGACAATGTTTTGTTGGTGTTATTATAATTTATGGTCACCATTATTTCGCTTAGGCATTGTTGATTTAAGGAAAACATTGCTAAGATTGGCTGGATTACTTCTCTATAATTATTTTATTAGCATGTGGCATACGCCCATACTGAATGCTTGGATATTTGTTAACTTAAACTAGTGTTTGATTTATTTGGTGGACCAGAACAAACTTGCTCTAGCCTCACATCAGAGTTTTTCATTTCATACTCCTTTAGGTAGAATAGTTTCGTTACCTTTTATAAGTTGTAGTCCAGCTATGTATTGATACTGATATTGGATGTTGCTGCCCTCGATCACTCGAGAGACTTACTATGAAGTTCATTTGATGCAAACCATATTCAGTGGAACATTGCCTATGGTGAATCTGGAAACTGCTTTTTACTACAACACTCACAGAAGCCAGGTCATTCAATTTCCTATGTTAGGGAGTGGTATTGAACTCAAATACAAACTGAGGGTAGATATTAGGATATAGCTGGCTTGGTCAAGAAACCAAACATATACGGAGGTTTCTGTCCCAGAAACATGCATTTACATACGTTTGGTTTCTGTCAGCAGTGTGCACTTACTTTTCTGAACAGGTTGATGAACTTGTATGCTGCTTTGTTGCAGCCTTTAATGGAATCTTTGAAGAAAGCTATGGCTGATGCAAAAAAGCCCCGGCCCATACAAGACTTGTTGAAAGAGCAGATGGCTAAGCTTAGAGAACAAGTGTCTGGTGGAGGCGGAGGGAATGGAAATCGACGTGGAGGCAGTGGTGGTTCTGGTGGCCCAGAAGATGAATCATTCAAGGAAACGTTGGATGAAATAGTCCAAGTTATCTTAGCCACTGTTGCTTTCATACTTGTGGTAATTACTTCTTCCTTCTGCCGTTCTTGAGGACTCATTTGATAAGTTAGTTCTGGGCATCATGGACTGCTCATTTATGAATAAGATCCATAGGCTTCATGCTCTTATGGTTCCTTGCTTGTGCGTGTGACTCTTGAGTACAGAATAGTTTTATCCCCTTTTCTGGCATGAATTACCTTACAGTTTTATGCATAATCAGAATCTTACAAATTTGAAATATAGCCTATGTGCTTGTCATGATCATAAACATTAACCATCCAGGATGCCTGCTAAATCACTCTGTATTTTTCTAATGGTGCAGTACATCCATATAATCAGAGGGGAGGAGCTTTACCGTCTTGCCAGGGACTACACCAGATATCTCCTCACTGGTAAGAGGACTGCCCGGCTGAAGCGTGCGATGCAAAAATGGCGCAACTTCTCTGAGAGCTTCATGCAGAAGGAAGACTCAGAAGAGGACGAGTACGAGAGACCAGCTGCTTCGAAACCTACATGGTGGCAACAGCCGCAAAAGTTCGTCCATCTTATGCAGGAGCTTTGCAGGGGAAACTGGCGTCCACATGCTCAGGAGTCTTAGACCGGGTGTTCCAGCATCTTTTTTTTTTGACCCATTGCAGAATGCAGAATAGGGGTGGGCAAATACTTGGTTGCATGGCTGTTTCAATGAGTTGCTAGATGTCCCTGTCACCTGGAGCTATGAATTTTTTGGTTCTTTGATGCGGATGTTGTCTCTGATTTGTTAAAGTATGATGGAAGTGAGTTAATTCTTGGAAATTTTGTAGTTGATGTTTATTCGAGACCATAATGTGCCAATCAAAAGTTAGTTATAACTTCTTGCATCTGATGGACCACAAAACTGATGATGGAATGTGTAGCTATGTTGGTGATAGTCTATTTGTTCTTTGAACCCTTCGTATGGGAAATTTGGTAGATTATTGATATTTACGGGTGCCTCTTCATGCATATTCACAAACTTAAGCTAGCAAGGTGGCCTTATGTCATCTTTTTCTTATAACATTTGCCCGTGCAATTGACATGACATGTTTTTGAGCAGCAGCGCCATTTCCATTGAAATAATCATAAATTATGCTCTTTAAATCATAGCATCCACCAAACAAAAGAATGTAAATGAGATAGGCTCACTTCTGCCAGTCCGATATGGTTGTTTATAGTACAAATCCTCAATACAATTCTATCAAAATTTGCCACAGTTTGTGCCAAACTATGATCAGTTTCATAGACAGTGTAAACGCCAATACATACACGAGACAAACGGCCATTTCACCGGATTGAAAAAAATTATTTGTCGCTGTATGAGTCACGCTCGGTGGCCGATAAATTAATGGAATAGAACCAGGGGATCAGCTTTCATCAGCAGCAGCGCCCGACCCTTCAGCAGCTTTTTTCTCCTTCTGTTTCTCTCTGCGCTTCTTGTTTCTCAATGCATTCTTGCTCATCTCTCCCCTGTTCCATAGTCAAGGCCGGTTGGCTATTTTTAGGGGTAAACTACAACATAAGAACAGAGTAAATGCCAATAGAAGAAACTGACCCTGTAGGCGCAAGTCCACCAAAAAGCTGCAATGAACAACAAAAAATAATAAGTCAATTTGCAATGTCAAACAATGATATTTTTTTACAACATCATGAACTATGGCAGGTAGTATTGCAAAGCGGTGCAACACGGAAAAAAAGATAATTAACTGAACACAAATACTAAAATTTATCAGTGCCAACCATTTAAAGTTTCTGCATGGATGGCCATCACTAGATTTATTAGGTACGAGACCCATTCCTTAATTATTCCTGATGGCACTGTGGCAACAAGGAATTATTCCTGATGGCACTGTGGCAACAAGGAATTACTCCCTCCGTTCCAAATTATAGGTCGTTTTGGCTTCTCTAGATACTACATAGTTTTTCCTATTTATCTAGACATAGCGTATATCTAGATCCATAGAAAATATTATGTATCTACAAAACCCAAAACAACCTATGTTCGCAACCAAATTTGGAAAGGAGGGAGTATATGACAATAGACCAAATGTTTGCAACCTGCCAAGCCTGGCATAAACGAACTGTTAACAGAAAGCATGGCAGTGTGCTTGGATAGCAGTTTACAGAAGATGAAATGATCAAGATAACTAAGGTCTGATAACAGCTCAGTGGTGCAAACAAGAAATGTGCCTGCAAGTTGTATGATCACAAGCCCAACAAATTTGAAATATTATAATATTCACTCACAGATACATATATAGATATACCTTATCCTGAATTTCTGCAGAACCTTTTGCATGAGGTGGACGGTATGCTGTAGGTTTCGATGCTGTACTTGCAGTTGGAGGGGCCTTGCTTGATGTTTGTGCTGATTTGGAACCTTGTGCTGAAATTGCAGTAGTAGTCAAGATCAGATATCAAATTGGTCAGAACATAATGACATGCAATCTAAGAGAACACTAGAACCTTGTTTCTTTGTTTCTTCAATCTTTAAGCTGCTCAAAGAAGTTGTCAGGTCAGTAATGTCACCAAATCTTTCAGGTGCTTCGGGCTTCCAATCAGCCTGATTGATTAAAAAAAAATCATAAATGTGTGGCTGCAGTTCAACATTTTGTTACTACAGTGTAGGGCCAAAATAGAAGAAACTAGAAAGCATAACAACATGGTTATGCTGAGATACCTGATACAGCTTTTCAAACATTTTCTTAAACTGCAAAGATCCATTGTGGTCAAATATTTTTATCCTGCAGGACTCTCATTCAGTAAGGGTGTTAAACTGTTTCCATTAAATGACAGAGATGTAGTAAATGTACCCATTGTCTATCTGGAGCCTTGGAGCTGTTGTAGCAGTCATAAAGTGACGACCATCAGGGGACCATTCACTTGTGACAGAACATTCTGCTTTTGTTTTCGCCACCAATTTCTTTTCCGAATAATCCCAGAACGCCTGTGCAGAGAATAACCAAATACCCAATGAATTACAGTGTAACTAGATAGCTTATAAACAGGCATGTTTGTTTTTGCTTTTGTAGTTTCTTTAGTTTCTTCTCTACCAAAATTACAGGTTAAGAAGATGGGTATTATTTCCTCAACTCAGTAAATTTCAAATTTTCAGAGTGAAGGGTAATGCTAAAAATATCTGTTTGGTGTAGAAATATACCATATCACCAGGCAAATTACCAAATCCTGCTAACACAATAACTGGTAGAGACAATGAGGTCAAGGATATCATTAAAGCATGTAAAATCTATATGGTTTAGCCCAACTTTCATACTAGATAAGACCAGATATACCCACGCCCATTATCAAACTAGAACACACAGGTACACTGAATCATCAAATTATTCTTAGGATACATCGTCCTTTGGGGTTCCATCTTATGGTATTGTAAGGTCCTTCACCAAGCTCAAGAAGAGGGTTGCACTTTTTGTTGAATATTGTTGCCTTGGCCGGCATAACTGAGACAAAGTTAAGGAGCACTTAAAAAGGACAAACTAAACAGAAAAGGTTAAACATTACACCAAAATTCTACATTGCATAAAAACACAGTTACAAAGTAAATGTAAGGATACATCCATAAACCACAGCAAATTCAGAGCCTGAAGAAGACCATTGAACATCATGCACTGGTCCATCCTTTTCTGCCAATACACGATAGGGTCAGAGACCATAAATTAAAGGAAAAATCTTCTCAAAACCTAAGAAGTAAAAACTTACTAAGAGGAACAATTCCTTCAAAGGCCCTGTCAGTTGTCAAGTAGTTCAACTTGGTTTCACCATAGTAACTCTGGTTGGTTTTATCAACATCAGCCTGAGCAAGAACAAGTAGTCCAGTAGACCCCTTGTTCCAGTGTAATTGAACAGTGGAACAGCGAAAAAAGCTCCTGCGAGCAACAGCTTGATTTTGTGCATCCTTGTTGGAAGAGAATATCTGAACACTGGCTGGAACACCCTACATGAAATCAGATAGAGAAATATCAGTGAGCTTGTGAAACTAGTATGCGGAAACACAATCTAGTAACCTAAATACAAAACATAAAACTCAGACCTTAGCCTCTGGGACAAATCCAGCAACATGAGATCCTGGTGCAGTTGCTAGCTGCATTGCAGCTATGCCAGGCATTCTTATCCTACTCAAAACCCCTTTTGTGAAATCCTTTGGATCGAAGAATTGTATCTCATTAGGCATCATCCGGCAACCGACTGACTCATCCGCAGAAAACTGGATCATTGGCCTGCGAGTTCAATCAGCAATGCCATGCATCATAAAAACTGAAATGCACCTCAAGCTTTCCCGTCCCAAGTTGTGGTTTCCCCAAATCTCGTGTGTGCAGCTAATGAAGAATTGATATACAATGATCAAGAGCTAATGTTAGCATCTCAAATACAGAAACCAGGATAAAAAGCCTAGTCAGTACCCAATGAAATCACTAAGGATTGGGTGCTAGGAGATATTTCTATTGTCTTCAATTGAGTGAAAATCTTGTTGTTTTTACAAGTGTTCCAATGAAATACCACTAATTTTGATAGGAACAACCAGCAATAGATTATTTGCAACTGCTCCGGAGTTGATACGCAGCTACCATATCACAGCAATGGTAACTCACAAAGGATCGCAAGAGCAAATGTGCAGAATGTAGTTAATAAGCAAGCGCCTATCATGCTGGCAAACAGATACTACATATCAATATCTCTTCAACCACGGTTTAATTTAACTTAATTTAATTACGTTTTTGTTTGACATGGCTCCACAAGCAAAATCAAGGGATCAGAGTTCATGCGGCATAATTTATAAGTACCAACAGGGCTCAAGTAACACGAACCAGGTGGCCTTAGACATGCTCTTCTGGTAGTGTTGGTAGAGGGCGACGGCGGTGTCGACTTGCCAGACCGTGACATTCTTCTCCTGCGGCGAGGACGACTTCTGAAAGGTCTGCAGATACGCCCCCGTGGGCGACAGCGCGGCGGCGAGGAGGCCCGGGAGCTCGAAGCACTTGACGACGGCGAGCGTGCGGCAGTCGTAAACAGTAGCCGAGGCCGAGGCCACCGTAGCGAGGAGGCGGGCACCGTCGGCCGAGAAGGAAGTGGCGCTGCACGCCGTCTTGGGTAGCCTCTGCGGCGGGCTGGTGGTTCCCGGAGGGTAGGGCGGGCCGGACCACACCGAGAAGCCGTCGGGCTCGCGCACTGCGGGATTGGAGCATTCCGTCAGAAGGGCGGGCCGCAAATGCTAGATAGGACGGGAAAACGCGGCAAGGAGAGAGACGGGGCGGAGGAGGGTACCAAGGATCTCGAGGGCAGGTGGTGGAGACGCCATGGCCGAGAAAACGACGAGTCCTCTGCGAGCGCCGGCGAGATCGCGAGAACAGTGGCGGGCGGCGGCGCGGGACGGAGAGGTTGGGGACGGTGTAGAGCCGATGTGGGATGATGTCGATGGCAGGCTTTGCTACTGTAACTGACAGGTGGGGTAAGCTTTTGTGGGGCCGTCGTTGTCAGTGTACCGGGAACGCGTTCTGGTGTTTTTGGGCTAGATTTCAACAGTGTGGGGTTCCATACGGCCCAAGCCCATTGTGGAAGCCCGGCCAGCCCACCTAAGCCAAGTTGCAAATTTGCTATGTATTAATTGGTAGGGATGAAAACGATCGGAACCGTCGGGAAAAGGTCTTAACCGTTCCCGCTCCCGTATTTTTTTTGCCGGGAAAGGAAACGGGAACGGGAAGGCCGAACGGAAAAACGAAACCGGTAATACGGGATATCGGGAACGGAATAATTCGAACGGGAACGTGTCGATTACGATCGGGAAGCGGTAACATAAAACGGGAATATCAATATACGTAATCACTTAAAACAATGAGCTCGACGCAACAATAGCAATGATATGCACACAATAAAACAAGTTGACAAGTAGCAACTAGCAAATAGCAGACAAAACATATGTACATGTGAGCAGTAGCAACTAGCAAGGGACAGCATAAAACAAGTTCACAGGTCAACCAGCTACTGTTCCGAACAGCCGAACAATCAACAAGCTAACAACCGTTCACAAGTCATAAGTCACAGTAGAAAACAAGTTCACAGATCACAAGTCCAAATTAAAAAAATACCACAATAGCTGACATGTCTACATCTACACGAGTAATATGACTACATGTCAAAGAAAGCCAGATCATATGCACGTGGCCCATCTTCTTCATCACTGTCCACGACATCGTCGTCCTACAACAAATAGGGGGCATCAATCTTAAGAGCTACAGTAGCAAAAAATGTTCAAAATTCACAAGTAACTATACAGTAAAATGACCTCAATCTTCAGCTTTGAAGCAAGAGCCTCAGTAACTTCAAGATCACCAACAATCGAACCAATTTTCTTATCTGAAAATCATAGTTAGCCAAGACACAGATATTAGAAAACATTATGATAAAATATTGTACAATAACTAAAACTGAGATATTTTTCTAACCTCTTCTTCCTACAGCAACCCAATCTTTCAGGCATATCAAAGCTTCAACAGTTTCAGAATCAAGGCGGCTACGGAAAGGATCAACTACACGTCCACCAGTAAATGTTTCAGACAACTTGGCACCAGTATGTCGTCCACCTACATGCACAAAGTTCACAATCCTTTTCTGCATACACCAGTTGTCATCTATCCAATGTACAGTGACACACATGTAAGACTTATTCTGATTTGAAGTCCACATGTCCATGGTGGCACTAATCCGGCAAGAGACATATTTGAAATATGCATACAATTTCTCTTTCTCTTGTAAAAATATGTTCATGATTTCTTTCCTAATGGTAACCCTAGATTTGATTGGAAAGCTTGGACGCATGGATTTGATAAATTCAACAAAATACTCATGCTCAGATATATTAAACGGATACTCATGCATGACTATTGCCAAGTAAAACTTTCTCAAGCTGGCCTCTTCATCATACCTGTATGGTACCACAGCTTTGATGTCTTTTCCGTTGTCTTTTACCACTTTTAGTTGCTGCTGGCCCTTCACTACACTATGTGCTACCCTCAGATGAGTCCAAAATCCTGTTGTTCCATAATTGCTCTCACATCTACCCTTATATTTGCATTTTGGGTACTTGCAGTAAGCCCACCTCTGAACATATATCTTCCCATTGTCCTCAATGACCAATTCCTTCTTGTTGTAGTACTGCCACACATCAGATGTGCACCTCTTCACCCTCTTTCTAGTATGTTCATCTTTATCTGCAACAAGATCATCACCTTCAACAATGATGGCATTTGCAGCATCTCCTCCAGCCTGTCCACCAGCAGCATCACCATAAGGAGCACCGGCAGCAGCAGTTGGACTTGACAAAGAAGCTGCACCAGCACCAGTAACATCTCCATTTGGACTTGATAAATAAGCTGCTTGGCTAGATGTAGGAGTTCCACTAGAAATACACAAATCAAGATCTTGAGTAGGAACAGAGCTTCCATTTACTGAGCTTGACCTGTTAGATCCTAGCAATGGAAAAAATTAAACACATACAGTCAGATTCAAATTTAATATTCAAGCTTATACCAATCCTTTTTGAAATTGAATAACTAAAATTGTTATAAATTGAATCTAGATGAAATAGAAACTATACAGAACACAGGTTCACAACTATACACATGGAAATTATAATACAAGTAAAATGAAGCAGAAAGTAAAATGGTAGAAACTATACAGAACACAGGTCCACAACTATACCTTTTGTCTTACTAGTGTTTTTAGTTTCGTCAGTGTTTAGAACCACCGGCGACAGAACACACGTCCCGACGAGGCAGCAACAGACGTGGAAGCGGAACCGGTTGGTGGCTTCATCCTCGCCTCCTCGGTCACAGCTGCTGCAGCGGAACCGCTGGCTGCCTAGCTGAAAACATTATTGTGGATCAGATTAATTAGTTAGAGATGGCTAGCTGCCTCTGCTAGCTGAAAACATTATTGTGGATCAGATTAGTTATTGTGGATCATAATGAGGTTGTTTCTGAATCTGTTACAGTTCTCAAATGTCAAATGTCAAATGAATTTACAGATGGAAGATGGGTAGATGGGCATCAGATCAGCTGTGTTCATTCAGGAATGCTATCTGAATATTCAAAGCAGAACGAACACACGCCAAGTAAATTAAATTGAGCTATGGTAGTTTAGGCCATAAATTGAGCCAAAAAAATTATTCAGGAATAAAACCAAGTTAGTTTAGGCCATAACATGTGATCCTATGTACTACTAATGCTTGATAAAACCAAGTTAGTTACCTATAAACAGTTAAATACTAGCAAGCCCCTCAAAAAAAATACCAGCAAGGAAACATATGTAACTTCCTAGTGCTGCACGACTGATTAGGCTGCACTGATGAACACTACATGTGTAGTCCATGTGTAGTCCTTTATCAGGTTATTCAGTTCCACCAGATGTATCAATTCAGTACATTAGGTAGGGATTTGCAAATGGACAGAACAGAGCATCTATTGGAAACAGGGTATTTGGCATCACAAATAATTTGGCATATCATCTGATTGGCGAATGAGACCAATAACGTTTGAGCGTATGAAATTTGCAGGCAGAATTTCCACGAGAAATTAATCAATAGTACCTTAGGGGCAGGAGTAGAGGTGGCCGTTGGAGTCGGGGCAGGGGCAGTGCCGCGCCGCCGGTGCGCTGAGTCGGGGAAGCGCCGCGCCGCCGGTCCTCGGAGTCGGGGCAGGGGCAGCGCCGGTTCGCGGAGCCGCCGTCTGGGCAGCGCCGTGCCAGTCCCCGGAGCCGGCGTTGGGGCAGCGCTGCGCCGGTTCGCGGAGCCGGTGTCGGGCAGCGTCGTGCCGGTCCCCGGAGCCGGAGTCGGGCAGCGCCGTGCCGGTCCCCGGAGCCGGAGTCGGGGCAGCACCTCTGGGGCGCGGACGGGCGGCGCTAGTATCCCCTGCGCAGCAGTGGCGGCGCGGACGGGCGACGCAGGGGTTGGGGGGGGGGGGGGCGGCTATGGGCGGCGGCGGCGCCTACGGGCGGCGGCGGCGCAGGGGTTGGGGGGCGGCACACGGGCAGCGGCGGCGCAGGGGTTGGGGGGCGGTAGTGGGCAGTGCAGAGAGGGAGTGTAGGGCGGTAGTGGGCTGGGCCGCTAGAGGGGAAAGGGAGTCAGGCTTTGAATACGGGAACCTCCCGCGGGAACATTCCCGGTAATATACGGGAACCGCGAATTCGGTCGGGAAACGGTCCTAACCGCTTTCGTTCCTGATCCCGCCGTATTTTCCCGTTTTTTTCCTGTTTTCCCGTTTTTCCTGTCTAAACGGTATTCAATCGGTTTACACGGTATACGATCGCGGTTGGTACGGGATTTTCCCATTCCCGCTTTCATCCCTATTAATTGGTGCTACGGGCCAGGTTTTACACCTAGGAAGTGAAAAAAAATCCTAAATGAAGAAGAGAGATAATTTTATATATAATAAAGAGGCAGAAATTATAATCTAAAATAAGAAGTATTTTAACCAAAATAAAGTATTTTAACCAAAATAGTTAAATATGGGGGCCCTTACCTCTTGGGAAAAATCTTTGGTCTATCTCTTTTCTTAATTATGCTTTTTTGGGGTTCGTTTTATCCAAACGGTAATTCTTGTTGGTTTCCGTTTTCCCTTCCATATAGGATTCGTGATGCTTGGACGCTAGTTTTTCGTATGGCTGTGTTTCGATAATCAAAATGTTCCCGTTTCTTGTTGGTTCCCGTTTCGGGAAAGCTAAATCATGCCCGGGCATTTCTGTTCTCTCCCACACCCGGTTTTCTGTCCGTAGGATGTCGCTTTAAGATTCGTTCCGCATTTTGTTAGTCTGGTCTGTGATGAGCTCGTGTGAGAGTTTTGTGGGCTGGGTTGTCTGTTGCGGCCCAATATGGGCTTTTGTTTGTTTTTGGCCTGTTACGGGAAGCCTTATATGCGCTGGATTTTTTCAGTTTGACGCCCATTTTCATTTCCTCCCGTTGCATTTCAAAAATAAAATGAAATGAGAAAATGGTGGGGAGAGGTTTACGAGGAACGTGGAGCGGCGACGCGATTCCTCCCAGGTTTTTATCTTTTGATCCCCCCTTCCCCTGCCTCTTTTGATTTCGTGGTTTACTTGTTAATTTGCATCCACGCTCGACGGATTTCATGTTCGCGTTTGTTTTATCTGTTGATTTGAGATAGTTTAAGGTGATGCAAGTTTGAAATCGGGTAGGGATTTCTGACGCAGGGAGGGGGGAATCAAAGGATTCGCGGAATGTAGGGTTTGGATAGCAATCTGTGTTGTCTGATCGGTAATTTTATTTACGGATGGCGGGGCTCCTCTTTATTTTTTTTATTTTTTTTTTGCAGCGAGTGCATGGAAAGCTCTGGGGTTTGGGGGAAGAGGACACTAGATTCTGATAGTTTGGTTTTAGTGAGGGTAGCGTGGAATGACGAGTTTGATTTTTCTGTTATAGGCATAGCTTGATTGGGGATTTCTGTAGTATTAGCAACCCCCTCCACCCCATACAGACACTGAGACACTCCCAATAGCGTGGTAAAGACACTAGTTAGAGGCATGGATGTGTGATATATTTAGATCATTCTGTTCTTATGTTCTATCATATTTTAATCTTATCTTTTATAACTGTTATGAAGAAGCAGATTTCAGCAAAATAATATGCCTTCCTCTGGCGTCATGCTTTTTTTCTGTGTGCTTCATATGTAGTTATTTAGTATAACCCCCAACTAACATTTTCAATATATGTCTTTTTTGTTCATCCAATTTCATCTGTACAGGCATTAATACATCGAGTTCCTGTATGTTTCATGCTCCCCTCTGCGCAGCTATGTGTTTATGCAATTTTCTATGCTAGACAGAGGTTTCATGTTTCTGAATCTGAGATTAGAAATTACAAAGTTATATGTGCATTGGCATCATCTCCTAACAAAGAGTACGCACCTCAATTCTAACTCCACTTTTCTTTTTTGATTTGTTTATTTGCCCTTTGTATCAATATCTGTATAGCTAAGATTTAATTAATAAATATATCTTCGTTCTTTTTTGATGGGCCAGCCAGCCCGCTGTCAAGATCAAAGGAGTGCACTGCACCTTCAAATCACTGGGGGACTCTTTCAAACCAGGGGGTGTCATGAGTAACTTTGTGATTTCTATCTTTATTCGACATCTCTTTTATAAACCTTGTGGACATCCTGGTGTTTCAAAGAAACATTACTTCTTTTCAAATATTGGTGTAAGTAGTCATACACACATTTTCATTTACCTAATATTGTTTGGTCTGGACATTTGAAGTTTCTGAATTTGTATTTCTTTTTCTTTTTCTTTTTTTGCGCGTTCAAAACAGGATAACCTGCTATTGCACCCTGATGATGCCAGCCAAGGTATTTTATCCAAAGCTTTTAGAGGCTCAAGGAAAGCACGCCCTTTGCATAAGTCTAATATGATTTGTCATCAACATGCAGCTTCTTTTGTCCTTTATGCAATGACACCATATGAAAATGAATGCGGCAATTTATTATGTTCATTCTATGTTCCCACAGCCTTTTCTCCCGATCCTTACGAGAGACATTGGTTTATGTTCATCGTTGATATAAAGGATCGCATGTTCGTATTCCTCGACTCATATTACTCAAAAGATGATGAGTACCAAGAGCATGTTAGAGATCTGCTTGTAAGTTTCCATAGAACACATACAGATATATAAGACATTTTCCTTTGTTAAAAGTATTCCTTGCGTGAATTTTTATTTAAAATATTTTTATTTTGCTTCTCTTTTCGTCTCAGATCTCACATGTTCAAGTGAATTGGGATTGATATATTCAGAATGAAAAGGATGAAGTACCGATGGACATGAGATTTGATAAATATGAGGTTGTGTATCCTACAGTACCTAAACAAGGCGCCAATAATTTGTAAGTGCTCAAATTTTTCCTTCTATGCTTTTGTCTTTAAGCATTCTTTCTTTTGAATTCCCCTTAAGGGCTGTTTGGATCCTCTCATTTTGGAGGAATTGAAATCTACTTAATAAACTAGGCTATTTGACTTAGAATTTGACAGCCCACCACTTTCCAACCACTTTCCAAAGTTTAGATATAAGCCTATCCTAAATTCATAGGATGGGAGATGGAAATTGATTTCATACACCACCAAGCTATGTTTCTATTCCGTAACTTATAGCACGCTCTTTGGCTCACTCCTCTATAGTAGAAATATATCACATAAGTATCTCCCTCATATGGCCAACAACAGTATACAAATATATTCCGTATATAATCATATTAGCTAAATAGATTTGTGCCTAAATTGTCATTATTAGAATGGAGTTCAATTCCAAGGTTCCAAACGGGACCTTAGAGAATGCACCAGAATAACTTAGTTATAGTTCCAGAACAATACATTTACAGTGATATGAACACCGTCAAACCAATAAGCAACAACTGTAATTGTACATAGGGATATATGTAATGTTAGTTCTAATTTAATCATATATAAAGACCTTCCATACTAGCTGAGTGGTCAGTCCTATTCTTGCTCTGTCTTTATAATTTGACTCCTCGCGCTTATTTTGCTTTCTTTCTTTGCTAGCTTCTCCCTCATGGCATCCACTTGCCCTTTAAATCTAGCAACATGTTTTTTGCTGGCCTCCATTACTGTCATGTTGAATTTGTCGCTGCGGACTCATCAAAGCTGCTAGCTGGAAAATTTTGTGTTGGATCTTTTGGCTGCTATTTTAAACTTATCTCATATAGGCCAAATTGGTAAAAGAAACCTCGGTCCTCAGCTTTTCATTTAATGCGTGAAGACTACGGTATCTTTTTGTCATGATGTTCCTAGAATATTGGACATCACCTCGCTCACTGCTTACTCAAGTTTTTAGTGTTTCTGACGTGCCCTTAGAACCTGCACCAAAATAACTTAGTTACAGTTCCAAAACAATACATTTACAGTGATGTGAACACCGTCAAACCAATATGCAACCACTGTAATGTACATAGGGATATATGTAATTGTAGTTCTAATTTAGTCATGTATAAAGACATCTCATACTAGCTGAGTGGTCAGTCCTATTCTGACTCTGCCTTTATATTTTTGGCTCCTCGTGCTTCTTTTGCTTTCTTTATTTTTGCTAGCTACTCTTCATGGCATCCACTTGCCGTTTAAATCTAGCAATATGTTTTTTATGGCCTCCTTTAGTATCATGTTGAATTTGTCGCTGCTGACTCACCAAACCTGTTCGCTGAAAATTTTTGTGTGGATCTAAAAACTGCTGTTTTAAACTTATCTCATATAGGTCAAATTGGTAAAAGAAACCTCGGTCCTCAGCTTTCATCTAATGCATGGAGGGTTGACTGCGGTATCTTTTTGATGATGTTCCTAGAACATTGGACATAACCTCGCTCACTGCTTACTCAAATTTTTAGTGTTTCTGACGTGCCCCGCGTAAGAATCAAGATCGCCAATGAGTTGATGTTTGTACCAGCAAACACTTGGTTGAAGAGGCTTGTGATAAGCTTCAGAGAAGAGGTATAAATTTATATGTTTCTTATGAGCAAGAACGTGCCTTTTTTCGGGGGCACAGTACATGATATATCACCTTTCCGATTTATTCTCTTTTCTTTTTGCATTTTGAGCCAGGAGGATGAGTGAATTCTTTTTTCTTTTCCGCAGTAAGTGAAGATTTGAAAGCAGATTTTTCATCCCGGTTGCTGATTCTTTTCACATTTCAAGGCAGATGTCCATTCAAGTCATTGCTCAGGATAAAGTAGGCTTATATGTCACATTTCAACATGAGGCTGCATGTCCAGGCTTTGTTCTTGAGGATTCCTTCTTTTCTTCTTTGATTTCCCCTTAGGGCCTGCACCAAAATAACTTAGTTACAGTTTCAATACAATACATGTACAGTGATATGAACACTGTCAAATCAACACGCAACAACTGTAACTATACATAGGAATACATGTAATGTCAATTGTAACTTAGTCATATATAAAGACTTGCTGAGTGGTTAGTACTATATAAAGTAGGCTCGGGGAGAAGTGGGCCTTTGTTTGTTCAGAGTTTTTTTTTCAACTTTTCTTTTTTCCAGGACCTTTTTTCTGCCCTTTCCCTGGGTTTCATGGCCACTCTCTCCATCCTCTTTTTTTTTTCCCACGGGGCCATGGCTGAAATGTGGTCTCTGCACAGAAAGGGGGTAGACAGCCCACGGAAGCACAGAAAAAAGCCCATCCTTGAAAATTCGGGTGTCAGGAAGACACAAAATACCCGGTTCAACACATGCCAAAACATTCGAGTATCACCGGAATTGTAATATACTCAAAATCACAACACAACAACAAGGTTAAATCTGAGCTGTCTATTTTATATCTGACGGTTTAAAAATTTGGGTGTCAGGAAAAAAATGCAGTTTGATACAGACAGCCCCCTTCCGTTTTCCCTTCCATATAGGATTCGAGATGCTCGAAACGCCAATTTTTCATATCGTTGTGTTTCTGGTAAGATTCCACCACGAGCTGGTAAGATTTGTTCATTCGGATTCAAGTTGTCGACTTAGTACGGATGCTCATATTTTTCTGGATTTATTTCATGATTTAACCAGCGCTATTTTTTTATGGTAGATGACGTGACCGTCAACAGCGAAACGTTTGTGGTGACTTAGTCAATTTCGAGGATCTGCCAGCTTAATCTCTTGAAGGTGCTTATAAGGGTAAGATTGCTAGTGATAAATATGTGTGCGTGTTTATTAACTATTAACGTCAGCGTCTATACTACGTGTTAAAAAAACAAAATGCTCCCGCTAACATGCACTGCAACTTCACGGAAAGCTCGAACTGACGAAGCCATTTGCACAAGGCACAAGGACGAACTTCTGGAAACATAAAGGCGCGTCACCTGAAGAACCTGCAACGCCATTCCGTTCCGTTTCTACGGTTTGTGCCATAAAGGCCGGCCACCTTTTCTCTCTTGCATTCACAGCACTGTTCTCCGATTGCACGCTCCACCCCCGCCCCGCCCCGACCCTACACACTCGCGTGGTTGCATGTAACCTTTTTTTCCTCTTGCGAGGCGCACGTAACACGTTCTGTGAACAACAAAAAAGGGTCATCAATGAAGAAAAAGAAACGCATGCAGCCAACATTCCACGATCATCTCCATCCAAGAACAGCAAAAGGCGTACGCTTTTCCCATGGCTCCCGTCCAACCAAGACGCCATCACGCCAAGTCACAGCCCAGCGATCCAGCATAGCAGTGCCCGGATAAGTATCGCATCGCCACTTGCATTGCAGCAGCAGCTCGCGGCAAAAATCAAATCAAATCAAAATCCATCCGCCTCTCTCCTTCATCACCCATGACCCATGCATCGCCGCGCGCGTCAACCTCGGCTCATCAATGCGCTGTAGACCAGAGCGAGGCGGACTCGCCGCGCGGCCTGGGCCACGAGCGCCGGAGAGCCGCCGGTTCAGACGGAGGGCCAACCGGATAGATGGATCCTGACGGGATCCATGCCTGGCGGCGGTCGGCGCACTGGCTGGCGCGCCGCGGCCCCGGGTCGGCGCGCCGGCCGGCCGGTTAATGCGCGGATCGCTCCGGTGCAGGATACAGTTTGTAGGGGCGTCGCCGCGTCGGTGTCGGCCTCACGCGTGGGACTGGCAGTTTATTTTGTGGCTGCCGATGGCTGTGGGTATGGGGTTTTCTTTTCTTTTTCGTGTTTAAATTTTTTTTAGCATTTGTTGGGAAACTCACGAGATACAGCTGAGTAAAAAAATTACAAATACACCTTATATATATAATCTTATTCATACACAATAAAATTTTAGAAAATAATATATATAGGACTAATCCAATAATGGATGTGTCGCATATCAAGATCAAGACTCAGAAAGTATGTTTAGTCGTATACAACATACATTTATTTAATCATCACGAGTTCTGACGTCTAAAAACATTCTGATAAGCCATTAACACTCACAATCTTCAAGCCCGTGACCTGCAGGAATAGTACATGTGATTAGAAGGAGCACAAAAGCACATGAATATATGAGTGCATAAATGCATATTATTACACATCATGATTATATAAAGTTGAAGCACAAACACACCTCAGGATTCCAAGATATCTCTGTACGCAATATTCTTCGTACTCTTTCCAGCAGGATCGATGTTCATGTTTCTCTTTGCAAGAACCCAGGTATCCTCACGAGAAACACATCTGGACAACGCTATGTACAGATGTCCGTGTCAAAATACATGCTCGGGGAGGTGACCCTGCGCTTTGTTAATTGTCATAGCAAAACTCAACCGGATGGGAAACTGCTTCCTCTTGAACGGAAGAATGAGGTTTTCGGAAGGAGACATTGGAATCCTCGGAATGAACACCCTCTTACCTGCATGCTGCCCATTAACAATCTCAGCATCAATTGTAGTATTCTGAAATCCCCATACCACTAGCTGAGTGCCATTGCATAGGCTATTATGAGGATCGAGATTACGAAGCAATATAACATGACAATTTTTCTTAACCTTCAACTCATGAGGGGGCAGCCCATTAGAAGTAATCGAATTGAGAAAATCAAGAGAATAATTGTTACGCGAGTCATTATCGACAGAGTCAAAGCTGTAGAAAATCTTATGCTTCCGTAAAAATCTATCAATCATAGGTGCATTCACCGCATCAACATGTTCATTCGTGGTGGAGAGTATCGCACGCTCGCGCATAAGATCCGGGAACACACGATCAATAAGAATGTCAATGGAATCATCCTCTGAAGGGTTCTGAATCAATATATCATCAGGCAGCCGCACGTAGTCACCATCAAATACTTCCTCCGTCCCGTTACCAATCCTTAACACGTAATCTGCAGACCACGTATCAGCCTGAGCTCGCATGTTCTGCGTCAACCTGATCCGCCGAACACTTTCCCATATGTATGACCACAGTAAGGTTGCATCTGTGATCTGGCCTCTCATACCACGGGCACCATAGAAAGAACCTGTCTGAAGTCGCCACCAAACAACATAACCTTCCCTCCAAACGGCTTCTCATAGCTCATTATATCCCGCAACGACCCGTCAAGAGTCTCAGCTGCTTGCCTCTTAGTCATTGCAAGCCCATCCCATATTATCAGAGATGTCCTTCTTAGCAACTCTGTTGTGCCACTCTGTTTTGTAAAGATACACATAGTATTGCCACTCAGCTTTATTGGAATCTTGAACATGTAATGTGCGGTGCACCCACCAGGCACAATAGAAGCAGCTATACCAGATGTAGCATTAGCAACATCAATAAGATCTATCGACCGCACCTTAGCAATCAAAGCCTTGTAGAGAACACCTATCCTTTGTTCTTCAACACGTGATCAAGTATTTCTTCATAACCAGTCATTTGTTCTGCATTAAGCGTATCAACAATTTTCTAATGATCCTCATCAAATCCAAGATTCAGTTCCTCCGTAAGCTCTCTATAATGATCCTTCAATCGCTCTCCCTCTGTCAAGCATATAAATATGGCAAGATGTGATAATAGCTCAAATTAAATGTAAATGGTACTCAAAGCAAATGTACATTAGAGATTACGCAACAGTCTCATGTAGCTCAGGAAGACAGTAGTGCCTAATATCTTTGCCATAGATGTCAAATGATAAGATATATCTCTAAATACCATCTGTTCAATTCTCGAGCTATTGTCACATGTACGGCGAAAATCCATAGACATTGAGTCAAGATGATTATCCCAAAGACGCCAAATATTAGCACACTCAAAAATAACATTATAGTGGCAGAAAGTCTCCGCATCGAATAAGGCATCCTGAACGTAGCCGATTCTGTGAGGCAGTCATCAAGTGACTTGTTTGATTCAACAAGTCCCGTAACCTCACATGCCTGCCTAAATATCTCATACGTAACACCACGCCATGTTCTCAGATTCTCGTACGAGGTTGCACCCCTAACATGGTTCAACATGATCCGAAGATAGTACCTCTCACCTTCAGCTGGATTTGCCTTCTTAAGAGGCTGCACCTGAACTGCACCTAATTCGTCACCATCACCAAGATCACCTGTAAATGCGATATTATACAAATCAGTATAGTGTCCAAACATCAGCACATAATTATTGTAAAATAATATACAACTTGATACAAACCTTGCTTCTTACGCTTTGTATACTCTCTTTTCGGCTTAGAAGGAGGTGGAACCTGATACTCGATCTTTTTATCCTCCCATCCGGTCTCACCATCGGGAAAAAACAAAGGGTAGATTAATAGATCGTAGCAACCATGGTACGCCCTGACATAGTGAGGTCTATCCTCACTGCCGTAAATTATTATGCTATGAGAAAATCTCTGCTGAGGGTTATTACCGTCCATCCATATAGCAGCGACCTAATCCATCCTAGGTGCATTATATCTTCTCTGATCAACAGATATGTTGGTATTAAGTTCAATGTTGTACTCTGCAGTATTAGAAACAGAACCGAGATTCCTGAATACAGATGGATTGTCATGTACAATTCCCAAAATCAACAAAATTAGTGTAGTATCAAGCTTAGAAGACCTTTTGACCCTATGTGCAATTTTCTCATCCGTGTCATGAAAGTATAGCTGGATATGGCGAGATCCTCTCCCACCAGGCACAAGATAATCTAACCTATGATATATCTGATTATGTACTTTAAAATAATACACACCAGTACCTCGTGCAGTCGCAAGATGATGATCAATGGAAACTTCAAAGCTTGTGAACGAGAAATGCGAGTTAAACTACCGAATGTGTTTCCGAAAATACTTTGCATCCTTGTCAGTCTGACTCGCGAATAATCGGCGTAGTCCAGCCGGTAACTCTGGAATATATATGTTAACCTTTCCTTTCCTGCAACAGAAGGCGGGCCCTTCACCTGGGAACCTCTTTGCATTACAGAATTCGCAGTATTTAGCCTTCTTCAGGGTATGCTGTTTCTTTGAAAGATCCTTGTACAATGCATCATATTGATCCGAATACTTGAAGGTAATATCGGGATCTACGACATAGTCATAAAAATCAGCATGAAAAAAGGGTATTTAGTGGGAGACGAAGTATTAATAGTAGTCAGGTAATTACTCCAATAAGAAATAAACCTCTAAGCTGAAATACACGAGCTTCATCGTCTTCCATATTCTCCATGTCAGGATCCTCTGGGTTCATTTGGTCTAAATCATTCTCTATTAAATAGTAAATAGTAAATCATATCATTATTATCATGTAAGAATACATTTTCATAAGCCAGTTAGAAATAAAAAAATATACCTTCAACTCCATGCATTGGATCATCTGGTTCCCATAAATCCGAGTCAAACTGATCTTCCCAATCAATATTTCTAGTGCGCACCCTGGTTAATCGACCAGACTGTTCTTGCGTCAATGCAAATTGTAAGGTCCCAATAACAGGTGTACCAATATGTTCACCTGAAATTGTAGGTCAAATATTATGTTCATATATAACAAATATGACAGTTATTTTCACACTGGATTATAGATTATAGTATCTTGATTGGGTATGTTTTTTTTTGTTTTTAGCACTTATTAGCTTTCAATATCTTCTCTTGCTTTGCTAAATTTGCCATTTCAAGATATCTTCTCCTATCACTCTCCTATTTCAGCTCCTCCAGAGTAATCTCATCCTCAACTCCTGATGTGCCAGTAGAAAATAGTGTGACAAAGGTACCATCTGTTCTCTCTACACACAAATATCTATGCAAATATAATAATTTAAGAAATACACCATATATGTTGTAATAGAAATAATGATGCTTGAAGACATGTGAAAACCTTCGTTGGCTGCAACACTGGCAATAACTTGACAGTTCTAGTTGCTCGCTTGTTGGTATTTTTCTTAGCCTTCTGATCATCTATCATATTAGGGTACCTTTTGCTCCACCTTTCTCTGTCTTTCTCTCTCCGCTTCTCGACAAGTGACAATTCTGAAAAAACAGCTGGTTAAAAATAGTGTAAGAACGTTAATGAATTGATACTGCCTATAACCTAGCTTTAATATAGATAATTAACAATACCATATGTTGTGTATAGAGTGCTAGTATCTTCCATTGGAATTCTTTAGAAAGAATCATTCCGATGCAACTATGAATCATCAAAATCATACATGGTTCTCTCGTCTAACTCAGAAGTTGGCTGCTGAACAATATCATTGGATGTATTTGTTTCATTAATCACAGGCGCAACATCTACATATGGTAAATGCATTTTGAGTTAGCAGACTCCCATGCTGAAAAAACTATACCGAGATTCTTTGTATTATTCCGAGCAGTTTCTCTATCAGTCTTTTTCCGATGGTAATTTTCCCACCTCTTTGCATTCAACTCCGCTTTTTTATCAGCTGGCAGGCTTGCATACTTCTCCCTTGCCCTTTGCCGCTTAGCTTCCCTTTGATCAGTGAAATCACCTGTAGTTGTAAAAGAACCATGAACAGATCACTTGTTTATTCACAACCATGAAGCACAAAACTTATAATAACAATTTATTTACTGAAAGAAGATAAGAAAAAAAAATACAATCACCAACATCATGGATAACAGGCTGCTCATGTAATTGCCGCTTACGATGATTCTGCGTATTTTTGATATTTCTAAATGGTCGACGGCCATCCATCGCTAGATGGAGAACAACAAATGATCAAAAGAATAACATGTGCATTGCGCATAATAACTAAAAGCATCTAAGAAATAATTTAATCAATCATTAGATGGAGAACAACAACTCACCTCTCTATTAATTTTAACAAAGAGCTCGAGGGCACACTTGTACGGCGTACAGGGGCGCTGGTGGCCAGAACAACTGATTGGGGATAAGTGAAAGCGCGAACAAATCCAATCGCCAGAGTTCGTCACTGAAAAAGCATCTGCCAAGAATTAAATCTGATCAGAAAGGGTGCAACTAGATATAATAATTCGAATTCGGAAATCTCTAACTGAAACTGAAACACGCGGAGTAGTTCGTCGCAAAAACCAACAAGTTTGACGCAGAAACAAATGAACGATCCAAAAGCAGAAAACCCAACCCAAAGGCCAAAGGGCCAGAGTCCCAAACACACAGCTTAAGCCTCGAGCAGACAAAAACGCAGGCTAGTGACGCGCTGCTTCCAACCCAACCACGGTGAACCCAGAACAAGTGGAGATACACCACACTACGGACATAACATCGCTGAAACGCACTCACAAGTCACAACTGCAAATGTCAAATGTCAGAGGCTGGAGGACAGGAGTAGCCTGCTTACCCACCACTTCTTCAACCTCTCGACGGGAGTGCCCTTGGCCCGGATGTCGAACGCGTCGCGTCGCCGCTGAAGCTGACCCAGCTGCTGCTACCGCCACCGCGCCCTCATCGCACCCGATGAAGGGGCGATCACACGTCGCCATTTGGTGAGTCAGGGAAACGTATGACATTCCAATGGTAGGGAGAATATGAAAGTGATCAAAGATCAAAAAAAGCTACACGTGAGGGTATTTTCCTTCCAAACACACCGTAACGTGAATTATGCAGGATTGAATGTGCAAAGGAAAGTCAAGTTTATGCATAGGGAAAGAAATATGCAGGGAGCAAATTTCTCCCCTCTAACATGCGCGTGAGGGTATTTTTTTCCTTCCAAACACACCGTGATGCGAATTATGGAGGATTGAATGTGCAAAGAAAAGTCAAGTTTATGCATAAGGAAAGAAATATGCAGGGAGCAAATTTCTCCCCTTAAACGTGTGCGTGAGGGTATTTTTTTCCTTCCAAACACACCGTGACGCGAATTATGGAGGATTAAATGTGCAAAGGAAAGTCGAGTTTATGTATAAGGAAAGAAATATGCTGGGAGCAAATTTCTCCCTTTAAACGTGCGCGTGAGGGTATTTTTTTTCCCTTCCAAACACACTGTGACGTGAATTATGGAGGATTGAATGTGCAAAGGAAAGTCGAGTTTATGCATAAGGAAAGAAATATGCGGGGAGCAATTTTCTCCCTTAATTGTGCGCGTGAGGGTGCTCCATGCGGCGGGTACACCAAGGTGGGTATGTAGAAGACTTTGATAAAAAAGTTTTAGCTTTTGGGTGGAAATATTTTCATTAAATAGGACTCCACCCTCTTTCGTCAAATCTTTTGGCCTGTCAAGTGGGACCTCCATAAGGAGTAAAGTGAGCCTAAGCTTGGTAACAAAGTATAGATTTTGGTATCATGATTGATCCATGATTAGATTGCTTCGATGGTACTAGTACTGTGCTGGTATTCAATTCGTAGCTCACGGCGTAGAATGCTGGGGTTGCAGCCATCGAGTTCTCTTCGTTTTGTAAGGGAATCCTAACCTGCATGGATGGATTTTCATTCACTGTTCTAGAAGATTCTTTCCTTAGCTGTTGTTGCGCGATCAAATCGTATTGTTTCTTTCTCTCTCTCCATTAAATAGTACCAAATTTATGCGTGAAACACGTTTCGAAAACTCCATTCCACTGCACTGCAACATACTATAGAAATTCAACATTGCATGTGTGTTAGTTCAGGCCTTCTTTTTCCAGTTGTGGACGACATGCTATTGATAAACGGAATGCCTATGCTTACTTTATCAATCGTAGGATTTATCAGCACAGTTTCTTGAATCGTAGGATTTATCAATCGTAAGATTGTCTTAGATGCCGTGATCTGTTTCTAGGCAAAAGAAACGAAACACAAAATGTGTGAGAAACGATGGCGTTCTGCGTACTTTCTCCAACTTGCCGGGGGCACGCGCGCTCTCCACTCCGCGAAACCGAGTCACGGCGCCGCAATAGAATAAGAACAGTGATGGTGTGGCACAGTCGCGGCCTTTAACATTACCGAATTAACATCTCCGTTGGGGCCTCCGGAGAAAAACCCCATCCACAAGCTGAGAGCAACTTGCTTGGCCTTTTCCGAGGGAAACGGGGCCTTTTTTCCCGTTGACAAGGGCGCTTTATCTAACTAACTGCTTCTCCAGCAAACAAATGCAAGTCCACAACCGTTCGATACATAGGGAAAAGAATAACAGATGAACAATCCAAAATAGATAAATCAAGAAGAGAAATAGGCATGGACTACGGATAAATACTGAGTTCGTTAACTTCTCAACCGGTACATTCTAGATATATGCATGGACGAGCATGCTAGCACCTACATATATCCATTCAGCAAACAATCTAAGATTTATATGGACGAACCATGGGAACATACCCTACACCCATTCACGAAATTGTTGTGGCAGAGGTATTTTCGTCCACCCAGAAGGCCAGAAGCAAGCTACTGTCAGTGCATCTACGTTCTCGTTTCCAGAAAAGGAACGAAAAATTCCAGATTTTATTTCGTGTAGCACATGCCCGGAAGCTCCCGCGACCATGAGTTGCCCCGGATCTTTCTTTTCGAATCGGAAATACGGCGATCCGGCCCGCCGAGTCAGCAGATCAAATCAAATCAAAATCAGCGCGTCCACGCGAGCTCCCGGCATGGCTACACTGCTCGAGGGGGGGAGACGGGCCGGGCGCCCGTGGCCACAAGTCTCCCCGGCGAGTCCTCCACCACAAGCTCGCGTCGCGCGGCAGCTCACTGATTGCTCGGGCGTTGCGTGCTCGCGTGGCCGGCTTATATGCGCCACTCGCCCGCCCGCTGGATCTCCCCTCCTCCACCACCGCCCGGGTTGGTTCCAGCAGGCGAGCCTTATCTTCTTCTTCGTCCGTCCGTCCTGGCATTGGCTAGTTGGTGTCGCGAGACAGGGAGGGTAGCGGCGAGCTGAGAGAGGTTTTACGGTGGGGGCGGCGGCCATGAAGATCCAGTGCGACGCGTGCGAGGCCGCGGCGGCCACGGTGGTGTGCTGCGCCGACGAGGCGGCGCTGTGCGCGCGCTGCGACGTCGAGATCCACGCCGCCAACAAGCTCGCCAGCAAGCACCAGCGCCTCCCGCTCGAGGCGCTCTCCGCCAGGCTCCCCCGCTGCGACGTCTGCCAGGTTCGTCCTCGCCGATCGATCGACCGAGCTAGCTAGGCTAGGCGCTACGCGCGCGCGCGCGTTACCCGCCTGACACGCCACGCCTACGCGCTTGTCGCAGGAGAAGGCGGCGTTCATCTTCTGCGTGGAGGACCGGGCGCTCTTCTGCCGGGACTGCGACGAGCCCATCCACGTCCCGGGCACGCTCTCCGGCAACCACCAGCGCTACCTCGCCACCGGCATCCGCGTCGGCCTCGCCTCCGCGTCCGCGTGCGGCGACGCCAGCGACGCCCACGACTCGGACCACCACCACGCCCCGCCCAAGGCCACCGTCGAGCCACCGCAGCCCGCCGTCTCCGCCGCGGCGCAGCAGGTGCCCTCGCCGCCGCCGTTCCTGCCGCAAGGCTGGGCCGTCGACGAGCTCCTCCAGTTCTCCGACTACGAGTCCGGCGACAAGGCAAGACGCTAGACCACAAGCCCCGGTCCATGTCCAAGAACTCGCGCTCCTCCGGGTCTCCCATCTCATGGTCTTTTGTATTTTGCAGCTGCAGAAGGAGTCGCCGCTCGGGTTCAAGGAGCTCGAGTGGTTCGCCGACATCGACCTCTTCCACGACCAGGCGGCGCCCAAGGCCGGCAGGGCGCTGGCGGAGGTCCCCGAGCTTTTCGGATCCCAGGCGGCAAGCGACGCGGCGTACTACAGGCCGAGCAAAGCCGGCGCCGGGGTGCGCCAGAGCAAGAAGGCCCGGATCGAGGTCACCGACGACGAGGAGGACTACCTCATCGTCCCTGACCTTGGCTGAAAGAAAGAGCGCGAGAGTTTTGTTTCTTCGCCTGTGGTGGTGTTATATACCAGAAGAATTCTACTGTGTACAAGCTAGTGTCATGTGTTGTGCATCTTGACTGTAGTATTGCTCAATTGTGAACAACTGAACATGATAATTCTAGCCAACTTGTTGCTTATATGCTAGTAACAGCCTGTGTGACACTTCGATGTTTTTAATATGACATTTGTCTGGAAACAGTTGAACACTTCCACTAGTGGAGAAGAGACCACAAGTACTATGAAGTATTAACATCTCTGAATTCTGACCATATTCTATTCTCTTCAAATCCATCAGAGTAAAACTATGTGACATTGACAAGGCATACACTTGGGATGTTCTGCGACGCCTTTTACATGGCAAAAAAAAAACTAAACTTGAACAATGATAAAGCTTTGGAGTCAAGATGGGCTGAAGATACAAATCCTTGCAAAAACAGCATAACCGTGCACTTCCTGTAAACCAATGGTACCGTGCTTCTGAATCAGATGGTGCTACTACCAACGTCTTGATTGCAGCCACCAAAGCATCTTCCGTGGCTACATCAAAGCTGATAACCAGAGCATCAGAAATAATCTGGTAATCCCTCTTCACCATGAAATGGTGATTCAGATCTATCTACAACAGCTAACCCCAGAATTACCAGCACAGTTCCAGTTTCTTTAGTAAAGCTCCAAAAACCGCAGGCGGAACAGTTAAAACTTAGGCATCACAGTATGGCAGCGTCTGCTAGACAACTGATTGGATGTGATTTTCATTGTCCTCCTTCAGACACTCCATGGGTAGCTTGAAGCTTAAACAAAACATAGCCTGCATCAATTGTCAAACATTAAATTAATTGTCACAACAAATCCATGTCACTGTGCCAGCCTATTGAAACTAAAATGATCTCAACTTGCATTAGCTCAATATTGGTCATGGCCAATACAACTAAATCTAAGTGATTTTCCTACTGTTCCAGAAGAAAAAACATATTTTCATTAGGCTCCCCACTGCTTGCCAACTTGCCCAGATTTTACAAAGTTGGCCTTAACCTTTCAGGCAAATAGTTTATTTTGTATCAGTAATTGATGCAAAGTTACCTATTACCAGTGACACAGTAAGGATCAACGGCATAGAAACTTTTAAAAAACTTGATCCAAGTTTCAATCCCAAAGAAGGCTTATTTTCTCAAATCAACATTTTATAACCTTCACCATGGAAATATCTGCCGGTGTTTGTGAAAATCATTCACTATAAGGAATTATAGCGCTCCTCCTTTTCCAATATGACGTTTAGGACAAGCTAATTAATTATTTTTTTTTGAACTATTTAACCAGTCCTAAACGTTAAAAACAGAGGGTGTGTTGATTTTGCAGCTTATATTTAGGCATTTAGCCTAAGCCTAAAAATTTGGGTCAAGGCCATATGTTAACTTCAACAATACAGAAAAGTGTGTATCTAGTCTAGGAGACAAGTAGCCTGAATAGTGCATAGGCACAACATATACCTTGTTTGGCGCAACATCACGAACCCTATGGAATATCGGTTCTGCTATCTTAGCATTCAATCTATTCTGTGCTTCCTGAATAGGGAAAAGAGCTTATGTTAAAATGAAAGAGCAAAAACCACACAGCTGACAGTGAGTAAAGGTGGTGCATAAATGGCAGAGCAATCAAGTAAACAATTTATCACATCCGAGAAATAATCAAATAGGGGCAAACTTACAGATAGTATTGATTCCTCAGATTCAGTTGATCGGATGAAACAATAACAATGTATCCAAGGTAGTGATCCTGTCCAGTGTTTCTTTTGGATAAGACCATCAACACAATCTGCAGAAAGGTCCATATATCATGAACGAACTCAAAGCAACTGAAGCTACCAAATAATGAAGACGGAATGCACAGAATATTCTTCCAAATGGTGACTAAATATTTTTTTTGCTCAAATACAAACGGTGACAACATATTTGCTACCTGTAGGAAGAATTCTAAAATATTTAATGTAGAAAATAAAATCCTGCCATCACGGCACCAAAGAAGCTTCTAGTTGCCAATGGGCAAAACACATGATGGATATTGATTTAGACCAGAAATACAGCATGAAGTTCTCTGTGAAGAAGAGTTTGCCTCAAGTGATATAACTCAATTGTAGACAAGTCATTTCACGCAAATTTACAATCACGGCTCTAAATTTTGGATTCACAAGCAGGGAATGACATTTTAAGGCAGGGAATTCAATTCAATGAGATTACAATGGAAAAGCTTAATGGGAAAGATAAAACAGTACCGAGGAACTGCAGAGCAGAAGCTGGTAGATTCATCAGTACATGATCAAAGTGTTCCCACGGCTTTGTGGGTGGTGGTCCTGATCCTCTTACTCTCTTGTTGTTTCTTTTTTTTATTTGACTAGCATCTCCATCTTGACAATCAAGTTCACCTATAGAAAGACATCAAGTAGAAAGTTGTTGAATTAGAGTTGAAAATAACTCTTTCTGGTAGACGCAAAACTTTGAACATGAACATATAATAGACCTCTTTACAAGTTTACACTGAACTTACTAGAGACATTGCAGAATACATACAGTATAGTTACCTTCTTTTGAAGTTTGTTGTCGCTTTTTGGCAGTAGTACTTGCCATAGAGGAGTCATTTGCACTATTTTGACCGTCCTCTCGAACATCTAGAAAAAGGTAGAGAAACAGCAGAGTTAGTGTTGTGGAGGAGCACAAGAAATCAGTAGACGGAGAAGAATACAGATTTCAGAAAAAAAAGCACCATTATGATTTCCATTTGAAGACGAATATTCATTAGCAGGGATCCCTCCTTTAGGATAACATTCAGCAGCAGCAACTTGAGAGTCTGATTTAGTTTCTGAACCAGGCACACTCATCAAACTTCGCATGAACACTCTAGCATCCATGTTATAGGTGAATATATAGTCCTCCACCTTGTTAATCTTTGCATTTGTTCTTAGATAATGAACGCTGTCTGGATTCAAGTCATTTGCATACACAACACATCCTTTCTGAGCAGCCGGGATTGAAAATGGACCTATGCCAGCAAACATGTCACATATAACGTCTCCTTTCTTGAAAAGGGAAACCAATCTGATGTGCTCATGTTCAAGTCTTGAATTCCAGTAGACCAAACCATAATCAAGCCTGAATGTTGCGCCATATTGTTTAACTTCAGTAACCATATCATTTTTCCCTGCTAAGATCTCAAACTTTGGGACTCTAAATTCATTTGTAATTGTCCCAACTTTATTCACCACCGTCTGTATCCTTGGATAATTCTTCTGCATATAGACATGAATGTAAATGTTCAGTGGATATGGAAATATGGAATGACTTATGACGTTTTCACATATTCTGATCATTTAACCAATAAAATGGTGAAGATGTGCAGCAACAATTTCATATATGTTAATGAGATTGCCCAATGTTTTCACTGCTAACTGCTCACAGTACCATTTCGTTTAATCCTACTTTCATGTAAATTGCATGGTCCCAGCCAACCAACAGTGAGGAGGAAGATTATTTCACTATATTTCCAAATCTGTATGAGACGATCTACGGAGCTTGCAAGTTTAAGCATGAACCTTACAATGGTCCATTTTCATGCCATGGTTATGCATGCACGTGTTGAGAGACAAAGTCAAAGAATGCACAAATAGAACAAGTTACTCAGAAAGAGAAAGGCATGCTTACATCATAGATAACCTTTGCTATGACATCTTTATATGCTAGCAAGTCATCAGATATGTTCAGATGAGCAACATGACCTGCACTTATCATACAAAACAATTTTAGTAACAAGATCACACCAAAAAGTGGAAGAACACATCATAAAGTTTAGTATACTTAACAATTGTCTCAAATGAAGAGGGTACCTCCACTTCAGCAGGCAGGATTTGCTTCAGAATGTGATCTGTTGGAAATAGAAAGCATTGATCAAACCCGTGATATTAAGAAACTAAAAAAAGGCTAAATTGGCTTGTCAACTTAAAAGCTTGCAAATATAAAGGGGAAAATGTTAACATCAGTGGTAAAGAGCAGTCAGTAATGAGTGAAATGTGATGTTCTGTTTCAGTCAAGAAGAAGAAGACTTTTAGTTTTATGCAAAGTTAATAGAAGACCAAAATACGGAAAGTGATATGGTAGCACAAAACAGCAGAATACAAAAATAGAACAGAAATCAGATCATAAAGAAAAGATGGCAAACTGACCTGCACTCCAGTACGAATATCCAAGAGTCAATGTATAAGGTACAACATCAACATTGCATAGTTGCTTCAATGAATCATGCATCTGATGTGGCATGCCAGACAAATCTACAAAGCAAATACAATGGACGTTAACATAAGCATTCCACTGATTGATGCAAGGGCAAGTTCCATCATTAACATGGATAAGTTATTATCCTTTGAGACGGAGAGACTAATCAGTACAGCAAATTATGTTACTTAAGATTTTCGGAGTTACAGGACAAGTTTCAAATAGCCTTAAAACCTAAATGAAAGTAGC
The DNA here is from genome assembly GCA_032594955.1 of Panicum miliaceum. NCBI lineage: Eukaryota > Viridiplantae > Streptophyta > Magnoliopsida > Poales > Poaceae > Panicum > Panicum miliaceum. The sequence goes on along the minus strand of CM064067.1, from coordinate 31,989,870 downwards.
GGCATATCACTATGTCAGGCTATTCCGAGATGATTGGTAACTTGGTGATAACAATGTTTGCTTAGTTCTTAAAGGAAAATTTAAGCCACATTCAAGCACAAGCTTCATTTCCCAAAATCTCGATCGACAGGCTCCACCTCAAGAATCAACATACCGGGCTTTTGAATCCTCTCTGACAGCACGACGAGCCGGTTCTTGTCGCTCTCGGGGTCCTCAACTACAGGCTTAATCCGTGGCTTATCCAGTAGATAGCTAAAATCACATACGAGGAGAGAAAAACAATGATGCCAAACGCAACGGATGCTATAGGTCTGTAGCTAATTCATCATTTCGTGTCTCCTGTTCTAAGATTAATTGAATTGGACTCTAGACCAAGGGTTTGCGTTACCCGGAGCGGAGAAGGCGGGTGACGGCGGAAGCGAGCTCGCGGGGGATGCGTAGCGCCCACAGCTCCATCCGCTGCTCGAACTTGCTCTCGTCTAGCCTCTCCATTGCCTCTCTCTCTCTCTCTCTCTCCCTCTGTCCTTGCAGGGGTTCTAGGGTTTTGGCCGCCGGGGAACTCGGGAGGCGGCGAGCGTGGTGGTGGGCGACGTGGTAGCCGGAGCGGGAGTATCTGTGATTAATGGGCCGACACGGGCTCCCTTGCGGCCTTGCCAGGCCCGCCCAGATAAATTCAACGTCCACGGGCTTTGGGGTAGAAATGTCCTTTCTGGGTATCCATTATCCAATGTCTGTCCACATGTTCTCTTCTCTGGTTTCTCAAAAAAAAAATTATGTGTTCCTAATTCTGAGGTGATTTTGGATTACAAATTCCCTTAGGAGTTATGTTTTAAAGGAGGAGAATGCAATCAGGACTGAAATTTGAGATAGATATGGTCGATGCCTTTGAGACCACCCATTCCATAATCCCCGCATGCACGCAACATATTCCATCTCTTCGGTGTAACCAAATCTCACCAACTCGAATTACTAGCAACAGGAAACACAAATTTGTATATTGTACCTCGCTTGGTACTAAACGAGGAGAGCTAAGTTTTTTCTCACTGTGTATTTTTGTATTAAAGAAGGATAAAATTGGCAACACATTGAGCTACATCATAGTGTACGCACCTAAACACACCGATTACAAGGTGTTTTACACGTAGAAAAGCGACCTGAGGCAAGGGCGGAACCAGGAAGAGCTTCCACCTGGAGCTGTCCAGTGGACAAAATGCTAGGCTAACTAAAATCAGATTGAATTCTACTTTGTTTGGGTCTAACTACGGCATAGAATGCTACTGGGGATCTATTACACATTGTAGAGAACCCAAATTTGTTGCGCCCTCCTGCAGCCAAAGATTCACTTCGGCTTTGATCTTCTAAAGAACCCATATCGGAGTGCTCATATCTCCCCGGAAGACTTATGCATTGCGGTTCTTCCAAATTTCCACACGTGAGGACGAACAAAGGTGTCAATTCCCTATTGCCGCACGTCGGTGAACGACCTTCTCAGCTGCGCCCATCGTTGCTGAATTGAGCATTCATGGGCTGGCTCTTGCCTGAAGCCCAATCTCGATAGGATTCCCTACCATTCTCAGATGTGCCATACTCTCAAGAGGAAAAAAACTTCAGCTTCCATGGCGCCTTGATCTTGATGCAGCATTATATAGCATTGTGTATGCTGATTTGGCATTGTTGTATTAACCATCGGCCGTCCATCTCCACACAGATGAGAGACTCCTCTGCAATAGTTGCTCCTGCATTCCACAGGCATCTGTGAATCTGTCCGTGACCAACTGACCATGTTGTGCAGTTCTGTTTCACAGTAATCCCAAAACTACAGATGATCCAATGGGTTAGTGCCTGTTCCATCGTTTGTGATTCTCTTGTCCTTTTGGAGACGCTTTTCGCATGTTTAACCAAACATGTGAAATTTGCATTCATTTGACGTCTGGATGAATTTGACAATTACTTCGAACAGCCGGCAAGTTCATGATAGCCGGAGCAAGTTTCCAGTTCCAGCGATGATTCACTGGTCATTTAGAAAAGTTAAACTCTCATGTCGTCCAAGTGTGATGATAACTTTGTTAAACAATCACTTAGCTCCAGTGTTAATTATAGTTGCTGAACTGCGTCCATTGGTTGCGAATTCTGTTCAGCTAAAAAAAAGAGGAGCTTCTTAATTTCGCCTCCACAGAAACAGAACTGCAAAGCTGGATCAAACTCGACGAAATAACATAGTTGGAGAAACAATGTGCCAACCGAAAGGGCCCAGAAAATCACAGGGTGTCAGATCCGGGTGAGTTTAAGCTGGGGTGTTCTATCTTGCAAGATGGCAGGATTATTGCCGATTGACTGAACCGGATTAAGTTTGCGGTTCAGACAAGAAGCTGATCGTGCAAAGTTTCAGCGTAGATTCAAATTCCGTTTACAGTTAAAAGGTCCCGAATTAAACAATTAGAAATTTAAATCTGTTCGGATCGGTATTTATCCTTTTCTTCATAAAACAGACTCAACACAGAACAACAGAGCTACGTTTTTTCGCACCGAATGTTTCCGAAATTCCTCCGCGAGATCATAGGAAGCCTCCCTCACGGACGAGATTTTGGTTTCATCCCTATCGCAAACGAAGAAATTGCCACAAAACATTGTGAGGTTTTGGGACAGAGTGCGTTTGCTTTGCTCAATAATAGAACATTATCGGAAACAACTACTGAAAAGAAAACGAAACGGTGGACGATGCATGAATTGGAAAGAAGGCATGTGCCAACCGAAAGGGCCCAGAAAATCACCGAGGGTGTCAGATCCAGGTGAGTTTAAGCTGGCTTGGGGTTCAATCTCGCAAGATGGCAGGATGATTGCCGGTTGACTGGACCGGGTTGTTCCGAGGTCCAAACAAGAAGCTGATCTTGCAAACCATACACCAATTTGATGTCCAGATAAACATGATTCCAGAACTAGAGGCAAGCTTCAAACCAAAACCAGGCGATTGCTGAGCTATAGGAAAACAACACAGATACGAAGAAGTGGCCGAACACAGCAGCGGAGCAGAGATGCAAGAGATCGAAACGGAGGAGAACCACATGGATGCCGTAGCGAACGTCGGAGGCAGGCGGCGGAGGCGACCCTGGCTTTGGAAGCCCGGTCGAGTCAGTATATATACGCACGGGCACGAGGGTTCCTGATTAGGGTTTCTGCACCTTCATGGGCCGGCCCAGTATTAGCTTCCGTTACGTTCGCTTCCTATCCAAGATAACCGGGCCTGGGGATAGTAGAACAGTCCAGAAACGGCCCAAATCTCGAGAGGGTAAAAAAAGTGCAACGGAATTTTTCCGCACGCCACTCCCACGCCGCCGATACGGTCCAAAATCCGACCGTTGCGCGGGGGGCTCCCTTTCCTGTTTCCTTTCGCCCTCCTCGCCGCGCCGCGCCGCACCCAAAAAGCTTCCGTCCCCCAAAATTCCTCTCCCAGCAACGCAACAGGAATCCTTCCTCCCCCCCCGCGCGACCGCCGACGACTCACACCGGAGCGCGCCGCCGCGAGCTCCTCTTCCCTCTTCCCTCTCCCCTCCTCGCCACCGTCGCCCTCCTCTTTGCTGCTGGACCCCGGAGCGGAGATCGACCGGGCTGGTTGATTTCTCCTGTGCTGGTAAACCCTAGCTCTCTCTCTCTCTCTCCAGTTTCCTGCGCGCCCCCGATTGCGGTGATGCGAACACAACCGAGGCAAAACCCTAATGTTCCGGTTGTACTCCGGTCCGGTCGTTCTTGGAATGCCGTGACTTTGGATTTGTTCGCTGTTAGTACTAGATTAGCCCTCCGTATGGCTCGCTTCTTGAGCCCGCCCGAGATCTCAGCGGGAGCGGGGTCATGCGATGGCCCTCAAAGGACTCCAGGTGCATCCGCGTGAGTTTTAATCTGTCAGTTAGGAAAGCGAAGCGGAAATTCTTTGGTTGTTAATTTGTGAGCGGAACGGCTGATTGTGAAATCTCAGTCAGGTCTTGCCTGACTTGATAGACGGTGTCACAATGTGTGTGCTTTGATGTTCTTGGGCTGCAGCTTGCACTAAATTAGTGGCTGGTCCAGGCTTTGGTGCTAGTCCCTAGGTCATCTCCATGGGAAGTGCTATTACATTGGTGCTCAAAGAAAGATAGTTTAGTCACAAAACCAGAACCGTTGCACGCGGTCTCTCCTCTCTGAAAACTGCTCAGTTGCTGGCTATGAACCTTTTGTTGTATCAGATTTCAGAATCTATCTTTGTAAGTGAAATGCAAGTCTGCCCCTCATTTTGTACCTCTCTGATTTAGTTCGCTTGCAGTTTTAGTGGTACTTACACCAGTCTATCTTAGATTAGCACCTGCATAGCTCATTTCACGATTTTTTTTTGTTTCTGCAGCACAATAGCATAAGGAAATTGTTGTTTATTGTTTCGATATTTCTGATCAGTTTCCCTTTGTCGAACAATTGAACTTCAGGGCTTTCAAGGAAGAAAAAGAAGATTTTTGTTCAGTCATGGCTTTCCCAACTCCAGCAGCAGTTCTTCTTGATGAGAACATGCATATACATAGAGGTGAGATTACTTTTTCTCAATACTAGTTTGGCTAAATGAACTCTCCTAAAACAGATAAGAAACATGTTTCATCTGCTTGTTCAGGCAAGAGGGCTGATGCACCAAGGACCAAACCACTGAAGCCATCAGAGAAGAAGCCCGGGCTTCAAGAGCGGAAGGCTCTTCAGGATGTGTCCAACTTTGCCAGCAGCACTGCTCTGAAGGACAGATCCATGAAAGAGAGGTCCCAACAGAGGAAGGCTCTTCAGAATGTGACCAACCCAATTCAAAGCAAGGACAGGCCCGCCTTGAAAGAACAGAGGTCTACCTTGAAAGAAAGGTGTACTCTGGGCAAACATGACGTGATTAAGAACCCAATGAATATACTAACTGATGAAGAGATGAAAAAATGCCATGAATGGGCTAATAAGGATGGTGTGGAGGGCGCTCACTTCTATGATCATCAGAAGGCAGATAAGGATATGCAAGACAAACGTAAGAATATATCTTATGATTGCTCGTTTTGGTTCTTCCATAAATGGGTTGCATTTCTTTATAGCTATATATGGCTGATTGTGCATGTTATATAGGTGTCAAGAAGAAAGTGGCGAATGTGATGTCAGCCTTGGATGGCTGGTCAAATATGGTATTTGATCGTGTGATGTTTCCAGCAATGGTACGTTGTCCAATAGCACCGTATTTTCACAATGCATGCAGGTTGTTTCTAAGGTTGAAGTATATTATCAGGAACTTGTGCAAGTACAACAAATGGATATTCACTTTTCAAATAATCATGTCTCCATTTCTATAAGACTATTGTCATGCAAACTCATAATCAAGCCAACAAAATGTTATTATTAAATATGAAATCAAAGAAGTATATGTCCCCTGCCATTTGGTTGCATAGTTCTCCTATATAGTGCTAATTGGACCGCTGGTTGTGGGGTATGAGTAAAATAATTTATTACCTAGCTTTCTAGTGTCAACTTGGTGCATTTATTTAATAGTTTTGCCTATTATATTTCATTAGCAATAAGCAAGGAATAGAAACTTGCATGGTAAATTTTGCTTGTTCTGCTACGTAAAGCTGTCTAGTAAGTCGATTAGGAGATCTTGGTAAGCCATCCATATGTCTTGAAATGGGAACTACTCATGTCTTCTATCACAGAAGATTACGTAGATTGATGGACAAGCTCGATATTGTTCGGTTGCTCCAGTAGTGAAATAGTGATAGTTTTGACATGATATATTTGTTAGATGGTTATTCTGGCAAATTCTGAATCGGGCTCTTTACTTCCAACATTTACTTACCAAGAAGTATAGTCTGAAATGTAAAGCAATGCCACCAGTGCATTTTTCCTTATTTTAAGTCATTTAATAATATCTCATGACATCAGAAGAAGTCCTAAGCATTTGGTAGATATGACACTGCCATGCGTTTTAGCAAGCAAATCAACTCTGACCTGTTTCACCAAGTGTTCCCCTCTATGTGCTTGTTTGGTTTGAAGGGGATTGAATAGGATTGGAGGGGGTTGGGAGTGACCAAAAACTCTACAAGTCGGAATAACTGAACAAGGCCTAAGGGGAAAAAAGACATGTCTTCCATGTAGCTCATGGGTTGATGAAATGTAGCATCTCTAGAAGTTCAATTACAGTTAATTCATGTTATTTCTTGTGTTTCTCTGTGGTCATCTGTATACGGGTTGAGTTATGTCCTCTTGGTCATTCACTGACACCAACACAATGAATTTACGCATTACAAATTTTGATTGGCTCGTATTAGCTAATTCATCCACAGCCTAAACATTAAAGCAAATAAGCAACATGTATCTCTTTCCCTCTCTTTTACCTGTGCTATCAGAAATGTAATTCCATGCGTCTATTTACAATTCAGGAGGTTGACAAGTTCTTTGAAGAAGAGGAAGGGCTGGAGCTGGAACCAGAGATTCTCCCAGACATCAGTTGGGGTCTCTCTCGCTCAGTCCCTCCCTCCTTCCCTCTCTGACATTTTTTTTTCAGCAGTTTTTTTACTAGGGGTGGTAACGGATCATGACACTAGTGCTCTCTTCACAATTCAATTTGGCACTTATACATTTTTAGCTCAAAATTGTATAAGATTAGAGCCCGGCCCTTATATTATCAAGGCTAAAATTTTGAGGCCCTTTACCACCCTTTTCCTGTGGTTGCTATCCTCCGAGCAGCTTTTTTTTTGTTTCTTTTGTATCTTCTTCTATTTGAAATATTTCAGTTTACCCATGTAACTTGCCCGTTCCTCAGCAGGTGATAAAGCAAAGCTGGCTGAAGATTCTTTTACCGATGATGAGCTCGACCAGTACCCATCTCTGGACAACCATCTGGTTATGTTTGAGCTGAGAGACGAGCCAGCGATCCCGCAGCTGGGAGTGTACTGAAGAGTCCGAGGCTGAGAGTTCCGCTTCTGCTGATTCTTTCGCGGCGGCCCCTTGCTCTGGAGCAGTCCATGTAGTGTCTAGAATGCTTGTTGTAGGCCTGATGTTCTTCCCCAGCTATGTTGTGGTGGATGAGTGATGTAGGATTCACAGTTCAGTAGTACTGTAGCACCTGTTGCAGCGGAAGCGACCGCGCTTCCTGTTTGTTATGCTTTTGCTAAAAGCCTGAAAACACACCTCCCTAGTCCTTGCGATTTTACATGACGGTGAGAATGGTAAAATTCTGATGTCTTCAGGAAAAGAAATTATATGATGTCACTTGACGGTGTTTCTGATGACCATAGTATCATGTAGCTTGGTCCTAGATGGATCTAATTTCTTGGCACTAATCTCACCTGCCATAGGGTGCAGATGAGAGAAAACATGAGCGGGGCCGGGTTGGTTCGTGGAAACTCGCTGATATCCTAAAGTCTGATAGGGACAGGTAGTCATTAGAAAATGGGGGACTAAAGGGACAAGTAGTCGATTCGTGCATCTACGCCAGGTTCGTCGATTGGTTGAACGTTCTGCAGACTAGCAGCTCGTGCACGAGCGTCGAGCGGAGCGCGTGATTCGCCCGCCGGCATCACGGTCTCGGTCGGTGTGGACGCGTGACCGCGACAAAATATTTTGAGAAAATTTCTTATTTTGACAAAATTTCTTATTTTGAGAAAATTTCTTATTTGACACTGGAAAAATGAGTCATTCCTTTCTTGGTCCTGAAATTTTCTTCGTTCCCTACTTGATACTCGTTTTAACTTCCGTTCCCTATTTGACACTACCGTCTGTTCTGTTACTTATCCCATTAGTAATCGTGGGCCCCGCTGTCAGATAATAATGTTTGGGTCCAAATTACCCAAGGCAGCGCACGCAGCACGCCGAGGAGTCTCCCTTGCGTCTCTCTCCCAAGTCTCCCCCGTGCGTTTCTCTCAGTCTCTCCCAGATTGAGGCGGCGGCCGACCGTCGCCTCCCTCGGGCTACTTCGATGGCGGCGGCGAGCCCTCCCGGCCGGGGGAGATGGCTGCGGCGGGATCCCCCCGGCGGGGCGGGCCGGCTCCGGCAGGATCCCCCCGGCGGGACGGGGCGATTTCGGCGGGATCCTCCAGGCGAAGCGGGGCGGCTCCGGCGGGATCCCCCCGGCGGGGCGGGGCGGGTCCGGCAGATGCGGCGGGATGCCCCTGGCGGAGCGGGGTGGCTCCGGCGGGATCCCCCAGGCGGGGCGGGGTGGTTGCGGCTGGATCTCCCCGGCGGGGCGGGGCGGCTCGGGCAGGATCTCCCCGGCGCGGCGGGGCGGCTCCGGCGAATGCGGCGGGAGCCCCCCGGTGGGGCGCAGAGGATGCAGTGGAAGCCCCCAGGCGGGACGCGCTAGCTTCGGGGAGCCCCCCCCGGCGGGGTGCGGAGGCTCCAGGGAGGCGGGGCGCGCTAGCTTCGGGGAGCCTCCCCCGGCGGGGCGCGAAGGCTCCAGGGAGCTCCCCACGGCGGGGCGCGGAGGCTTCAGGGAGGCGGGGCGCGGAGACTCCAAGTAGATTGCACGAACTGCTAGTATACCTTGTGCAATTTTTATTGGAACAAGTGACAAATTGAGATGTGTTGTCCAAGTAAAGGATTGGTGGTGGTGTTTTGCGATGAAATGATAAGCAATAAACCTGATCTCTATACGTATTGTGTTCTTATTGATGGCTTGGTTTTGATATTGTCAAAGTAGCAAGGTGTGCATGCATGAGGAGGTGAATCTAGGACGCAAACACAAAAAATATAATATCAGTTGTAGCCCCCCACTGCATGCACAGTGCTTGACCAAAGCTTTGGTAATTAACTGGTGCTTTTTATATTGAATTGAAGCCATGTTGTTTAATTCAAAATGCAGGGAGCATGGTTGGGCGGGCTTCAGGGGGGCATGAAGGGTCTGATAATGCTGTCACAAAGCCAGACTGGCTCCTTGAAGGGTGAGTGCTTACTACCTTCAATTTATTTAAGCAGTGCAAAAGTTACGTGGAAGTAGCATTCTTGATTCCTTAGATTGTTCTTTTCATTTGCAGGATGGATCCAAATTCAACATATTTGTTAGAAATTATACTGTTTGGCAACAAGAAGAGAGTTAGAAAGTATTTCAAATGTTTTTGTTTTGATATGACCGTTGATTCAGATTTGACAAACTATAAGGATTTACTTGAAGAGATTGTAGACAAGTATCCGCCTGGTTATTTGGAAGTTGCTCATCTTCAGTACTATGATCATAATATGAAAGAATTTTCTGAAGTTCATTCTGACCAAGATTTGTTGTCTATGTTTGAGAAAAATTCAAAGACAAAGGTTGTCGACATGTTCATTTCTTATTGTGATCTCTCTGAACCATTTGAGCCCATCAAACAGTGGCATAGTGATGTGCAAATGCAGGATGCAGCCAAGAATATTGCAGAAGATGAGGATAGGTACCTTTGCAACCCAGTACCAGAGAATGAGCATGTAGGTGTTGATGAGGAGGTCATGTACTTAGAGAAGACACCTTGTGAAGATACAAATATGGTTAAGATTGTGCGTAAGGATCAGGACAAAGAAAAGGATGAGGATGAGGATGAATTGGAGATTGAGTCAAGTACTGATTTAGAGGATGACCAAGAGTTGGTAGGACATGAGGCAGAACATATTCCAAATAGGGAATATAATAAAGAAGACCCTCCTATGGTAGTTGGCTTAACATATCCTAGTATGGTAGAGTTTAAGATTGCATTATCTCAGCATGCAATCAAACATGAATTTGAGTATAACACAGAGAAGAGTGCACCATACAGGTTCAGGGCCTATTGTTCAAGGTGGGAGGAAGATAAGTGCCCATGGAGACTATATGCTTCTACAACAGATGATATGTGCACTGTTGTGGTAATTATTCAGTATAATAAGTTATATTTTTTTCCTAAATATTTATTCTATTATGTTGGGGTAGCTAAATAGTAATGTTAATATTTTGTAGGTGAAGAAAAACCCTTGTGCTCATCAGTGCTCTAGTACAAGGAGGAGAAAGAAGGTCAAGAATGCCACCAAGCATTGGGTATGTGCTAAAGTTAAGGACTGGCTCATTGAAGATGGATCACTAACTACAATGGTGTTGAAAAACAAGCTGAAAGAACACTACAAGGTGAGTGTTCACTACAGGAGGGTGTGGATGGGTAAAGAGCTAGCATTGAGGCAGATTTATGGTGACTGGGACAACAGTTTTGGTAATTTATATAGGTTTAAGGCACAAGTTGAGAGCATTTGCCCTGGTAGCCTAGTAGTGATAGATCATCACACAATGAATGGGAAGATCAGATTTAAAAGTTTTTTCTTTGCCTTGAAACCATGCATTGATGGGTTCATAAGTGGTTGTAGGCCATACTTAGCAATAGATAGCACTTTCCTGACAGGCAAGTTTAAGGGGCAGTTAGCCAGTGCTTCAGCCGTTGATGGTCGCAATTGGTTATTTCCAGTTTGCTTTGGAGTATTTGATTCTGAAACAAATGATAATTGGAAATGGTTCATGGAGAGAGTTAGAGAGGCCATAGGATCACCAAGAGGTTTAACCATATGCACTGATGCTAGCCAAGCAGTGATGTCAGGGGTAGGTGATGTGTTCTCAGAGACAGAACATAGGGAATGCATGTTTCACTTGGTGTCCAATTTTAAGAAAAAGTTTCATGGCAAGGTTTTTGATGACCACCTTTGGGCGGCAGCATACTCATGGAACTCATATTTGTTTGAGAAACATTGGGTTGCAATGGAGGCAGCAAAGCCAAGTGCTACTAATTATCTTATACTAATTATCTTAGGAAGTGGCACACTAGACGATGGACAAGGAGTCAGTTCTCAACCACTTCCAAGGTTGATTATGTAACCAACAACTTGGCTGAGTGCTTCAACAATTGGATTAAGCACCACAAGTCCTTGAACTTGGATGACTTAATGGACAAATTAAGGCAAATGCTTATGATCAAGTGGAACCAAAGGAGAAAAATAGCAATGAAGTTAGATGGTTTGATTCTGCCCCACATAATTAAGAAGCTGAATGAAATGAGTAGAGAATTAAACTTGGAGGTGCTTGAATGCTCAGAAGAAGTTGCTGAAGTTACAACATTGGGGGTACTGGCTTTAGGTTTGTTGTCAACTTGCAAGATAAGACATGTTCATGTAGACAGTGGCAAGTTTCTGGAATTCCTTGCAAACATGCAGTAGCATTTATCACATCACTTCACAATGCTCCTCTAGAGAAGTATGTAGACATGTATTACTCTATTGATAAGTTTAGGGCAACATATCAACACTTAATCCCTGCTATGACTGACAAACGCCAGTGGTCTAAATCAACACATGAATTTTTCATGCATCCACCTCTATTGAAAGCAACTGCTGGTAGGACAAAAACTGAGAGGTACAAAGGCTGTAGTGAGAATAAGAGGAAAAAAGGACAGCACCAGTGCCCTATTTGTACAGGCTATGGGCATCATTGGCATAACTGTAAGAAAGGTAATCCAGAGGACATTGCTGCTACGATGGCTGTGAGGTACTATACATACTAAGTACTTTATTTTTCATTATATTTTCCTTTTGTCAAAATATAGATTCTAACTACTTCCTTCTTTATCATGCAGAGGACCACCTAAGAAGAAGGCAAAGAAAACCAAAACAGCTGAGTCATCTATTGTGCCTTTGGACAGTGAAGCACCAGCTACTTCTATGTCTTTTCCACCAAGGTAAGCTCATGATTTTGTCACTTTTTCCAAAACAACCTGCCATGTTAGCTTTTGCCATGTTAGCTAAAATTTGACCTCAAATACGAACAGTAAGGATAACCAACTCGTTTCAAGTATTGGAGCATCAAAAAGCGAGGAGATTACATCCAAGAAAATGGCAAATACGGGCAAATCTAGTTCTGGAGCATCAAAAGGGTAATACATATATTTTTAAAAAATTGGTCATACTACTAGTGCTATTTTGTTGGTACTGTTATATGTAAAAGTCTAGTTCTGGCATACACAGGTCAATTTCAGATTCAAATGAACCTCTGCCTACTGTTGCTCTAGTTAAGGCAAAGAGCAAAAGGAAAATGAAGACTACTAAAAAGAAAACCCCAACTCCTATGCTGCCACTTGACAGCCCTGCAATAGGCACAAGAAGCAAAAGGGTGGATCCTACTAGCCCTGCAATGAGCACAAGAAGCAAAAGAAGGTTAAACTTGTGATCCTCATGTATTTGTGAATTTGGATGTGAATTTGGATGAGCACAAGAACTAAAAGAAGGCTAAATGTTGCAAACCAGCCAGCAGCAAAAATTTGAGATAAAAAACCTACGCCCAAAAAGAGAGCAGACAACGATGCAAATTGAGGGGAAAAAATCAGACACCCGCGCCTCTGCATGCGCATGCACCCCTGCATGCATGGCGTCAGCGCCCAGCCTGCATGCATGCACCCTCCTAGTGCATGGCTCCAGCGCCCAGCCACCCCCTGCATGCATGCATGGCGCCAGCATGCGCCTAGGGGCAAAAACGTCTTCTTAACAGCCACTTAACACCGTTAGCTCATGAATTTAACTGCGGTGTTAAATAGGGAACAAAAGTTGAAGCGAGTATCAAATAGGGAAAGAAGAAAATTTTAGGATCAAGAAAGAAATGACTTATTTTTCCAGTGTCAAATAAAAAATTTTCTCAAATATTTTAGACCTCCTCTCGGCTACTCCCTTCCGCCTTCCTCACACACGGGGACCTTTCGCCGTTGAGAGGTCAATCGGAGGTCGAGAACCTGCTGAGCGCGAACCGGTCCAACTCGAGGAGGAGCAGCGGGAGGCTAAAACAACGTGTATTTTGAACTAGATGGAAGTGCTCTATAGTTGTTTGAGTTAGGGTCAGCAGCTAACACAATGATGTACTTGTGTATGGGCAGTCAAGTACATTGGTGCGCACGTTCCGCCAAAAAAGAAGTACACCAACATACGTTAGATACATCTTTAGTTATCTCGTACAATTCATGTATGCCATGGTTATTTTTGATGACGTGCGGTGAGAGAGGAAGGTGTACACAAGTAACCGCATCATAAGCTATATTTTGAAATTATGAAACCACTTCCCCGCATTGTACATAACATTTTCTTTTGTATGAACAAATCATCATAATATAGAGTTAACACGAAACAATTTAAAAACTAAAAACCAACCAAGACTAAGTAATCAATGCATGAGACTGGATATAAGATAAATACCAATGCAATCAAGAAGCGCATCTTAGATACATATAATGTACGTTCCTTATAAAAGAGGCTTTACAATGCAAAGTAACATCTATTAGAATTAAAAGAACATGGCTTTGCAATGGGAGAGAAAACCAATTAAATACAATTTCTATTTGCTATTCAATCAAGATAAATACTAAGTACTCCCTCAACCTCAAATTATAGAAATTATAGGTTGTTTTGATTTTTCCAGGTACATAATTTTTGTTGTACATTTAGACATATACTATACTATGTATCTAGAAAAGTTAAAACAACCTGTAATTTAGAACGGAGGGAGTAACTACTTTTATCAATTAATATAATTGTTTTAAAAATTCATACCCAACATAGCATGACCACCGTAGTCATTACCCTCAATACTTATCTTAAATCCTCTTTAATGACTGCAATCATCTTCACATGCTCCATGAGATAATGTTACTCTTTTTGTTAAGTCTTTAGTTATTATCACCCCTCAACACTCGGATCATGTGAGTTGCTTTCTGCCAATTAAAATTTTGGATGAACGGGGTGAGGAACAAATGGGATCCAGTGCCTAAAACCTAATTTTTCATGTACTATTCTTGATTCTTCTTGCACCTTGCCTCTTGCCCACTCGGCGTTGATGCTTTTTCTCTATTGTTTCATATCAATAGCAGATTTGTTAATAACGTTATATCTTATATCTTACCTCATTCGTTTTTCACTGTTTCTTGTCTTCAAATCTCTATTGAGCCTCCACCATTATCTTTCACCATGGCTACAATCCGATTCCATTAAGGCTAACATATAGTCTCTACCATCTCAATATCTTTGATTCAGATCTGTCACTTATTTTGCTACTATAACTTATAATCGTGGTTCCCCTTTAAACCTCTATGAAAGTCAAAACCTACAACTCTAATTTTAGTCCTGACCGTATTAATCAAAGATAAGTTACAGGACCCTCCCATCTTCTTCGTGTCGCTCCCTAGCTCGGGCCACTCGAGGGTGTCCCTTTCGTCGCACCGATCCTTATAAACCTTGTAAGTTTATTATGTTGTGTTTGGATTTAGATGTCACTAGTGAAAGTCCAAACTTCCTTCTGCTAGGACCCACATCAGCTATTATCATGACCATGACTCATCTGTCTCCGGTGTTGTTGAGCTCACCCTACTCACTTTGATTTTGACGGGTGAAAACTCCGTCTATGCCTGAAGAATAGACAATGATAATTTTTTTAAGGGCATATCCTCTTTGAAGACGCACCGAGTTTTACCAAGTTTCTAGTTGGTTTAAGTGAGTTGTAATTTTTAAGTGTTGTTACGAACTTATAATAGATTGTACGTGCCAGCATCTATATTTTGGAGTATTTTATAAGATAAATCCACGTTTCGTCGGTGTTTCTCCGAATGTTGAGTTACTATAATTCGCTTTCTTGATGAAACACATGCTCGTTGCTCTCGGGGGGAAAAAACCGTCCGTATTGAGCAAGACGACCGAGACGGTCATTGGTCACAACACACGTCACACCGCCACTGGCGCCACAAAATCAGAGCGCCATAAACTCTCGATCAAGACTCAAATCTTGCTTTAAAAACAAATAATAATTCTCTCCTCAATATTCCGTGATACGAAGAAATATAAATACACCGAAACACCCGCCTTCCTGTCGCGTCCCCTCCTCCCCCACCCCCACCTTTCTCTCCTCTTCTCCCCACACCTTTCTCCTCCGCCCCCGACTCCTGCCGGAGCTCGAGATCCCGGAGCGAGCCTCCCACGGGCGCCCCCGCTCCCCTCGCCGCACCAAACCGTCGTGCTCTCGCCAGAAACCCCGGCCGGAACCCAGCCAGACCAAGCCTGATCCGCCGCGCGCGCGGTGCCCAGGCCGGGCCAGATCTGCGAGATCCGCACCGACACCGACACGCCTTCCCCGAGGTACGGAGGCCGAGCGGGACCCCTTGGATCTGCTCGAGGATGCGGTCTTCTCCGTTGCGTTGCTGTTGATTTGCTGAAAATGGCGTGGTCGCTGCAGGTGCATGCTCTCGTGATCTCTCCGGTTCCGCGGGCACTGAGCGGCATCTCGGCGGGCGTGGGCCACGTAGCTGGTGGCCAGCGGAGATGCAGCGGAATGGGGTGGTGGAATGCAGCGTCTGCCGCAACCGGCTGGTGGTGCCGAGCCCGCGGAGCGTGTCCAGGGCCTACGATAAGCACCGCAGCAAGATGTCGTCCAAGTTCCGCGCGCTCAACGTCTTCCTAGTTGTCGGCGACTGCATCCTTGTCGGCCTCCAGGTTTGTTGTGGCTAAACGCTTCATTCTCAATCCCTCACCTGCAAACATTTCCGCGATCAATGTTTAGGTGAGATAGCACCATGAATCTGGTACAGAAGTAATGCTATTACTAATACTGATGCTATGCAAGCATGCTTTACTTGGCCCTTTGCTGTGTGTTACGTGCCTCTGAACGGCAATGATCAGAGTTGAGAGTTGTTAATGTTTGGCTTTGTTTGTGCAGCCCATCCTAGTGTTCATGTCAAAGGTTGATGGGAAGTTTCAGTTCAGTCCCATCAGTGTTAACTTTCTGACTGAGGTTATGAAAGTTATCTTTGCTATCGTGATGCTCATAATTCAGGTTTGTTCTTTTTGCTGATGTTTTCCGTTTCTGCACTTGCACTCCAACTTAAAACGACCTTAGTAATGAAGATGATCCGTCCTGCATGGGCTCTTTTCTTAGTTGAGTCCGTAGCATCTAGAACTCTTAATAAGTAGCCCACTGGAAGCACTTTTTGGTCCTAGAGTAAGGATGTAGGACCAAAAGTTCCTGCATATAAAAGGAAATGGAAAAGAGAGTCCTGAAGCCATCTTTTATCTGACAATGCCTTTAAAATGCGGAGAGGCAATCTTGCTTTGGCACTCAATATCTGATCTAAGTTTTATTTTCTGTATGTGCAGATTTGCTTAGAATTTTGTTTGTATTCCTTAAAATTTTATTTTCATGATGTGTGATGGCTATACTGAAATACAGTTACTCTGCAGTGTTTTTTCTTCAGCTTGTATTATGTTTGCAATTTCTATCTGTTTACCTTTTTGCTGTGCTGTTGTAATGTGACAGTCTAGAAAGCAAAAGGTTGGAGAAAAGCCACTTTTGGCACGTTCAACCTTCGTACAGGTGATCTATCTCATTGATTTCTTTCTGATTTACCTGTACTGTAGAGACATTGTACTTTGATATATACTATTGCTTTTTTTTGTCACATTATCTGATCATTCACTATTTGGTTTTGTAGGCAGCCCGTAATAATGTACTTCTAGCTGTTCCCGCTCTTCTATATGCCATCAACAATTACCTAAAATTTATCATGCAGGTAATTTTCATTCGGTTTACTTGCAGAGTATTGTTATTTTATGGGTAGATGTTGATATTTCCTTGTGATGTATTGTAACAATCTGACATATTGAGTCAATTGTGCAGTTGTACTTCAATCCTTCAACTGTGAAAATGCTAAGTAATCTAAAGGTACACTTTTCTTGTACTATCAGTTGTCCTGCATAAGTTATAGTTTGTGTGTACACACATCTCAAAGTACATGTGGTGTAAACTTCTCTAGGTACTGGTTATAGCTGTTCTTCTGAAATTTATAATGAGGAGGAAATTCTCAGTAATTCAGGTAAGGGTAACATTGACATTATCTTGCTTTATTTTTATCTTATGACTGCATATTGTAGTATTTGTTTTCTTCTGCTATGCAATATAAGGATTACTGGATTTCTTCTGTGTTGTCTTATCCAATTATGTTGATATCATTCAGCATAGATAATTGCATTCTGAACTTCATATGAATGGACTAGCCATTATTAAAATAAAGCTTAAGCTCTAGAATAAGTAGTATACATGTCAACATAAATGCTTTTGACTAATTTGAATCTTGCATTCTTGCTTAATGATTGGAAACATGTAGCACTTGATCATCTGATTATGAGCATAGTGTAAGCTTCTTTTGGAAGCTGTGGCATGTTGCAAGCAAGTTTGTATCACATATTGCCATAGCCATGGTGGTCTGTAATGATAGTTTTAGGTGAAGCCATGAATTCATTAGAAATTATGTGAACTGATGGGCCTTTTCCACACACATATATAAGCATAAAAAAATTATGAAATGAGGCCGTTCCTTTTGCAAATGCTTTTGTCATGCGCAACAGTTCTGACGTTCAGTTATGTTGACCTTTCTCCCACTCTTTTTTTTTTTAATATTGACAGTGGGAAGCTCTTGCTTTATTGCTTATTGGAATCAGCATCAATCAACTTCGGACTGTACCTGCGGGCAATACCGCATTTGGTCTTCCTGTCACTGCTATCGCGTACATATATACATTGGTTTTTGTAAGTTGCTGCTAGACCATCTGATCTCCTTTATTTTTCCCAACATGTGCACTTCTTTTTATAAGTTCCCTCAACCAAAAACGTAGAATTATAAGCTACATATATATTTTTACAATTGTGAATTGCAGGTAACTGTTCCTTCAATGGCTTCTGTCTACAATGAATATGCCTTGAAGAGCCAATATGACACTAGCATTTATCTCCAGGTAAATTAAGTATAAGTTTGTTTACCTTTGGCCTTGAGGGCCTGTTTGGTTCTGACCCTGGCCACCCTGCCTGGAGGCAACTCCAGGGTTGGATTTCGAAGACCTGGGTCTGGACATGCTGCCTGTTCCAGGCTGTCTGGTCCAGGGTTTGAACCAAACGAGCCCTGAGTTACTATAGAGTAGCTTGTACTGTCCATTCTTTTATCAGCAACTTATTTTATTTGTAGTTGTCTTCATTTTCCAACGTCATATTGCTTGTCTTGTTATTTCTTTATAATCTTGCCTATTATTTCCTTTAATGATCTTTCCGTTGAATTTGCAGAACTTGTTTCTGTATGGATATGGAGCAATATTCAACTTCCTTGGCATTCTTGGGACTGCCTTATTCCAAGGTGTGCACCTTCATTTGAAGTTCAGTTTTACATTGAGGGCCAATGCCAAAATGCTGCATGTCTTGTGCATTAGCTGCAACTATCAGTCCAGACTCTAGATGATAATGAGAAAAATAATTTTATATGATAGTACCCCATGCTTTCGAAGTTGTACCAACCAAAAGGGGAGACATAATAAACTCCTTACCTTATAAAGTGAAGGATTGACAAACCGACTGATTTTGTATAGAATTTGAAGTATTTGACTAATTATTAGTAAACTTTGGGGGCCAAATGTGACTGCCCATTCTTAGTGATGACCAGTGTCAATACCTGGGGCAACATGATAGGCATGCTAGGCCTGTCTTATGCTTATGATGTAATCCTCTTCTCTCTGTTTGCAGGGCCAGAGAGTTTTAATATCCTTCGAGGACATTCAAGGGCCACAATGTTTCTCATATGTAACAATGCTGCACAAGGCATTCTATCTTCATTCTTCTTTAAGTATGCAGGTAATGATGCGCTACATTTGTTCTTCATTATTCTTTAAGTTCTATATCTAATTTTATAACTGAAATTATACTTCAGACACAATTTTGAAGAAGTATTCGTCAACTGTTGCCACAATATTTACTGGCCTAGCTTCTGCTGCATTTTTGGGGCATACCTTGACCATTAATTTTCTCCTGGGCATATCAGTGGTGTTTATTTCAATGCACCAGGTGAACTTACCTTTTATTTTATTAGTTAATTTCATTGAAGCAACCTTCATTTTGTTTCACATATCTTACTGTCATTTGCCCTCAGTTCTTCTCTCCACTTGCTAAAGTCAAAGATGACAAACCTGCTGACTTATTAGAGTTGGAAGATACACAAAACCATCGGTGAGTTTTTTTATCTTGTTCCAAATGGTTATAATAAGCCGTGCTTGGTTGAGGTTTCACTTAGCGTTTGCCTTCTTACAATTGTATCAATGGCATATACTGCTCTCTGAAGAAGTGCTGTTTTGCACTGAATTCATGATCCTCTTCTATGCTTATGACTTGGGGATGTGACTTGGGATGCCTGTTAATGTTGTAGAAGTAGCAAGTTTTTTTAAGGATTGTTTAATGTGTCTCCTCATAAGGTGCTTGTTCTTTCACAGGTCGTCTGAATCTTCTTTTGTAAATATGACTGCTGGTGCGGCTGATGATGTAAGTAGCTCGTTGTTCATTTAAAAATAGATATGTTGTTTTCATTTTGTAAGGCTTACATCTAACTTGACTGTCATTTCAGGCGAGCCATCGGATTGGCACTGATGAGAGGCAACCGCTATTGCCTACATGAGCTTGTTTTTGAGGTATACATAGATTCTTGTAGCCTGATTTCTCTGGTGTTGCTCAGTTGACAATTTGACAGGTCTATAGTTATATGCATGTAGCTTGCCAATGGAGTAAGATGGGTGATTGTCAATGCTTTCAGTATAAACCAGAAAAGAGGATGATTGACTGATCTTTTTAGTGATATTTACCTGTGATAGTTGATTAGCTGTATCAATTTGAGAAAGGTATGCAAACAGGTGTAAATTAATGGTGGTCACCAAATGCTGATACAGGCTGAGGCTCACAATGTTTTGGATATAAGCCTCAAGATCAGAATCATCTGGTTAGCTATAGGTTATGCTTTGGCAGGTGTGCGCTGCAATATTGGATTTTCGTTTCCTAAGTAGTTTCAAAATGACTAAGTTCACATCTGTTCCATATTTCTATCTGCAATATACTAAGTGAAACTAGCTTACTGAAATATTTATATGTCACTTTCAATCACATGAACGCTGTTCTTTCTGTTCTGCAGGTAGGACAGAAGATGCTCGTTTTTGCCGTGTGAGCAGCAGATGTAGCATTGTGAGTTGAATAAACTATTGTACACTATAAAGGCAAAAGAAAGAAAGAAGCACCAACGTGTTCCCCAATTTCTTCGTTCAATTTTTCTGGATGAGGCGGGTGGCGGGCCATCAGTGGGTTTGTGGCCTTGTGGGAGTGGCGGACCAGCATACCATACAATTTGATAGACATATAATTGGATAGGGATTCTCAGATACGATACTTGTAACCAAAATTTTTCCTGGAGCTGTATACAGAACAGTGGCAATCCGATAATTCTTTTTTGTACGAATTCCTTTTTGGATGTTGATGAATGCTATACGTTGTTACCCGATTCTCCAGCCGTGTTCAATGTTAATTTTTGTGCAATCTTGAGAAACATGCGCCTCTCTTGATAACTCATGGATGTGCAGCAATGTTACACAGCTTGAAGTGGCAAGTTCTCAATCAGTATCCCCTGCATTGCTGGGCACTTGTATAACCAGTAAAGCAAATTGCGGACTGAATCCTTAAAAACTTGGAACTATTTTCAAACTCGCGAGTTAACTAAATATACACAGGTTGCACTAAAACAAAGGTGGAAGACTAACTAAAGTAGAACATACAATTCACAACACCAACTGGCTAGACTCTAGTGAAGCTAGGACGCCCGTCGATCTTCACGCACGCGGGAACTCTACCGGCGCAGGGGACGCGAATCCCTCGTGGTAGAGCAAGTCGGTCATGACTCTGTACGCGCGCTGCGTCAGGTGCACGCCGTCCCAGCTGATGCGCTCGTCGGGCCTCGCGCACACCGACGTGCCCGGCGCGCCGCACATCCGGTCCATGTCGAAGTTGTACGCGCCGGCGCCGGCGCCGCAGCACGCCCTGGTCAGCGCCCCCTCGTCGAACCCCGTCTCGCCGGCGTCCCTCAGCATCCGCACGTACGCGTAGAAGTAGTCGGCGTAGGCGATCGTGGCGCCCGGGTACGACCGGCGCAGCTCCCGGATGCCCTGCTGCAGCAGCACGTTGTGCATCTGGGCGAACAGGTTCAGCGCCGCGAGGCAGCCGTTGCCGTCGTAGGCCGCCGGGTCCTTCTCGTCCACCGCGGACATGTAGCTCGGCGCGCACCCCAGCGGGAAGTTGCCAGGGATCACCAGCCGCGTCGCGCCCATGTCGAGGAGCTCCCTGGCCGCGCTCGTCACGGACCGCACCACGTCGGGGACGAGCGCCGTCGCCTCGACCACGCCGGCCGCCATGCGCCCGTAGTTGTAGATGTTGCGCTCGCCGTCGCCTGCCGGCCTGTTCGCCGAGAAGGCGTAGTTGTAGTCGTTGCCGCCGATCTCGCCCACCATGACCAGCGAGCGGGCCAGCTTCTCGCGGATCTCCTGCGGGGACCGGGTGTTGGCGTTCATGAAGTCCTTGAACTGCTGCAGCTGGACGGCCAGGGAGCTGTTCGTGTGGGGGACAGAGATCCCTCTCCTCGCTAGCGCCGCCGCGTCGAGGGCCGTGGCGCCGGCGACGGCGAAGTTGACGCCGTGCGTGAAGTCGGCGCCCTTGTCGAGGTACGGGTTGAGCAGCGGCAAGCCGAGATCCTTAGCGAGGAAGTCTATCATGAGGTACCCGTCGGAGCATCGTCCCGTGGTGCCGCCGATGGCGGAACCGTAGGGAGGAGCCGTGGTGTACTGCAGCATGCCGCCGGCGCCTTCGCGGAGCAGGTTGCCGGTGTCCGACAGGGAGTCGCCGAAGTTGTAGATGGCCGTGATGCCGTCCACCACCGTCGTCTTCCCTTTCACTGCCGACTTGGCAGCATGCTGCGGCTCCGGCCTTGCGTGGCACGGGCCGACGACGAGGAGCAGAGCCACGAACGCGGCGAGCAGGATGCGAGCCATGGTCGCCATAGAGCCGCTAAGGCGTTTGGTCGTCTCTCGCTTCGGTGTGGAGAGGATTGAGGCCCAGCATGCAGGACAGGTTCCTTTTATTGAGCGCGACGGGAGTCGCTTGGCCTAGCCGATCGGACTAGGAAACGCGATCGTCGTCCGAGTCGGAGACTGATTAGCAAGCGGGGTTGATGCCGTGGACCGAGTCGAGTCTCCATCTCGCCATGTCTTGGCGAACGAACTCCAGGCGTCAGGGAAACTGGATCAGCGGCGTGTTCTTGCACGGGCCTCGAGTAACAGCGGCCCTGGATTGCATCATCAAAGGGGTAAATCGACATGGTTTTTACTAGTTGGAGTGCATTGCTTCGTTATTGACCGTTGAATACTATTAGACTCAAAGAGGAAAGTTCAGAATTAAAATGTGGATTTGCTTTACTCTTGCGGTAATAACAAACGTCTAAGTTTAATTTAAAAAAATGTCTAAACAGAACCAAGACCCAAGAGCTACATGACGAGTATTAACAAGAACATGAAGCAAATTGATCTTGCGGTATTCAACCACCGTGAAATCTTGGCCGCATGAAGCAAAATAATGTTTGCGGTCTAATCATCCATGTTTGAGGGTAAATTTCATCGTTATCGTGCTATTCTCGAGGATCATCAAGGCGTACGTCACCAAGCAGTACTAGTTCATGCTATACTCCGTATATAGCAGTCAGGAATTTTCAGTTCTCTGGTAGTGAGCGAGGTCGGTCGGTCTCTGGAAACCTTTTGCTGCCGCTCTCAACAAGCATACAAAGGTGGTATGCTATGCTCATGTCACTCTTTACCTTCATTCTACCATGCGTCGACATTGTTCTTTGCCGTGTTTGCTTTCTTTCTGCCCTGCACAGTGAATCATCATGCTTAGATCTTTCCCGAGTATTTCATCAGTGTTTGAAAACGAAATTGCTTAGAGCTCGCAAATTATCATCATGCATGGTAGGTCTTTTAAACAGAGCTTTGCATATGTGTTGTAAAATTGTTGCACATTATCTTTGTAAACCGTTGGTTTATATTATATCTCTAATAAAATTGTGATATCAAGTTTTTTTTTAGTTTAGCGCAGATGGAAGCTTAATACGTACTTAGTAAAGAAAAGAGTAAAATATATTGACGGTCCATAAACTTATCCCGACATGTTATCTAGATCCCCGAAGTAAATGCATTTTCAGATCCTCGAACTTGTCCTGATGTATCAACCAGATCCCTAAACTCTCAAAATGCATCTTCATGTCCCTAAACTTGTCCTAGGGATATATTTACAAGTTTAGCAACTAAAAATATATATTTTAAGAGTTTAGAGATCAGATGATACCGTGTGATAAGTTTAGGGATTTTAATATGCATTGAGAGTTTGGGGATCTGGATGACATACCAAGACAAGTTTGATGATCCGAAAATGCATTTTGAGAATTCGGGTATCTAGATAACACCTCACGACAAGTTTAGGGACCGCCGATTCATTTTACTCTACAGTAAATATGTCAAGAAAAAAAGTTTTACAGTACGTACAACTGAAAGCCTGTAAAATAGTGGTTTATCACACGTTAATTCTTCCAACCGAACGTCAAATCGAAGTCGCCTCTGATCTATCCGATTCCGACACCAGGGAGGAGGAGACAGAAAAGGAAACCTTGCTGGCGGCGAGTGGCGACCGGATCCGACAACGATTCGAACCGTAGTCGCCGTGGCGCCCCAATAAATAGAGGCCACGCCTCCGCGCTGTCTCGATCCATTAATCCACCACGTACTCCACTTTCTCCCCCCTCCCCTGAGGCCGCCGCCGGCGGATCGGCTCCACCACCACCACCGTCGAGAGCTAGTTTGCCTGCTTGCTTCCGGCGGCGGACAATGTGCGGCGCTGCGCCCGCCGCGCGTCCCTCCTGCGGCGGCGTCCCTCGTCGCGCCGCGCCAGTCCGTCCCGACGCCGCAGCGGGCTCGCTCGCGCTCGGGCCGAAGGAGCCGCGAAGAGCCGCGCCCGCGGCGCGCGGAGTGATGATGGCGCGGGATTCGACGGCCTGCCGGGCCGGCGCCGGCGGGTTCCACGTCAACAAGAAGCAGATCGTCGACTGCGTCGAGGTCGAGGCGGAGGTCACACCCGTCGGCCGCGGGAAGCCCGTGGACCCTGCGCCGGGGCACCTCCGCGGCGTGCTGGCACGGGACCCCTCGGTTTGCCTCGCCGCGGTCGAGGTGTTCGCCGTGCCCAGGGGGAAGCGCACCAAGCGCACCCCCAACAACGTCGACGCCGGGGCGGAGGCTTCGACCGTCAGCGGCGAGACGCCCGTCGACCCCGCGCTTGATCTCCTCCACAAGAGGATGGCTTCGGAGCTCGAGGCCCTACGCGAACTCGTGAAGAAGGCTGAGCTCACATCCCAAGGACCGGCATGCAAGAGCGGCGCGGCAACCGCCGGCAAGAGCAAGCGGATCCTGGCCGCAGAACCACGATCCGAAGCACAGATCGAGGCTGGCGGCAAGATGCAATCTGTGAAGAGGAGGAAGATGTCACCTCCGCTGGATCAGAATCAGAAGCAGATAGAGGTGCCACGCATGTCGGCTCATGAGAGGGAGCAGCTTGCCGGCCGGCTGGCCTCGCTGGCGGCGGTGCCAGGCCACATCGTGGAGTTTCTGCAGCAGCAGTTCGGTGGCGACGCTGATCCCCAAGGTGAGATCGAGATCGACGTCCACAAAGTGGAAGACTCTGTCTTGTTCGAGTTGAAGACGCGGCTGGACAAGTTCGCCGAGGAACGCCTCAGCGCGGATGCGGCTGTCCTCCCCGAGGAAGAGCACGCCCCTGTGATGATGGAGTTGGATCCGAAGACGCAGATGGACAGCAACCTCGCCGAGGTGATCAGAAGCGACGCCATCCCGGAGCAGGACGAAGAGGACGTCGACATCTGCGCCATGTCTGATTCAGACTCCGACAGCAGTAGCTCAAGCAGCGATTCCGACAGGAGCAGCTCGGGCAGCTATTCCGATAGCGAGAGCGACTCCGACGAGGTCGTGAGCATCCCGGCCCCACCGGCGGTTCTTCTTCCCGAGGAGAACGGCACCTCCGCGCAGCCACCGCCTGCCCCAGCACCAGAGGCGGAGCAGAGCACCGAACCGGAGATCGTTCCCGACGGCGTTGACAGTACAACTCCACCGGCTCTTCTTCCTGAGGAGAACGTCGTCATCCGCGCACAACCACCGTCGCGTCCGGCACCGGAAGACGCGCGGAGTGCTGAACAAAAAAAGGTCCGAGGCGTCCAGCGCGCCGCGCCCAAGGCGGTTTGCCTTCCCGGCGTGATCTTCAGGGCGAAGGTCCGCCGGGAGCTGATGGAGATAGAGAGGGCGGTGCAGCCCGACCAGAGCATCCACCCACGGGACCTGCGGCGCCTGTGCATCGCGGAGTATGGCCGTCCCGGCATCATGCGGCAGCTCGGGCTCTTGCTCAAGGCCGACGCGTAGGGCGCAGCTGTACAACTGAACTGTCTGAACATGTGTTGTTCCTCAAGGCTGAACATGTGTTGTTTCTTTTAGTTCTGTGGAAGTTTGGAACATTGGATGCAGCATTAAGAGAACAGAGGGTATCGCTACGTTGGGACCTTTTTTATTCCCACCTACAAATTGGTACTAAAAGTTAAGATACAATAATACAGAATTTTTTTTCAGACCAGGCACACCCTGGACGCGCGTCAACAAACAGAATTTACGACGGTCTTGCAAGCTAATAGATAGTCTTTGAAACCGTCTTGCCATGAATCCAATCAGCAGGACAGCAGCTTATGTAATTCTTCTTCTTATTCCCCTTTTTTTGAGACGGCAGCTCATGTAATTCTCCGTGCTGCTTCGTTATACTACTGCCAAAATGATCAGCTTGCACTTGAGCGTAGGTGAATACTCCTACAGAATACCAAACTTCGTGGTTGTGTACGATCAACAAATACACAGCAGCTCTGACAGAGCCTCGCATCTCCAGACATACTCAACCACGAAACTGTTGATCATAAAAGCTGACGTGCGCACATTCAGAACAAAATATCTCCACAACCAACAGGAACTGGGGAAAAAAGACCATGCATACTCAACTATTACAAAACTTGATTCATGTTTGAAGTTGGATACATTAACACCAGATCTAAGTAGTTCCTAATGAAGATTCAGGCCCAGTGTTCGGCCAAGGTCAGTCTCCGCAGTTCTTGCTGGTCCTCTCAGCAAACGTACCAAGGCTTCACAGTACTGGCGATTGAGTCCCGTCCTGCCCTTCACTCGACCATGGATTCAACTTTGTCCTTTGTAGGCGGTTTTGCATTTTTGGCTTTCTTTCTACCTGCAGAGTGAATCAACAAGGTTAGATAGATGTATCTCGTGATGGCACAAAGTAAGCAAACTGTTTGATTGTTCACAAAGAAGGAATTGGTGTTTAATGTATTACTAAGTTGATGAACAGCACCTTTGCCTTTTAATCTTTTGATCTGTATCCTGGAGTTTTTCTTCAGGTTGAGCTTCACTTGAGGCTTGCCCTTTGCAGCTTCTGAAGACTCTGTCCACAAAAGTACAAAACTGAGAAACAAGGTTGCAGTAATATGTGATAAATATTTATAGAGGTTAAAGATCAACAAGAGAAGATGTGCCAAACCAAATATTATGTGGAAATGATATCAAACAGCACATTGAGATAATATGACAGAAACAACAGAAGGCAATGGAATTCCCTAGGTAGACAGGCTAATCTAAGACCATCTCTACCCATGTTAAGAGCCTAGGACATATATGCCCTAGTTTGGAACAGCTGCAAATTTGTGGGGAAAAAAAAGTAAGCCTAGTTTGGAACAACTGCATCTTTGTGGAAAAAAGTGTATCACAGTCACATCCCGCATCAGGACTCAGATACTTTATGAGCAAGCTAATAGCCCTGTCAGAAAAGGAGAGGCAGGTTTTCTACCAAAATACCTCTTAAAAATTATTGCACCATTGAAATGGTAAAAATAGTTTCACCATCTAGATGGGCCTCTCGACAATTGATACTAATATACCAATTGCCATATATAGGCATATTTTTCATAACAGTTTAGCAGTCTAACAAATTAGAACATCTAACTGTTGCAAAACTGTTATTCTGAGAAGAATTTTCAGACGGAGTCTCTTTGTTTGATTCGCCTGTCTAGTGTCAACCATGGTAGAGAAACTGGCTATGCTGTTGCCTTGATAGGTCAGTTGTTGGATGGAAATGTATTTCATCACAATGACCAAAATAACTTTGCTTCGTATGTTTTAGAGATATTCTCTGTTTTCAAGTGAAGATAATAAAGTTACAGACACACAAAAAAATAAACTTTCCCTACAAAACATGCTAGATGGAAAATTGTTTCCAAATACCAACTAGATGAAATACCACCAACAAGAATAATGCAGTGCAAGATGGAACCAGCAGAATCAGCTTTGTCATGATCAAGGATGCAATAACCAGTAATATCCAATTTGCCCACCAAATCTACTGCGATATGTGCAAACTGAGAAGCAAACATCTTAGGGCGGAGCTTACCACATTGTGTTATCCCTCAACTAAATGTTGAAATGAAACAGCGGTACCACTACAGCAGTTCTGCAATTCTCTGCCGCATTACTTTAGCAACAATTACTTTTGCAATTACCCCTAACCCTCCAAACAACTAATCTAGGTCAATTCTATCAAATCACAACTCAGTATTACACAAAATTCTACAGGAGTCGACCTAACTGACTCTCAACAAGATCAATTTTGCGTCACCGTTATCAAAACGAAGCAAACATCCTACAACCTCACCTTCAGCAGAGACCATGTCGACATCCCCCATGTTGTTCTCCAGCGCCTTAATCATCGCAGCCTCCTTCTGCTCCTGCACGGCCATAACCCACCAAAAACAAGCATCAGAGGAGGCCGTAACTTCGCCCGAACCGTATCCCAGCAAACAAAACCCGCCAGATTTACCCGGTTGAGGCGGCGCTCGAGCTTGCGCTTCCGCTTTCCGGACAGGGAGACGGGCGCGGTCCGCTGCTTGAGCTTGCCGGTGCCGGGCTCCCCATGCGCGGCGCGCTTGCGGTCCTGCTTCCACTGGCGCTTGTTCTTCTGCACCACGTTGAACTTGGCCATGGCGTGGCGGCGGATGGGTTCGGGTTCGCAGGCGCCGCCGCGGGAGAGGAGGGGGGAGAGAGGAAGCAGAGCAAACCCTTCGGCCGCGGCCTTTAACCCTTCCCATCTGCTGCCTCAAGATACGTGCGACGGTGCGAGGAAACCCGGTTGCTTCTGATTCCCCCCGCCTGGAGATTCGTGCGCGCAGGTGCGACCGGATGGCGACTCGCCGACTTGGTCGCGCAGTCAACGGCTCAACGCATCTCCGGCTCGGACATGCTCTGGCGTTTCCTAGTCCGGAACGGGGGCTCACTGCACGCTCAATAAAAGGCGTCTGCTGGCCTCAACTTCTCCATCTCCACAGGCCAAAACGAACGCCTCGTTCCAGTACGTGACATGACGGCCATGGCTCGCATCCTGCTCGCCGCGTTCGTGGCTCTGCTCCTCGTCGTCGGCCCGTGCCACGCAAGGCCGGCGCCACAGCATGCTGCCAAGTCGGCAGCGAAAGGGAAGGCGGTGGTGGACGGCATCACGGCCATCTACAACTTCGGCGACTCCCTGTCGGACACCGGCAACCTGCTCCGCGAAGGCGCCGGCGGCATGCTGCAGTACACCACGGCTCCTCCCTACGGTTCCGCCATCGGCGGCACCACGGGACGATGCTCCGACGGGTACCTCATGATAGACTTCCTCGCTAAGGATCTCGGCTTGCCGCTGCTCAACCCGTACCTCGACAAGGGCGCCGACTTCACGCACGGCGTCAACTTCGCCGTCGCCGGCGCCACGGCCCTCGACGCGGCGGCGCTAGCGAGGAGAGGGATCTCTGTCCCCCACACGAACAGCTCCCTGGCCGTCCAGCTGCAGCAGTTCAAGGACTTCATGAACGCCAACACCCGGTCCCCGCAGGAGATCCGCGAGAAGCTGGCCCGCTCGCTGGTCATGGTGGGCGAGATCGGCGGCAACGACTACAACTACGCCTTCTCGGCGAACAGGCCGGCAGGCGACGGCGAGCGCAACATCTACAACTTCGGGCGCATGGCGGCCGGGCGCTCGTCCCCGACGTGGTGCGGTCCGTGACGAGCGCGGCCAGGGAGCTCCTCGACATGGGCGCGACGCGGCTGGTGATCCCTGGCAACTTCCCGCTGGGGTGCGTGCCGAGCTACATGTCCGTGGTGGACGAGAAGGACCCGGCGGCCTACGACGGCAACGGCTGCCTCGCGGCGCTGAACCTGTTCGCCCAGATGCACAACGTGCTGCTGCAGCAGGGCATCCGGGAGCTGCGCCGGTCGTACCCGGGCGCCACGATCGCCTACGCCGACTACTTCTACGCGTACGTGCGGATGCTGAGGGACGCCGGCGAGACGGGGTTCGACGAGGGGGCGCTGACCAGGGCGTGCTGCGGCGCCGGCGCCGGCGCGCACAACTTCGACATGGACCGGATGTGCGGCGCGCCGGGCACGTCGGTGTGCGCGAGGCCCGACGAGCGCATCAGCTGGGACGGCGTGCACCTGACGCAGCGCGCGTACAGAGTCATGACCGACTTGCTCTACCACGAGGGATTCGCGTCCCCTGCGCCGGTAGAGTTCCCGCGTGCGTGAAGAATGAAGAGCGGCAAGCCGGGAAAGCATCGTTCGTTAGAGTGCAGACTACAGAGTATAGCTTGACGGTGTTGGACTTGGACCCTTGTTTTTCAGTAGTTCTAAGTTTCAATATTTTAACAATATACTGTCTATAATTTCTCGCATTTGCTTATTGGCTATACGACTTCGTCTCGTTTTCTCCGTATATTTCCGCACACTTGCGCCTAAGGATGCAAGTTATATTTATTTTAGATCATTAAATTGATTTAAAAAGTTGATAAATTGAATTAGGATGACATTGAAGAGAAGAAAAAATAAATTAGAATAATATATCATCATAATTATTTAGGTGATTCATAAAACACCGTCCGTTAAGTACACGCGTGCGCCCCAGCCGGCGCGCCGTCAACGCCTTCGCCGAGCAAGACAACGCGCGGCAGCGCGCGAGGCGCCGTCACCGGCCTGGGCGTACCCGCGCGCGGCGCGGCGCGGTCGCGTACGCGGGCCATCTCGCGGCGCACGGCCCGGATCCTCCCTCCGCGAGGGCCTTGCCGTCCGGCCTTGCAAGTTGTGCTGTTTCTGGCCCTGGCCGTGTTGCCCACGGTTTGGGGCTGCAAGCTACTTAGGCCCATCACACATGAATACCAGCCCAATTTAAAAACCTCCTCATCTCAAAAAATTTTGTGTCTACATAACACTCGAGTGACTTTTGTGTCTCTTTCACTCAATTTTTTGAACCAATGCAATCATGCCACGTATCCATGTTAGGCAAAGGAAAAAATCGAGTTAGCTCCAGTCGATTTGAATCAAAGGAGGACTGAAATCGAGTGAAAAGGAAACCACCCATCCATCGGAAATGGCCTGCTGCCTCGTTGCAGTATAGAGTTTTTTTTTATAAAGGTATACGCAACATAGATGCGTGTATAAATAAGCATTGCTGTGAGCCTGTGACGCCAAGAACAACTGCCTCGACGACGACGATAGGCCTGGCCGCATCAGCTCTGGCAAGCTGCCATTCGGCGCCATCACCAGCAAAACCGACCGCTACAGCAACCTCCAAAAATAAAGATTATTTTTAGAGCCCGACAATTAATCAATTCCCAGCAGTGCATTGGCTCAAGCAGAGATTAAACTCCATATCGTCCACGATATGCATGAAAGATAGAGAAATATTTTTCGTCCGATCCAAAACAAGATCAACATGCAATGGGCCCTCCAGCGTAGGAAAACCCACCAGGTGCTGAGTTGCTGGGCCGTATCCCCACAAATGGGCCTTGTGCGTATGTTTCGTGGACGGGATGCGAAAGAGATTGAGACGATGGGAAAAAATTCGACTGACGATAGAGAAATATGTGCTGTTAGGAATTCCGTTTTCCGTATCATTCTGCAGCTTGGTCGTTCTGTTTGCTACCAGCTGCATTATTGTCTTCGATCATGAAAGCTTTGTCGTCCTGCTGATTGCTGAGTACTGCAGTGGGGAGGCTGTTGCCTGTTGGCGTGACATCCTTCGCATCCTGTTTTCTAGGACGAAAACTT
The DNA here is from genome assembly GCA_032594955.1 of Panicum miliaceum. Taxonomy (NCBI): domain Eukaryota; kingdom Viridiplantae; phylum Streptophyta; class Magnoliopsida; order Poales; family Poaceae; genus Panicum; species Panicum miliaceum. Next base: position 31,958,751 of record CM064067.1, on the reverse strand, counting down.
CTCCACTCCTCTTTTGTGTTCCTTTTGAGGCAAGAACATCCTGAATAAGCCAGGCCTTGACAAAAACAATCACTCTTCTATCGTGCCGGTACCATACGTCAGGACTCAGGACCAAACTTGAGTTCCTGGGATCGGGTCAGTCATCTTGCGGCCTAGTTGCCGTCAAAGTCCCCGGCGCAAAACATGTGCTGCGAACTTCCCCCACATGTGTGCTCGGCCCTTGACCGGAGAACCAGAGCGTGCGTTGAGCTTCGTTCCAGGTCAACACATGTGGCGTGGACTCGCCAGCTTCCGGTCTCCATCCGGCGGCTGCAAGCCTGCAGGGGCGGCCGTTCCTTCTTCCAACTCTGATTCCTCCAGGAAAAAAGAGCAGGAGCAGGCGAGTCGTCGAGTTGATGGGTGACCAGAGGCGCAAGTTCTTCTTGCGTCGAACATGTGGGCTTGACTCTTATCAAAAAAAAAACCCATGTGGGCTTGACAACTGACAGAGCGAGCGCACTGTGTGTTTTGGGGGGAAGGGCTCAACGCTCAACTCGACAGCATCTTCTCTCGTCGTCAGGTTAAAAAGTCAGAAGAGCATGCCGAGTAGTACTGCTGCTCGCCGTGACGCAAGTCACGCAACAGAACATGTGTTGTTTAAGCGTGAAGGGATCTCAAAATTTGGAGAAAAAGAAGGGAAATTTGAGTTAGCCTCAACAGAAAATCAAGTAAAATGTACGGTGAAATAAAGCCAAAAAAAGATCCCGAGTCATGAGCGTAAAAAAGACTGAACAGTGTAGATTTGGGGGGAAAGCAAAGATTCCATCTGCATCTCGCAAGAGCATTTTCTTGGCTCATACTACAAGCAGCGAGCAAACAAGCAGCTACAAATTCCCCTCGTAAAAAAAAAAACTAGACTCGTGTCGCATGGGAAAACGACGGACACGATAAAATCATGGCGGGCACTCGGGCAGCGCCCGGAACTTCCACTTCCACACCTCCGACCGCTCGCCAGCCGCGCCTCCCCGCACCGGGTCCACGAGCACCCGCGCGCCCGGTGACCGGAGCACGCGTCACCGGGCCCGGCGAGCCAGAGGCGCACGGCCGGAGCGGCGCACCAAGACCCGGTGCACGAGGAGGCCCTGGCGGCCCCTGCTGCTTGGAGATAAAAGGGACTATCCAGTAGAAAGAAACCCACCATCAGGCCACCACGAACTCGCGTGCCACTACCACAAGCCCCTCTCCGTCTCTTGCTGCTGTTTGGGGAGGGGGGAAAAAACTCGCGCGCGCTTCTCTGCTTCGCTGCGTTCGTGGTGGTGGCGGTGGTCGCCGAAAGTGGGCGACCACGGGAGGCTTCGCTGCTGCGAGGTTTGGTGAGATTTCCTAGCTTGCTGCCTCCGATGTCCGATCGCGTTGCTCGTGCTGTGTGGCTGGGGCGGGATTCGTGCTCGGTTTAGCTCAATTATGCTCTGCAGCTTGGGCCTTGGGGCTTGGGGTAGTTGAATCAGTGCTGGGTGCTGCATGAGCTGATTTTCTAGGTGTTTGCTTTGGTTTGGTTTGGGGAATTTTTATGTTGTGGGTGGGAGGATTCGAGGTACCCGCTCGCAGTTGGCTCGTCAGGCTGCAGTTCGATCGAATCAGTAGAATGGGCTTGGAAGCTTCTGAGCTGAGCATTTCTCCCGTTCGGTTGCCAATAAGGGTCTACGCCATTTTCGTCTTCGAATTATTGTTTTTCTCGTTACCTTCACCAGGAAAGGCGATCGATTCGAGTTTGATATTTTTTTATGCGATCTATTATGCAAAACTTGTTGTCAATTTCAGTGCACGAATTGTTAAATGCCCAGGTTTAGTATTCCGCACCATATTTGTCCTGTTCTTGCTCACCCAGCGATAGGGGTATATTCCACTTGTGCCGGTTAAAGGTCATCAGGATCGGCGTCCGGTGCTCCCCTCACCACTTGTTGGTTTGTCCTGCAGGTGTTTGTAAAATTGCCTAGGTGAGGTCCTGCTGCTTGGACACAGCCATGACCACCGGCGTGGCACCAGCCCCTCTCCCACATGTCCGGGTGCGCGATGGCGGCATCGGGTTCACCAGGAGCGTCGACTTTGCTAAGGTCTTATCTGTTCCCGGCGTCAGCACTATGAGGACAGGCTCCTCGAGGGGCAGGGCGCTCGTGGTGAAGAGCTCGAGTACTGGTTCAGATACCATGGAGCTTGAGCCATCATCCGAAGGAAGCCCACTTTTAGGTATGATTTGAGTGCTCTGTGTCATTCCATGCTTGTATTCGTGTACTTTCAGGTCACAAGGGATTTGTCCCAGAGTTAATCTATTCGCTTCTTTTCTAACTGAGCTTTTTCTTCTGTTCTTTACCTCTTTAGTCCCCAGGCAAAAGTACTGTGAATCTATACACCAGACAAGGAGAAGGAAAACTCGTACTGTAATGGTGGGGAATGTCCCACTCGGTAGTGATCATCCCATAAGGATTCAGACCATGACGACTTCAGACACCAAGGATGTTGCCAAAACCGTAGAAGAGGTGTGTCACATCTGAAATTCATGTTGGTTGTTCTTAGTATTCTCTATAGAACATGGATGTTAGAAATGAATTAGTCACCCTTTTTTCAGAGGATCTCTGTTTTGTGTATAGGTGACTAATAAAAGATTTAATCTTCGCCATTTCAGGTGATGAGGATAGCAGATAAAGGAGCTGATATTGTTAGAATAACCGTCCAGGGTAAGAAGGAAGCTGATGCTTGCTTTGACATCAAGAACACCCTGGTTCAGAAGAAGTAAGCTGTCATTTTCCTCACATTCAGTGTATTCACATGCATGGGTCCTCACATTTTTATTTGTGTTTGTACAGTTACAACATTCCACTAGTGGCCGATATTCATTTTGCTCCTACAGTAGCTTTAAGAGTGGCAGAATGCTTTGACAAAATTCGCGTGAACCCCGGAAATTTTGGTTAGTGAAAGCTTGACATCACTGATTTTAGTATGTTTATGTTCTTATTTCACTGTGAAACACTGAGAACTGTACTTGCAGCTGATCGCCGTGCTCAATTTGAGCAGCTGGAATATACAGACGACGACTACCAAAAAGAGCTTGAGCACATTGAGAAGGTTGAATTTTTTTCACTCCCTTAGTCTTGTTTTAATTAATATGATCATATGACAGGTTATCTTACTTACAGAGCCACTTTAACATCATTTCAGGTATTTTCTCCGTTAGTTGAGAAATGCAAGCAGTATGGGAGAGCAATGCGCATCGGAACAAATCATGGAAGTCTCTCTGACCGCATAATGAGTTACTATGGTGATTCTCCACGGGGAATGGTGATTATCTCATTTTAGGATATATTTAACCATCAGCATGTAGATGCTTGACATTTTCTGCATGCTATTGCAGGTTGAGTCTGCTTTGGAATTTGCTAGGATATGTCGGAAGTTGGACTTCCACAACTTTGTATTTTCAATGAAAGCTAGTAACCCTGTTGTCATGGTCCAAGCGTATCGCCTGCTTGTTGCAGAAATGTATAACCTAGGATGGGATTATCCCTTGCACTTGGGTGTTACAGAAGCCGGAGAGGGTGAAGATGGAAGGATGAAGTCTGCTATTGGCATTGGAACACTTCTAATGGTAATTGCTTCACTACTTACTTCTGTTGTATGAAGTTAAATATCTTTGAAACGAGTATTATGGAAATGAAATGACATCATGGGAATAGTAGCCTATTATCAGGATAAAAATATCTTCATTTTTATTGGAGCTAATAATTTGAAGTTGTGAATATTTTAACAAAATAATTTTTGTCATTCAGCTCCATAGCATGATGCGGTTATGATTCCAAATAATCTAAAAGCCTAAAGTCAAATAGATGACTGGAAAAATATGAGTTTCAGGCTATTGAACTTTGATATGTGCATGAAACTGATTGGAATATATGAGTATGTGATTCTGTTGATTTGTTTGCTCACATTATGGTACCATGATTGTATCTGTTGTATCTGGTGTGTTTTGGGACCTTTGCTATGCTATGCACTGACACATAATAGAAGTACAAGACTACCTATGAATAGATTGAATTATGTGGAAACCAGCAAGTTCTACAAAAAGAAGTGGACTGCATCTTCTGCTTGTTGTATTACAGGATGGCCTGGGTGACACAATCCGTGTCTCCCTCACGGAACCACCAGAAGAAGAGATCGATCCTTGCCAGAGATTGGCAAATCTTGGGACACAGGCTGCAAACCTTCAAATTGGGGTGGTAATGCAGCAAATTTGTGTGTTTTCCATTTATTCTGTCACAACTCACAATACAGCAAATTTCAGTCCTTAATACTTGTGCTTTTCCTTAAACATTTCTTAACTTTTTTGCTATTTATCTTGTTTTCTCAGGCACCATTTGAAGAGAAGCACAGGCACTATTTTGATTTCCAGCGTAGGAGTGGTCAATTACCTTTGCAGAAGGAGGTTGGTTAAAACAATAATTCCATAGTTTGATCATAAAATCTAATAGTGCTTGATTTCTCATCAATTGCTCTTATGAAAGGGTGAGGAAGTTGACTACAGAAATGTACTGCATCGTGATGGCTCCGTACTGATGTCAGCTTCCTTGGATCAGTTGAAGGTAAACTGCACCTTCTTACTCTTATTTTTGGAATTTTCTGCAATATGTATTTCTACACCAAAAGAAATTTCAGCAGTGATAAATTTGATTTATAATCCATTCGAAGTAACTATGCAGTAGTGCATTTGTTCTTTTCCAGGCATTCAGCTATGAAAATAGGTTGTTGGAAGCTTTATTGTCTGTCCATTAGATAAATGTGCTTTGTAATGATGAATGTTCCTTGTATTTGCCAGGCTCCTGAACTCCTTTATAGGTCTCTTGCAGCGAAGCTTGTGGTTGGCATGCCTTTCAAGGTCTGATTTATGGTTGTATGTGCTAGCACCGACTATTTTTATGGGACTTGAGTTTAAACTGATTCATTTCTTCTATGACCATCAGGACCTTGCTACTGTAGATTCCATTCTTTTGAGGGAGCTCCCCCCTGTAGAAGATGCTGAAGCTGTGAGTTACACCATTTCTTTATCCCCCTTGCAAGTGCATAACGTTCTGTTCCATTTCTTAGTTGCCTGCTACAATTTTGTCAATGTATACAGAGGCTTGCACTCAAAAGATTAGTTGACATCAGCATGGGCGTGTTGACCCCCTTATCAGAGCAGTTGACAAAGCCACTCCCACATGCAATTGCGCTTGTCAACCTTGACGAACTGTCAAGTGGTGCTCACAAACTTTTGCCACAAGGTAGTGATTTGAATTACTACTATGTTGTGGTCTGTGATCCTTTTTTTTTTGACTTCAGAGTATTTAGTATCTTGTTTGCCTAGTTTCATCAGGCTTTGTCCTTTTTTGGTGTGTGTAGGTACTAGACTTGCTGTCACCCTTCGTGGAGATGAATCATACGAGCAGCTAGATATCCTTAAGGGTGCTGATGATATTACAATGCTGCTACATAGCGTTCCATATGGTGAGGAGAAGACTGGCAGAGTACATGCTGCTAGGAGGTAAGCAAACACAGTGGGTCAATCTATTTAGTGAGTTGGATATTTGGGGATTATTTATTTATCATGCATCCATGCTTAACACACTGTTTCCAAAGTTTTTTTTCCTTTGTTCGTTTTTCCCCCTTTGTTCTGATTACCATACCTTATAACTTTTAATGTCTTGCAGGTTATTCGAGTACTTACAGACCAATGGCTTGAACTTTCCTGTAATCCATCACATAGAGTTCCCTAAAACCATTGGCAGGTGATTTTCACCATTCCTATTTTCTCCCGGAATTGTTGAGACCTGGTTTTCTTGTGCTTGTCCTGATCCAATCAACTGCAGAGATGATCTTGTCATTGGTGCTGGGGCCAATGTTGGTGCTCTCCTAGTCGATGGTCTTGGTGATGGTGTACTTCTTGAAGCTGCTGACCAGGAATTTGAGTTCCTGAGGGACACATCTTTCAACTTGCTTCAGGGTTGCAGAATGCGCAACACAAAAACTGTACGTTGTGATGTACTTTTTTGTTTAAATAACATGGCTACCTCTGGAGAATTGTAGTGAAAAAGCAACAGTACTCTCCCTATACCATAGAGAGAGAGAAACCCCTTCAAAGTCAGCCATACAAAAACAACTGTTGATGTTTCCTAGATTTTGTCAAAGTGACTTCTGACTGTTAATGAATGCTGCAGGAATACGTGTCTTGTCCTTCGTGTGGGCGAACACTCTTCGACCTTCAGGAAATTAGTGCTGAGATTAGAGAAAAGACCTCTCATCTGCCAGGCGTCTCGGTAAGCTCCCTGATGCAATTATGTGCCTGATCAACTGTACGTCTGTTTCCTTCTTTCTATCAAAAATGCTGATCAACGGTATACATATTTGCCTGGCAGATCGCCATCATGGGTTGCATTGTCAACGGGCCAGGAGAGATGGCCGATGCCGATTTCGGATACGTTGGAGGCGCTCCCGGAAAGATCGATCTTTACGTTGGCAAGGTTACCATTCTTGCTCCTAGAAATTTTTACTATGTTGTTGAGCAGTTGCAACATACATGCGGTTCTGAACCTGTGAAAGCACGAAAAAAGTGCTGTTCTCCACCTGCATCCATGAGTCTTTGAAGCTGCTGGTTTTTTCCTTCCCGCTGACACAGTGCATCTTTTCCTTCCCGCAGACCGTTGTGCAGCGCGGCATCGCCATGGAAGGCGCCACCGACGCCCTGATCCAGCTGATCAAGGACCACGGCCGATGGGTGGACCCTCCCGCCGAGGAGTAGGGCTGTAGCTGCCCAGCCTCTGTATGTAGTCTATTCTGTAAAGTGAAGCATGCAACGCGTGCGGTAACTGAGCATACGGATACAGTGCACGTATTCACGTAGAGTACACCATCCCTACACTACACATTTTTGTAGCGTGTACATCTATTACTATTGAGAAATAATTAAATTAGAAATAGGGGGTGACCGCAGGTTTGCAGCATCCCCGATGAAGCATATGCAGATTGCAACCTCTTCAGAATTCAGATAATAATGTCATCAGGGTATACGTGGGAATAAGTTTGTGCTAATATTTCTGCTTATAAAAACTAGTTAGTTACACTTCGGTGAAGTCATGGGATGTATATGTATATGTATATCTATGTTCGATGGCAGCTTCGGTCTGTAGAAGTTGACATGAGAAATCGGAATTCCCAAGTGGCTCAGCTGCTGTCATATGCGGCCGCAGCGCAGAGCACATGCATGATGAAGAACACGTACTAGTGCAGAAGGATCAGCCGATCAGGGAAGTGCAGGGAGCTTCCAAGTATAAACAATCGCAGATAATCTTATCCACAGACGCCGGAACTACGCCAGCGCACGGATTCGGCGCTCGATCGGGCGTGCATCCGAACGTCCATCAACCGTTGTCGGCGGCGATCACTACGCCGCTGGAGTGCTTGCCGGGTGCGCGAGGCCGTCTTGCATAGTAGCTGCATGCCAAGGAGCAAGACTGCACGAACGCCAGCGCAAGAGCATGCAGACGATCGAGTAGACTCCTCGGTTCAGACAAACAGACCTCCAGGTTCATCGCATAGTGCAATTTCTTTGGCTGTTACCTAGTTTAGTTTCAAACAGACTCCCCGGTTTCTGAAACAGCACTAAACAAAAATTTGAGCGTTTTTTAATATGGAGCTGGCTGTTCTTTAGGTGACTTATTTTCGCTTAATCCATAATAGTTCGCATTATTCATCCATTGGGACAACATTCAGTCAAACAACACATTTGATCCATCATCCATATACAAGATCAATGACCACGCACAGAAGCAATTTGCTCTTGAGAGAACAAAATCAGGTGGCCTATAAATAGCAAAACTGTTCTCAGGTTCAGGTAGACTAGAAAAGGATCTAGAATCCAAGTTAAAGATCAATCAGAAACACACACAAAAAACAATCAAATTATCAGAACAGAACTTCTGCCCCCTTTTGCACGGCCTAGTTGACCACTATTAATTGCCTGGATGTTGATGTGTGTAGGTCATGCATTCACAGCTGCACATGCACCCATTCGACAGCATATGCATGCGCCATCGACGCTCCCATGCGCTAACTAAAATTCAGGACTCCCCGCAGAGAATCTATTAATGAAGATGTTAACCGCTGCTTCATCCATGCATGTACATCTATCAGTTCCTCCCAGGGAGAGGCATCGATCGTCAGCGCTTCCTGCAGCAGGTGCACTTCTCCTGCTCGTGTTTCAGAGCCTGCAGAGTGCGGACAGGAACAGGATTCAGTAAGCCTCACGGATCAAAATATCAGGTTTCCTTTTGTGTGAATATTTCGAAGATGGCCGCTTGTGATTGTGATCAGCCGGAAGTTGGACGTGCACGCGTACCTGCAGTTCGCTCTGCAGGCCCTTGATGTGCTCAACTGCGAGGTCCAGCATGTCGGCAGTGCTCGTTTGCTGTCGCACCATTGTAGACAAAGATGGATCACTTCATCGGTCAGATTTTCTTTCGCTAAGTATAGTGAATTAGTGATCAGTATTCAGTCAGTAGTCTACTTATATATCACTAGTCGCCTCATGGATGATACACCTACGGGAGAACTTTTGCACAAGGATCATGGACGCACAAACCAGGATGCTAGATAGCTATACGTAGTGACGTCGTAGATGGAGTCAGACTGTCAGAGAAGTTACCTTGTCCATGTTGGGAACGAGCTCCTGCAGCTTCCTGAGCTTCTCGCTGATCCTCGTCCTCCGCTCCTGCACCGAACGTGGGCGAACATTTCAGCAGAGGAATCTGGGAATCCATCTAGCTAAGGGAGATTCGATTCGTGTTCGTGCGTGTACGGACGCACCCTCTCGGCGATGCTCCTGGGGTGCGTGGCGCACCCGCGCTTGGCGCGCACTTTGAACGGCACCTGGTCCTGCTGCAGCTGCATGTACCTGTCCATGCCCGCCGCCATCTCCAGCGCCGTGCCCGCCATGGCGCCGCTGTACTGCACCGCACACGACCACAGATCCATCAAGCACGCAAGACCAGGACGAATCATCACTTGATGCCGCGACGTGTGTACGTGGTCGCCGCCGCCGTACCTGGGAGTCGTACGCGCCGAGCGTGGCGATGATGTCTCTGGACTCCTCCCACGGCCCGACGATGGAGAACCCGCCGGAGAAAGCGGGCGCTGCGCCGCCGCCGCTACTCGCGCCACCGCGGTCGGCACCGACCAGGCCGGCGGGGAAGGCGCCGTCCTCGGAGATCTGCGAGAGGTGGCCCCCGGCGCCGCCGCCCTCCTGCTGCGGCGGCCGGGTGAAGTTGAGCTGGGACGGCTTCATCTTCCTGCCGCCGCCGCCGCTGGCGCTGGCGCTGGCCGTGGACGGGTGATGCGCCTCGGCGCCACCACCGCTGCCCCGGGCTTTTGAGCTCGGATACCCTGCGTAGTTTATCCCAACCGGCCGCGTATAAAATTCGTCAAATTGCCAAAATGGCTGATGCGTGAGCTGAACCAGCGATTAACAAAACCGACGGAAAGGTGGCGAGTGGCGAGTATAGTAATAAACAAATTAATAAAATGCCGCTAAGGATCTTACTAGATGATGATAATATAGTATTGCAACAAGAGATCTGAATTTATATTTCCGTACTTTGCCAAGAACTTGTTTTGTTTTGACATACATTCTGTCTACCTCATATTCGTCAAGAAAAAGTGATCTGAATTTTGCAATTCCGTACCTCTTCAAGTAGGAATTTGAATTCTCTCTCGTACAAACTCCATATAACTTGATTATTTTTCTGCTGCTGATGATGGAGAATCTTATTCTCTTCAAAACAGTTTTTTTACACGAATTCTCTTCAAATTATTCTCTTCAAAAGAGTTTTTTATATGAATTCCCTTCAAATTAGACAGGGAAGATCAGAACAAATGGAAGCCGTCGGCCAATAAGAAGCTCGCGAGGGCACGGGGTCCAGCGTGGACGTTAGGAGCGCACAAAGCGCCAAGGCACTTTGCAAGTGGCATCTAGGTTACTATTTTTAGCAAAACGGCCGTGACGTCACGGTGGAGCCGTCAGCTGAACCTGGACAGGAGACAGCGCCGGGCCCACCGCAGCCAAGTGGACGCGCCATGTGGTCCTGCCTTATTTGATTAAGGCAAGTGGCCGTCTTGGTTAGGGTTTGGGGGCGCTAATTAAGATCCATTAATTAGCTAGTACGCCTCATAATTTCACAAATGGCCAATCTAGACCAGAATCTAGACTCCCCGTTCAATCCACTTCACGAGAAATACCAGTATTAGCCAACCTGCCACGTGGGACCCACTTGGGTATCAATGACCGTGTCGAATAAAAGTATCGTTAGCCATGGATACGGTTTTGCTTCTCTTTTAGACACTTTTTTCAGGACATGTCAAACGATGCCATTTTGGCCGTCTCATGGGTACCATAGTAAGATCGTACTACTAATTAATTAAAGAGAAAGTAAAGGTCGTCTCTTTATTTGTTAAAGAGAAAGTAGTAATAATGATTTTTGTGTGTGTCTCCAAGGGTGGGTATATTGTATATATAAAGACATCTAACATACAAAAACTATGTTGTATGTGTCGTCTCTTACTTTAGCTAGAAAACAATTAACTTTAGAAAATGAAACAACATTTTGCTTTACATATATGTATATATATACAGAGAGAGAGAACAAATTCCTTTTTTTAATTTTATAGAACAAACCCAATTCTATATGCACATATATATATATATATGTGTGTGTGTGTGTGTGTGTGTGTGTGTGTGTGTGTGTGTGTGTGTGTGTGTGTGTGTGTGTGTGTGTGTGTGTGTGTGTGTGTGTGTGTGTGTGTGTGTGTGTGTGTGTGTGTGTGTGTGTGTGTCCTTAAGATTTTGCACCAAGCATTCTTTAGGATTTGCATACGTAGGTTTTCTTCAAGTAAGTGCATGCTCTCTTTTTCGGGAAGAATTAATTCGAAGAATCATGAGAGGAGAAACAATGATCTTTGGCCATTATTTAACAAGTGAACTTTAGCAAAACGGCCAATTAACCATAGAATAAGCCAAAACTGATAAGTGCATGCATTATGTTGAGGAAAGAAATTGTGGCAAAATGGATGGTTTTCTTTTCCGCCTAAATTAAATAAAGGAGATCTCGTCAACATCAACTCATCATGCTCCTCCACTAGCATATATTCAAATTTATTATGGTTTCCATATATAGTACTCTAGCTAAGGATGTACTAACAGTTCCCTTATCATGCTATATACATAGAACGTAGGCTTTAATTAGGGAAAAGTTGTGGTAGGTTGGAAGAAGAACCCACCAACTTTATATATGTTTGACTCTAGATAAATTCAACAAATAGACTATTTCCTTGTGATGCGGTGAAGAAAGAAGCCAATGAGCAAAGGAAAGGGTTAACCTCAAACCAACTCATGCTCCTCTCAACTGGGTATATATAGTACTCCTGTGTATCCAAAATTATTTGTGTGTAGCACTCTCTAGCAAAGGATAGACTATACATAATCATAATGACTTTGCAACTACTCCATATTAATGAATGGGTAAATAAAAGGTAACGATGCGAAACACATCAGCGTGGTGTGAAAGTGGCTAACAAAAACTAACTATTACTAGCAAGTAGGATTATAGAATGAGACATACCACAGACATGTGAATACAAAAGTACATGTAAAAAGAATAAAAGCGCGGCTTTTATAATCTCGGGGCCCACATTCTACTATCGAGGAGACCTTAATAGGGGAAAACGCCGATACGTACCATCATCCCTTAGTTTTTCATTCCCTTGCAAGTTTGTAGAAGTGGTCATAAGGGGGCAAAACCATCAAATTATTTGCACATTCGCAGCTTTGAGATTGGGTTGAAATATGTTCTACTCTTCAGTGGGTAAAGGTCTGTAATTTTATGCTGAACAGTAGTTAACTCACCATATCAACCATCATATGTGACTGATCTAAGGCTTCTTAGATAATGTTAAATGTAACTACGACAGAGTTGAAACTGTAAAAGATGCCCGGTGCGTGCTCTCTCCATGGGGCCATGGCGAGCAAAAAAGCCGCGCATATGTGTGTTTTATGCAAACCGCGGCTTGGCCTCATCTAGCAAAATTTCTGTACCTGCTCTCCTACTTTAATCGGCCAAAACTGGCAGGTAAAGTTGGGGCAGTGCACGACACGGAACAAGTTGCATCAGCTGATGAGCTAGTGGCCGGTGCACTAGAGGATTTCCTTTGCGGCGCCTATCGATGGAATCAGAGCAAGCAAGATCGCGCCAGCAGCCTGATGCTGCTTCCTTCATCATATCTTCCGCAGGGAAACGTACGAGCAAGAAACATCGCTCTCGAAAGAGATTTCGATGGATGCATGAATTGAATGCCGCCATTAATTAGCTACAGGCATTAGCCATTGCTGTTGGTTTCTCGCTCTGATTATTACCGTGCGACAGAAATATAATCAAGCAGGATTCGAGGCGGAAATAGAAACTGCGTGCCCCGAATTTGACACGGTGAAATTGAAAGGAGGGAGACGCATTTGGAAATTCGATTGAAATAAAGCAGGCGACAATACTAGTAGGGCTGATGCGTTAGGAATCAGCGGGTGGCTGGGTTGTTGGCTCACCGTTGTCCACCACGAGGTTGGAGAAGAAGCCGGCCGGCGAGCTGCTGTGGCGCGCCAGCATGTCCATGGACCCGTCCTGCTGCCTCTCCGCCGCGTCGCCCCCGCCGCCGAGCTGCTGCTGGTGGTGACGGTGGCCGCCGCCGCCGCCGCCGTGCCCGTACCCCAGCGAGATGTCGCCGCCGCCGTACCGCAGCCCCGCCGCCGCGCCCCTCTCGCCCGCGAGCTCGCCGCGCCCGCCCGACGACGACGAGGACGACGGCTCCCCGCCGCCGCCTCCGACGGGCAGGAAGCGCCTCATGACGCGCCGCCGAGTGCCGCGACGACGACCCCCTCTCTCCGGAGCCCCGGCCGCGAGCGAAGCTTCGACTTCGATCGGCTAGCTGGAGGGGGAGGGGCGGAGGGGGCCGGTCGGCAGAGCGAGCGGGAGCGGGACGTGGGTTTTGGCTGGTGGCGCGCGCGCGTTCACGCGTAAAACTACGGCAACTTGGACGTGGGGTGGGCGTGCAAGTGGGAGGGAGCGGTGGGCTTAAAAGAGGAGGGGGCGGGCGGGGGGAGGACGGAGGGCGGAGGCCGCGATTGGTTCTCGGGGCTTGCGGCGGGGTGCCGCGCGCGGGGACCGCCCGCCCGCCCCGGGTAGCTAGGCCTAGGGTAGGTAGCTGCAAGTGGAAACACCGGGGGCATCTCTTCGGGCCTCAGCTGCTGGTCAGCTCGCGTTGGGTTGCCCGAAGAAGCAAGGGAGGGGAAGGCCGGAATGCCGAGTGGATGAAAAGGTTCCGTTGCCGGCTGCTGATAGGTCCGGTTCAACTGCAAGCAAGGGCGTCTACTCTGCGCTCCTACGCTGCACCCGCAACCACCTGAGGCAGTACTGCCAGTACACAACTACACATTTGGTGGATTATTGCCCGAGGCGCTCCGCGTTTGGCTGGTGTTCCTGCTGGCTCGGTTCCAGCATTGTCATCAGGTGCTCCCTCCTTTGTATCTCTCCGAAATCCGAATCGGCGCTGCATACAGAAGAGTCAAATGCACAGACAGCACGAACACGGGTGCACTTAGGTGCGTCATCTCTCTAGCTGTTCATCATTTAGATGCACTAACTTCACGGTTGGGTGCACAGCTGCTCACGAACATGGTACGTACGTAGACAAGCTCTGGCATGCTGGCAGCTGATCTAGACTGAAACGCCTCCATCTCTAAACCTTATCCATTTTCCATACCAACGTGCTAAAAAGGGCATAACAACCTTGCTGCTTGTATCGTAGCTTGCTTTTAATCCATGGATCTAAACATGCCACGGCTAATTCTAGTCGGCTAACTTTTAGCCAGCTAAACTTTAATTTATTTCTGACTAAACTTTTATTTTATTCCATCCAAACAGAACTTAAATTTGTATACTAATCCACGCGCATTTAACTCTCCTACCAATACAAATTAAAAGTCCATCCGAACACTTCGACCTATCCGGTCCTCCGTGGCATCCGAATTCCGATCCAAGCCACGACGGATCCACCAGGAGCGATGCCACATTGATCTAGCCTTGTGCCGATCCACCATGCTAATAAAAAGATTATCAGTAACTTGACTTATATTCACCATGGATTGCTAGAAAATTTGCAGATTTTTTGAGAAGTTGCACCGCAACAAACCTAGCGCCAGCTTCGGCACTGCAAGCTACGATGGATCCTCGCGGATATGCTAGGCTGGCCAGTACCACCACCTGATGAGGCTGCCGCCGAAGAAGGTTTTTGCAGTCGCCCGGTGGATTCCCCCGGCCTTTGGTCCTCTTTAGATGCCCGGTCCACGAGAAAAAAATATGCCGATCCCTTCCCCCGATCGGGAACTGCTCCATCGTCTCTGCGATCGGGTGCATGAACCTGGCGGGGATCGGAGCCCGCGCGGCGCCTGCAGCGCGCCCTTGTTTATCGCCAAGTTGCGCGATACTTTTATCCCTCCCACTGCACGACGTCGCCGTCCGGGAAAACCAGCTCGGCGGCGGCACGGTTTCGCTTCGCCCGGGCCACCGCGCCCGGCCGGCGACGCCGCGCCGATCGAAGCGCGGCGCCGGCGCGGACGACGTGCGTGCGGTGTGCGCCTGGCCTGTGGCGGGCCGGGGCGGCGGCGGCGTGCGTCGGCGGGCGGCCAGCCTCGACGTCGAGGCGCAGCTGCTGTTGAAGAGGTCGGCGTCGACGGCGACTTGCGCGCATGTCTCGTCGTACAGCTGATCTCGATCGGCGTTGACGATGAGCCGATCGATGAGGCGACTGCTAGTAGATAGGGACCGGACTAGGCCAGCTACGAAAAGAGCAGGGGATGCGCGGTCACGGCGTCGTCACCACCATACGACCAGTCTGACCTCGGATAGAAATTAGGCTATATTTAATATTTATAATTAGTATAATATCTAATATGATGGGATTAAAGTTTAATCATCTGAATGCGAACAACTCTCAGTCACAAGCGTGACAGAACTCCAGTAGCTACCCGACGCGGCCCACTGTCGACGGCCGCCGGTTCATCGTACTATGCTAGCGGTAGGAGCTTATTTTCAATTGTCTTCGGAGGTAAACAATGTCCAGTGGAGAGGTAGGTACTACAAGCTGTCTGGCTGTTTCGGCCTTTCTGGTAAAAAAGAGACGGTAACAGAATGGACCGGACGAGCAGGAAGCAGGCTGTTGATGAGCGTTTGTTTTGTGCATGCTGCCTCGCATGCAGGCGTGCTTTGCTTCTGGGCTCCTTTTTGGCCCACGTGTTCCATGATGGGGTGGGCCGTAGATTCCTCAGGCCCATTTTCGCAGCGACATATGGCACGTGATATGATATTACTAAGAAGAATGTTCCGTGTCTATCGATGTCGCCAACTCGCCGTGTACTCCAACTTACGTAAGAAAAGGAAAAGGTTGAGTTGAGTAGCCCATGAAATATTCTGGGGGTTACACTCGCACTTCACCTAAACGGTGTCTTAGTACTGGTATATCATTAATGAGAATATTGTATGATTGTGACAAATAAACTCTTGGTGTTTTAACCCATACTAGTCAACGTTACAAGATGTCAATGTCGCCAACGTTTGGGACCAAGTTTCAACAGTTTACCATACCGTTGCTGGTCTTTTACAAAGTCCTTTTTTTGCTCTCTCTGATTACATGCTTACACTTCACCAACCCTCCTGATCAAGGCTCAGGGAAAAAGAGGACACATTCTACATGCAAAGATCTCATCGAGGCTTCAGCTTAGCTTCTGCGGAGAGATACAAGAATTCTGCGAAGTAGCTAGTTAGACATTCTGCTCAGCGGCTAGCCGGCTGCATCAAACTCACTAAGCCACTACACACACGTTTGATCGAGATTAGTTCAATGCTTGAACATTTCGTACAACTGAAATTGGATATCTCGAATATTTGCAAGTTATGTTTTGTCTAAATGTGCGTGCGTGTGTACCTGTGCGTCTGTGCTGCATTCGGAAAAACAAAAGTTTCACCCAAAAGTAAAGGAGTGAAGCAGGCCGTGCGTGAATTTTTCCTCCCCGGGTTGTTACCTGCCCGTTTTGACAGATCCAGTGTCGAAACACTTCAACACTTTCTTTTTTAGCTTTACTGAGCCGAGAAGTCCCCGAGAACAAAAGCATTGTTCAGATCTGAATTCTGAAGCTTCACCGTCGGACCGCGGACATTCGCCGGCCCGCGGGCCGCGGCCGGACCCAGCCAGATTCCTCCGCCCGCCGTCGCCACCTTTTCCCCCGAATATCCACACGCCCGCACACACTGCCTCGAGTCACTCGGCCGCTCCACTCTCACACGCCCCGAGTTCCGACCACCTCGCTCCGCGACCGCGGCCGCGCCCAAACCCCGCAAAAAACCCTAACCGCCCAGCCCCACGCCGGCCACCGCCACCGCCATGCCGACCGCTTCCCACCACCCCGTCCCTCACCACCGCCTTCCCACCTTCCTCCTCCTCCTGCTCCTCCTGGCCTCCGCGCCCCGCCTCGCGGCCCCCGCCTCCACCGACCGTGCGGCGCTCCTGGCCTTCCGCGCGACCCTCGCGCCGCCCTCCCGCGCCGCGCTCGCCTCCTGGCGCGGCCCGCTCTCGCCGTCCTGGCGCGGCGTCTCGCTCCACCCGGACGCCGCGCCCGCCGCCGCCCCCGCCGTCGCCGAGCTCGTGCTCTGCGGCCTCAACCTCACCGGCGCGCTCCCGGCGGCGCCGCTCGCGCTCCTCCGCCGCCTCCGCGCGCTCGACCTCTCCGCCAACGCGCTCTCGGGGGAGCTCCCCTGCTCCCTCCCGCGCTCGCTCGTCTCGCTCGACCTCTCCCGCAACGCGCTCACGGGGGCCGTCCCGACCTGCCTGCCGTCCTCGCTCCCCGCGCTCCGCGCCCTCAACCTCTCCGCCAACCTCCTCCGCCTCCCGCTCTCCCCGCAGCTCTCCTTCCCCGCGCGCCTCGCCGCCCTCGACCTCTCCCGCAACGCCATCTCCGGCGCCGTCCCGCCGCGGATCGTCGCCGACCCCGATTCCTCCGCCCTCCTCCTCCTCGACCTCTCCCACAACCGCTTGTCCGGCGAGATTCCCGCCGGGATCACTACCATACGGAGCCTGCAGGGGCTGTTCCTCTCGGACAACCAGCTGTCCGGGGAGATTCCTCCCGGAATCGGGAATCTGACCTACTTGCAGGTGCTGGATTTGTCAAATAACCGGTTGTCCGGTGCGGTGCCTGCCGGGCTTGCAGGCTGCTTCCAGCTTCTGTATCTGAGGCTTGGGGGGAACCGGCTCTCCGGAGCGCTGCGGCCGGAGCTTGACGCACTTGATAGTCTCAAGGTTCTAGATTTGTCGAACAACAAGATATCTGGGGAGATTCCGCTGCCGCTGGCTGGGTGCAGGTCTCTGGAGATAGTGGACTTGTCGGGAAATCAGATCAGAGGGGAGCTCAGCAGTGCTGTGGAGAAATGGTTGAGCTTGAGGTTCTTGTCGCTGGCTGGTAACCAGCTTTCTGGCCAGCTACCTGATTGGATGTTCTCGTTTCCCCTGCTCCAGTGGCTTGATCTCTCTGGCAATAAATTTGTGGGTTTCATCCCAGATGGTGGGTTCAATGTCAGTGCTGTGCTTAACGGTGGAGGTGGTCAGGGGGTTCCATCAGAGGGTGTTCTTCCACCTCAATTGTTTGTGTCAGCATCTGTGGACACGATGTCGTGGCAGTTGGGTCTGGGGTATGATCTTCAGGCAACTACTGGGATAGATCTGTCAAGGAATGAACTCCGTGGGGAGATACCAGAAGGGTTGGTTGCCATGAAGGGACTGGAGTATTTGAACCTCTCTTGTAATTACTTGGCTGGGCAGATCCCTGCAGGGCTTGGGGGAATGGGGAGGTTGCATACGCTTGACTTCTCACATAATGGGCTGTCAGGGGAGGTGCCTCCTGGCATTGCAACCATGGCGGAGCTTGAGGTGCTTAACCTCTCCTACAATAGCCTGTCTGGGACTTTGCCAACATCGAAGTTTCCAGGAGCATTGGCTGGAAACCCAGGAATATGCACTGGTGAAGGGTGCCCTGAGGATGCAAGGATGCCGGAAGGGAAAATCGAAGGAAACAATCATCGTGGTTGGCTTGGTGGCTGGCATGGAGAGAATGGATGGGTGTCTCTTGGTGCACTCTGTATCAGCACGATGACTAGCTTCTATGTATCTCTGGCAACCTTGCTATGTTCCCCTAAGGCAAGGAACTTTGTGTTTCGGCCTGTGCGGGTTGAGTATTAACAATAGAGGGAAAATTCCGAAATTAGGATGTACAGTAAATAAGATCTCTGTGAAGTTCGAGTGACTGTAGTGTGCAGATGATTTCCAAGAAAGATGATACAGATATCTTCGGCCAAGAGGTGATGTCTGATTGCTCCAGAGATTTGTAGATCAGGTTCCAATGTATTCGCATCTGTTGTAGAATGCAATCATGTGCTGGTGGTATACCTGCCATGTTTGAGAGGATTGGGCACCAGTTTCTGCTTAATCAGATCATCGAGTCTTCGTACCAAGGTGTTGCATTAGCCACAATTGGAGTTGTTGTACTGTGAGCAAGTCCATGTGTAAATACGCTTTGTGGATTTTCAGTCCCGTCCAGTTCAAAACCGGTCGTGCTTGTAGTGTTGTTGAGCTACTGTTTATATCAATTTAACGGCAGATCATTTGTTCAATATATGATTTCTGTCTGTATCACCTGGTAAACTGGGAGTGTGTTGTTCACTGCGACCATGATTGTGCTAGATATTATTTGTTGGTGGCCTTCCTAACTACTTTTACTGGTAAATGGCGAGTTCTCTATCTGCAACTGCAACAGCATTGAGCAAGGCGGCAACCTTTTTCTCATATCATAATAATACACACTTCTGGTAAATAGAGATGAGGCAACTTGTACCTGTTAATGCATTTCCAAACTAACCCCAGCATGTATTTTCAGACTGAAAGTGAATTCTTCTCATACCCATCAGATGGTGGACTCTTCAACTGGAAAGGGTGGAGAATAAGCATCAGTAGCTTTTCAAAGGATTGGGCAACTGTACAGAATAAATCATAGTCAGTGCTGGAACCAGGTTCTTCTTTTATCCACATAAGCTCTTTTTCCTGAACTTCCTACCATACCACTAGTGCAGATACATTTTACCAGGAATGCCACCCCAGTTTTGAAGTAGAAATGCAGAATTTAATAATTTTAATCAATCCTGGAATGGTCACATACACTTTTACAGTTCTACTGAATTGAAGATGCTATCTTTCCGGATTTCTGGAAAAAAAATTCTCGGTATTATGTATTATGAGAAATCTTGTTAATCTCAGAAACCTATTTGTGACGAGTCATTGTT
The DNA here is from genome assembly GCA_032594955.1 of Panicum miliaceum. Classification (NCBI taxonomy): domain Eukaryota; kingdom Viridiplantae; phylum Streptophyta; class Magnoliopsida; order Poales; family Poaceae; genus Panicum; species Panicum miliaceum. Next base: position 31,939,270 of record CM064067.1, on the reverse strand, counting down.
TTGCTAGTTATGTCTCGAAAACTACCATTTCTCTGAAATATGAATGGGTGAAGCTGTGCTGAATTAATGTTTTTATTTGTAACTTATTAAGTTTGTCACCATTTATCATGCACAGGTCTAATTCCTGATTTTGTTCTGGCTGACAGCCAGTGACCCGTGGGTCTCTTAACATATTAAAGCTATCTGAACGGTACGTGCAAAGCCCTTGCAGTCGAATGCTTGTTATGCTTGAACTGTTGAACACATGTAGGAGGTAGCTGAGTGACAAAATACCTGGTTGGACAATGTCTAAGCTAAATTCATCTTACCATGTTGTGCACCAGCTGTGAGTACAACATCACATCTAAACTAGCTTCAATCTGAATCTTACAAGCAGGTCAGGTGACCCAGCTGAAAACGACTTCTTGATGGATGGTTGAGTTCACCAGGACCTCAATGTCTGAACAAGGATCATTTTTTCCATTCCTCTGTGTAAAGTGCCAGCAGCGATCTTTGTGGCGGTTGAAGCTGACTCCTGAGTTGGCACCAGTAACTACCATCACATGAAGGATGTGAGCTTAGCTGTCAGCTCTTTACCGACGTGGCTGGATTAACTCTTGAATGAGACGGGGGGCTTAAGGCTTATTCCCTTCGGAACTGGTGGCAGCTGCAGATGGCACCGCCGGGTTATCGGTCGGTATGCATGCTCATCTAGTCATCAGCTCATGGATTTGGTTCCAGAGCCTCCATGGACAAGCTCGGGTTCCACGTGAGTTCTCTCCAGATGTGCTCCAGATTTCCGCCCTGTGACTTGCCATGGTTTTCCTGTCAGTAAAAGTGTAGCTGGATGGTGAGAATATGCGTACGACAACGGCTTCGAGCGTCAAGTAACACGTGAATTGAGTTCACGAATTTTTGGGAGAAAAGGTATTTTTTTTCCAGAAGATTTTGGAACAAAGGAGATCATCCGCTTCTACGCCGCGGAGCTGGTGCTCGCCCTGGAGCACCTCCACGGCCTTGGCGTCGCGTACCGCGACCTCAAGCCGGAGAACGTCCTCATCCAGGACTCGGGCCACATCATGCTCGTCGACTTCGACCTCTCCACCACGCTACCACCGCCGCCGCCCCCGCCGCTGCTGAACGCGACCGCGCAACGCGTCAGCTCGCCATCGCGGCGGCCTTCCTCACGCCACCGCAGGCGCAAGAGCAAGAAGGCGGCGGCGGCGATCGTGTTCGCGTGCTTCTCCTCCCGCCACGCAGCCTCGCCGGAGACGTCGTCCGCACAGTCCCCGGCGTCCATTTCCATGGCCGCGTCGTCCGCGTCCTCCTCGTCCTGCTTCTCGTCGGGCGGCGCGCGGACGCCGGCCAAGTCGAACTCGTTCGTGGGCACGGAGGACCACGTGGCGCCGGAGATCGTGGCGGGCAGCGGCCACGACCACGCCGTGGACTGGTGGGGCCTCGGCGTGGTGCTCTACGAGATGCTGTACGGGCGCACGCCGTTCCGGGGCCGGAGCCGGCGGGAGACGTTCCGCCGCGTCCTCGCCGCGCCGCCGGAGCTGCCCGGCGAGCCGACGCCGCTGCGCGACCTCATCGCGCGCCTGCTCGAGAAGGACCCCCGGAAGCGGCTGGGCGCGCATGGCGTGAGGCGGCACGCCTTCTTCCGCGGCGTGGACTGGGACCGCGTCCTCGACGTGGCGCGCCCGCCGTTCATCCCGGTTCCCGACGACGGCGGCGCGGGCGCGGAGGCCCTGGCCGAGGCCGAGGCGTTGGACGTGGAGAAGATCGTGCACGAGGTGTTCGGCGCGAGCGGCAACGGTGAGACGCCGCCGGCGGATGTTGGCAGCGACGGGGGAAGGATTACGATTTCTCCATATTTTTCTGAGTTTTTGGTAATTGCAGGACTACTGCACTGTTAGTGCACGCGTTCCCAAAAATAAATGATTATGCACACAGCGCTCGCATATAGTTTATTTGTCTTTTTTTTCCCCTTCCTGGCTTCATTTGCATAATACTAAGTCAGTGTAGCGGTTCTGTCTCCAGTTTGAAAATCTTGTATGCTCAAACCTGCATACTTATCAATGCAATATTCAGGTCGGCAAGTTTGCATTCTGGAGTTCCTAAAAAAAGCAGAACATTGAGTCTGTAGGATTATATTGCCAGGTGGTATAAAACTATTGGGCCTCTTTGAAACGCTGGAACCGAATCACACTGTTCTCTTCGAAGTTCCCGCGCTAAACAGATCGTAAAAGATTGTATCATGCTAAAATGAGCCACATTTTGCTTTGTTTTTTCTTTGTGACGAAAATTGTCTTGCAAAGAGAGTGTTGACGGAACCGTGTGTAGTAGTAAACTTCTTCGCCAGTGAAACTGCCACGATCGGCTGCGCATGGCTGCGTGCTTTTTCTGAACGGTTTTGAACTGAATGGTAATGTGTGTGGGGTGGCCACTCATTCCCGCTGAGCACAGACGACGCCCCGCCAGATGCCCCGCCCGCACACGTCGTCGGCGCACCGCTCATGCACTCGTGCGCCGGGGCCATAGGGTTCGGGGCCCCTGGCACGGCGGCACCTCTGCGCGACGCGACCACGAGAGCAGCCGCCGGTTGCGCGACGCCGTGCCGCACAGCGGGCCGCGGGCCTCGCCTCCGCTTCGCGCGCAAGCCCAGCAGCTGCTTCGGGCTTCGGCTGATCGGCGGGCCTCCTTACACCGGGAGCGCACGGGAGTCGGGATCGGCACTGACGGGTAAGCTGCAGGACCAAACTCTGATTAGGGAAGCGTCGAGCATGGACGGCGAGAGCGGCGCGCCGGGATTGACAATCTCTGAACTGCCGAGACGTATGCTGCATTCACAGCACCAATCAGACCTGAAATCTTGGCCACAAAGCATCCGTTTGCAGGACCCAAAGGACTCGGTACAAGCAAGGTTACCAGCTTTTGCTCAGCGTAGCACGATGAGATCACAAGGTTTCACAGTTTCAAAGTTGTGAAACGTAATGGGCTGATCGTTCAAACAAAATTGTACTGGGCAGGGCTTGCTGCTAGATAATAAAACACCATATCAAAATCACATTCTAGCAGGAATCAGTCATGGATACTGTAATGCATCGCTGTACATGTAAGTATCTGATAATTACAAATGTATAACATATGAGGGAGGTAAGATAAGTATTTATTAATATATGGCAAAAGACGGAGACGGGCGTCATATATTCCTACTATCTATCGTTCATCAGGTCAAACCTTTTATAGCTTCGACAGATTTAATTGCACTCAAAGTGAAACCAAACAACAGCTCAAGAACCCAAGATTCCAAGTTGCCAACGGTTAGTTGTGCGCGCGTCAAATACATAATATCTGCAACAAAAGAAAGGGGTAAACGAGTGACATTTGCAGTGTAAAGTCACGTTATGGTCATCCATACCTTCTTTTTTTTTCTTTTCTCTACATCACGTCAAACTCTCTTTCTTATAATATGAATGGCACAAGTTCAGCTTGCAAAAATTAATCTAGGTTGAAAAAAAAATCCAAGAGAATCAAAAGATCTTGACTTCAATTTTCTGGCAACTGCTTGTCTCTTACCCCGAATGGTTATAGGCTTATGACAATTAGCATGGCATGTAAGGAAACATTTACATAGACATTTTTGCCTACTTGATCATACAGCAGCAGTGCATTGCAAAGACAAGATTGTGGCACTGAAGTGACTGAACAAGGCTTGTGCTACAGTCTACAGTGCAGAAAAACTACAAAAGCTGGCCAAGTAAGAATAACACTTACTTTTCAAAAAAAGAACAACAATTACTTCCAATTTTGTTATAAAAAAGACAAGTTGCATATCATATTTCAGAGCCTGTCATATAATCCCAAGAATTTATCTAAAACAAATTCCATGCCACCAATAAGCTTTTCACCCGATTTCAGCATAGCAGCAGAAAAGAATATAAACTGTTCAGTATGCTATCTCTGAATAAGAATACAACCATTGAGACGTGTCCTGAATGAGATTCATCCCCAATAATTTGAACATATTCCAGGCATGACAGCAGCAAGCAAGATCCCCTGGGCATCCACCTTCCCTAAATGGTTCCTAGCTTCCAAGCAATACTAAGCTTTCTAGAGCAAGGAACTTATCCTCACTAGCTAAGATACCTCTAATCAACCAAACACTTCATTACCCTGGTATTATAGAGTAACCCAAATGCTATACGAGTATCATATAATCAGAACCACACGTCATTAAGATGCTGTTAGCATAAGGAAACTTAAAATGCCGCTAGACTCCGGTGCATAAAAGGACATGCTTTACTACTTAGTTCCTTTTTTTTCTTTCCCCTTTTCTTCTAAAGAAAAGAAAGGTAAACAAGCTATATTGTGTGTGCATCGACTAGGTACTTAATATCAAACATATGCGGCATGCAAGCATCACAATACATGTAGACAACTGAAGCTTTGTGAAGAAAACATGCATCTCGGTCCATCTGCAAGTCAGCATGCAGCAAGTAGTCAAATATATCACCACAGTAATACCAAGCATAGCTTTGAGGTTATGGCATTAGACATGAACCCATGAGCAGGGACCGAGCGAGGTGAGAGCTGGATGCAGAGGTTTATCGACCGATTCCCGCGTTGTCTGCAAAGCTGCTGCAACAAGAAACACTTGAACCACCGCTCCCGGATCAGCACAAGGCAAGGAAGGGATCGATAAACCACTGCGCCCAGACACCACCTGTGTAGATGAACACAGCCTGACAAAAATAAATCTCGCACCAATGCAAGAAACTGAACCGAAAGCAGGGACGGCGGCCGCGGAGCAGCACAAGAAACACCTGCGAGAGATCACATGTAGATAGCCCATACGAGTAGATGCCTAGATGGTAAGGCTGGCTCGCTACGCAAGAGGGAAGCTGGGGGTGGGAGATCTGGATCTGGGATTTATATGCCGCAATGGGTGGGTGGAGGAGGATGTGACGGGGGAGAGAGGGGGAAGAGAAAGGGGTGGTGCCGCTGCGCAGCCCAACAGTGGTGGCGGGCTGCGTCGGCGTGGGGCACCGAAGTGGGGAAGAGGACTAGGAATCTTTCTGTGCTGTGCCTATGCGGCGGCAGACGGAGGGAGGGAGCACTCCACCTCCACCTCCACCCTTGGTTGAAATCGAGGCTTTGCTCATCTTTTCTTGGTTGAAATCGAGTGAGGAAAGTTGAAAAGGAAAAGAAAGAAATCTTGGGAAGCAGACAAGGAGTTATTGGACGCAGGGGTCCCTCCATTTGCTTTGGCAATCGGCACTGGCGATGATTACTGGTTTTGACGCGTTGCGGCAGCAGGCGGAGGCGTCGTGGACTCTCGTGGCCGTGGGGGCAACAGCGGCAAGCAGGCAATTGCAGAGCAAGGCCAGTGAGCTCAGCTGGATAAGGACAGGTGTTGCCACTGCCCGCTCGCCATCTGGCTCTCTTGTTTGGCTTGTTGGTCCCAGCCAAATTGATTGAGCACCAAATCATGCATGCATGATGCATGTATGTGTCCTTAAACTGCCAATCTTGGTTGCCACAAAAAAATGATCCAGATTTCTTGTAAAATTTTTGCTGTAAGCTACGTGCCTGCGCGAATCGATGGAGTTTGGAAGCGACGAGAGGACACCTGTATGCCAGCGCTGGAAGTTCCAGTCATATCGGATGTTTGGATATAGTATTAAATATAGACTAATTATAAAACTAATTGTATAAATGAAGACTAATTCGTGAGATGAATCTATAGTCCATGATTTGATAATGTTGTGCTACAGTAAATATGTGCTAATAATGGATTAATTAGATTCGTCTCGTGAATTACCAGTTATGCAATTAGTTTTATAGTTAGATTATGTTTAATCCCCCAAATGGTATTCAAACATCCAATGTGACACGGACTAAAAATAAGTCACTGGATCCAAACACCTCTAAGATGGGTTGAAAATGGCTGCACTTTTGCAACTTCATGAGTATGATTGCAAGGCACCTGAAATATCTCCCTCGCGAAAAGAAGCGCCGGAAGATTCGCTGGCACATATGTTCTACATAGAAATCATGAGCAAGGAAAATTTGAAATTTCTCCTCGCCAGCCAAGCAACAAATCGCTGTCAGATTAGCAGAACGCGATGGGGACACATAACTTGTGGTTAAAGATAAGGCCCATCAGGTGATGGCCCTGGTCCCTGGACGTGACGGCATGTTACGCCAAAAATAAGCTACAATGGCGGAAATAATTGCGAAAGCAAACGGCTTATCAGCAACCTAATCCGAATGAAACATGCAGGTAGGACACACATAACCTGTGAATCATATGACCGGCACTATTTCAGTCATCAACAGCATCACAATAACAAAACAGGACAGAAGGCGTATCTTCAGCCGAAAGAACCATACATGTCACCGTATGTAACCTCAAATATAGAAAATGACATCTCCAACGGAATTCGAATAGCACGAGCATTTCACCCAGGGAAGGCCATTATGGAAACTGATCAGCCCAGAGCAATCTGAATGGGCTAGAAAAGGGGCCCGGTCCATAGTGCAAGCTGTGGATGCTATGTGTGATGATCGGAAGCGACGAGGGCCGAGGGTGGCATCAGACGGCGGTGGGTGGCTCGGGGAAGGCGGTGGAGGGTGCCGTGGTAAACCCTACCTCTTTTCGCATTATCTCAATTTCGCAAATATCCCAACCCCACCCACCCACATCGCCCGCGTCCTCTCTCCTCCTCCCACTCCGCCGCCCCACGAGATCTAAGATCCAGAACCCCATCCCCCCCCATCCTTCGATGAGGCGCCATCGAGTCGATGGAGTCGACGACGTCGACCTCCCGATCGATGAAGACGGAGGAGCAGCCCGCCTTTCCGCCCACCGCCATCGCCACCGTCGACGGGCATCGCGTCGCCCTCATCCGTGGTCGGGAGGACGTGCTCTCGATGTTCACTAACGAGGGTCGGTACAACAATGTCTTCCACCTTGCCGTCGCGCGCCTCTGCCTCAACGACACCAGCTACGTGGTGAACTGGCTCGGTAAGATGAGGTGCGGAGAGTCGGTGCGGATCGGGAATCAGTGTGCTCTCTTGGAGGCGAGGCTTATTGGCTATTGGATATCCTGCATATCCGAGGATCTCTCCGATCTGCACGAGGGTCTTCGGCGCAACACCATCGTCTGGCAGTTGGCGGATGACATCAGAGCTGTGCTACTGATGATGATCTTCGACCTCCAGCCCGACATCCTTTGCCAGCGGATTGTCGCGCTCATCGAGGCCATCAACGGCACCCTTGGCCTCTTCCCGCAGGAACCAGCTGGACGCCACGCCACCTCCGCCCCCGCCCCCGAGGTTTGCAAGGATCTGGCTCAGCGGCGGGTGCCCTCCTAGATGATATCGATGCTCTCCTCGCCACTGAGATCGATTACCCCGACACCCCACCAGACTCGTTCAGCCCTCGGGTGGTGGCTCAGCTTCAGGAGGAGCTTGAGGACTGCAGACAAATCAGAGGCCTGGATCATCTCCTCCTGTTCCTGGACATGCCCTCCTTTGGCCCCGGCTACGGCTTCTGCGTGTCTCAGCTGTACCTGGGCAACACCGAGATCATGCTGAAGAAGCTAGAAGCTGCACAGGAGGCGCCCCATTACTACATGTTTGGCAACATGGATCTTGTCAAGAAGGCCAGTGGTCTAAGGAGCACCTTGGTTGCCACTGCCCAGCACCTTCATACCATTGCCGATGGTCGGAAAGCTTCGGCCTTTGTCAGTGAGACAAGGTGGCGCATTCGACGCTGTGGTGAAAGTTGTTGCAGGTCTTATGGAGCTTGTGTGATTAGCGTTGGTCCGATAAAAGATAGGTATGGTAAATTCGATTGGTAGAGTTACGACGTTGGTGATCCGGGCTTCTAATCATTCACGATGGAACCCTTGCTAAGAAGGCTATTCCTGTAAGCAAATTGAAGAACACAAGTAAAAGTAAAAGTATAAGCACATAATCTGAAATTGCATATGTGTACGAAGCAAAGATAAGTATGGGAAGCTTTGATGATAAAAGTACTAAGGTGAAGAATAAGAACGGGGGCCATGATTTATAGCAAAAGGGTGAAGATATCTGTTTCTCAATGAAAATTTTGAAAACTAGAACTAAACAAAATCCAAACCCTAATGTGGCGGCTGCCACCGATTTTGTACCGAAAGGGGGACGTTCTAGGGTTGAGGGCGACCAGGTGGGGGCGTCCTCAACCTGGGCTTAAGGCCCGACACGATATAAGGCTGATTTTGCCCAAAATAGGTGACACAACATCTTGTCGTGGTCACGTAGAACGATCCACGAATCTTCTGGAGGTCGGACCAGAACCAAAAGAAAGCTTTCATCGTCTTCTTTCCAACGCATGAAAGAACGTCTCGTTTTGACGTTGTATAAAGGAGATATCGGTGTTTCCATTCAGGGTGGTCGCCTGAGTCCGAACCGAGCGTGAAGATCAAGTTGGTGACGACTTGTAACTCGTAGAAGATCAAATCTCGTATAGTGATGTCCTCGTTATTGTGGGCACTGCAGGACCTGCCTGTGCCTCCTGACGGTGCTGAGCACGCTGGCCTTGTCTCCGCCCTCACCACTCTGGTCAACACTGCTATGGTGAGTGTGGAGGCTTGCTGGGGCATCAGCATTGAGTACGCAGATAATTCGATGGAGGTCTTCGTGCCCAAGGGAAGGGCCGGCATCTTCAACTAGTAACTTGGCCATGGAACTGGTGTGGCATTTAGGAGATCTGTCTTCAGGTCGAGTCCCTAAGTCGTCTGGTTGTGCTCATGAAACAATGCTGTAGTCACTTGGTTTGATTGAGTGTGATGATTGTTGAACACCCAACGTTATGGCTTCTTTGGATATTTTCTTATGTGGTATTCCCAGTATTTCTAGAGTGGAAGCACCGATCTTTGGTTGTGCATTTGTTTCTGCATTTTTCTTTTGATGTGATGATGCTCGGTTTATATGTGAATAGGTTATGCGATTCGTGTATGATGATGATTTGGTCTGGTATTTTGATTCATCGGTCTGTGGTTGTTTGTAGGGTTATCAGTTTATATTTTTTTAGTAACTTTGGGGTCTCCGATGAAGGGACTGTCACTGCAAGTTAAGATTGGCAAGCAGCTTTGCCTTATCAATCTAAATTTGTTGGAGATCTAATTCACAGAATAAGGAATTTGGAACACCAAATCTGGTGGTGTGGCATTCCCGGCGGTTGCAGCAGTTTGTATTCTTTCTGCTGCTTTCTTTGATAGTACGTTATCTGTAATGTGGATCCAGATTATCTTACTGCTGCCTTTAATTACAACGGCCCTGGGACGCGTCCGACGCCCTGGGCGGTGGTGTGACTGTGAGCGCCTGTGCACCGTGCACGGCATACATCCTGCTGAAAACCCGGGTCTCCCCGCCGTCGACATCTTCGTCGGCACCGAGCGCCTCGCGGCCCACGTCGTTCATGTTCTTGCCGTGCCTCGCCTCAACGACGGCTGCTGAAACTGTCATCGCACAGATGGTTTCTGCTATTGTCTGATGTAAATGTTCTGACCGGATTACTTCCATATGGATTTTCCCAGTTGTCGTTGCTTTGGGTAGCTATTTGATGTGGCCGCTTTAAGTTCCACAGCAGATGCAAAATATTAAACATATTGACTAGTTCTCCCATTTTTCTCTCTTTACGCAGACAACCAGAGTTTCAAAGATCAGAGAAAAATCTTGACGGCAATAGGGCAGTAGATTCTTGAGGTCTTCTAGATCGTTGTACCAATTTTGGTGGTTGGATTTTGTCAAAATCCGAAGGCTATTATAAAAGATTTCTTGAGAGGTGGATGGACGGCGGGTTGGATTTCGATGAAACTTGAGGCTTTATTTGCAAGAGAGCCGGACTGAGAGGAGGTTGGACCACGTGTTGGTACGAAATTGGAGACCGAACGGGGAATGATATTGAGGCATATGTTATGGTAATTGGACAAGGTTCCTGGGTATCTTAGTCCCGTATGTGTCGAGTAAGGTCCATTTGTTGTTGACCCTGCTGATCGAGTTTGAATAGTACTAATCACATGCCGGTAGCGGGAGGAGGTAGTCGAAACCGGTAAGCTTAAGTACCTCGGTCACTCTGGTGTTTGAGCTGATACCTGCTTCTCCGGTTGAGTGCTAGTCACTAACTCATGGCTGACCCGTCGTAGGTATCGGTGGGGACTAGCTACTTGCGGGTCAAGAGGCGGTTCAGGCATCTTGTAGTGGCTGACAGGAATTGCTGATGCATGTGACTCGACGCGATTGCATGCATCGTGTCCTTAGGTTTTTCTTGGAAGGATTAAATCGGATCAATTTGCCGCCGCTCTTGGATAAAAGAACCTTAATCGCAGTTTCGCATCGTAAAGAAATAAGATGAAAGTTGTTAATTATTGTTATTATCTAATTAGTTATTTTCCACCCTGAATATCTTATTTATGTTGCAAAACCAGGAACAGGATATCTCATATAAACTTGTGCTAAAATCTTGAAAGCAAGAACTCAGTGTTAGTCACTTTTTGGCAAAATAAACCCACATGCCAAAAACTTTGCATACTAAGAGTCGGCTAAGCATATGCCACTAGCCGGGTAAATCTTGCTAAGTATTAGTTGCTTAAGGTTTGTTGCTCAAATTATTTTAGATTCCAATGATGTAGATTTCTATCCGTGTTGCGCTAAGTTGATCTGTCTTGATGCGGATGGTTGGGAGGTCGTCGAACCGGACGCTTAGTCGTTGGTTTATCTCAGGTCGCATATGCGTGGACTGTGTGTGTGATCCATCGCTCACGCTTCATCTATCGTAGGTGTAGAGTTTGCTTTAAGTCAAATTTTTATTAAGCTTCAGTCGAGCTTGTAAATTATTCATGTAATTGAACTTGGATTTGTGAAACTAATGTACCGGATCCTATTACGTATTGTAAGAACTCTGATAGTTTGTACTGATAGTTTGTACTGTTTGTGCTCATCTTCGAGTGAGAGTTTCGGTGTTTTTTTCGATGGATGAAATTAGTGGTTAAATCGAAAAGCTACCCGACAACTGTCTGATTACATGATTTTAAGTACGTGTTGATCGGATTACAAGATTTTAGCAAACTTAAATCGGTTTAATTTGGACGGTTATGCCACACGCCGCATCCGGTGCACCGCGCCGAGCGCGGTGGCGACCTCGCCCGCGGTGCGGCGCACGAGCAGCTCGGCCTCCGACGCCCACGCCACCCTGGGTGGGGACTCGGGTGGCCTCCTGTGGACCACCAAGAAGTCCCGCCCAGTGCGCCGCCGTGAGGTCCGGCATTGCGGCGCGCATCCTCCGCACCGCCTCGTCCCCGTGGCGGACGGCCTCGGTGCGCGCCCCTCCCACGCCCGCCACGGCGCGTCGGCGAGCAGACCAGCGCGGTGCACTGGGCGAAGACGTGCCTGGCCGCGGCGTGGAGCGCGACCTCACCACAGGAGTCGTGTGGTGGATGGTGGAGCGGGGTGGCGACGAGGAGATCGGCGACGCTGACGCCGAGGAGATCCCGGTGGGTGGACTCGACGCGCCTGATGACTTGATCCGACTCCGAGATGGCGACGAGCAGTAGGGTCGCCGGAACCGTCCGCGCGAGGCGAGTCCACTGCTCCGTCGGCGTCGAGCTCTTCCTCCCTCTCTTCCCCAGGCTCCGCGCGTGTGCCGCGGTTGATGGTGACGGCGTGCAACTGCGTCGAGTGGTGCGACGGCCACCTGCGGACGGCCGACAGCCTGCTCGCCGTCCCGGCACGACAAGGCCCTGCACAACGCCGTCGAGGCCGCTCTGAACCTCGCGAAGGTGGGCGCCGTGCTAGTCATCACCGCCCACTGGTTGTGGCTGGTGACGTAGGCGGTGTCGACGTAGAGGTTTCTCAGTTTCGTAGGACTGGCAGACTGCTGGCCGATCAGTTCGCTAGCATTTGCCATCCAACGCCTGTCCTGTGTTCTTACTGTTCTTGCCTGTTCTGATGAACACTCAGAAATTTTGATCGAATAGATGATTACTGATGTTGACTGGATGGATGAATCCTGTTGTTGATGTTTCGTGGACGCATTCATGCCTTTTTCAGTTGTTCATTCTGATCGGTTAACTAGTAACCTACTATGTGAAATGTTCTGACCGGATCAGGTTAGTTGTCAGTGCAGATTCAGAAACTAGGGTCCGTTTAGATGCAGGAACTAATTTTTAGTCCGGATCACATCGGATATTTGATACCAATTAAGGAGAATAAATATGAGCTAACTGTCAGACTAATTTGTCAGACTAGCACATGTTTACTGTAGCACAACATTACCAAATGATGAACTAATTAGGCTTAATGAATTCATCTCGCGAATTAACCTCCATTTATGCAATTATTTTTATAATTAGTCTATATCTAATAATACTAATCGGTGTCCAAACATCCAATGTGATATAGACTAAAGTTTAATCCGGGGTATCCAAACACCCTCTAAACGAGGTGACCACTTCTCGTTTTCTCTCTCTTTATGCAGAGCTTTTGAACTGTACTTGCATGAGAAGGTAATTGTTTATGTCTACCACATAAGCTCTATCAACTGTTGTAACCATAGTTGTTATGGCGTCGCCATATCGTCGCCATAACGTCGCCATATCGTTATGGCGGTTTTTCCCTCTCGCCACGGCGACGCCACGAGTTCGACGAGTATGGCGTCCGCCACAGAGCCATGGCGTCCCCGTGGCGCCGATATGGCGTCTTGTGGCGCCGTATGGCTCTGTGGCGGGCACCATACATCGTGCGTCTAGGTATATGAGATGCAGGGCTCAAAATGCACCGCTCAGTCCGGCCGCAGTCTCCCCGCCCCGCCTCCGCCGCTATCTCCTCGCCCTCCCGCCGGCCCGAGCCGCCGCCGCCTGCCCGAGCCGCCGCCGGCGGCCCTTCTTCCCCTGTTCGCCCGCCCTCCGCCGGCCCGATCCGCCGCCGCCGGCCCTTCTTCCCCTGTTCGCCCGCCCTCCGCCGGCCCTTCTTCGCCACCGCGACCTATCCGCCGACTTCGCCGCCGTCGCTCCCATCGCCCCGGGTGAGCGCCTGTGCCCTCTCTATGAGGGTATGGATTACCCTCTCTCTGAGCGTATGGATGTGGTTCAATGTTTGGACACTTGTTAATTGATGATATCACTCCAAACAGGCAAACACTAGTACACGAGAAAAAAAGTAAATTGCTCCCAAAATCAGTATTTACAGAGCAAATGAGAAGTACTGTCTCACTTTTTCTCTCAGCTTCCATTTGGTCACCAGCATTTTTTATTCCACATCCAGCAGTTTTCAGTGATAATGTTACTGGTAGAAGGCCGAGACTTGCAGAAAATGACAAGTTAAGAGCCAACGGGTGATCCTCTGACAGAAATATTTCCTGAGATCAAGAATTATAATATTCGACCAATATTACATAGGAAAAAAAGTCCTACCTGAGGCACTATCATGTTCCATAGTTTAGTGTATCCACCTCACAGAGTGTTGTGCCTGTTATAGTGATATGTGATTTACTCTTTCTTTTTATTCAATTGTGCTTACTCAGTAAAAGGGACCAATGTGGTGGACATGCTATTTCCAAAAGGTTGATTTGCAAAAAAGGTTGATTTGTTTTAAACATAAATTAAAAATGATTTCATTTGTGTGTATGCAGATTTTAGGGATAACCCTGTCACAGAAGTACAGAACATGGCTACACAAGGGACTGGAAGCGCGGAGGCCTCGGACGCGGCATCAAATACACTGATCCAAAGCGGAAGCCGGCAAAGTCAAATGATCCTGGGTGGAAATATGGATTTTGGCCAACCATTGGCAATAGAGATGTTGTGCAGTGTTGCTTATGTGATAGAAGAATAACAGGAGGAATTACAAGGCTCAAGGAGCATCTTGTGGGTGGTTATGGAGATGTTCAGAAATGTGTCAAAACCACAACAACTATTGCACGAGAGATGCAAGATGCTATGAAGAAGAAGAAGAGACCACTCGTCCTTGATGATGAAGAAGGAGAGCAACAAGGGGAAGATAATGTGATTGTTTTGACAGAGAAGTCCCAAGATGTTGCTAGGCGCATTGTGCATCCTAGTTCAGGGACAGCTGCTAAAAGGAAACAATCCACATTGAAGTTCAGTGAACCAAAAGAGCCCAGCACCAAGTCAGTTGGTTCAATGCTTCGAAAAACTCCAACAGAGGTTGTGGAAGAAAGACACTTGAAGGGTTCTTCTCAAGTCAGTATTCAAGCTAGCATAAGGATAAAGGAAGAGAGAGAAGCTGTCAACTTAGAGTGGGCCAGGTTCTTTTATGAGTGTGGCATACCATTCAATGCCGCAAATTCTAGGCAGTTTGAGATTGCTATAGAGGCCACTGCACAGTACGGTTCTGTGTATAGGCCTCTTACCTACCATGAGCTTAGGGAGCCATTGCTTGAAAAGGTTGTTAAGGAGATAGATGATTTGAGAAAGAAACATGAGGATGCATGAAAACAATATGGCTGCACATTGATGTCAGATGGATGGACGGATAGGAGGGGGCATCATTTGATCAACTTTCTAGTCAATAGTCCAGAGGGGACTTTCTTCTTGAAGTCAGTTGATGCATCAAGTGAAGTTCATGATCAGGTGATGGTAGCTGATTTGTTAGAGCTTCTCTACCACTTATCATTGTGTTGAGGGTGGTTGATGGTGATGAGAGGTCTGCCATGCCAGAGGTTGATGCTCTCATGAATCATGCAAAGGAGAAGATCAAGGCTAGCTTCTCTACTAAAAATAAGAGAAGCTTGCTCAACAAGATCATACAAATTATTAAGAGCCTTGGGATAGGCAAATGGATACCCCACTCTATGGCGCTGCCCTCTTTTTGAACCCAGGAAAATTCTATACCATCCAAAAGGAGAATGATGAATATGTTGGTCATCTAAGGGTTTGTTTCAATGATGTGCTTGCACGAATGGTGCAAGATGAGAGCATTCGAAACAAAATTGATCAACAATCCATGCTCTATGAAGATCAACGTGGAGATATCTTCAAGAATTGCATGGCCCTCCAAACCGTGAAGTCAAAGAACCCTCGTAAGTGATTTAAAAATTTAATTGCTGCATGTTATTTAAGGTTTAAATCCTAATATATGAATGTGTATTGACGTATTGTTAATTTAGTTGATTGGTGGCGTACGTATGGTGGCCGATGCATTGACCTACAAAGATTGGCAAAGCGTATTGTTAGTCTCTGTGCATCATCATCCGGTTGTGAGCGTAATTGGAGCACTTTTAAATTTGTAAGTAAAGTACTCAAGTTCCATTATTCAATTGAATGAAACCGGTTAAAACATATTTTTTTAAATTTGCTTGCTTTATGATCAATTGTAGATTCATACTAAGAAGAGAAACCGGCTGGAGCATAAAAGATTGAATGATTTGGTTTATATTTCCTATAATCAGAAAATGACTAGTAGGTTCCGAAAGCGCCGCGAGGAAGCGGGTAAAAGCTACGACCCTTTGGTTATAGAAGATTTTGATTGGAACAATGAATGGGTAGACCCAATGGCCCAACCTAAACCTGAAGGTGCTCGTGGTTCGGAACTAATATGGGATCAAGTTGATGAAGCCATTGGTGCATCACGTGAGCTTCGAGGTCGTAATCTTTTTAGGATCTACACTCGTCGCGCAAGACATATACCAAGAGTGGTTGAAGAAGATGAGGAAGAGGAAGAGGAAGAGGAAGAAGAGATCATTTTGGATGATATAGATGATTTTGGTGAACATCAATGGATGCTACTGAAGATGGTGGAGAGAACGTGGATGCTTCTAACGATCTCGATGAGTTTGCATTGGACGACTTTTGAGAGATGAGAGATTTGGAAGTTTGAAAAATGAGAGAGTTCTATGTCCTTTGTGCTACATTTACATTGCTATTTTGAGTTGCTAATATTGTAGACTATACCTTTTAACCTACATTTGCATTACTATTTGTCAGTATAATTTTCTAATATCCTAGACTATAATGTATGTATTCGCCACGCCGATGTGTGTATGGCGACGGCATGCCGCGCGCCATAGACGCTGTAAAGGTGTGAAGGTGGTGGGTCGTCGCGCCTCCCCGCGCCGCCGTAACAACTATGGTTGTAACTGTTGCCATTATCTATTTTTGTTGTCCACAAGCCTGCATAACTGTCAATGTGTGCAGAGCTTAAGGAGTGTCATACCAATCATCCAGTAATTCAAGTAAAATAAACAGCTTTGTACTTATATAACACCAATGGTTGGACTGATTCACAGGTCTGAAGACTTTTTTTTGGCTTCGTAAGCTTATAAAATTCTTGTGGTGGTTAGCAAAACTGGTTATCCTCTTTCACAGCATATATTCAATTATATATTACTGTGCAAATGAATAAACTAGAACTGTGCAAATGCTTAAACAGGCCCATGAAGGCATAAATCAATTGTTCATTTCAGCAGTAACTACATGTTGTTAAAATTAATGGAGCATAGCAGTAACACATTCAGTTATATCACTACATCAAATTCTAAGGAAAATAGAATATCGTGTGTTCCTTTCCGAGTATAATATAAGCATCTGTTTGACCATTCATGATTTCAAACACATGTAGTAGTATTGTTCTAAAACAAACTGAAATCATAATGCATAAGCAAAGTTGACTTAAATCTACAGCCTAATGAAACATCTAATTGGGTCAGTGTACAAAAGCTGAAAACTGTTTCATTTGAATTTCAGTTCGCTGTTCAGTACATGTGGGTCTGATTAAGCACGAGAAACACCACAAAAGCCAATAGAGTACAAACTATTAGTATTCTACTGAAGCGTTTTGAACCAACTTCAGAAAAGTGAGCACCTAAACAAAATCAAGCTTTGAAAGTAGAAGACAATCTAGTACCTACTACCTAATCTACACCACGGTATGGACCTCGTCCTCCTTCAACCACTTGCAAGATTGACCAACGGAGGCAAGGGCAACCTTGCTAGCGGGAGCATCAGAACCCGAGGACCGTATCTGCAATCACCACTCGCAACTCATGAGCGGCCCCTCTCCCCATCCCCGGCCTTCATTTTTGTAAAATTTTAAGATTGATTCCTCAAGTCAAAGATTGCAATCCACCATCAGACCCGAGTGGAAGAAATACCTGGGAGGGGATGGGTGCCGCAACAAAGGTACGACCGTAGGAGTGCCGGCAGCAGGAGAGGAGCCTGGAACCATGCTCCGGGACGTTCCGTCCCCAGATGCCGCGTGCGCCAGCAGATGTAGACGAGGCCGCCGGTCAGCCGTCAGCGAATGGTGCGCCGATGACGATGAGCCCGAAAGCCAAGAAGGGAGCGTGGTTGAGGAGGGGAAGGCGTGGATCCGCCGGCAACCGGTGGCGACGGCACAAAAGCGGACAGCGATGCCATGGCTAGAGCGTGCCCCACCCACGGGCAAGCGGACGGCCTCGACGGCGCTGCCGCCTCTCTCCCTTGAACCCGAACCTCTCTCTCCTGTACCCTTTCTTCTTGCGGGCTCCGCGGCGCCGCTGGGACCTGTTGGCAAGCCGCGTAGCACCGCTTCATCTATGCGGGCTGAATTGCGGCGCTTCACGGGCTTGCGGCGCGGGTTTGCCCAACGGGTTTGCGGCAAAACCCGCCCCGCTTGCATCCCTAACCACCACCACCACCACCACCAAATAACTGATAGATCTATAACTGTAATGTATGGATGTAATTTATGCCAAGTGTGGCAAAAATAGACATGTTTGTACCATTTGGAATTATATTGTTGGTCTTTTCATCACTTTGATTTTTCCTTTTCCTCGAGACACCTTTATATACATTTTAATGGGAAGTGTGAACCGGTTGACTCGCGCAAAAAAATTTCCCTCGAATCATTTTATGGGATACACTTCTAGTTCCAGCAGAGGTTTAAACCCAGATGGCATGTCCATGCTGATCCGGTCCTATGGTGTGGGGTTCTGGTTCATGCCTAGCGCTATCTGGGATAGAATATATGTTGATTTTGAACATCAGGGTGCGGCAAAATCTTGGGGCTGCTACTCTTTGAGTACCGATTCATGTCTTAGGCGTCGCGTTCCTGTTGAATACACTGTTTGGAGTTTGAGAAATTACTCTTAAGGGTGTACCCTTGGCAAGTCAGAAGTCACGCTCATTTTATATCTATCGCAAACGCTTAGGCTAGTCTCAGTGGAGGTTGCATAGCATTAAATTAAAGACCACATCAACAGATTTGCTTACGTGGCATGCTCATTATGAGGAGAGAAGAGAGTTTCATCACCACGAAACCCAGCCGGTTTGGTTACCAAATCCCATGAAACACAATGAAACTTGCATTGAGGAGAGAATAGTTTCATCTTCGGGTACATTGTGGCTCCATGTTCTAGTATGATAATTAATTTATATGTAAATCCAAAGGCTACATAATTCACATGGCACATTTAATCACAACTTCATTCGAGAATTAAATGTTACAATCTGTCTATAAAACAGTGCAATAGACTATGCACTGAGAGTAGTTATTTCATTTCAATATAAAGCTGTCATTGGTAATCGTGTAATGAAATATTGAGACTAGCCTTAGGCCACTCCTAATGGAGAGTTTCATGAAGTTTCATTCTCATTAATTAGCATGCCACATAGGATTCCTTGATGACATGGCACCATATTTAAGAAGAGAGAGTAAAACAAGTTTCATCATCTAGATGAAACCCGCTCTATATGGACACCAACTATCTACGAGTCATGAAATTAAATACTATTTGAAGCCTATGAAACCACATCATGAAATTTTACATTGGGAGAGGTGGTTTCAAACCCCCTTTTCTTTGCTTATTTGGCTATCTTGAAAAAATCAATATGAAATTCTCCATTCGGATTAGCATTATCGGCGGTACATTAGCTGCCGTCACTTGTCAGGGCCATCTGCCGGTATTCTTCCTAGGATACCTCGTTGTAGAACAGGCTCAATGTCCCAAAAAATTGTCCGGCCATCCTATCTCCGGCGGTCATGTGGGACGCATTCATGCAAATCCTCGGCGAAAACATTGGACAATCTGGCATCGCCAAAGATTTCAGCACGCGACTGAGTTCTGAAATGGCTACTTTCGTTGGTGTGTTGAGGCTCATATGGCTCCAACGACACAATTTGGTACCACCAGGGGGACATCTGTGTTTACCTCAACAACAGGAAACATGAACTACATACATAGAGATCCTGCATGCAGCACAGCTGGACTGGAACAGCTCTGGGTAGCATCAACCTTGGGCCATCTTCACATGAACATTAAGGAGTCAGAATTTTCGATCAAGCAGCAAACCGCATAGGATGTATCGTACTTAGCTTGTCGAGAACAGGTTCTAATATCCTTTGTTTTCTCAAACATTATTCTTGAGTTGTTTGCATATTTTAGTGCAAGAACATTAACTAAGTTTAAATGATTTTTTATATGAAAACCCTATTAATTTGGAAATCATAACCTTCACTGGATAACCCTATTAATTTATGAAAACTTGCTCATTGTGGGGTTTTATTAGCAAGCAAAAGTTACCAATAAGTTGAAGAAGGGATTACGAAACCTGGTACTACATGTGAAAGGACAAAACATAAAACTAAAGGGCTATGCTAAGGTACACCTTTTACCTTCCAGGAGGTAAGAGTTGGAACAAATCTGAACAAATCAGAATGTTGGGAGTATAGCAAAATGAACCATTTCCTACCTGCTTTTATAAATTCCCCGCCTGTTTTTTATCAATTGCTCAGTGCGTCTCCTAATCTGAGCAGTAGATAGTGGAGGTTTATCGACTTAACTTCTGGTATCTCGAAGAATGGAATCCCATCATCACACATGCTACAAAAAAGAGGATTGGTGGAATACATTAGTCAATTTACTCTTTCAAAGGTGGAACAAGAAAAAAGCCTACATACAGTAGGTCTAGAATTTTGGCTACAAAGAGAATATGGAAATAGTGCTGTGCAGCCAAATTCAAATTTCCATTTGCCAAAACATACTAATCCCTCTCTTTGATCATTAACTTTCTGCGACATTATTTCCACCTTTTCATTATACTACTTTTTTTGGCATTCTTTTAACGTTTAATTCTCCTTGCTAATCTTCTGCCATGATGAAATCAAATAGTAGAAATGCTATTTCCTATTCATCTCTTCGGAAGGAGAAATACAAATATTGATGCAACTTCCAACAGTCTAATTTGGCCATCATGCAAGGGGTTGGAAAAACTCGGTAAACTTACTGTTCTTTTCCATCGGAGCTACATCAAAGAAGAATAGTGTGGTTCAAAAAGGCTGTAGAAAAACATAGAACCCACAAAACAAAGGACACATTGATTCAAGAATGGAACATGGAAGAATTTCTAGCACAAAAACATGGAAACTCTAACTGCTAAAATATTCTAGTAAAAACATAGACTTTCATGCAAACTTGCCGATTAATAACTGCTGGAGCTTTTTCCGCGTTTTCTTCTGAAATTTCAGGTTCTACTGCTGCAAGAGATTGGTAGATATATGGAAAGAAGATGCTTGAGTGGAAAGGATTGTGGAGCTAGTTGCTTGTTCCTGCAATGGAGGAAGCAAGCAAGAGAGGACGCGGCCGTGGTGGCGTTGTACTCCACCGAGCCCCTCCTCCGACCTCCCGGCGGCGTATGGAGGAGTAGAATACCAGGCGGCGCAGCGAACCACAGGCGGTAGCGGTGAGCCGCGGGCGGGACTATGCCCATTTTGGGACATGTTCAGAGGTCAGGGACAACGGTGGAGCTCGAGGACGAGATGACCAGCGCCGCACCGGATCTGAGCGCCTCCTACTCCTTCTCAAACAGGTGAATGGTGCCAAGTGTACTCGATATGACTTCTTTAGCGAGAAAGAAACCAGATCAGTTTAAAATGCCTCTTGGAGTACAGATGTAGTTCAAAATTCCTTTTGGAGTTCAGATGTATTTTTTCTAGTTTTTGTAAGGCACCAAATATTTTTTCGATAAACAAAAAAAATGTATTGAAAAAATTCCTCACGATGCATTCATTGGACAAATAGAAAACAGATCCCACATATTAGTCATCAGGTGAGCTATCAAGCTCCTTGCAGGACTTCTGACTGTAGTGTTTCTTCACATGTTTCTTGCAACTGGCGAGTAATGTGGTAAGTTGCATCCAGAATCAGAAATAAATCAGGTGTGATCACTCTGACCCCAGTGTTTGTTGTTGGGATGATGAAAGGCAATGAGGTCCTCCTGTTTCAACTAACCGAGCATCCACCATCCAGCACCTTTTGAAGTTCTACTTTGTCTAAATATAAACAATAAACTACTCAGAACGACTGAATATTAGAATCCGCAAAGTATGCATATGCACACAAGATTTGAATGATCACATCAATGCAATAGTGAAGGGTACAGGTGATTCTTGTATCAACATCACAACAGCATGCTACTTTTCCCATGACAAGTCAAAGGGTATCTTGGCTTGCAGAAGGTTTCAAGGACGCTTACGCCTCAACTGAGCAAACAGCTGCAGAGATCAGATCGAGCCTCATGAGTCAGTTATAATCTAGAATAGCTACTGACGAAATTTAAGCTCATAAAAAAAATTAATGTTGCGGATACAAGTAACGGTATCAGAAAGACCATTGAAATAAATATAAAAATCCTGTCAAAAAATTACTTAGAAGTCCTCAGAGAAATATAACTTACCTGGAATGGGTATTGCAGAATCCAACCAATGATAGGTATTTGATATAGGAAGGCTTGGATAGGGGGGCCATAACCACTGCAAAAGTAAAGGAATTGGACGCAAAGGTCAGTAACAATGAAACCAAGAAACAAATTGAAAATGAAGATAGTTAGACAAGGACCTGAAGAGCACAAAAGATCCATATAGTTCCATGATTATACCAGCAACAGGCCAACGGACAAACAGAAGAAACAGACCAATGAAGAAAGGTACCGATCCCTGCAGAACAATAATAACATTACTCTTCAATCGATTGTCATGGGACAAATCACCGAGGTCAGCAAGAAGAGCAATAGTATATTAGCTAAGACTAATCAAGAGGGAAATCATGATACTAAAACACTTGGATTTGCTAGATGGAAATTATGGCCGCAGACCATGCATTCTGCAGTAGTAACACCCTGCATGTCATGGACTTGTGCAGGACTCACTTTAGCCACATGTTTGTTTGTTCGGATGCAATTTTGGAAACCACAAGGCTAGTGATTGCCATGGAGGGAACGAAACCACATCTAGGCAATTTCCGTCACTGAGAAGCTATGATGTTACATGTTTGCTTAAGAAAAAATGCCAAGAGATGTTGTGGCATTAATACACTAACTAATTTGTTTAAGATGTGATAGAAAAGATAACTATCATATAACAAAAATTTCATTAAAATACAACTTTCCCAAGTCATAATAAACGAAGAAACAAACAATAATAATAATCCTATCAATATCCTTGCAACTTATCTATCTTTATAGTTCTTCCATATTTTAACACTACAACAGAAAATTTCTCAAGGTCAACGCAACTAACCTGGAATTTTATCAGTTCAAGAGTATAGAATAAAAGTTTATGTTTCAGAACAAAAATTAAAAGTAGGCACAAAACAGTAATGGAAAAGCACACTGCAGAGGAGTGGTCCTGTATCTATGCAAGCCCAGAAATACCTTAAGGTTTGCCTTCTTCGTGAAAAGTTGCCACATAGATTGCCAGCCAAGTAATAAGCCCACTCCAGTTAAAAAGAAAATCTAGTAGAAAGTAGAAACAATGTAGGAGAATGTGAGGACTGAGTCATGGTAATTTCATCAGACACATAATATTACAACACAAGGACTGTGAATTATAGTATCATACATTACCCAGAGCCAACAAGCCCCGATCGAAGAAAAGGATAACACCAAGGAACGAGAATAGGATGCTAAACCCCACCAGACCAATGCCAATCTCTTCATATTGAAACATGGGGAATAAAATAAAAATTGTTAGTACCATCTTAGATGGAAACAAGCAAACACATGAGATCAAGGAATATGAACAAGTGAAACTTTTTTGTAAGGGAGATTGATATTGTTGCCCTTACTGGGAACTCCAATTGTGATTTTGAAACCAAATGCAAATTTTATTGCACATATGACATACTGGTTCTCTTTATTTTACTGAGCATACATGCTCAGAATCTCAACACAGCAACCCCAACTATCCTATCATATTGCTTTCAAGTATATCCAGTCAGGTTTGTGATTTTCAACAAATTCAATATAAACACAAGATATGTGAAGGAAAAGTTCTGACAAATTTGACAGTATGCAATAAGAATTGTAAGGTACTCCCATCATTTCAAAATATAAGGCACATCATACCACAATCTCCAAGAGCGCTGATTTCTCTTAAAGTGTAATATCTATTGCAACAATATTATGATCATTTCAAAGTACTTTCATACAGGAATCAAACAGCACCGTTTCTTTATCCTAGTATCAAAATACTGCTAGACAAACAGTTGATGACAGATTAAAAAGTTCGAATGTTGGAATGTGTACACGGCTTATAAAAGTAGCAGTATAGCACTCAGTTTTTTCATGGCATCCAGTAGAATGAAAGAGAGTTCTGATTATTTCTTCTGAATATGTAAACAGTCTTTATTGAGAAATGAACTTTACTTTTGAAAGTGCTTTGATTTGCTTGCAGTAAGTAACAGTCTTTATTGAGAAATGAACTTTACTTTTGATCTCACTAATCTCGTAAGCCATTGCCTTGGCAGTTGATGATAGCAATACAGCTTCACTTCAACGGACCACTAACTGAACCTGCAGAAGGTTCCAAGCATTGATTTCTTAGAAAGCAAATCCAGCCAATATATAGAAATGGAAATCAGCACAAAGCACTTGAATATTGTCACTTTAACTAATTTAACGTGCCCTCTTAGCAAATAACACAATAAAGTAAATCCCCTCCCCCCCCCCCCCCCCCCCCAAACCCCCCTTTTCTTGTTTGGTGTCATGCTCACCACCAGGAGAAGACAAATAGATCTATATGAGAAGGACAACTAGATGAGAACTATATTGATCAACTGAGATGACTGCCATGACCTTATATAAGTCCGGCCGGATACCACTAACAAACAAAGCTAATCCAATCCTGATGCTAACAACCTTATCTCATTTCTAGCTAACATTCCCATCTCTAATCATATCTCTCTAACTATACCATCCTATATCCTGCTGTACGTCAAGGGGGGCTGTGGCATGCTGGTCCATGGCCCTCTTGAATCTTGATCCGCATCCATGAATGAACGGAATACCAAGGATCACAGTCGGGGGCCGGCTCTAAGGGAGGGGCAGGCAGTGCGACAGCCGGGGGCCCATGGAGCTGGGGGGCCCAAGACCATATAGGTAATTAGTACATATAATTTTCTATTTGGCATAATAATCCTTTGAAAGCTCATCATAAACCAGCCCATGAGGCCATGACGTACATGTACAACCGTAGGGTAGTCTTCCAGCAGCCTGTAACCTAACCATCGGCGGAGCGCAGGCACGTTTCAAGTTTCGAGTCTTCGACGTTTCATTTTCGTTTCCTGCCGCCGCGGCGACCCATGCACCCTACCCACGCGCGACGCCGATTCTGTGTTCTGGCTGAGGAGAGGAGACGCCGATCTGATTCACTCCTCACTCGGCGACCGGCAACGGCAAGGCGCAAGGATGGTGGACAACAGACACGCACGCGATCACAGTAAGCAACACACCAACACCCATGATCGATTAGTATTTTCCCAATATTTTTCTTATTTTCCCAACAGTTATTTGTGGTAATCATAATGGTTCTTGTTTTTAGTTTTTGGTTACACTATTGTTATGTTTTATGAGCTATACATATATTGCAAAGTAATTTTTATTATTCGTACTATATACTGTAATTTTGATACTAAAAATTAGTTCAATAGACCCTTATCTTCTTGCTTGCCCAAGAGCCCTTAAAATTATAGAGCCGGCCCTGATCTTTAGTTGGCTCAGAGCACATCTCATCTGAATTATCACAATGCACTACAAACGAGATATCTAACTGGGAAGAAAACGAGCACAACCTGCACCAGAGCAATAACAGTTAGCTTTGGTATTTTCCTAACAAAGAAAATTTATGAGTGATTTTCTAAAGTGGCACTTCTGCAATGCTATGATGCTATGTTTCTCCTAATGAGCAGTGCAAATTACAGAAATGGGCATTTCCAGTGCTAAAAGCCCCCACATAAATACATAACGAGGGGTCTGGGGAAGGGAATTTCTAGGCAGCCTTACTCTTAATTTATTTTCCAAGAGGCTGATTTGAACCAAAGACCTCTAGGGCACAAGTGGAGATACTCTACCGCTGCGCCAATCGCTAGATCCATCCTTATTGAGAATTACATAAAGAATAATAGCAGACATGTTTAACGAAGCATGGTTGCACAAGGTGGACATATAGAGCGCTAGGCAACACCATCCCGCCTAGCCCCACCTTGGCCAATCTCATGGGTAATTAGGTGATCAGGCACTGTTCCATCGCCTGACCACCACCTATAAAAACACTGATCTACACATACACCTACTATAAGTTACAACCTAGAATTCTACAAGTTACGATGGAAAGAAATGACAGAAGATTTTCAATTGTTCATTGCAGAAAGTGGGGCTATACAATGAAGAAACAACCCATGCAAAATGCACTGCTAGCTGCACCTTTCATCTTCATATTTGTATATAAAGTAGTAGCTTTTGTTAATTCGAAATTGGGATAGCTACCATACCAGAACTAACATCTACACTAACTCTTAAATGTTTGAAAAGGGAAAAAATATCTGCAATAAAAGTAAGCTTTATATCTTCCCACAGAATAACCATCACAAGCCAATAGCTTGAGGATGCAGAACTATAGTGCATGGTTTTTGCTACAATAATTACACATGATCAGATGCTATCCAGTTAAAACCAAAACAATGAATTTGTTAATTATTCTTAAATATAATTCAAATATATGTAAAGGGCGTACCCAGTGCAGAGAGCTCCCACTCTGTGCGGGGTCTGGGGAAGGGGTGTCAGTGGCAAGCCTTACCCTCGCCTGTGCAATGCGAGGAGACTGCGACTCGAACCCGGGACCTTACAGTATGCTTTAAAAATAATAACATAAGGCAATATGTTAATATATCATGCTTCTCTGCTTGTTTTTACTTGTTACTGCCATATCTTACATAAAGTTTACAGTAAGCTCCTGTCATGGCCTAGGCCTTCATTGACAACCCAGTCTGAGTGCTTTCTAGATGTGCCATGGTTCTGTTCGTTTTCCGGACTCTTTCAGAGTAAAATTTTCCAGTATGCCAAAAGCTTTGGAGTAAAAGAAACAGGATACACCAAACCACCAGATGTTATGTGATATAGCAGGAATAAAAATAACATTCAGATAATTTGCAACAGCAAACTCCAATTAGAGTGGCAGTGTGATTGACACCTCCCTCTTTAGAAATGTACTGTAAGATCCATGGTAGGATTTGAATTTTTAAGGTTGTGTTATGTGGTCAGAAGGACAAAATGCAAACTAATCTGGACCTAGGTAAGTCCAAACCAAATGCAGTCATCACACACCAGCGAGCTTTCCACCAAACTATGATAGCTCGACACAGCCCAAATTTTCGTCTGAAGACATATAACTTGGCAATGACCTCCAAGGGAACAGTGATTGTTCAAGGCATAGGCCAATTGACAAACATAAAATACAATGCCAAAACCAATTCAATTTGGGCATTTCTACGCATCACCAGCGCTAGGCCAGTGGACATTCAGCTCAATTCAGCTAATATGTCCGACCCTACTACCCCAGCATGGCAGCATGGATTCCCATGCTCTGGGGATTCGAGCGCTTACACGTTGCACATCACGGCGGCTTGCGATTGGAGAGTAGCGCGCCCGCGGCCACGGTACCAGCACACGGCATGGATGGTAGCAAGCGGTGGGATCAACCTACGTACATGCACAGCAAACAACGCGGGATCGGGCGGCGCATGTCGCAGAGAGAGGGGGGATGGGGATGGTGGGGTGTTAGGGCTTGCCTTCCGACGAAACCCGGGTCCCGGTACGGCGAAACTGGAGGGAGACGAGACCGCGCCGCGCGGCTGCGAGCAGCCGTGGACGACGTCGACGGGGACCCGCGCGCGGTGGCAGCCGCCGGGTCGCCGGCTCGGGTGGTGCCGGTGGTGGAGAGATCGGAGGGAGGGGGGAGCGCTCAGCGGAAGGAAAGCGAGACAGGGCAGCCCAGCGCTCCTGGCGTGTGGGTCCGGGCCCCAGTGGTCAGAGGGACACGGCGTGAGCGAATGGGGCCGCGGAAGATGGAGCGTCGCGGGCCCGGATCAAAACTGGGCCTTTCCTTAGCGCTTAAGCCGAGCCCACGAGACCCTCTGCCTGCTGGAAAAAGAGAAAAAGAGCGCGCGCCCACAACCCACATACACAAAGCAAAAGAGCTCACCGCCCACGACTGAAGCAGCAACAGCATCCACAGCTGTCGGCCGGCTCAAGTTTTGGCTTGGCTGGCCGCTTCGATATCGTGAAAACCCCCTTGTTCTCCACTGCCCCTCGCGAGTTCTGATCGATCCATCCGGGATGGTCACTGTTCAGAGTTCAGGCTTCTGCAGTGAGATTCACTGACCATCCAGAATTGCTCACAAGTGAGATTGGCCCGATCTGAACTGCAGAACTGAAACGATCTAAAGAAATCAAAGATCATCTTGTTTGTCCTCAGAATTGTAGGTTACACTGCCCAGAGATTGCATTGTTTGTCCTCGGAAACTCAGAAAGCATTGTTCAGAGGTTCAGTAAACATTTATCTTCTGTATAGACGTCAAGGTTCTTCAGGCGTTCAATATTCTCTGACCACTAAGTAAGACGACCAAATCGCTCGCCTCGTGGTACCCTCGAAGCGACAGGTAAAGCCTAATGATGATGATGAGCCTCTCGTGAAACCGCTGCAAGAAAACCAGCCTTCGGTTCGGTCGATGCCTGCCGCCACGATGAGCGAAAGCAATCCACATGGATGGACGATGCATCTCTGATTTCTCTCTTGACTCTTCCGTCAGCATATCAGACCTAGATCTCTCTTCACAACTGTTAGCAACCCACTGGACGATCCCTAACAACAACGTGACGCCAGCAGAGGATTCCATGGCGTTTTTTTTTTCTGTACCGAGACCTAAATCTGGACTGGGGTTTTGCGCTTTCCAGGCACATTTAGAGCAAGCCAATGATGGCGAAAGTTGCCGCCGCCGCCGCCGGGCGGACTAGTTTACTGCAACTGCGCATAATGCATCATTCCCTCTCTTTCCGCCATCATCGTCTAGTTTTACATACATTCCTCGCCTTTTAGGGAGATGCATTTGGAAAGCGCGATGCTCGCCTAATCATGGAAGACTTGGCTAGCTCACTCCTCTTCACTTGGCTGGTCATGCTCATGCTGAATTTCCCATTGCTTGTTAAGAGTAACACACACTCAATGCTGCATGCACAGTTTGGTTTCAAGAAATTAAACAAGAATTGTATCATTGCAGCGCGTCGGTTTTGTAAAATGGCGCCGTGCTGAGACGCTTGGAATCCAGCCATGTGCGCTGAATTCTTTGATTTTCAATTTTCAACTAAGCTGATCTGCAATGGGGGAGGATATATGGGGAACAATTTGGTGAACTTTAGGGCAAAAGGAGGAGTGCGCAACTTTGCTGCTTTCAGTTTTCTGTGCTGCAACTTGGACACACAGGAGATGGACCGATGATTGGACAGTACCTGCATGCCCGTGTCATGTGGCTCTTCAGTCTAATGGCGCACGCTACCTTCCCTTTTGGCTGGAATCATATCTGCACACGATGTTTGCGAAATGTGCTCGTTTTGGGCTGCAGATTGTTTCCAGATATTGTCCAGATAAATAAGCACCGTATCGACCGCCTCTTGCAACGACAGCGATGGTTAGATCATGTCGTCCCGTCAGCAAGGGATGCCCTGGGTGCTCACACGAGTTCTTGTCTGGAAACAAAGAGACGATGCCATGGCCGCTTTACAGTGTCCAATGACGATGCGAAACCTTGCGCACATGGGCGGGCTAGTTCTTTCTTTCTAGCCAGTCCAAACTCCCAAGTTGCTTGGTGCGAGACCTGGGACGACGACGACCGTTACCAAACTGTGTCGCTGAACCCTGGCCTGAGAGAGTGGTTTCAGACAGTTAGGCCATTATGCAATTGCAATGTATCTGAATGCAGCAATCCTTGCATCATGTATGAAAGTCTGTTCTGACCATTGCTTGGTTGGGGAAATGGTATCTGGAGTGAAACAAGTGGGAGTGGTTATGCATGCTTCTCACCTGCGCGTATCATATATGTAGGCAGGTGCAGGCTCGCCCAACAGATCGCAGTGACCGGTGTTCTGTGTCGCAACCTCGGCTAGCTCTTCGTTTGAGCTTGGCCATGGCAAGGCAGGCCAGGAGAGACACCCTCACCTCACCTTGCGTTGGTGCCGCGACAACAGTGGCATCCTACTATCCCTGTAAATGGACCTAGACGAAAGTTAGAGAGGCTGTTTGTTAAATCTGAGGAAACGTTGGGATAACAATTTTTTTTTTGAAGGGATTGGGATAACAATTATTCATCTTCTAGAGAGAACTAGTTATATAGCACAAGCTCAACAGATCATGAGAATTAACAGTTCTGTATATATGCAAATGCCTTGTAGATACAAGTCGGAGTCTCGAACAGAAACATGTTCTGTTGCATATCTGATTTCCCTGAAGAAAAAAGGGTACATATCCTGATTATTCTCTATGTTACATTTTGCTTTCAATAATACAAAGCATGACCAAAGCCTTTGGTCTCCAGGGGTCTAGATTATTCTGTGTTGCATCATCTTTACACGCTCTAGACTGGCTACATTTTAGTTGTACGTAGACGTAGTACGCTAGCCACTGCCGACATGGCTAGTTGGCTTTGGCCGCTGCACCAGAAATGAGAAAGCTCCAGAATAGCTTCCAACCCTGCCCTCGCCACCGATTTCGGTGACGGCGATGCTGCAGCTTTTATCATGTGGAAGGATACGAAATGTGCGAGCCCGCGTGCCACCGCTGACTTGCCAGGCTCCAGGCCTATAGGAAAGTGATAAGATCACGATGCCAACGCACGCCACGCCAAGGTAGCACGCCCCGGGTGAATGGCGTGGCGGCAGCAAGCGATCGTGTTCATATCCATCCATGGCGCCTGGCACTCGGCTCGAAACACCGGCGCCACTCCATTCCATTCATGGACAGCGCTGAGGCGGCGACCCTGCAACTTGCACACCACGGCTACCAATGCAGTGCCGCACGTACGCCGCCCCCCATCCAGGGCCCCTCGTCTAGCTTAGCTTAGCTTAGCTCTGGAGGAGGAGCCGTTGCTTTCAGCAAAGGGACGGGGGAATACCGGCCGGTAGATCAAGTAGTGCACGATGCCGGCCGTTTCCAGAAGGATTCTTGTTCTCCACCGGATTCCCAGAGCGCGATCTTGATCGGTTCAGAAGCCGTTGTTGCTCTGCAGGCAGTGACAAAATAAGCAGGCAGTAGGTAGACGGCAGCAGTGTATAGTATGTTAGGTAGAGGTGGTATATACGAGCAGTACCTGAAAACTGCTATATATAATATATATTAGGATGTTACGTACTCTCTTCACGTACCAGAGTTCAAATTTGAACGGTTGATTGAACAACTTGCGATGACAACCAGAAACTTGAAGCTTAATTTCTTCGGGAATCCTTCCAACTTTTTTTCTTTATGGATGTAAGGAACCCTTCTAACTTTGCAAGACCATGAAAGAAGCAGGCATCACAATCCAGTTTTTGCCATCAGCGAGCATTGACAGGGTAGTGGAGGTTTTCTGTTTCTGGAAATTGTTCTGTACTCAATACCATTCAATGCAATTCCGGCGCTCCAAGTTTCTCTGTCAAATGTCCATTTCCGAGCTTTAGCAACCCATGTGAAGTACAACTTTTTTTTGCATTCACCCTTGGAGTGGCTGGACCAATGGGATATGCTCACGTGAAGAGAAGAGCGGCTTTATTCGTTGGTCAAGGATCAAGAATGTGCAATGAACCAGGAAAGAGTTTCACAGATTCCAGTCACTTCACTAACTTCGGTGTTCATACTCAATGCACCACCGTGTTAACTAAACTCTTTCAGTTCCATGTTCGGAACTCGCTGAAGTGGCTGAAGGTCTCGTATTAAGGATTGGGAGCCAAGTTTCTACTTTATTAGCATCACCTTTTTAAGGCACAGTAGAGATTCTCTGGTCGAATTCGAGCTTCTTGGCTCCAATGCAAGTAGTGTCACCTTTCAGGCTTTCGGCGCAGAACTGAAACATGAATACCTGATAGCCTGCACAGTTCAAGCAAGCTGAGAATGTAATATCAGAAGAATACAGTTCACACAAATCTTGCGTGAAGTACAAGGACAATATGAGATTCTATGGTCCCTTACTAGCTGAGATCATTGTAGACCTTATCTGTCACAGCTCTGCCACCTCTCTTTGAAGACCATATCAGCTTCCGTAGGCAGTTCATTTTCACCAAAACAAAAGATCAGCAACTGGGAGCGGAATCTTCCATTCTGTTATTCCGGCAGAAATTTGGGAGGGCACATGGGTCAAAAGCAAATGAGTTTCAGGCTTTCAGCGTCAGTCCACATGAACTTACACTTGGAGCTCCTCCTCCGAAGGTCGTATTCCATCAGTTTAACTAGAATAGAAGTCAGAAGAGATGAGTGCAGGTATAATGTAGTTGTGTACCTGCATTTGTAAAACATGCACATTAGACACCAGAATATGTAGCTTTCAAGTGAATTGTTCAGAATGATTTGGAAACTTGAAGTTGTGATTAGTCAACTGTACTAATATGTCTTCGGATCCGTGGTCCTAAAAACCATGGAGTGCATAGAGTGGCTCCTAGAAGACCTATGTTATAAGGTACACAGGTACATGCAGATATTCTGAAACACAGTAATCTAGGATATAACATTACAATATGGCAATATTTGCTCTCAAAAATAAAACTTCAGAATATTGTAAGGGGCAAAAATCAAATAGATTTATGGCTTTATACATTCACTGGCACATTTATTCTGATAAATAGAATTTCAGAATACATAGAGATTATCTTTGACCACTACTAATGTTGGCAGATCAGAATAGATCCTAAAGTAATCCATTACAAACATATCATATTTACAGTATCAAGCTGCTAAGAAAGAATAAAGCTCAAATCCCCCTTCTTTACAGATATAGAAAAGGAGAAGCTGCTTCTCAGTGGAAAATTTGCATCAGAATTGATAGAATGAGTGCTGAAACCCCACATAACAATCATTAAACAAAAAGAAGCAGTTCCTACTTATGATGTTTGCAGATGAACTGAACATGATTCTGAATTCTAGATGACAGCATGCAGTGAGATAGACCATACACTTGTACCACAAATTAGCATCTTGGGCATCTAATATTGAAATTATTATCTTAGGAGCAGACACCGAACAATTGATGCATTTGTGAAGAAAATCCCCCACCACCTTCTATCATTGCAGTATAGTATGCTTGTCCCACCAAAGCTTCTACCCTGGCCAACAAAACCTCTTAGTTATTCATATTAGTTAGAGAGTTCATCCTTGTTAAAATACCATCAACACAATCATTTTTCAATATGTTACAGAGCAGATAGACAACAACCAATAAGGCTAAACGTTGCTCGTGCACCCGATTTGCAAAAAAAAAACACTGAAAATGAAGAAAATAAGGCGTCAGTCTGGGAGATTACAGACAAGTCAAAAGGCAATCTACTTTTTGGCTACAAACAACTATTTAATAGGCCCTAGATATAGGGAATAAGTGAATGTGATGCATCAGATTTTATTCACCTACATGGAATTCAAGTGAGCACTCCTTCCATTGGTGTAGGTGCAGAGGGTGGACTACTCGAAATATTTTCAGTGATGGCAACCCATATCATTCTTTGCAGTATAAAGCAAGATACCATGGTGTCCAGAGCTAATATTTTCAGTCATCATGAATGGTGCCTCATTGGGGACCTGCAGTATATATAGAGCACCAGCCTGCACCCTTCACTTCACCCAAGCTCATACTTCAGGCCAAGTTAGCTCGTCTTCAAGATTGCCAATCTTAGCTAACCATGTCAAGGGACCCACTTGTCGTTGGCAACGTAGTTGGAGATATCTTGGACCCATTTATCAAATCAGCATCACTCAAAGTCCTATACAACAATAGGGAACTCACTAATGGATCTGAGCTCAAGCCATCACAAGTAGCCAATGAACCAAGGATTGAGATATCTGGGAGTGACATGAGGACCCTTTACACTTTGGTGAGTTCATACCCACATGTCTACCTCATTGCAGCATGCTAGGATTTTAAATTAGAGTAAACTGCACTTTGTGCCACGTAAATCGTATTTTGTTTGCACCTGGTTTAGTGCACTTTCTTTTTTACACCATGGTAAGTTATGACTTTGCACTAGAGTGTATCATAAACCTTATAGATAACTCATGAATTTTCATAAAACCTTATAAAACATGATCGAAATTCACAAGTTCTCATGTGATTTCACTCATATTTCATAAGGTTCCACTCAGGGTTCACGGCATAATTCGTTAAAAGGTAAACTTATTTTGATTTACATTGGTGCAAAGTAAAAGGGTGTGCCAAACATGATGCAAAGTGAAACAAGGTGCTCTTTACCTGGTGCATGATACAAGTTACTTTTTAAATTAAGAAGCCGAGTTGGATCACTGTTATGTTTTTGTCCAAAAGAAACATGGTATACCTCTTAACTGCAATATCAGTTCAGAGTAGATCCACTTGAAAGTTGCTTTCAGTATCTATAGATTATCGAAAGTCATGAATGTTGACCTTGTAGATTTGAAAGTTGTTACTGTTGATTGAAAAAAATACAGTTCGCACTTCCACATTTGGTTCAAATTATAACTTATAGAGATGCCCACCTTGCTTTTTTGCTAGTGTCAGCAAATATACCAGCATGTTTGGACGCAGGCACTGATTGAGAATCAATATTATGTGAATTACCTAAAGATCTTTCCATAACAAAATCCACTAGCATTTGAGCAGATAAAGTTCAGACCACTTTAATTTGGTTGAAAAAACTGTCAAACTAGTCGACAGCTCACATGGCTCAGAATCTTATCATACATTAAGGTTTGTACAAGGTCAAGAACAATGTAAATTTACCTTAGACGACAGGCAAATGTTGTGCCAGTTTAAAATAAAGGTATCTGCATCAACAACATTTACTGTATGCATTGGAGCATTATTGTTTATGTTTCTAAAGAAAATAACCAACATATAACTAGGTGATGGTGGATCCTGACTCACCGAGTCCAAGCAATCCAACCAAAAGAGAATACCTTCATTGGTAAGACCTGAAAAATATGTGATGAATGGAATTTACTATTACTTGTATATTTTGCTAACATGACAAATAGGAAACAGAATTACTTACGGTGGCAATCATGCATGCAGGTTGGTGACAGACATTCCAGAATCAACAAATGTAAGCTTTGGTGAGTTGCCCCCTTCTCTTACATCTCATATCCCTATTTGAATGTTTATTTCCAAGAAAATCAACAGAATAGACCATGCAGTACCTTTTTACACCTAAAGAAATGCAAGCTATAACTGGTGATAGGTGTATATATTAGTTACAAAGAATAGGACAATATGCAGTGTATATTCACATATTTACAAATTTTGTTGCAGACAAATATTTGAATAACTGGATTAGGCTTGTGCAACATGACTGTCTATTAGCATTTGGCAATGTCAACTTGTGATATGGACTAATTTATGGTCAACTTTTAACCCTGGAAAGACCAAAGACAAAATCTTGAGTAAATACAGTTCTAAACATGGGAATGATTCTGCAAAAACTTGCTCTAATAAGTTCTATTTCAAACCATATTTCAGGAAATGAGGTAGTAAGCTATGAAAGTCCAAAGCCAACTGCTGGAATACATCGCTTTGTCTTTGTCCTCTTCCGCCAATCCATCCGGCAGACTATTTATGCACCAGGATGGAGACCAAATTTCAACACAAGAGACTTCTCAGCACTTTATAATCTAGGACCACCCGTGGCCTCAGTGTTCTTCAATTGCCAAAGGGAGAACGGATGTGGTGGCAGACGATACATTAGATGATATTGGAATAACCTCCTCTACAGGAGGACTGATGGAATTCTGCATGAAGCCAAGCACACTGAATGGGTAGTAAATGCTGGACCGCAATATAGCTTAACTAGATTACTTTGGCACCTGTACAATCTCTGACTACCTAGAAATGAATTTCACTTACAATGTGGATGCGATAAATATATGCCGCTATATCTCTGGAGTGCCTGACATTGGATATAAGATAGCCGAATGCAAGGGAATATCCCTCATGTTTGTATGCCAACTCAGAACAATTCCAAGTTGCAGGTAACCTGAGAAAATGCCAGTTCGCGAGAGTCCCTGTGCCGGGTCCAAAGCTTGCTGGCGCGTAGCAAACTAGCAATGCTACCATCTACGAGGCCTTTTCACAACTTGACATGAAATGATTACCAGCCAGGACTGATGCCAATGACCTCACGAGAATCAGAATCCAGAGGGGCATTCCCTCCATCCACCAGTCATGCTCAATCATTCCAGTATTCCACCAACACCATAGCAGCAAAGCTATCTGATAAATTGTGTCTACAAGCAACACGTTATCAAAGGCATAAACCATGAAATCCTTATCTGGCCCGACATGCGAGTGCAGTCCTGGTCGGATTATGCCCCAAAACCGATTCCACGAACCGAATGACAGCAACCTTGGCGTCGTCTCTTCGTGTGCCTCCAGTTGGCAGCCTCTAGGGGAAGAGGAGCCCCAGGTGCTTGACTGAGTGACGGCAGAGCATATTCCCCAACAGCGAGAGACACCTGAAGTACAAAAGTTCATTGCCTTTGCCAGGATGTGATGAGCACAGCACAGCGCAAGCCATCGATCCCAACCTCCATCAATATCCATCCGTATCAGGATGCCTGATTGGCTGATTCGGCTTCTCGGCCCTTGCCATGGCACGCGGGAGCGTACGCATGTGACGTCCTGCCGGCCAACCATGGCCCCCCGGCTGCCGGACCCCCGCGGCTGCGCCCCCCTTCTTGGCCGTCACGGTGGAACAGCCAGAGCGGCGGCAATTTCAACCAGCCAAACGATGCCGTGGTCTTGTAGGTTGCCCCGTAGCGGCATTTCATCGAACACCCTCGTTGCGCCAGGGTCCACGGCGCGTGCTTGCCTCGGCGGCTTGCGTGGGAGCGCGGCCTTATCGTCGGTGGGGACGTCCTACGCTCCGTCCAGCGGCAACAGCGGAGGACAAGTGGGCTGTGCGATCCAGGCCAGGAGGAGAGGAGGCTACCAGTGGCAATGGCATTCGCCGTCTGATTTTGCGGATAAACCACCCCCCCCCCCCCCCCCCCCCCCGCCTGTACCGTTGACAGTTGTACACGTCCTTGCGGCTGTGGTCGCTGGACTCAACACAGGAAACAATCGTGGCCAGTTTAAAACTGGGAATTTCTTTCTCGTTTCTGCCTGAATTAAATATTTCCTAGCCTCCTAGGTAAATGCCCATAAAAATATCGGGTCTGTTCCTAATGCCTTACTGTATGCATTGTATGCAAGTTCTCATTTGATTTGTACTCCAGATTGTAATAGCCATAGCCGCCTATGGCTGACATCAACTCTGTTGCTCTGAAGTCTGAACCAAACTAGAGCTGGTAATCATTTCATGTCAAGTTGTGAAAAGGCCTCGTAGGCATTCGTTTGAGCAAACGAAGGCTCAGAGAATCCATTCTCCAGATACAAAAGGATAGGCAATCAGTACATTGATTTTCCATCCAGAAGCTGGTTCAGAGCGTTGCAGCTTGAAGAACATTCAAACAAAGACCAAGGAGACGCAAAATCTTACCATTAATTAGCCAAACAGCATCTTCATCTTTGAATCTCGGCACCTGTTATTTCAGATTTCTTCATCCTTGACAGAGAATGGGAGAACAGGTGTTCAAAAGGTACCTGTAAGTCTGTAACTTCATAGCTCTGTGGAGCAAGAGGAAGTCTTGTTTGAATCTTCTCAAGGCTGTTATCCAGGAATCCTCCAAGGCTCCAATTACATGTTGCAGAATATTTTGCTCTCAAAGCTTACAGCACCACAAATCACACTTCTCTCGTTTTCAGAATAAGTTTTCAGGTAAAAAGAACCAAACTAATTCTGAACTGCAAGATTCACAGAGATAAACAGGTCCAAGATTTGCTCTCACTTGTTTCTAGGAATGATGCATTCACTGACAGCATTACAGATTATGAGTCTGTTCTACAAACTATCTACAAAATCACATTTTCCTAGTAATTAGATATCATAATCATTTCTCCCATGATAAGCAGGGCAACTGTAAACCATGGGAATGAGATGCACAGAAGCAACTAAGGTTGCAGTTCCTTACTTCGGAGTGAAAGTAGCATGAAGTCCCTGCTTAGGTTCTATTCGAGTTCTTGTCTAGCAAAATGTCATGATACTTTCACCTATCTTCCCAGGTAATGCTGTATCAAGCCAGGCCTAGCCGACAATCTACCAGGATGCGAAGCGCCCAAGGAATTTTTTGCCCCAATTATAGGCTCAATGGTTGAAGTACCAGCTCTAGTAGTGTCACCCAATCCAACATGCCCAATTGCAGCTCCACAATGACTTGGTGGTTTGCTTGATGTGCCATGAATCAGCGAAGAGGGCACAGCCGTGGCAACAGGGGCCGCACCAAGTATACCAGCACCACCTGCAGGCACATTCTGACGAAATAGAACGGTGGCCGTCGTTGAGCTACTCCCCTTCGCCGTCAGCACAATCGGCGGATTCGATGAAAGCAGCGACTGCTTGGATGTCAATGCAAGGTCCTTGGCCTGGACAGAGGGCAAGACCGCGGCAATAGCGCCACCATTGCTCTGGACACCTGTGTCCACGGGTGCGGCGGCAGCATGCTTCCTGTTGGTCACCCTGTATGCGCGCCGGCACTGGAGCTCACACCCGTCGAACACCTTGGTGGGCTCCTCGAGGGCCTTCCTGAGCCCCTCGGGCGTCTTGTAGAAGAAGATGGCGTACCCGCGAAAGAGCCCGGTATCCCGGTCGGCGCCGAGGGGTCCCTCCTCGATCTCGCCGAACTTGGAGAAGAACCCCCTCAGGTCGTCGTGCGCGGCGCGCTCGGGCACGTTGTCGACGAAGAGCTTGCGGTCGGATGAGGAGGAATGTGCAACGGGGCCGAGGGCGGCGAGCTGGCAGGCGACTGGCCGGCCGTCCACGCGCTTGGAAGAACCGGCGAGAGCGCGGCGCGCGTCGGAGCGGCGGCGGAAGGTGACGAAGCCGTAGCCTCGGCAACGGCCCGTGGCGCGGTCGGCGACGGCGTGGCACTCGTCGAGAGCGCCGAAGGGGGCGAACGCGGCGGCCAGCGAGGCGGCGGTAGCGCCCGGGCCGAGACCGTGCACGAAGAGGCGGCGGTGCGCGGCGTCGGAGGCGGCGGAGGCAGCGAGGCGGGAGAGCAGGCCGGGGTCGCGGAGGCAGGCGTCGGTGAGGAGGTCCAGGAGCTCGTCCCTGGTGAATGGCTCCAGTAGCTTACCGATAGCTTCCTCCGTCTCCTCGCGCTCGCCGGCCGCCGATGGTTCCGCCATTGGTGGGTTCGTCGCCACGAAGTCCTCGCCGTCGACTTCTCCGTCGGCCGTCTCCCGATGGACTCGCTCCGCCGGCGGCTCGACCTTGCGGGGCCGCTTCCGCTTCCGAACCATGAGGGATTTCGATTTGGGGTGTGGGGTGTGGGCGCGATCGCCGGCGGGGCGGTGCAAGCGGGGTCGAGCGGCGGCGGCGAACCACTTCCGTTGTCTATTACGCAGAAGATTTCGGTTTTGGCTCCAACGGCTCATCTTTAGCACAGGACAATCGTGAGCTCCCGTGTTAAATTATTGGAAAAAGTTTATTTTACTTTTCTTAACAATTTATTTTATTCACTTAACTTCTAAATAAAATTTAAGCTCAAACTACTATCCCAAAATATTTCAA
This sequence comes from Panicum miliaceum, assembly GCA_032594955.1. Taxonomy (NCBI): domain Eukaryota; kingdom Viridiplantae; phylum Streptophyta; class Magnoliopsida; order Poales; family Poaceae; genus Panicum; species Panicum miliaceum. The sequence goes on along the minus strand of CM064067.1, from coordinate 31,900,109 downwards.
TTAGTACAATCTATCCTCTATTAACATTTCTCTTTTTTTCTCCAAATGAATTTTAAACTTTAAATTTTGCAATATAACTTATAAATATGATACTCTATGCTAAAAAATTATAAATATTTTGCATGCAGAATTGTATTTTTTAATAAATTTTGTGCTAAATATTTCTAAATTATGAAAATAATTATAAAATTTTTTAGTGTATTTTTTAACATGATGTTCTCTATACACGTATAAGATTTGAACTTAACATTCAATTCGTACACAGAGAAAAAAGAGAAATATTATTAGAGGATAGATTGGACTAATTAGAATTATTGAGGGAATAAATTGAGTCTAAATTTTGCTTAAAAAATTAAATGGATAAAATAAATTATTGAAGGAAGTAAAATAAATTTTTGTTCTAAATTATTTTACTCGTCGTCTTCTCCTATCATCCAGAAGAACGTAGCGGCGAGCCGGCGAGCAATCGAAGAGTCTCTCTCTTCTAATCCCGGAGCTTCTCCTCCTCCCTGCGCACAGCACCAACGCTTGCTCGCGTCGGCGACCGAGCTCCGCGTCGTGCTCGTACAGGAGACGAACTCCGACAGCGCTTGCGGCGGCTCGCTCGCGGCACGGCGGAGCTCCGCATGACCTCTGCTGTTCTTCACTCTGGCGAAGGTCCTGCCTCCGTTCACCCCCTCCGCCGTTGTCCGAGAGCGAGCCCCCGTGCGTGCCGGCCGCGGGGCTCCACCCCGCCCTCTCGCAGCGGCAGTGCAGTGGCCGCGTTCCACGCCACCTCCTCGCCACGACCGCGCCGGCGGCTTCGCCCGCCCGGCTGCTACACCCGCGGCTGGGCCGACGACCTCGCCCGTCCCCGCACCGGCCTCACGCGCCGCCCGCCCGGCGGCCTCGCGCTCCGGCGGCCACGGCGGCCTCACGCGCTCGCGGCCGGCGACCAAAACCCGCCCGTGGCTGCCGGTGCGAGCGGCGGGGGGAGGGCGCGCTCGGTCCCTCAGTCCGCCTTGCCTCGTCTGCATCACCGCGGGGCCCACTCAGCGTCGGGACGCGTGCTAGCGGCTCTCGCCAGCTCTAGCGACATCTTATTCTCTCTCCTCGTTTCTCTTTCCTACGTGGAAGCGTTGTAGAGAGCTTATCGACACTGTTGCGGCTGCCTGGGTTTGTACTGCTCCCTTCGGTGAGAGTTTGCTATTTATTGCTGATATTCAATTTCTAATCCGGAGAAAATTCACATGTCTACGAAATGTAAATACATTTGCAAGGCCTTCTGGATTTAAAATTTATCGGCATATTAAACCATTCTGGTTCACCAAAATAGGCATTATCTAATGTTATGCATCGTTATCTAAATAGGCAAGATTTAATTGCATCACTGTGATATAGTAGTAGTTGAGCAGTAGAAATTTAAGATTTAATTGTATCACGCCCTATATAAATTGACTGAAAAAAATTAAAATCTTTATAAAATAGATGGGAGCAGTAGAAATGTTTTTAGAGGTAGGACACCCTCTTCACATCATATTGGCTCACTGAGCTAATGCATGACCAATTTGATTCCTATCCCTTCACACGAACTCGATGCTGACAAGATCTTATGGTTCTTGTTCGGCTTCTTAATGATGTACGTAAAGAGAGACCACTCATCTATGCAGTTTAGGATCTATTTTGTAAAGCTCCTCCTGCTTTCTGATTCACTGTAAGAAAAATAATTATTTAAGATGAATGAATATGTGTCTAAAAATAATTCTTTACTATAATAATGAAGTGATATTAAGTGGAAAGTGAATCAGAAGAACCTACACTTTTCAATTTTGAGCATCTTACTTCATTTAAAAAGATCACTTCAAGAGATTATTTTAGAATCACTTCTATGGAAATTTTGTTTCGGGAGTTTTGTCGAGCAAACCTTTAGTCTGGTATACCCTGTAAATCCGGCCAACGGAGGCAGCTCATGTTTTTTCCATTGCCGATAAACGCCCGCGCCCCGATGATGTTTCTTGTGCTGCTCGTCCGAGACCCCGAGGGGGTGATTCAATCCTTTCCACATTTCTACTAATCCCACCTTCATCCTCCGGTTACTGCCTACGATAGACATTAGTTCTACTAAAGCCTGCAGGCTACCTTGTCTAGCAAAATACGAAGGTGATAAGACATTTTTGGTCCGTGTCCTTCATATGACGGACATCAGTGCCGATGATGGACTGACCATCCCAGATTGGATTGCATTTGTTCCATCAACTTCTGAGCTTCGTTGATCAATATGGTATAGGTTCTCATAATCCCGCATGTTTCTGTGGTTGTCATGTGGTCTCTGATTTTGGAGAAACTTTTGATCGCTCGATCCAAATCCAAATACTCATCTACTCAGTCATATTCAACATAATCTTCCATAGTTTGATCAAATCACTTGTTCCCGCACTCCAAAGTGCGCCGCTTCAATTTATATTTACGACGACCTGATGTCCATGCTAGCCTGACTCCTCCTGGCTCTAGCCAACAAACGTCTCGCACCATTATTAGAAAAAAAGAAATGCACCATGCTGTGTTGTAAGATATTAAAAGATATATATTTTAAGTAAATTATTATTATGCTTTTGATTATTTTATGATCCTGTAATGCTTAGCAAAATTTATAATTTTTTTAATCAAATCGTCCTCTGAATCTTACAAATTATATATTGCCTATTCGAGTATTGATCCGGCATACCCTAAGCTAAAATTCTAGATCCATCACTGTGGTCAAGGCATCGGCTCAATCAAATACCGTATGGATTTCTTAAGAAAAACTTGATACGATCTAAATGTCTGGTGTTCAAATTTCTCAGATCAATATTTGCTTCATGATTGCTTAAGTTTTTCAGCGCAATGTTGCCGCCAAACGAAGAAGTCAGACTTCGACGATGAGGACTACGGTATGAAGTTCATACTTCGTAGTCCTCTTCTATCTCATAGTGGAGTGCTCAAATTTCTCAGTTCGATTTTACCTTCCTCCATTGTATCTCCATCGATCTGGACCGTTGGATCCTCATCAGACGCCGCCTAACCGACTAGGGAAGGCTGGATGGTTCACCCAGGCCGCTTGTAGTCGTCGAACAGGATCTCAGCCCCCGTCGAGCCCAATCCCCCAAATCCCAATCGAACCCGCCCGCCGCTCCCCCCAAACCCTCGCCCTGCTCGAGAACCTCGCCGCCGCCGGCCGCCGTCTCCGCCCCGCCGGCCGCCATGGCTCGCAACGAGGAGAAGGCGCAGTCGATGCTGAATCGCTTCATCACGATGAAGCAGGAGGAGAAGCGCAAGCCCCGCGAGCGCCGGCCGTACCTCGCCTCCGAGTGCCGCGACCTCGCCGACGCCGAGCGCTGGCGCTCCGAGATCCTCCGCGAGATCGGCGCCAAGGTCGCCGAGATCCAGAACGAGGGCCTCGGCGAGCACCGCCTCCGCGACCTCAACGACGAGATCAACAAGCTCCTCCGCGAGCGCGGCCACTGGGAGCGGCGCATCGTCGAGCTAGGCGGCCGCGACTACTCCCGCAGCTCCAACGCGCCGCTCATGACCGACCTCGACGGCAACATCGTCGCCGTCCCCAACCCCTCGGGCCGCGGGCCAGGGTACCGCTACTTCGGCGCCGCCAGGAAGCTCCCCGGCGTGCGGGAGCTCTTCGACAAGCCGCCTGAGACGCGGAAGCGCCGCACCCGCTACGAGATCCACAAGCGCATCAACGCCGGGTACTACGGGTACTATGACGACGAGGACGGCGTGCTGGAGCGCCTTGAGGCCCCTGCCGAGAAGCGCATGCGGGAGGAGGTCGTTACAGAGTGGCACCGCGTGGAGCGGGTGCGGCGGGAGGCCATGAAGGGGGTGGTGAGCGGCGAGGTGGCTGCCGCCGGTGGGCGCAGTGGGGAAGCTGCTAGGGAGGTGCTGTTTGAGGGGGTGGAGGAGGAGGTCGAAGAAGAGAGGAAGCGTGAGGAAGAGAAGAGGGAAAGGGAGAAAGGGGAGGACGCTGGGAGGGAATTTGTTGCACATGTGCCGCTACCTGATGAGAAGGAGATTGAGCGTATGGTCTTAGAGAGGAAGAAGAAGGAGCTGCTTAGCAAGTATACAAGCGATACCCTGCTGGTCGAGCAGGAGGAGGCCAAGGAGATGCTCAATGTGCGACGCTAGAGGAGACGGTCTGTTCTTGATTTACATGCCTCCAATGAAAATTTTAAACTGATGTAGTGATCTTGACTTCAAGTACTGTAGTCGTGTGTTCAATATGCTTTAGAGTTAAGAAGATGAGTGCTCTTATTTTTGCTGCTGTCTAAATTATTTGTACCATTACTTTTGGTGTCGTCTTGCTGCAAAGAATTCATTTGATGACGAGTGCCTCTTTTTACATTTTTTAATCCATTGTTTGCATTGTATTAGTATATTGTGTTTCTGAATGTTAAAAGCTGTGTTCAGCTACTATCACCAATACTACTTCACTAACCCAGCAGTACCCATATCCAATGCTTCGATACTCCAATACTAACTATATATCATGATCATGTTGTTTTTGGAGGTCGTGTGTCGTCGTACCCATATCCTGTACCGGTGATATGTAGGTGTTAGTATTGCAGTATAGATGTCGGAATGTGTTTTTGGATGTTCAAAGCTGTGTTCAGTATTACACTACAGATTTCTAAAGCTCTCAACCTTTACTGCTTGTGCAGAAAATTGATTGATTGTTTTGGCATTGATGCCTGTGCTGCTCAATCTATGCTGCCACAAATTAGTTGTGTTCATCTAACTTTCTGAGACCTGGTTAAATTTGGTGTCAGGACTCCATACAAGCTCTTGCTTTAGCACAAGTCATGCATAAGCTGAATTTTTTTTGCTGTAGCAACAAGGTCTAAAACTCTTAATCATATACCTTAAACCAAATAAGCAAGTAAGAAGTGGAATTTTATATGTTATTCACTTCTTTTGTATTCCAATTAGTTCCATAAGCATTGTGAAAGCACTTGCCTGTCATGTAAAAAATCGATGCTAAAATTCAACTATATTTTCTGTGCTGACTGTTGAAACAGAAAATCACCACTCAAGCAGAAATTAAACACGGCTGCCTGGGTGATCTGCCTTACAAGCAGATACTTGTGCAAGTATCCATCTTTCTTGATAAATCAATGTATATGCCTTTTGCTCTGATTTGTGGAATAGATTGTGTTTGCTCAAGCAAGTCAGATTTGTGAAATAATGTAAGACTGCATTCTACAAGCAAATCTGAACGATTTCCTGTGCCGTGTGTATCTGTCCTGATCCATCGTATCATTTGCTGTATGTGATATTGTGTTCTGATTTGTTTTTACTATGCTAACACCTTTCCATGTTGTGGTATGGAGTGCCATCTTGCTTGCATGTCCTATTGTGCTCCTTTTCTTTATGATGCATCAGTGAAACTGCTTGATCTTACTGCCTTTATTTGTCTATTCAAGTATGAAGAGTTACTGTCTCACGGTCTCAAACCCAGTTCCTTTTAACCAGGTTGTCCAATTGCCGCATTGGTGGATTCTTCATGGTTTGAAGCTGAGCGGTGCGCGCTGAAGGGCACAAAGAAATGATCGTTTGGTGGCTGGCATCGACGCAAAGCTAGAAGATGTCTAATGTGAAAGAAAAGGGGTTTGCCTGAATTGCATCGGTGTGTTTAATCAGCCTGAATGATGACTGGTGCCTGCCTGCCTGATGGCAGGTTGATGAATGCTAAACCAGCGGCAGGCGCGCCGAGTATATGGGCACAGTGCACTGTAACTGTTATCATGCACTTGGCCATTGGCTACAGACTCTCAGAATTTCAGTGATACAAAAGGATCTGACGCTATCTTTCATTTAGCTCGATAGGTGTTTTCGCCCTGTTTACACCTCTGGAATCTGCATCATGAAAAATTTCCGTGAAACAAGAGAATCAGACGTTTAAGCATTGTTTCGGTCTCATCTCGTGTGTCAGTCTATCAGCGCACATAGCCAGTTGCCCCAATTGTGTGGCAGTACTGTTAGAGTGCTCGTGCAATTGTATTTTGGGAGGTACGTTTTTTTTTGGATAATATTTTGGGAGGTACGGTTGAAAGCAAGCGGGCCATTAGTAAAAAAACTCCTGAACAAACTTGTAAAACAAGCTACAATGTTACGACGAATGCTACTAATTACATAACTACGAATGCTACTAATTGCATAACTGAGCATCAAGCACTCTGAATCTCTGATCGATTTGAATCATAACAGCCACAAATGGCATTTTCTGAGGGATATCTGTCAGCTCATTCCCTTGCAAAAGTTAACCAGGTACCTAAATCACCCTACAGGCTAAGTTATATATCAAATTGTCCGCTTTCAAATTTTGCGTATCCATCAAGCCCAACACAAAGGTACTTGCTCTGGAAAATTAAAGCCACATGCCCACATCAATCCCATAAAATATAGCGTGGTGATGATTGTTATCAAATGCAATGCAAAATTTTAATTATCTGAAATTATCATCGTCTTTTCAAACTACGGTCCTCTTCTTTTCTAGAATTTCCTCAAACCTGGCATCAGATACTGACAGCATCTGGTTCAAAATCAACCTCACCCCAGAACCAGTCATCCGAGCATACCGTGGCTTTATCCGTTGTTCCAAGCTGTATCCAAAGTATTGCGGGAATTTCACGAGCTCACTCCTCGGGTACTCCATCGTCAGGAAGAACTCATATTTCGGGAGCAAGTTTTCTTCCAAGCTTAACGTGTGAATAATTCCAAATCTGTTCACCATAATGCCAATTTCCTCTATGCTGAACTCCCTCGCCAGGAAGAATTCTGTGATTGGCTTCAGCTTCGCCTCGACATTCAGACCAAAAGCCTGTGGACTCTTCTGAATAAGAGATGCAGCATCTGCACCAATAGACCGGAAGTACTCAGCAGTTGGCCTGAGATTGTCATCGACGCTGTAGCTCATGATATGAGGGCATCGTGTCAGGATCTTGCCAATGTTTTTCTTGGAAACTCCTAGCTCAGTAAGGAAGCTCACAGTTGTCTCCACCTTGTTCCTGCTATACGTGAGAAATGCAGGGAACCGGGTAAGCACCTTGCTCCACTGAGCTCTGTTGACACCGATGTTTTCCAAATAAGCCATCATCGGTTTAAGATTGTCTGACATGCTGATCCCACAGAGTTGAGGCCTCTTACTTATGATTCCTGGTATGCTGGACCTTGGCACACCAAGGTCAAGCAACAGCTCCACCAGGGGTTTTATCTTGCGATCCACATTGTAATATGCAAATGCTGGGAACTTGCGCACAATATTCTTGATCTCCTCATGATCCATACCAAGGTCTAGTAGGTAGACCACTAGCTCAGGGAGGGCTCCCCCAGAGGTTGGTGTGCTTATTCAAGCAACTGCCTTCTGTTTATTTGAGCTCGTGGGTGTAAGTACCATTGAAGAAGATAAGGCTTCCCTTTCCATAGAAAAAGGATCAGCGAAGTTTTCCACCACCTCGACCAATCTATCACCATGTTCTCTGGAAAGAGCTTCAAGATATGGAAGGAGAGCATCTCTGATCTCAGGTGTGCTCAGCTCTCTTCCTAAAAAATAAATATGGTGTCAAGTTCAGTATCAGTAAGAAGACATATGTATACAGAAAAGCGTAATAAAAAATCGCAACCTTCAGCATATCGAGATCTGTAAGCAATCTGGAGCTTTGACACCAGGTGCTCAATAAAACCATCTGATTTGTTGACGATCCGTGCAGCTAGCGTACTTCTCAAACCTTTCTGTCTCAAGAATAATGACAGAACAGCTTTTGCCTACTCTCTTTGTGCAGCAAGTAACCTTGACCGAACGATGAAGGGCTCTGAGGAGCAGCTACCCATAGTTCATCAGCATCTGCATCGCAGAGTAATTGTGTATGCTACAAAGTTAAATTGTGTTACCGCATACTTGTATGTAGAAAAATCATTAAAGGGTGAACAAGTAATCTTACATGACTGTGCATTGCAAATTGGAAGCTGTCGGGACACTAGAGTGCAAGCCCTGAATGAACAGAATGCAAAAATCAGTACATTGGAGCCAAAGAGTACTGGAGCATGACATAAAGTTTAGGAAATCATCGAGTTGTTTATATTTAGAAGCCAAGCTAGGGCTGAAATCATGGCGGCACACTCAATTTATACGTATCTAATACAGTTATACAAGTACAGTTTTTATATGGTGGGAAACTGAATATTCATATTGTATCCTAAGATGAGTGCTTTTTGAATCACCACCAGAAACATGGACCCCTCCATGCCTGTTTGGTTTCAAGAGCGGGGAAAAGGTGCGGAAATTCAACTCCAACTATCCAGTCTCCAAAACTAGAACTTTGGTGTAGCTAGGAATTCAGGAGGGTATAAAATTTGGGTCATAAAATTTTGCATAACTCGTAAGTTGCAATCAGGCTTGGAGTTGGGGATTAATTTCGGTATTAATTCAACATATTATGTGCCTACAAAAATTCCTGGAACATCGGAATACTGAAAACATCTTCTTTTGTTTTGGGGAGAAATGGCACATGGTAAAGGAGATGCTCACTGCTGAACGCCGGCCAGCCGACCAGGGGCATACGCCACCGGGTACCTGTGCTATCCTAGGGGAAGGGAACCCAGGCAGCAGCCGCACGCCCATACCCTCGCAGGCTGGCGCAGAGACACTGACCCTACACTACACAGAGCAAGCTTGAAAACGATAGAGGAGCTTACTTGCATGAGGAGGAGCTCGGCAGGCTGAGCCGCCATGGCTGCAGCTTCCGGGCGCGGGGTTGGCCCGTGGCCGTGCGGAGGTCGAGGGGAGGGGGCGCTTCCAAGCAGGCCATCGCCCGGAATGGGACGACGAAGCACCGCAGCCGCGGGAGTGAAGCGAAGGTTTTCCTGGATGAGGGTAACGTTGCTTTCCGCCCCCTGTTCAGTTCTATCTTTGTTGTTTCCCAGATTGACCCCTCAACTGTCGACAAATTAGTACTTGCCCCTTCTAGATGCCACGATGGACGGACGATTGTTTTCTCAAGAATCAAGATGCTTGTATTCTAATAGAATATTAGGAACAGGAACAAGGATTTCCACATGAATCGGTACAAATTCTTGAAACGCCTGGCATCCCAACTGTCTTAGAATCTGGTAAGCGAATGAATGAACCATGTCATTCCCAACAACAGCAGCCTAATCATAACCTAACAGACGACGAGCCACGGCTCAGCATAAGGACCTTTATGCTCATCTAACTGTGGATTTGCAGCTTGCAGGTTGCTACAATCTGCAAGCTAGGACAAGTTTGTCTAGAATTGTAATCGGATTGTAACAAGCTAGATTGCTACAGCCCAACAATCTGCTTAACAATATGAAAGCTGCAATCTACAATTTGCAAGCTAAAACAAACAAGGCCGTCTAGCAGACCATTCATCACTAATTCGTAAGCAATTTACCACGTTCCAGCTTGCAGTCGGCAAGACTGACTACAGAAACAAGTCTCAGCTGCAAAGATGCCTGAGTCATGGCATACAGTTCCGAACTAGTGTAAGGAAGAGAACGGCCAAGTTCTGTGCAGGAAATGCTGAAACAGTTAGCTAAGACATCTAGTACTCCTGAAGTACCCAAAACCACAAACTTTTCCAAGATTCCAACTGTCATACGATGCAGAAGATTTTCTGATCACAGTTCAGACCGGAACAGAACCATCACTCCTTCCTGTTGTCTGGTACACACTCATCTTCTTCTGCATCATCAGTCATGGTTCCCTTCTGAAGCAGCTCCTTCATCTTATGGTATTCATCATAGTGAACCTTCCGGTGCTCCTCAAAAGCTACAAAGGGACATGGGTTAGTTCTTCCTTGTTCCAAACACAAAACAGTCGATAGGAAAAATACATGCAAGAATTTTTCTCCATTTATGATAATCAATCTTAGCTGAACCATTGTTAATTACCCATAAAAAGAGCTAAATATCATATAAAACCAAGTTGGCTTCATCTTTTCACCATGCAGTTAATAGTTGAAAATCGGTGGTTTACAAGAAGTCATGACTGAAGTGAAGACAAAACTGAGCAGCCTGAAAAGACTTCTGCTATACCATACATACCAAGCAGATCATGATAGGTGACATTTCTATGTACTAATATCTTTTGAATCCAAGAATGTAAATAAATCGAAGAAGTCCACTAGAGTCTACAGGTAGGTAAAATTGATTCACAGATAATAAATCGTCACCCGAGATTTAACAACCTATGTTACCTCCTTTAATATGTAACTTTGTTGGATTTATGGCAAAATAAAAGGAGGGTAGTAGGTAAACTGTAACATGGCAATGGAATCATAAGGAGTTAGCGCAAGCAGTGGATGATGGCATGAAGAGCAACTAGTTTTCCAAATTTAGCACTAGAATGGATAATAGAATCTCATCGAAGAAAGATGTCAGATTAACAACCATTGCCTTGTTTTATGGCTTCTTCATTCTCACATGATTCCCAACTATTTCTGTCGAAAATTTTTCCACTGGAAACAGCTTCAGCTAAAGCAGTCTTGATGGCATCAGCATGAGCAGATTTATCCACCAACTCTTCACTTAATTGTAATGGCGAAACAGGCCCTGCCCATCAGAGTGGATAATCAGATTCATGCCATCTAAGAATTTCTAGTGGTTGTATTTACAGAAAAGCGGGAACCTGGATTCAGTGTGCAAAACCCAGATTACACACCTTCATCTTCATCGGTCATGGGGTGGTAAGGCGTCTTAGGCTCGTTGATCTTCTCTCTTTCTGGTTTGTTTGACTCAATGTCATTCAAGTTATCTTCATCCCATTTGACACGGCACCTGAAACACGTCGATTATAGCATCTTGCTTGGCACACATTTACATTGAATAGAAATTGAGACGGCACTGACCTCGTCTTCTTGGGTTCTTTAGCTTTCATTGTGTACTGACAAACCGCACGACAGCTCAAGAAAACAGTCTGAGAATCTGCAACAGGTTACCACGTAAACATCGCAAGGAGAAGTCAACCTAATATCTCAGGCAATGGGATGATCAAGACCCCGCCAACCTGAACATCACTATTTACTGAAAACTACATAACTCCCCATGTACCAAAAGATAATCATAAAATAGAAAAATAGATTAGAACATGATGGAGAACTATATATATATGAAGTCTTAGTGGAAGCAGTCATTATTAAATCGGAACAAAACCATCAACTATATAAGACAGTATAATCCAGGGCGCATCTGATTTCCATATTAATACTGTCGATCAAACATGAAACGAACAATTAGGTGCCAATTATGCACACTTTATAGCTGAACTGATGCAAACGAAACGATCCAAAAAAAATGCCCCGTAGCCTTCCGTGATCTTTCAAATCTTTCAATACACCACATACAAAGGACATCCGACCAGAATCGCGCCCATCTGCCCCGTTCGCAGAAATGGGTACCCAAATCAGACCAGCTCACTAAAAAGCGAATTGGGGGGGGGGGGGGGGGGGGGGGGGGTGTATCTCGAAGCCGCGGAGACGGGACTGGGAGACGCAACGGCGCCGCGCGATGGGTGGCCTAGGGTAAGCGCAACACGCGTGGCGGTGCCGGATTACAAGGAGATGAGCACCAAACGCCGCCACGAAACGCCTGTAAATTCGTCCGCCAGAGGACGGCGAGTGAAAGCTACGCCTATGCGCGCGCGCGCCCCGGTTGGGATGACCAGAGAGACGCACCACCCGTGAGGGGAGAAAGGGGGAAGGAGGCGGAAGGGTACCTTGTCGGCGCCCGGCGAGGCAGGAGGAATGGGCGGAGGGCGAGGTAGCGGAAGCGCGGAACCCCTGGCTGGTGCCTGGCCTGGCGGGGACCGAGGGGAGATGCCGGTGTAGGCGACTAGGCGTGGTGGCCGGCTGGCCGCCCGGTTGTTTCTGGAAAACACTGTCGCTGTTACTCTGGATGGTGGGCGCTGGGCCCATGCGAGGTGCACGACGCCCGCTCGCAACGGGCGAGACAAATTATGAAGTTTTTTTCTTTTTGAAAGTTTATGCATAGAAGAGAGAGGAGAGCGTGGAGGTTTGCTTTGAACATAAGCAGAGGTAATCTGTACCACAAAGTCAAAAGGAAAAAAATACCATGGAGGTCATGCGTTTTTACTTTTCTTTTCGGGTGCAAGAAAAAAAAAACCATGTAGGTCACCGTTTGCTCGTTCGGTGTTTTGTTTTCACCGCAGTCGCAGGGTTGTAATTTACCTCTTTCCTTTCTTCTGTAGACCCCTTGCGCAGCTACGGGGACTTTGTACTGAACATACACGCAGATGAAACGGCACGGCACTAGCATTCTACCACATGTCGTCTTTTTTTTTTTTTTGAAATGAAACATGTCTATATATTCAAAGAACTTTTGAGACTGTTTACAGAAACTTTGGACTGTCCATGCAAGCTTCTACATGGTCTCAGGAACCCAGCAATTCATTTCCCAGTTGTCAAATAACAGGAGGTTCTTCAGGCAAATTCGTCAAGTCATCTTGCATATAAGAGACCGGAATCATCATGATTCGAAAAGCTGTACTCAGCAGTAATCATCACGTCAAAAATTAGCCCAACCAGAAATCTACAGTTCTTTTCCCCATGGTTTGTTTCTTAAAATAAATCCAAACGAGCCTAACAAACTGCAGCATCTGAGAAACCGGGCTCGACTCGTCAGATTCAATAGTAAGCGCACAAAAGCCTTGCACGGTTGCACCTCTGGACCCTGGCAATCGTTCCTTCCAACATTGTTTGCACTCACAAAACAATGAGCAAAATAAAGGTTAAAACAATTTAATGAGCCACAAAGTCATAAAAAACGAGAATAACTCGCTGAAGACAGAAATAATAGCTCCCACAGGTGTACCTAGAGAGTTCAAAGAATTACAAGTCTCTAGAAATCATTTTTAGCTACGAACTTCTATAGACTTCAGCATGAATCAGAGTACAGCTAGAAGGATATTGGAGGATGCATGATGATAATATGCCACCATGAATATGATATAGGAATGGCATCCAACTGAATGTACAGATAAGATCTTTTCAATTAATTGAATATAAGATCCTAAATTGAAATAGTGATTAGTAATCACGTAGCTAACCTATCCATAGCCCTCCACCAGTCTGGAATGTGCCATCTTTTCAATGTTGATCTGACCTGAATGTGCCATCTCCATGGGTGTCCTAACAGGCTGCCATGCCTGCTACCATCCATGCCTAGGTAGCCATGAAATGGAGATGGCATTTGGCCACATTGGATAATTGGAGATGTATATCACTTAAAACTTTTATTTTAAAAACAAACTCACTGAACAAAATGAGATGCCACAAATCAAGCTTCATAGACATTCTGTGGTTCAGACATTAGATCTTGCTACATTACATCATAATTCCCAACAACTACAATGCCCTGAACAATAGTACTACCTGCAATTCACTGAACAGTAATACCAACTGTAGAGTCCTAAGTTTTCAGGCAACTGAAAGCAGTTAGGTTTCAGGCAAACATGATCTCACAAAACATCACAATTAAGCCAGTATCAAAGACACTGATAACTAAACTATATTCATTACCACAATTATATAGGAGTATCCTCTTTGTTAGTGGCTTCTGTTGGATTTTATCTCCAGATTACTCCAACTTGCTTGAGACTAATAAGCTTTGTGTTTTTAAATTTTTGTTTTTAAATATTTGTCCATACAACAGAAGAAATACTTAAAAGTAGGTTACCATCTCCATGCATATGGGAAGTAAACCTTTTGATACTAACCTTTTTGGTCCTGGATAGTTTATGCTTGGAACATCAATTTCCTTAGCATGCCAGGCCGTTACTTTTAGTCACTAGCCTAGAAAAATGTGAATCAATGATCCCTCTTGCAATCAGAGGGATTAGACATGTCATGCTCATTGGGGATGACAAGCAACTACAATCATGGTAAAGATCCCAGTGTGACCTCCATATAGGATCATTTGAATATCATGTCCCCTAATTTTATTCCTTATGTTTGCTACCAGTGATTATTTCTGTACATGCATAGTCTAGTTTCCAAATAAAAACTTCTATGGAAAATTATAGAAGGTCTAAATGCCAAGATCCATAAAAACATTCATCTCCCTAACATTATTTATTGTACTCATTCATTCATTCATGCTGAAGATGGTATGGAAGAGCACACTAGCCAGAGTTCAAAAAATATGGTTGAAGGTTCTGTTACACTGTTACTGGCCTATATTGTTTGTAGACTTGTTTGGAGGTATACCTAACCTTTCAGGTTTCAAATAGCATGTAGGTTTTCAGGGTTTCCTTAAATCTATTTCGTGTATCTTTGGTCTAAAATTAATGCAACATGCTCGAACCAGAAGACGGAAAACTTAAGTTGGTGCAATATCTCAATATCAAGCCCAAGTATCAGCTTTGCGAGAAAGAATTGGAAGTTTTCAGAACCATTGGGAACTGCCTTTGGATCCAGGACACAGGAATGATAAAAAGATGATGATGAGCACATGAAACAAAACTGGAGTGCAATGAGGAAGAGGTCAGGAGTTACCAAGGTAGTTAAAGGAGCTGACCTGAACTCTGCCAAGTGAAGAAGAACACGTGAAGATTAACAAATAATTTAGCATAAAGCAGCAATGTACAGAAGATAAGATAGTAGACTGACCCCTTGGATTCACAGTAATAGGTGAGACCTTTAAAGTCCCAGCCACAAAGAAAGTCAGTTCAAGTATAATAGTCTGACATCCAAGAAAGCTTCTTGTCTTGATACAGCCACAGCTTTAAGCTGCAGACGTGTCACATAACGTTTACAGTGAGTTAAGTAAACTTTCTAACAAGTTCATCAAGAATTATATCATTGTTTGAACATTAATTGTGCAACAAAAATCATCAGGACCAGTTCTAACGGAACATATATAACATTCCCAAACAACAGCTGATAGATATAGTTTGACAAGTTCCAGCAAGGATGCTAACCACAAATGCAATAGTGTCTCACAAGAAATGGCTTAGTTTCTCAGAAGAAGTGGCTTAAGCTGAAGCAATGAAGTTACAACAGATAAGCTCACAGAAATGAAGATCTCAGCACAGGTGCAAGGATTATTAAGCCATCTGCAAATTTTTAATTTAGCAGTTTAGGTAACTTTTAGAAACAGAACATTAGAAAATTATGGCATGTTCAAAAGAATGCCCAAGAAGATCAATCGAAGAACTGTCAATATTTTGGGAGGATGACAGTAAACTGTAGCCAAGCTCCAACCATCATAGTTATATCACTGTGTGTTCAGGAAAGCAACCAACAAAAGATATAGATATCTGTTTCCACATTCTGAAGCCATTTAGGCTACTGCAAAAGACTGAAGGAACTCACATATTTAAACCTAAGTCTCTTCGTTGCCATACCCAGACTGAATGGTTTGTTAGATGCATATAGAAACTCAATGATCCAAAATTTTCTAATGCCGTTATTAATTCTTGGAAATAGAAAATTCCTGTGTCAGGTAACATTTGCACCTTTGCAAATGAGAAAGCTATATATTTACTAGACCAGGTGCACCAAGGATCAAGATAACAATTTAAAAGCGCCACCGGATGGTGTCATAGTAGATAATAACTCAAAAGTACAAACCAGTCTTTAACAAAATTAAAATAAGAAATGAAAGGGACAGATTCATCACATTTTTTACAATAGCATATCAGCAGAGGGAATAGGCTCCTCAGTATTTTACCTTACAATTTGCGATAAGAGTGCATCAATTTCCTTGTAAAAACAAAACACACCCTCCCCTTCGCTTTGTTCAACTCTTGCAAACAAAATGGAAAGACCAAAAGAAAGATGAAATACTTGAACAGAGTAAAATAAAATAGGATGTCATTAATATCTCATTGATTACTGATTACAAGGCAACGATATGTGATATTTTACACAGAGAAGTTTCAGAGGTCAAACCGGTGTACCCAATAGGCCCAACCTTCAAATGAAATTGAAAGTGAACTAGATCTACGCCTTATAATGATGGTGGATTAGAATGTGACCTGAGTTCTGATAGAGACTTAAGCCTGACATTTGAATAGTAGCTGAATGGACCATAATGAAATATTTTATTCCCTTTTGATCCCATGCCTGCTATAGAACAGAATCAGTTGTCACCACACACTAAGTGGACAGGTTACTTTCATGTCCAGCAGGACACCTCACCTTGGCACATGTACTCACAATTATTCACACTGAAAATTGGATTACTGCGGCAAGCCCAAATCTCATTTCATCAGCCAAAAAGACCACGATCTCCTGAGCTCCCTTGTTCTTTCATCTGTTGCTCCACCAGGGGATCAGGGCTCTTCATGTATTTCTTGATCCTCCTGCATGCCAGGAATGCAATATATAGCCACATTAATCAAAATTTCAGTCTTTGCATGTTAATATTTGAAACCAAATGAGCTAGTGAGTAGTGACCCGTACCTGTCTTGTTCATTCAGAGCAGGAAACGTTGGCATGAAATCCTTTGTTTTGGGCAGAGGAACCTCGCGGAACCACTCATGGTTCAAGGCATCACCTGCAGATATGCGCTGCATGAGAGAAACAAGTATATTAAGGAGCATGCAAAATGAGTATAGAAAAGTCAGGTAATAGAATGGAGAACATATATTACCTTCTCAGGGTCATATGTCAACAACCTATTTAGCAGGTCAAATCCAGCTTCTGACAAGGTCAACCCTCCCGTGAAGGATACAGCTGGAAACTTGTCCCTTAACCTATTGTACCTGAGGTGGGAAATCAAAGGTAAGACTTCCATAATGTGAACCTGCATATTCAAATCACAAACAGCAGCAATAGAAGAGGGTAGCCACTTACCGTTGCTTTACAAATTTGCATTTGGCACCGGGCAATTTTGAATAACCATGCCACCGTTCCTCATTGGGTGTGCCAAGTATTCTAAATATCTGCAATAGAAGTTACTGTGCCATTAGATTTCACTGATGTAGTGATAGCAAACAAAATAGAGTAAACCACACACCATGTACCTTATCAAGTTGACCTATCTCATTTTTCCCAGTGAAGAGTGGCTCTTTTGATAAGAGTTCTGCCATTATGCAACCCAATGACCACATATCAATAGCAGTAGAATACTCCTTTGCTCCTAAAAGTAGTTCCGGAGCCCTGAAATCATAAGGAGCAAACAATGAGCCATCATTCGAAACAAAGTGAAATCATGATATAAAAACAACATATGAAAAATCTTATGCTGGCCCATAACTTACCTATACCACAAAGTCACAACTGGTTGAGTGTAAGGTTTTAGCGGGCTGCCATATTGACGAGAGAGTCCAAAATCACATATTTTCAACTCACCACGGTTATTCAGGAGGAGATTCGATGTCTTGAGATCCCTACAAAGCAACACAACATTACTATATCGTACAAAACACAAAGACCATTCAGAATCATGCCAGATTGGGAAGAAAAAAATTCAGTAGTTTGTCATTACCTGTGCAGTACCCAATTGTCATGAAGATACTTCACGCCTTCTAGCAGCTGAAGCATCAAACATTTGACCTCACTTTGGGTATATGGTTGCTTCATCGTCTCCATGACACCCTTCAGGTCATGCTCCATGTACTCCATCACCATGAAAGTATCATCATCATGTCCACCAACTACTACTTCCTTGACATCCACAATTGAAGGGTGGTCAAAGGATAAGAGGATATTTATTTCCCTAAGAGAGGTCAATGGAAAACCTTCCCGTTCCTTATCCATCTTGACCTTCTTCAATGCAACAATCTCACCAGTTTTCGTGTCCCTCACCCTAAAAACAACTCCATATGTACCTTCATTGATTGTGTTGAGCCTCTCGAACTCATCAATACTCCTACAGCCCTGAAGCATGTTAAAGCACCTACGTGGTGGACGTACAGCCTCAGGTGTTTTAGACCTGCGTGCATCACTCCCAAAATCAGTATAACCAACAGAAGAATCAATGACATCCTCCTTCTCAACATCCATGCAGTCACCCCTGTCTACCTGGATATTCCAGTTTTCGCTACCCATGGAGTTAGACGAACTTGAGGAGCTTCCTCTTGATGTTTGAACCCGTGGCACTTCTCCAAGCTCTGGGATTGCAACTTTCTCTGTAGATCTCCGTTCAGACAAGTTAGCAGGAGAGACACTTTTCTTCTTTTGGGGCACAATCACTTCCTCCTCCTCATCATCAGCTTCTGCCCATCTTGAAGTAAAGATGTTTCTCATTGTTGGGCACTCCTCTTCCCCCACCATAACCCCATTCTTCTCATGTTCATGACAACATTCTGCCTCATGCGTAACCACTGAAACATCCAAATGTTTTGTTGGGCTTGAGCACCCACCAACCGTGGCCATAGGACTGTCATCTGATAAAGGAGGTGGCGAAGGCAAAGGGAACTCCGCTGCTGCGGTGTCTACTACTCCCCTGCTCCTCACATCATCTATCGCCTGCAACTTTGAGACATGGGTATCCAGGACTACAGGTGAGTGCTTCCTCTTCTTACTTGGTGATAACACACTGCCGTCCTTGCAAACTCCCAGAAAACCATCCTCCCTCGGTACCCCGGCCTTCAATGGGCGCCCACCAGACTCCTCCGAGCCGGAGCCGCTGCCGCTTGAGACCTCGCCAGGCTCCCTACCATTCTCCCTTCTTGACGGTCGGCTCCTCGGTGGCGGATACGGCGAGCGGTGGCGACGGTGCCCGCTGTCGCGGCCCCCGCTGCGGCCGCCGTCGCCGCGGTCCAAGTCGCGGTCGCGGCTCGGGTGGCGATGGCGATACTCCTTGCTCCTCCTGGAGCGCTCCAGGTCGAGCTCCCGCCCCCTCGCCACGTCATGGCTCCTGTAGCCCGCGTGCCGCGGCGCAGCCATGGGGCGCAAGCAGGGATCACTCGGGACCGGGCAAATCCACCGGATCCCAAAAATTCACGGCGAAATTCGCAGCCAAACCCTAGATCCCCGGACCAAAACAGCAAACCCTAGAACAAAATCGGGCGCGCTAGGGTCGAACTGGGGATAGGATGAGACCTCACGGACGCTCGGATTGGAGAATTGGCCAAACTGGCACTCTGATTTGAGCGATTTGGTTTGCGCCGCGCGAAAGCTTATCGCGGGGGTCGGTCACGCGACACGAATAGACGAGGGAAGAAGGGAAGGCAAGCGTGACTTGCCGACTCGTTCTTATCATGCGGCTTCGTGGTCTCGTGGTCGTGGAGGAGACCGCGTCGAACTTGGGCGGCGGGGCGAGACGCGGCATGGCGACTTGCCGACTTGGCGAGGCCCAAGGACCATGGCAGGTGGGGTACACACTTTGGCTGGTCCAACTTGTCAGTGGGTTCTGAGCAATTCACGGTAACGTCGGACGCCTCGGGTGGAAGCACACCTGCTCAGAAACTTTCGTGGCCGACTTGATGGTGGGGCACGGTGTCAGTGGCTACGGGTTTGGCAAATATATAATGGCATGTCGGTTTTCAGGTTTCAGCCTTCCCAAATCTGAAATCCATATAAAAAAATTCTTTATTAGAGAAATTTGCACATATTTTCCTTGCCAAAATGCATGGGACGGTCTCTTGAAAGAAATGATGAAATAGGAACTATGACAAGGCATAGCGTAGTGGCTTAAGTGTGTGGATCAAACGTATGAGTGTTAGTTAATTCTTGCATATCGTAGATTGTGTCTTGGGTTTTCATGAGAAAATAAATAGTTTCACTAATTTAGTTTAGAAATAGAAGTAGAAGTAGCCAAAGACCGAGATGCAAGACAATTGTATTGTGATGCTCCTACACGGACACGATGTAGAAGCAGGTTTGTAAATGAAAAGCTTGTTAAGGGAAGAACTACTAACAGAGACCTAAAGTGTTATACAGTTGCCGGATGGGAGGCAAATGTGGCAACACAAACAAACAGCACTAGCTTGATGTTGGCTACAACTATTCAAGCATTGGAGGCTATAAGGCCTCACGCAAAAAAAAAATGATGCTAGAATGAATAAAATGCAACTATAAGGCAGAGAAGTTGCTATCAAACAGTTGAGCTGTCTTGGAAGTGAAGGGCAAAACAAAAGACCTAACGACACTAGTCTAAGGCAGACCTCCATCCTCACGTTTAATACTCCCTCTATTCCAAATTGTAGATTGTTTTGGCAAATATAGACCTACAATTTGGAACTAAGAAAGTATACAATATTCTTTTATCTTAAGAACATTTCCACTTCCACCATATTCAGTACGGAACTTTGTTGATGTGAGAAGAAATATGAAGGGGAGAAAGAAAAGAAGCGCGGCAGGAAAAAAAGTAAACATCTTGTCGAATGTGTTAACTGTTAAGAGTGTTTACAATTATGAATTATCTGTTTATCGCTCCTTTTCAGTCAGCTGAAGATGAGACCCTGAAGAAGATTTAAAAATGTATTTTCCTTTCCTTTATTGACTTTCGCAGATAAAATCAAGCCGTCTAGAACTTTCTGTCTGCGCTGCGCATCACAAAACTCCACGGTCGAAAACAGGACACGAGCAACGGTCGCGAGTCGCAACCACGGAGTCCACTCGACAAGGACGAGCGACCGAGGCTCTGGGAACTGAACACCACACCCTTTGATTGCCACACCGCACGTGCGGTCTCCATCAGAACAGAAGACCAAAACGTGCGCGCACCAGCGCTCGGCCACGTATGACGCATCAGCGCAACGCCCGGGAACACGCACACGCACGAGCGACGTCCCAACTCCCAACCCCCCGGCGCCCCCTGTGCGCTCTGCGCGTGCACGAGCACGGGCTCGCGGCGTTCAGCTGCACATCAGCGGCAGCTTGAGCGAGAACCCGGTGGAGGAGGAGGACGGCAGGTGCCCGGTCCGCCGCAGCACGTCGGCCTTGTCCCCGACCCGCGCGGCGCGGCGGCTCAGCTTGGCCTCCGCCGCCGCGCGCTTCTCCCTGGCCGCCGCCTGCGCCGAGGCCAGCTTGCTCGCCGTCTTCTCCCGCGCCCGCAGCTTCATCCTCTCCGCCTTGGCCTGCCCAGCAAAACCAAGCCGTTTCTCATTGTCCGAAGCAGCAGAATGCCTGGCTGTTCGCCCTGTGGTGTTCGGCAAGTCCAATTAAATCTGCAGGTTGATGAGACTGGAACACGATCGTACTGTACCTCGGTCATCTTCATCTCCAGCTCGGCCTTCTGCCGCCGCCGGTTCTCCCAGGCCTGTATCTTCATCTCCTCGCGCCGGTACCTGTGAAAAAAGAGTGGCGTCGTCAGCACGCGCAGTACAGGACAAGCTGCGAAAAGGTCTTCCTGGCGTGTCGGCGTGGTGACTCGCTGGCGGGTCAGGGACACAGGGCGACGCCGGCCCGGCCGGTGCACGCACCGGCACTGCTCGGCGACTGTTGCCGCGGCAGTAGCGCTTTGTTTGTTGCTTCACATGGCTCGGCAGCGTGCGGACGAGAAAGAGGAAGCAGCGCAAGAGCGCATTGGTAGTAGCGGACAAGGACAGGGAGAGATGGGCGGTCACCTGGCCATGTGCTTGGCGCGCTCGGCGGCGTCCCACGCCGCGGCGGGCGACACGGCCGTCGGCACCGCGGCTTCCCCGCGCTCCTCGGCGTCGTTGTCGGCGCCCTTGCAGGGGTGGCCCCGGGGCGATCCGCCGTCTTGCCGGCGCCGCGACGCGTGGGTTCCGCTCGCGCGCCCCGCCGTGGACGGCGCCGGCGCCGGCGCCGGGTCGGCCGCCAGGGTGGCGCGGGGGGTGTTGGCCCTGGACGGCTCCTTGCTCCCGGCCGGCGTCATCTCCGTGCCGATGTCCCGCAGCGAGAGGCACCTCGGCTGCTGCCCGTACGCCAGCACGGAGTCCACCCTCTTCGTCTGCGCCTCCGTCTCCGCGTCCCCGTCACCCCGCGCGCCGGGCCCCACCGCCGCGGGCACGGCGGCGGCGGCGGCGTCCGCGGCGCTCCACGAGTGCCTCCCCTTCTGCGACGCCGACGGCAGCAGCAGCCGGTCGTCGGCGCAGGAGCTCCGGCGCCGGTCGTCGTCGGGCGCCCGGGAAGAGGAGAGCCACCGCTGCGCGTCGTCCCACTTGGACGGCCTCGGCTTCGCCCTGACGTAGCAGGCCAGCAGCCCCCTCCCGCTCCCGCCGCCCGCGTCGTAGCTCAGGCTCATCATCCCCTGAGACGATCTCCTCATCTCCTAGAACTGCACGAGAGCAGGAACACAAAGGATGGGGCTGTGCACTGGGTGACAGACACGGGAAGGGGCCTGAAGCCTGAACTGGACGACGGGACAGCAAGAGATGGCAGCGAGCTGAGCTCAGCTCGGAGACGCAGCGGCCGGTGGGGACGCGGCGAAATAAGAAGAGCGACGCCACGACGTACGACACGGGATAGCTGGACGACACGAGAGGGCACTGAATGGAGCGATGGCGACGGGCGCTGTGACCGCGCGTCTGCCCTGCGGCGGAAAGGGTAGCCATCCACCAGAAAAGGCCCGGACCGGAGCTCGGCCTCATGATTGGCCCCGGCACTGTGCATCTGTGCAACGCGCGGCGCGCAACGGCACACCGTGCTCCGACTGCCCCCTCCGCCCGGCACGGCGGCGCTCGGCCGGCACCCCAGCACAGCACATGACCGCGCCTCGAAGGTCAAAGCGGCCCCGACCCCCAAACCCGGACGACCAGGCACGCCCGCCCGCACGCACGCCGTCGCCGTCGCCATCCGCTCAGCTACCACGCGGGCACGGAAAAAGTTGGCGTCCCGGAAAACATGCCACCGCCGGATCGGGGACCCCTGTCTCGCGCGCGGTGGCGCGCACGAGCCGCTTCGAGATCCGGGGCGGCGCCTGCTCTGCTGCAGCGTTTTTGTTCGCAGCCGGCTGGGGCCATGGGGGCTCTCGAGATAGCACCGCGTGCGCGTATGGAGCGAGCACGTGGTTTTGTTCCCCCTCGGCGTGCTAGGATCCAAGGCGACGGCCATGTGCGGCCGGGAGGGGTAGGTTAGGTCGCGGCGGATCCGCCGTGCCCCGGCAGCCCGGCCGGCTGGATTTGTTCGGTTGCTTGACGGGCCATGGGTGCTGCCTCTGTGGTGGCATTTGTCTGGACCGTGGCCTGTCTCGATTTGTTAGCAATCCATTTCACCGCAACGAAAATTGGGTGGGACGTGTGCAAGTCTCGCACGCATTCCTGATCTTAGGCACTGGTCTGGGAGGGAATGAGAACTGGACGTGCATACTGAAGTAGTGAAGTTCACTAGAGGTGATCCACTGGCCTTGCGAAGCACAAGTTCTCACATGATAAAAAAACATACAGGATGAGCACAAAAGGGAAAAAAAATTCACGTCTGTTCTTGCGCACGCAAGACAGGTCAAAGACCGTTCACTTTTGTTGACATCCGTGCTAAGAGTCTGCAAAAGGATCACAGGGTAAATGAGAAGCCAATATTGGTCGGGTGAACGTCCGGTGAGAGGATAAAAGGCTAAGATAAGGAAATGATTTGTTGATGGGTAAGGAATGGAACGTGCTATCCCTGTTTGACAGAGTTCCTAGTTCCTAGAGCAGTTTTTTGGCTGAATTTAGAAGAAACTCTACCAAATAGTTTTTCTAAAAGAAGTGATTTATGCTGATTCTGTAGAGTAATTCTTCGAAATAAATTAAGCGTGCGTTTGGTAGAGCTCTCAGAACTGATTCTCTGCTGAATTTATTAGGAGCTCTGTTAAATACTTTTTCAGAGAGAAGTGATTCTCTGCTGATTATATGAAATGCACTAAGAGGTTGTGAGCTAAAAAATAGCTTTCCCTGATTCTGTGGAGTGATTCTCCATCCTGATTTTAAGAGTTTATGTTGGACAATCACTTCTCTCGGAGAATCAAATCCTATAGAGAATCAAAATCAGATGGAGTTCTACCAAAGACCCTAAGAAGCTTGGGGATGAAAAAGTAGCTTCTCCTGATTTATTTCTCACACTAAATCTATTTTTGATAAAGTTAATCTTAAAGAGTCATAAAGAATCACTTTCAGCTCTCACAGAATCAGCTTTTATAGAGTTAGAATTAGTTGGAGCTCTACCAAACTGGTCCTATCTCATATACTCGCGCAAGAGTTGATGTGTTGGTCAGTTCAATAATTGCTATCGGATGGAAAGCTGAATTGATCCGGCAAACTTTCAAATTGTGAAGATGCCAAAAAGTTTCCATCGATTCCACTTCGTCATGATATGGAACTTCTTTCGTTGTATGACACTAAGAGGAGAATTTAATGTCACTCATCAACTTACAAAATTCTGTGTAACCAACAATGCGGAACCAAAGGCCAAGCCTTGGACCGGCGCGGGGTGATTCCTCTGGGTCGTGTTATGGTTGAGGAGCCAACTGGGATGGAGCGGCTTCGTTCTTTGTTTGGTTCGTGGACATTGGAAGCGAGCCATCCCAATAAGCGAATATTCGCTCGGACTCGCTCCGCGAAAAAAGATCGAACGAGCTTGTTCCATTCCTTTGCCCTCTTCGCCCCGCGATCCTTTGCTCCGTGCGACCTTCTGAAAGTGCATCTAGGCTCCTGGTGGGTTTTGGTGAATTGAATAACACCACGATTAAAGAACTAATCATCTTGTTGAGCATATGAGCATTGTCATATCAATGGAATATTTCTGATGAAAGATATTGAAAATAAAGATAAAAGGCTCATATGATAAGACTTGTGACTAGGCTATGATTAAAGTGATGATATTGACAAGCAACGAATACTATATGGATTGAGTCACGTGTTTGATGGCAACTATTTATTCTCATATCCAAATAAAGCTTGTTGACAAAGTCATAGCACTAGAAGAGAATTTATTATGAAGAAATGGACAATCTATCAATAGAAAATATAAGTTGCAAAGAATTATGAAGAATGGATTTTATGGATGATTTAGTTGTGATACAAACTTTTATGGAGCTCTATGTGACGCAAGGATGAAGGGTTGGAATCCGAGATAGTGTTTCGAGGAACTAAACTTGTAGAAGGGCAATAGGTTTATGCCGAGGAACCACCGGGGTGAAGAAACTTTTATTGGATTCAACTTGAAGAATCTTGGTCATGTATGGTGTTTATATTAGCAAGTATCAATCTTTCTAGAATCATATTGTGAAGATGGTGATTTGAACTAGAAGTGGATTTCATTCAAAAATGATGATTTAAGTCATTAGCTCAAGTGATATGTGCTCAAAGAAAAGAAACAAAACTGATTGCACCCCTCAGGTTGAGATTGATCGGGGCACGGCTTGGTATACTTTTGAGAAACTCAAGTGGTTGAAATGTAATCTACCTCTGATCTTGAGTATAGGTGTAACGTAAGATCAAGAGGGATGCACCACATTGTGTTTTGGTTTAGTCTCAGTACTGAAGCAACCCAGGTGAGTTTAGAGAGACACAAAAGCCTCAAGTGCACATTGGTTAGAACTAACAGGGGCAATCCGGAAATTTCGGAGTTTTGCATACGTGGCACTAACGGCCAGTAGTTTGAAAACTCGGAAGTTCCGAGTTGGTAAATCCAGAAGTTCCGGGTTCCCACGGTTACTAACGATTAGTTTATTTGGACCCGGCTATTTATACCCTTGTGCCCTCTTCTTGGTAGGGGGCTATTCCAGGCATTGTTTAGCTGCTTGTTGGTCGTCCTAAGAAAGCTTGGTAGCCTTATTGAGCTCTCTCCAACCTCTCCTTGTGAGATTGTGTGATTCCTGTAATATCCTTAAGTTGGGTTTGAGAGCGTGAACATTTGAGTGCACTAAAGAGCACAACAAACCTTGAGCATTTGAGTTTAGCCGAAATCGTATGTTTCACATTTGTTACTCTTGGAGCCTTGGGTTCCTGGACGGCTAGGTGTTGCCCGGCGAGCACCAAAATGTATGGGTTCGTGGGAAGTTTGTAAAGATCGGTTTCCACTTCCCCAAGGGAAGGGAATCAAGATAGTGGGAGGCTAAGGTGTGCTTGTATAGCGCCTTGGCGAGGAGGCTTCACGGAGCACCTCAAACAGAGAGTAGGATTCACCGGTAAAAATCCTTATCTCAATTGTGTTTGATATTATCTTGTGGATTTGAGAAGCTCTCCATTGGACATTCGTTGTCTTGGAGAGATTGTTTTGATTTGTGTGCAGGAACTGTGTGGACCTGCTCAAGAAGCTTTACTGAGTCTCCTCTACATTGGGGTTTGAATTTGTATCCATTTACTCGCATTCGATTTGTGTGTTCACTCTGCTCTGTGTGAACCCGGAGGTTCCGGTTTGTAAAACCCGGAAGTTTCGAGTTCAGCTACTGTTCTGCTCAAATCCAAAAGTTTCGGATTTGTAAAACCGGAAGTTCCGATTTAGGCAGTCAGTGAATTTTATCCGCTGCTTTAGAGTGAAAATTGTAGGTGCGCCTATTCACCCCTCTAGGTGACATCGCGGTCCTTTTCACCTCCGCCTACTCGGAGCCCGACCCAGATGGCCAAGACCCACCGCCTCCCATGGGAGGCGCGAGCGGCTAGGCGGTGATGAACACAAAACTTCGACTCCCACAGGCTCTGGTAAAAGCAGCGAGCGCGGTGAATCGAGCGACGCTGCTCCGATTCGGGTGGTGGCGCGAAGAATCATGCGGTGACGGACCGATTTGGGCAGTGACGGATCAATTTGGGCGACGACGAATCGATTTGGACGAGGGCGTAGCAAATCGGGCGGCGGTGGACTGATTTGGGCAACGACGCGGCGAATTGATCGGTGGCGGCAGATCGATTTCTGTGGCAGCAGCAGATCAATTTGGATGCCAGGTGAGCTCGGGAAGAGAGGGGAGGGGAAAACGAAGGGTGGTGCATCATAGGTGGCCCCACAAAACGGACGTTAACAGTATAAGAGCCGGTTGATGCTTATCCCTCCAACCAAATAAAAAATGAGCTATCCCATCCCTTCAATCAAATATAAAGATGAAGCCGTTTCAACCCTCTAATTCGAAATGGAACCGCGATTCTACCTCACTCTCCGACCAAACATTACCTCGTTGGCCGCTGATGTGAGTCGGCCTAAACGCTGAGGTGTTGAATCGAAAATTCGAAGTCCCTTTCCATTTTTTTTTGAAACAGTCCTCGAAGCAACCAGATTAAGCCCATAAGATTTTGAAAATTTGAGTAGACGACGTGGCGCCCATGTGCACAAATACGGCGCAATAAAGCACAATTCGTAACCTAAAGCCCGATAACATATGTGGACCTAAAGCCGTGAGGCCCAGCCCAACCCACCGGTGAATCTTTTGCATCCTGCTTCCAGATGTGTACCCGGACCCTCCCTAAAAAAACAACGAAAGATGTGTACCCGGACCCGAAACCCAACCCGTTACGTGCTCTGACCCGACACCTCAGCAGAGGACCCAGCCACGCAGCTGCTTCCACGTGTAACGTATCCTTCTCCACCAAGTCACCCCCGCGCCCAAACCGTACCCAGATCCCGCGTGCTCGACAAAAGACGGCCAATCCCCAACGCCTACTCCTCCCCGTACACCCACGCTCACTGTCACATGGCCCCAGACGACCTCTCTGCCCCACCGGTAATTGGAGCATCAGGCGACAACCCCGCGTCCGCCGCGAAACCATCTCGAAGAAAGTCAAAGCGCCCGCGGCCTCCACGTCACGTCGTGCCCCACCAGTTCCCCACGGGCCCACCTCTCCCGATCTGGCGTCTGGTCCGTCCGATCCGCACGAGCCGACGGCACGGATCCGACTTGCCTCCTCAGCGCCCCGCCCCGGCCTATAAATACGCACCCCGAGCGCGCTCGCCACCCGCCCGTCACAGTCGCATTGCTCCGCATCGCTTCGAGTTCGGGTCCCTTCACCTCGCGTGCGCGGAGCATTGTAGCGGGTCTCCACTTCGGGTTCGCTCGCTCGGCCCGGTCGCTTCGAGAAGGAAAAGGAAAAAAAAAAGGAAAAAAGGATAAGCAAGCAGCACGGAGACGACTCGACTCGAGCGGCGAGGAGGCGGAAGATAAAAAAGAGGATAAGGCGAGGCGCGACCGGGCGGCCACCGCGCGCTCCCAGATCCTTCCTTCTCCCGCGCAGATCCAGCTCGCCGGCGCGCCCTCGCGCGGACGCCGTACCCTCGCGCCCGGATCCCGTACTCGGGGTTCCAGCTTCTTCAGATCCAGCGTTACCAGGTCAGGGCTCGCATCCTGCTCGTTCTGACTTCGGGTAGCTTTGGGATTATTTTTTGGGGTTCTCTTCGATTGGTGCGGGGAGGTGTCTGATTCGGGCGCGAATTTGAGGATTTGAAGGTTGTGGTGTTGGATTCGTGCGCGGTTGGTGGGTCCGGGCTGGGATTAGGTTCCCGTTTGGGATTAGGGTTTTGGAGAGGATATTGTTAATTTTGGTCTGTGCACGCTTTGGTGTTGCTTTTGAAGTTTGAATTTGGTGTCTTGTGTCACTGAAGATGGTTGTAAATGGTGAACAGATCTGTGTCCCGCTGGCGCCCTGGGCACATGACACCGACGGTCCTAATGGAGTTCGGGCAGCAGAGGCCCATAAAACGGGGCTATGAGGAAATGGCCTTCCGGGGCGTGGCGCCAGTCGCGCCTCGGGGGTACTCAGAGACAGTTGGGGAGTCGGAATGTGCAGCTGGCAGCCCTGTTCGTGTTGATTCCGAGGACTCTTCAGCACCGAAGCGCAAGTGCATCAGCCTGAACAGTGATGGCTTTGACGTGAAGCGGGAGATCTTTGCGCCGTCCAAGATGTCATCGTCTGAGCGGCGGTATCTTCGGAAGAGATTTCGGGCAGAGCTTGATTCCGTGCGAGATCTCCTCAAGAAGCCAGAGTTTGCAGCACCTGTTCCTGTGAGTCGGGCACCTGCGTTGTCATCCTCAGCTGCCCCTCGAGCCAAGAAGGTGCACCGTGGGAGCAATGTTGTCCGTGGCGCAAAGGGACGGTTCTTGCCTACAAAACCCCGGCCTGAACCTTCTGCAGAGTTATCTGAAGCTGCAGTGTTTAAGCAGTGTGAAACTGTTTTGAAGAAGCTCATGACTCAGAAATATAGTCATATATTCAATGTCCCAGTTGATGTTGTGAAGCTGCAAATTCCTGATTATTTTGACATCATCAAGACCCCGATGGATCTTGGTACTGTGCAGAAGAAGCTTGAATCTGGCTCATACACAAGTCCGTCAGATTTTGCTGCTGATGTTAGGCTGACTTTTAACAATGCGATGACTTACAATCCTCGTGGGCATGCTGTACATGACATGGCCATCCAGCTGAACAAGATGTTTGAAAATAGATGGAGGACAGTTGAGAAGAAGTTTGCTTCTGTGGCTGCTGAGAAACATGTTGAGGTTGACAGGGCCGACTCGAAGAGGAGGAAGACTCCTCCTGTGGACCGCAGTGATGTGTCAGTGGAGGGTGTACGGCAAACAGAGCCTGTAAAGCCTAAGATGACAGCTGCTGAGAAAGAAGTCTTTGGGAACTGCTTGGCTTCTATAGCCGATGATTTACCTTCTCACATCCTTGAATTGCTGCAACAATGCATCGACAGCAATACCGAAATGGCTGGTGATGGAGAGATAGAGATTGATATCCAAGCAGTCAGCGATGACCTGCTCTTCGAGCTGAAGAAACAAGTTGACAAGTATTTGCAGGAGCGAGAGCAGAGTCAGCAGGTGGCGAAATCTGAGCCTTCTGAGAACGAAGCTGTGAATGTGTCTGGCCTTAGCCACTCGTCTACAAATCCTTGCAAAGGTTTATTTCCTTCTAGCCTGAATTTCCCTGTGGATTTAGATTATATGCCTTTTGCGCTGTAGTCAAATTTTGGTTTTTGGTTCGCATGCAGGTAGTGAGCCTGTCGAGGAGGATGTGGATATTTGTGGCAATGCCTCCCCTATCATGTTAGACAAAGATGCACAAATCAGGAGTAGCAAGTGCGGTAGTCCAAGTAGTTCCAGCAGCGACTCTGGATCATCTTCTAGCGGTCTGTGTCTCACGGTGTTTATCTGCATTTGTTTCTATTATTATAGACATTCCTGTGTAAAGAAAATGCTGCTTTTCTTCCCAACCATGTGTAAATTCTTTGAAAACATCGTTATTATCTCTTCGCGTACTTCTATTTTTGAAAAGAATATTGTGTTGACATGATATTTCCATGGTACTTCTATTTTTGCAAATTTGGCAAGTAACTAAAAGTAGAAGAGCGCAAATGCCACTTAATAAATGTCGTGGATATCGTGATTACCCCTTTTGGTAATTGTTTAGCAGGCTTCGAAGAATTTTGAATTTGGCTGCTTTGATTCAAATAAATTGGTGCATGACACCATGCTGCATTTCCCATATCCCACTAATTTTTAGCTGACTAACCTCTTAGTAAATAGTAAGCCCCCGCAAACTATTGATTGTCTGTGCATTATCCAGAACAATCATCGTATAATCTTTCTTGAAACTTCTTTTGTTTTGATATAACAAAAAGTCAGAGATGTTTACAATAGTGTTGGTAATGCAGATTCAGACTCAGGCAGTGACTCTGAAAGTGAATCAGAAAAAGTGGGCAGCCCAGCAAAGATTGTGAAGGTACTTGGGTGATTTACTATTGGGTGCTTGAGAAAAAATTTGGACCTTTAAATTTTATTAGTGAATGGTTTGTTTGAGTGCTTAGTAGTAGTCTAAAATATTACTCCTTGCATTCACAAATGAGTTATGTTTTGGGGTTAATAAACAATTTAACTTTTGGTTACATTTTGTGTGTTGAGTTTGGATATTTGAAAATGATTATGTGTTGAGTTTGGAGAAACTATTTAATTAATTTTTTTTAACTATGTAGCTTGTCCTAGACATTTATATTTGAAAACAAATGGAGTATGAATAGATGTCTGGAAATGTGGTTTCATTAAAGTGTATTTTTGCAATGTCTATAAATAGTTCGTAACAAAGTGTTAACGAATCTGTGTTTTGGAGATCGTATCGATGACCAAGACATCACTTATTTGTGACTGGATGGAGTATCGACTAGTGTGCAAACATGTCATATATTCGTGAACCTTCTCCATCCTGAAAGCATGTCATCCATTACCTGTCTATCTTTTCTGATGTTGACTCCTTCCCTCCATGATCGCCGGGCTTTCGATTGACAGTCTCCTTTTTCTTGCTGCTCCATTTGCTGACAGCAATATCCGTGTCTCTAACAAATACCTTTGTTCTTATGATCTATAGCTTAACTTTTGCATTAAGACCGTGCCAGATAATGGCCTATTCTGCAAAATTGTATCGGCAATCTGTTGATGTTTGGGTTCTTTGGCATTCTGGTCACCTTTGACCTTTATATTCTGATGTGGTTTTCTTGTGCAAGATGTGGATTTCCGTCCAATTTAGTTGACTTATCTGTACTGAAGTGATCGTTTCCCCCCCTTAATTTTAGGGTACTAAGAAACCTGACCAGCTGGTGGAGCAAGAAAAGAGTGATGTTATTAGTCCAGCTGATGCCAACCGTATGGCTTCCTTCCCCTGAGCTATCCTGTTGCAAGCTATGTTTGAATTGTTTCAAATTGTGGGCTAACGGATCATCATTAAACCACAGGTCCTGCGGATACTGTGGGACTCCGTGAAGAGGATAGTGAATCAAAGCCTGCACCAGAGGGTAAGCATGAATTTGTAGGCCGGTACATATGAGATCAGCTGTCTCAGTGCACTAAGATGATCGGATCATCTGATCCTTTCCCGATGAAACGTTTAGGGGAAAACTCAAAACCCGATACACAAGTCTCACCGGACAGGCTTTTGCGAGCAGCCCTTTTGAGGAGCCGGTATGCTGATGTGATTGTCAAAGCTCGTGGCATTCTCAGCCAGGTATAGGACCTTGCTCGTTGAGCATCTTCCTTTACTGATTCTATGATGTCATAGTGTGACTCATTCCTGACCTGAATTGATATGTTGAGTTCAGGGTGGAGACAAACAGGAGGAACTGGAAAAGCTCCAGAAGGAAGGTAAAAGGCATACCGACCTGACTTGTTGCTGCTGCTCTCTATCTAGTTTCTCTTTCTCTAACAAGTATGTTCTTTTTTTTATTTGTGGATGCAGAGAAAGCACGGCTATTGGCTGAAGGCAACGCAGCCATGGAGGCTCGAAGAGCTGAAGCCGAAGCTGAAGCTAAGCGTAAACGTGATTTTGAGAGGGAGAAGGCTCGTCAGGCCCTACAGGAGGCAAGTGTAAACCTCATCTGCAAGCAGTAGCGATTTCTCATTTTGTTGTGTTGCTAAGACTATAAATCCTACATGCAGATGGAGAGAACTGTAGAAATCAATGATAACCTCCATCTCAAGGATTTGGAAATGCTCGGAACAGCCACAGCAGAACATATTGTGAGCTCTGTTGATGAGACTAGTCCAGAGCGCTCCCAGGATGGCATGCCTGGTTTTCATCCAGGATCTGTCAATCCGTTGGAACAACTTGGACTTTTCATGAAGGTAGATGATGAGGACGATGATGAAGAGCCGAGCAGTGATCCCGGCATTAAAGAAGCAGAGGAAGGAGAGATCAATTGATGGTTCTGTGTTGGCTGCCATGCCCTGTCATGGGCTAGAGGCTGGTGCCAACCTATTTATCCAACAAAGCGATCGCCTCTCGCAGCCAATGTTTGCCTGGTGATGGCTGGACAGCTGCACGCGGTGGATGCTCAATTGCTTCCAAACTGGTGCAGTGAATGCCGTCAATTTTGCTGCTGCTGATGCCAACCTGGAGGAAATCACCTTGAACAATTGTAAAAACGAGAGATCATGTGCTTCAGGAAGGCTTGCTGCAGGTCGAGGTCACCGTGGACAGCTCCAAATGAACATATTTATGTGCAGAGGAAGGTATTTTTTCACGCCACCATGAAAGATGGTGACATGATACTCAAATGACGCCGAACTGGTGAAGTTCAAATGGCTCATTGTTTGCTGCAACTCCTCTATTTCAAGCGGGTTTGCTCAGCGGCTTACAGCAGTTCTCATCTTCTGTTTTTCCCCGTATTTTTCTTGTTTTAGATTGTGTAGTTGCTTCCGGCTGTAAATCTGAATTTTGATGTAGTGAAGGAAGCACTAGTTTGTTGGGCATGGGCTAAAGGACCTGCTCTTGCTTATCATTTACAGGAAAAAGTTGTTTTTCAGATGCACGTCCAGCTCTTTTTATATTTTCTATAATTACATTTTTCGCAATTCATCGTGGTTGGTGAGATCTGTTCGTCGTGGAAATCGCATACCTGCTTGATATTTTCCGTCCTGGATTTATTCACAGCCTTGCAAAACTAGACAAGTTTTGATCAAGGACGTCTCTGAACTAGAAACCAGCTGTGAATGCATTACTTCATCACATCACCAGTAGTAACGCTAGGCAACACAAACAGAAACAAAACACGCCTTGGTACACTCCAGAGATGTCAATCCAATCACACGATTCACACGCACGCTATGATTCACGCATCAGTTGACCATGGAGCATTGGAGCTCAAGGAAGAATCAACCAATCATGACACCCTGAGGCATTGCTGCTTGAACATCTTGCTCGTCGGCTGCCCGCTCACCGTGTCCTCCACGGTGAGGCCCTGCGCGCCGAAGCAGATGTTGATCAGCCTCCCGTTGCCGCACCCGTGCTGCTTCCGGGCCGCGCTCTCTGCCGTGCCGCCGCAGCCGTCGTCCATGGACGAGTTGGAGCACGACGGGTCCTCCGTGGTGTCGTCGCTGTCCAGGACGATGTCCTTCAGCCTGCCGACGGGCGGCGTCACCATGGCGATCTCGTCGTCGTCCAGGCAGATGTCCTTCAGCTTCGCCAGCGGCGTCGGGGTGGACGACATGGACGACCTTGGGAAGGTGTCGCTCGGGGACCGGGACCGTGCGGGTGGCGGCGCCAGCTGCGGCATCGCCTCCATGATACCGTGGATCAGCTTCGTGTTGAGCTTCTTCTTGGTGGCCGAGGAGCCCGGGGTGGAGCTCTTCACCGCCAGAGTCCGCTTGCCGTTGAGCGCCGTCGTCTTGGTGAACTTCTGCCTCAGGGGCGTGGGGGTCTCGACGCCGTGCTCGCCCAGCTTCTTGATGGAGTCCAGCGGGCTGCTGTCCTCTGATTTCTTCAGCGCCTTGGACATCTTCTCCTTGTTCCGAGGCCATTTCAGCATCATCTTGAGACGGTCCTTGGCACGGCTCGCGGAGCTCAGTCTCTTCTCTGTTGATCCATGGTTTTCGGCGCCGTTTGCATCTGCCTGAGCAGGGTCATCCTTGCCATTGCTGGAGCACGAGCTTGGCCTTTGTGACTCTGCAGCTCCAATACCCGAGAACAAGAAGATCTCTGCATCTGATACCTTGAAGGTGGTACCGGGACTGCTTGCAATTCCCCCTTGCATCTTAATCTGGGATGCAATGGCTGACCGGGTTCTCAGAATGCTGGAATTCAAGACTCCTCCGGCAGAGACTATCTGCTTGATGAGGCGGTCAGATGTCGCTGAACGCAGCTGCTGCTTCAGCAATGCCAACGCAGTCATGCCATTAGCGTCTTCAGCATTGAGGTCGATCGATGGGGTGGTCATCAAGAGCTCAACGAGGTCTGGGTGCGCGCAGCCAACCATAGCCAGGTGTAGGGCGGTAAGGCCCGCGTCGTTTTTCAAGTTGATGATCTTCTGCATATCTGTTTTTCTTTCGCTTATGAGGTATCTCATCAGCTCCATTTGGCGGTCAAGCCGTCGGAATCCTGGGGTCCTAAATCCCGCAACTGCTGAATGAAGAAATGTATCACCAGCATGGTTGACAGCTGACAAAGTTGATGGAGATGCAGCAACCAATGCTTCGACAACAGGTTGGTGCCCTCGATAGGCTGCTACATGTAATGCTGTGTTCCCGTGATTATCAGTTGAATTGATTATGTCGAAAGAGGTCAGAAGGTACTTGACAACCTGCATAAGGTATGTTTACAAGATGAGGCGCAGAAAGAGGAAACTTCTACTTTGCAATTCACAGCTACAGACAACTGAAAGGAGCCAAAGAATGGTTGCATAGCAACATCAAGAAACAGGAACAAAGTTGTATGGATATCAGCAGGAAACAGATATAAAGTTCGGCTGCATAGCAACAACATCAAGACGTTTGTGGATCTAAAAAGTAGGCCTTTCTGGTGTTTTTTTTTTTCAGCTAAAGTGGAACAGCAGGAAGTGTATTCACGTTGAGCCGAGCATTCAAGATGAAGAACCACAAGCACATCAAAATCCTAAGCATGTAACCCCCCATAGAACTTTCTTCCATGGAATATTGCATTGCACAAACTAACAACTGATCCACACAAACACAAGATTCCATGTTTGAAGCAAGAACAACTAAAGCATCTGGAGAAGATGTCTGCAAGCAATGGCAACGAAGCAGATGCCTCACCTGCAGCTGGCCTCTCCCAGCAGCAGCATGCAGCACGGTGGATCCACGGACGTCGAGGTACACGGACACGCCCGACCGCCCCTCCTGGAGCAGCTCCCTCAGCATCTCCACGCTCCCGCCTCTCGCCGCGGCATGGATGGCCCGGCTCATCATCTCCAGCCGGAACACGGAACCGCGCCCGGCGCCGCCTTCCCCGTCCCGGCAATTCGTCGAGCACCTCGGCGACATGGCGTGGTCGAGCAGCAGCCTGAACGCGTCGGCGCTCCCGCCCCTCGCCGCAGCATAGAACATGTCCGTGACGCCGTACTCGCCCTCGCCGAAGACGAGCAGCGGGTCCCTGTCCAGCAGCTCTTGCACGAACGCCACATCCCCGGCCGACGCCGCCGTGTACAGCACCCACCCGCCGTACCCGGCCCGGAGCAGCGTGTTCTCGCCTCCGCCGGCGGGGCGGTGGTTCCTGCACTCGCACTCCAGCAGCAGACTCCGCGCGACGGACGCGCGGTGCCTGGCCGCGTCGGCGAAGCGGGCGTCGTCGTCCCACAGCGCCTCGAGGCGGCGGATCCGGCGGAGGGAGGTGAGCTTGATGAGCAGGTTGGGGTCGAGGTGCAGCAGCTGGCGGACGATGTCGTAGTGGCCGTCGGCCGCCGCCCAGTCGATTGGCGACGCGTACCACCACTGGTCGCCGGTGCTCTCCCACCGCAGAGGGAAGTAGCAGGAGGACTGCTCCATCGCCGAATCTCGAGAGATCTAGCGTTGGTGGCGTGCAGCTTCGAGTGGCTGACTGAGCTCTGGTCAGCTACTCACATGGCATGAGCTGCAATGCAATGCCAAGAACTGCAGCAAAGTGGACGGAGGAGGAGGAGAGAATGTGTGCATCAGCAAGGAACCATGTGAGGAGACTAAATCAAACGACAAAAAGACTGACTTGTTTACTGCTCTTCTGCTGGGTTGAAATAGTAAGATGCAAGCATTTGTAAACAGTAGGATTGAACTCAGGCGAATGGAGATTAAAAGATTAGCAAACAGGCACTCAGAGAAAGCTGAAGACGAGACATTACCTTGTGCACAAGAAGTTGGCGTGTGCAGCTCAACTGCTCAGGAACAGGAACTAAACGATGCAGTGCGCCAGTGCCTGCAACTCCAAATGCAAAGCTCAGGCGCCACCGGATTAGGCCACCAAAGTGGTTCAAGAGGTACTAGTAGGGGCAGCGTGGTGCAAAGGTGCCATGTCGTTATGGATGAAAGAGAGAGAGGCTGAGGGAGGGTCCATACGCATTACAGTGGAAGTCAGTGATACAGCCCGGCCAGACTCCAGTGGTCCACTTTGGAAAAGAAAGCGAGACGGATAGCTGGAGGTTTCTGCATGATGAACCTGCATCAGTGGAGAGACGCCGGGGAATCTTTTTCTGAGGGCACGGCACGGGGAAGGAAAGGTGAAACACGTCCATTGATGGCGGTTCGGCAGTGCAGCCTTTGCAACAGAATCATCAGGCCCAGTGGGGGCGAGAGAGAGGAGAGAGAAAGGAGCACAGGAAGGTTTGGTTTGGGGTCGGCAATGATGCAAAAGCGTGGTAGGGTGGAGGGCTTTTTCTTCGGGCAGCTATGGAGATTTGGCTGGGTGGGCATGCTTGTCCCCGCGTGCATGGATGGATGCAGATGGTCTGGACTCTGGACCCTGAAAGGTGTTCTCTGAATTCTAACGTTTGTCTGCAACTCCGTAATCTGTATACAGCTTATGGTTTCTGCAGAGCTAGTGTTGGCGTCATACAAACCTCATTTTACACTCGATGGTCATTTAGCCTTTAACCGAAATTCAAAACATGTTTTGGAACCAAATCAACCGAGTTGTAACATACAATGTTTTTTCGAACGTAGAGTAGCGTACGTTGCTGCTGGTTTGGTTCGCTGACAGGAGACGGTAACTTGTCACTACTGAGTCCGCTGATGAAATGGCGTAACCTCTTGCAGCTCGGCCGTTGAATCAATCCCCTTCGAACTTCTCTTCATCCCTTGTTTGGTTGGATGCTGGGCAGATAAGCCCATGATCTCTCCTCGAGCCAGATCTGACCAAACTTGAGCTGGAAACCAACCATTCATAAACCTCGCCAATTAACTCTGCAACATTCCTGGACACGCGATGCACAGTAACAGAATCTTTTTGCACACGAGAATTTATATACATATATAATATCCTGTCGGCGCGAGTGCATGAATCCGAAGCGACCCTCTTCGATCTGCTTGGATGAATGATACCAGATGATTCGTGATTGATTGAGTTCATGCCCATCCATTCGTGAACAGCGCGAGCTAGGCGTTGCCGCCGATCTCTTACACTAGCTCGGGCGACGTCGATGTCCCAGCGAGAGCGAGTACTTAAAGCGTGTCATGTGCGCCCGCGACCAGACTCTTTATTTGCTCTCCGTCGCCGCGCATCGATCCATGATCCGTCTCCACATGCCCGCTACCCAATTGGCCACCACGTCATCTACGGGTGGTTTCCACGGCGAACGATTTCCAGGACCCTCACGTGGCGTTTTAATTTGACGCGGTGCAGATTCTGGTGGCTGTTTGGATTAGCTGGGGAGCTGCGAAGCGGACAGGGGGCGCCCTTTGCTCTGTCCGAATAGTTGCACGGAGGAGGAAGCTCAAGAAGCTGTGTGGCTCCCTCTCAACAGCTTTCCCCTGGCCCGCGTCTCGGAGACAGCTAGCTGGCGGGAGCCGATCGGCGCGGGCCACGGCCACGTGCTCCTGCCGCGAACCGCCCCCAAAGGCACCCGCTCCCCGTTGATCTCCCGCGCTTAACGGTCGCGGTCGCCTCCAGTCCCGTCGCCGTTACTGACAGGGGAGGCACCGTGGATAACCCGGGACAGACTCTTACCGCAGCAACTAGCGATAGCGACACCCCCTCCCAATGCGTGCGTCGGCTGCAACCTCGAAACATATACAGAGTAGCAGCTAGCTTGTTTGGCCATGGAGTGGGGACTGGCGAGAGGCCCTGCGACTGGAACTCTCGCGCCATTTCGCTCGGCAGAGGAATCACTGGCCGGATCAAGTTCATACGGTCAGATTGGCCGCTTCCAGTTCCATTGCAAAGAAGCCGGCAGATAAGATGCCTGAACTGCCATTCCGTGTAGACCAGACAGCTTTGCAAGCTAATGTCCGCTGGCATTTCCACTTTTGATTAAAAGCAGCGGCCATTGCATTGCAAGCTTTGAAGACCTGTTTACCAAATAGAAAATAGTCCACTTTTACATGGTTACAACCAACAAGCGCACACAATGCAACAGAAACAAACAGATCACCTATCTGACAGGTGACAGGAGTGCAGCATCACCATGTTTGCCATCAGAGTAGTTTTTACACAATGAGCAATGATATTTTCCATTCCATGGACAGAGGTTACTCCGCGATGGAGGATATAGATCTTACTCTTCGTAGATCATAAGAGAATTACATGGTGGACGATGAAGGCCTACCCACACGCCACTGATTGACACAACAGGCACAATGAATTAATCAAAAGCAGGCATCTAACCTACTCCAACTCTGTAACATGAATGTTTATTTACACGCAAATTTACACAAGTGCTCTGACAAAAGCTTATACCATGTAACCTTCATTGGTCCGAGGAGAGAAGTACAGGTGAAAAATATTGCACAGATGTAGTAAACAATATTGAATGAAAGATAAGTTGTACTCAAATGTCACTTATACTTTCCACAGCAAGAACAAGAATGGTATATGCAGCAGACATGGATATTGATGTCACTTATACTTTTCATAGCAGTATATGAATAAACTTCAGTACTTTTTAACTGTACAAGCTGCTGGATTCGGTGAGCTTCTATTTGACCGAGAGCTTATTCTCGAACACACAAGAAGCGAATCAATATGTACAATGCAGGAAATATTTTTGCGCCTGCACAGTTTGAGATAATATCCAGGCATGTACAACATTCATACCATATTGCATAATATGACAATACAACTAGGTGCCACAGAATCCCAACCTCACTACTATCCATAAAATAGCCAACCCCAAATGTTTGCATACCATGTGCTGCATGTTTATGTACAAGGATTATCATCTGTAGCCAAATGAGGATTTCAATCTTGCTGTAATATGCCGATAAAATAAAAACATGATAAAAGTAAAAGATAATTTTGCACTTATTCTTGCAGTAAAACAGTAGATGATGGCCAGTCTTATGTTGTCTGAAGATGCTTCCTGACTTCTAGTCTATGCTAAGTTACAGATTGTCCCATAGTATTAACTGGTTGTTAGCAATTAACAAATCAATCACATGAAAGAGGGAAGCACTGTCAAATTTATGGACAAAGGCCAAAGGAAATTATATCATTCCGGATTCTTTCCACATACACCTCCATGCTTTGTCTTTGTGTTTCACTCAAAATCAACTCGCACGTTTTACGCCTAGGTACAATTTCGCTACCTACCATCTCATCATACAGTCGATAAGCCCAGTCAGTTTCACCGACCCTACAAAGACCATGGATCAGAAGGGTGTATGTATCAAGATCTAAACCTAGACCACTCTTTTTCACAAGCTGACTCAACAGGTGGTCAACAGCATCACCACACCCTCTCCTACTCAAAAATAGCCTAAGAAGCGGCTGATATGTCTGAAGATCAGGCTTACAAGATTGTGCCTCCATTTCTTTCAACACATCAAGAGCATCATCATCTCGCCCATACTGGCAGAGAATTGATATCATGGTGTTATAAGTGGCCAGGTTACGGGGCACACCATTCCTCGGCATCTCCACACGAAATACTTGGGAAGCTTCGAACAAATGACCCGCTTGACCGAGAAGGTAGATCAGGGAGTTGTAGAACAGGGTATCAGGCTCACATCCAGAGGATCTCATTCTATCAGAAACACCCAAAGCTTCTTCAAACCTTTCACATTTCGCCAATGAGGTCATGATCATGGTGTAAGTGATCACATTGGGATGACAACCCTTAGAACCCATCGAATCAAGGAGTTCATAGACCCTCCTGAACTTGCGCTGCTTACAGTAAGCCTCAAGAACAGCAGTGTATGTGATGACCGTAGGTGTAAACCCCTTGTTCTCCATCTCCTCCATCGTCCACATTGCCTCATCGATCCTGCGCACACTGCACCACCCGTGGACAAATATGTTGAAAGTGTATGCATCTGGTGCGATATGCGGGCTGAGCACGAGAAAGACCTCGCGCGCCAATTCAACTTTCTTCTCCTTGCAGAGCGCATCAAGCAGGAGATTCATTGTCTCCGTGTTCCTCTCCAACCCCATGTCCTCCAACTGATCGAACAACACAATGGCATCCTTCCACCTCCTCGCAGCGGCAAGCCTCCTGATGCTCTTGGCAACAGTGTCCACCGTGACCAGCCCCCTGCAATGCAATTCAGACAGCAGATCCCACATCCTGTCGATCTGCCTCATCTTCCCCAGCAGGTCGACCACCCGGTTGCAGGCGTAGGGCGTGTGCGCGTAGCCGTCGCCCCGCGACTGCGCCCACTGGAAGAAACCCAGCGCGGACTTCCAGTCGTCCCCGAACCTGCGCAGCAGGCGGTCCGCGACGCCGCTGGTGAGCCGGATTCCGGAGCACTCCGCCCCGAGTGACCCGACGAGGTCCTCGACGCTCCCCTTGCGCGCCTTGAAGAGCGACCTCTTGATCCGCTCGAACGCAGCCTCTTCCTCCGCCGTGAGGGCGGTGGCACTGGAATCCTCGTTCGGGCGTGTGGATGACGACGACCTGCGGAGGGGGAGCGGTAGCAGGGTCCTCCCGGCATCGCAGCACCCGCGCAGGCGCCGGAGACCGCGCAGAGCCATCGGGAGACGATGTCCGCGGCCGCTGATGCGTCTAGCGAGTCATCAGGGTCTGGCACCGCGACAGTGATGGGCGGCGGCGGCGGCGGCGGTGGCGGCGGCGGCGGTGGAGGGAGAGCGAGAGCGAGGTAGCGAGCGTTTGTGAGTAGGGACGGAATGCCGCGACGTGGAAGTCAGTGACCATGCGTTCAAGGCCCATAGAGGATGCCGGATAGAAGCCTATCGAGGCCGCCGGCCCACATTCTCTCCTGCATACAGGCCCAGTGCACATTGGCTGAGTTGCACGTGCACATTGGATTGGGTTATCGTTCGCCGTTTCACTTTCACCTCACGCCATGATCAATTCACCATGTGCCCGCGACATCTTAGGAATACGTTCAGGACGAAGATGGCTGGAAGATATTTGGTTTCGGCAGCACGTTAGACACGCTGCGACTAGAAGATGGCTGGAAGGTAGT
Organism: Panicum miliaceum; assembly: GCA_032594955.1. Classification (NCBI taxonomy): domain Eukaryota; kingdom Viridiplantae; phylum Streptophyta; class Magnoliopsida; order Poales; family Poaceae; genus Panicum; species Panicum miliaceum. Next base: position 31,858,457 of record CM064067.1, on the reverse strand, counting down.
TGATTTCTGCAGCACGTTAGACACGCTGCGACTAGAAGATGGCTGGAAGGTATTTGGTTTCTGCAGCACGTTAGACACGCCGTGATTATATGTTGCTTATGCGACATCCATCGCACAAAGCCTTCTCCCACTGCCTCTCGCGGACCACGGCGGCCCACATGCCTTCCTCCTCCTCGCGTCTGCTCACCGCCGGCGAGGTTAGGGTTCTGAGGTTGGGTGGGGGGGAGGGGGGGCAGGGGGGCTCCCCGCCGGCCATAGAGAGAGGGAGGTCGCCGGTGGCAGGGTAGCGAGCGGAGGTGATGGGTTGTGGGCGGGACGGCAAGGCCGCGGGAGCTGCCGATCATGGGCTGTGGAGGATAACTGGTTAGTCCGTGGTTGGGCAGGGGAGTAACGGCGAGTGTGGCCGGAGGTGGAGGTGGAAGTGGCCAGCGGCGCGGGGGCGAGCAGGGTATGCCGCCCTTGGAGGCGGAGATGGCCGGCGGCACGGGGGCGAGGGCCGGTGGAGCGGGGAAGAAGAAGAACAGGGGGCGAGGCGGCGAGCTCGTGGGCCGCTTATGGGCCTCGCGCTTCAGGTGATGGTTGCTCGAACCATGAATGTCTTTTTCCAAGTCGGGTATTATAATGTTCTTTGAAAGAAAGTTAAACTTGTATTGGCCAATAATTGCCCCCACATGTTCTTGGGCCTCGCGTCGTCCCCTCTCGGGCGACTCGGGTGGTGACTGAAGACCAAGCCGCCGCCACCCCCGTCTCGTTCCCTAACCGCCACCAGAGGGGCAGCCGGACGCCCGCGCGGGCCTCTAGGATGGCGGCGGCGGGGCATCTCGCCCGGTTTCGGCCGCGCGTAGCTTTTCGGGGTGGGGGAACATGCGGGCTGGCCATGGCGAACCCAGCCGGCCGTGGTGACGGCGGCAGCTCCAAACGGCGGATCCGGCATCCTAGTGGTCGTATCCGGCGCCCCCGTGGCCGGATCCGCGCGGCCAGGCGGCAGTGTGTCGAGGAGGTCGCGGGCACGAGGTGCGGCTTGCAGCGGATGCGTCAGCGGGGCGGCCCTGCGGCGCGCCTGCGCGGGATGCTGGACGTGGAGGCCATGGCGGTGTGGCCGCGTGGGGGCTCGTCCCCGGCGGTTCAAGCCGGTGGAGGCGCAATGAGGAGGGCCTGCGACGCGGCGGCGGCTGCCTGTGGGCTGCGGGAGCGGAGGCGAGCAGGCCAGAGCGCGGGAGCCGTGCGCCACTTCAGCGGCCTCTTCGGCTCGCGGGCGCAGTGGTGGGCTGGTTGCGGCACGCGGCGAGCGCAACGGAGGTGGAGGTACGCATGGCAAGCGGAGGCGCGGTGGCGGCACCGTCCCGGATGGGCTGCCGTGGCTGTGGCCTGGGAGTGCGGAGCCGTAAGCGTGCAGGGGGGGTGGGTGCTTTGGGCGTAAGCGGCTGGTGGATATGACGACAGCGTCCTAGGCGTCGTTTTCCCCGTTAGGGGCGTCACGTTGGAAATACAACCCGTTGCACAGGGTTCTCTGGCTAAAAACCCTGTCCAGTTCTTGGGCAAGCGACGACGGCGCTTTTGGCGTCATGTCCTCCTTGGAGGTGTCGTCTCTAGAAAACCAACTTGATTTTGGCATTGCTGGTCCTTCGGTCATGGACGGCAACAGCCGGAGACGGCAAGTCCGCTACGTAGCAAGCTGAATGGATGTTGCTGAGCCCACGTGGAGGCGTTCGTGGTTATGGTGACGGCCGGAGGTTGTCGCATAGTTGTCGGTTGTGGCTGCTTGCAGCGGATCGCGGCGGCTGGTGTTGCTTGGCAACGGTCAATGCGGCGTGGGACTGCGTCGGAGGATGGCGCTTGCGGCACCGGCATCGTGGGACGACTTAGCTTGCAGCGACAAGAGCGAGGTGGAGTCCAACAGCAGATGTGGCGAGGCACCGCGCGTTATGTTGTCGTGGTGGCGATTGCGAGGCAGCCTGCGAGAGGTCCGGATTCGGTGGTCTCATTCTGTCACGTGGAGTGTGGTGATGCAGCAGCACTACGGCGGAGGGTCCTGCATGGCAGTGGCCTCCTCGATGCGGTGCGGTCTGCTTCTGTCGGTTTCCTGTCGACGCAAGGTCACGTAGCAGGTTTCGGCGATTACGTGAGCGTGAATGGTGGGTGCTGCGTTGTTGTTTGAGGTCCGTGTTGATGTTCTAATCCGACCGGCAGAGTTGTCTCGTAGAGATGTATTGTGCGGCTTGCGTCAATGTCCCAATCCGATCGGCCTGAGTGGTTTGAGTTGAGTTCATTTCGGCGCGTGTTGATGTCTCAATCCAACTCGTCGGTGTTATTTTTCATATTTTTTCTTTTTTTGCCCGGTTATATCGTTTAGGGATATAACCTTGTAATTTTTTTGTAATTTTTTTCTGTATTGTATCAATAAAAATGCACAGTGTTGTTCGTTAAAAAAATAATATTCTTCGAAAGCTTTGCGTATCCTGCTTCTATCACGATTTGCATGCATGCCATTACTTTCTATACAGAATAAGTTGTCAGAAGGTCTGAATAAATTTTCTAACGGCGTATACTAAATCGTTACAACTTTATTTTGACTAAAATAATCTCTCAATATTTAGATCACAAACATAGCAAAAATGAAGATTGATCTAGAAAGAGCTTACTTATTCAAGTGTTTGAAAATTGTAACATGAAATTACCAATGCTTTTAAATTGCAAAAGGAAGCGGAGCTATTGCGTGAGTAACTTCGTTATTTTGAAGCAATGCAGCTTGACTGAAGCAAATTCTTCGCTATCTTTGCCCACACAGCATGAATGACTATCATATATTTTGAGATGTCAAGCCCAAAAAAGTTCTTTAGTTTGAAGCAATGGAACATTAACTGAAACGCGTGTAAATATTCTCGAGGGCACACCAAATAATCCAAGCCCCTCAAAGAAGCTCAAGGGATCCAATTGAAAACTTAACATTCTAAAAGCGTGTGAAAGTTTTCAGCAAAAATATACAGGGAAGTCTGAGCAGGACAGACTGGTGAAGGTCGGCAACCAAACAAGCCAAGAGAACAAGCAGGAGAAATTTTGCAGTAAAACAGAAAATGCACGATGAAAAATGAAATAACAATTGATTTAAAGTACGACGGTACATAGACCAGACAAAATATGAGCAATTACATGCTCAACCAACCATTAGGATACACCCAATATAGTTTCAGACATGATTCCATACAAAAAATTTATTCTCTGAAGAGGGCTCTCTACACTCTTCTCCTGGGAAGAAACACCAACTCCACGATATCACGAGGTCTTCAGCTCGCTCATCTAGTTGGTGCTGTGCATGTGGCGGACCAGGTCGATGACACGGGAGCTGAAAGAACAAGGGGAAATGCCTCAGGATTCATATATTGCAATGCACATCAGCGCAATTCATTGTGAGGTCACACTCTGGTAGAGGCTACTAACCTGTATCCCCACTCGTTGTCGTACCAGGACACAAGCTTCACAAAGTTGCCGTTCAAAGCAATGCCAGCCTTAGCGTCAAAGATGCTGGACCTGCGATTGAGAAAACCATCACAGAACACTTGTAAGGAGACAATTACCGTGATATATTAAAAAGGATGGAAAAATTTCTTCACCAACAGTATATCTCCATATGCATAATACCTGTTGTCACCCTGGAAGTCAGTGGAAACAAGGTCCTCCTCAACATAACCCAAAATGCCCTTGAGGTTACCCTCAGCCTCAGCCCTGTAAAGAAGTTTTTAAACATCAATTTACAAAGCACTAACCACAGCAGGACACAAATATGTAGAGCAAGTTAATCTTGCACCATTCAAATATTAATGTATGAATTTGTAAAAAAAAAACAAGCTACAGCACTACGGATGCAAAAACTCACTTGATCGCAGCCTTGATCTCTTCATAGGTAGCAGACTTCTCGAGCCTAACAGTCAGATCAACAACAGAAACATCAACGGTGGGGACACGGAAAGCCATTCCGGTCAGCTTTCCATTGAGGGCAGGGAGCACCTTGCCAACAGCCTGCAGGAAATCAAGGAGTAACAAACTTTTGTGACAAAAAATCCAGAAAAAGGAAGTAATTTAAGACAATTTAGATTGCCAGTTTCTATTGAGAAATTTTGTAACTATATGCCAATTTATATTTACATACTCTTTATGTGAAGCATGCTAATAGTGACACCCAATGCAGTGCACGAGCAAAAGAAATAAGAAATTTCAGTTTCTAACCTTAGCAGCTCCAGTGCTGCTGGGAATGATGTTGAAGCTAGCAGCCCTTCCACCCCTCCAGTCCTTGGCTGAGGGCCCATCAACAGTCTTCTGGGTAGCTGCAAGGATTCACATTCACCACGTAAAGATAAGAAACACTGAACAGAATTTTACACTAAACCTACTTGCAAAGCTTACCAGTGATGGCATGAACAGTGGTCATCAGACCCTCAACAATGCCAAATTTGTCATTGATGACCTGCAGAAAAAATAATGACCAATGTAAGATATAATAGGATCCTAATGAGCAATTTATATCAGCAACTAAACATCATAATGAAGAGAACCTTAGCAAGAGGAGCAAGGCAGTTGGTGGTGCAGCTAGCATTGGAGACGATGTTAATGTCAGACTTGTATTCCTTCTCGTTGACACCAACAACAAACATGGGGGCATCCTTGCTAGGAGCAGAAATGACGACCTTCTTGGCACCACCCTGCAAACACAAGCATAGAAACCATTAGATGATTTCAAAACTTAGATGGTAGAGTGTACCTTAGGATAACAAAAGATTAAGTTGAAGAATGTACCTTCAAGTGTGCCGCAGCCTTCTCCTGGTCGGTGAAGACACCAGTGGACTCAACAACGTACTCAGCACCAGCTGCACCCCACGGGATCTCCTCAGGGTTCCTAAATACCAGATCATTAGCCCACAACGGTTGAATTGAGTATGAAAGTTACTATGGAAAAAAATGGTAACAAACCTGCAGCCAAACACAGCAACCTCCTTCTCACCAAAGAGAAGGGTCTTGGAGTCTTTAACCTTGACCTCGTGGTGCTTCCACTGTCCGTGGACAGTATCATACTTGAACATGTAGGTCTGCAGGAACAAAACCATAGTAAGGAACCATACAACAGAAAAAAAAAACATTTTATGGCCTTCGGCAAGCCCCTCGTGCTTGGTGATCACATTTCCGCGTGTGTGGGCATCTCGGAGTATCGACACTATCAACTCATTGAATGCAAGAATAGGAATTCCCACAAAGATCAATCAAAGAGAGATTTAGAAAATACTCCAGATTTGGGCGCTACAGGCACAATTAAACCTACAAAACTGGAATTAAAATCTAATCCAAACCATAGATTTGCAGTAATCTGTTATAATAATAATTCTATTAGAGCTGAAAATTCAAGATCTACCTTGGAAAATAGATAGTCTAAATTATACATCATAAAAAAAATACTGATCCAGATTCCAGAGCACATGGCAGGCAGAACAAGGCACAAATAAGTGCATCCACAGATCAACGACCACATAACAACTTCAGATATCCTCTAGAGAGTAACAGCCATCGCTGTCTGGTCAATATACTTGACGGAATGGGTAGTTAACCAGTCGACATAATAAATGGCATCTACATCAGATCTAAGCATCCCTTTCATGAAAACATAATCCCATTCCCATATACTGCAACTGCTGCACATCCAACAGGGACCAAATTGTAACTAATACACGATCCCATATGGTTCCACTGTTCCACATCCAAAAAAGTACCAAATCGAATAAACCGTACAGATACCATCGAACAGTCACCATTTCGGCACTCACTACAGCACTCCCATAAGCAATGGATCAAGCGATGAGCGAGAAGAGGAGGATATACCATGTAGTCGGTGGTGATGAAGGGGTCGTTGACGGCGACAAGCTCGACATCGTCGCTCTGCAGCGCAACCCTGGCCACCAGCCTGCCGATCCTGCCGAACCCTGCACCACCAACGCAAAACTCAATCAAAACTCACACAGTCTACACAAATTAACCAGATGAGAACTCAGATCGGAGGCCGCGAACTCACCGTTGATCCCGATCTTGATCTTCGCTGCACATCAACCAAAACAAAACCAGAGAAAACATCAGTGGAAGCCAGATTTACATAAAAAGGACAAATCCAAAAGGAAAGCCGCAATAACAACGCTTCAGAATGACGCATTACGGCACCCGCAATAGTTATAGAGAGTAGCTCTCTATAACTTTGTCCAGCTCAGCTATAGAGAGCATTGTAGATTACTCATCCAATGAATCGCCTATAACACGTTTCCCAAAATTTTATAGGTCCCATATGTCCACACGCTCTCTCTCGGTCCAGGCTCGTCTCTCCCAAATCCGGTGGCCATACGCCCATACCCCGTCGCCTCCCCGTGCTGCCCGCCGCGCGCTGCTCGGCGTCCGCAGTCGCACCTCGGCACGCTCGTGCTCGCTCCCTGCAATCTGGGACGGCGTCGAGCGCTGGGCCTCCGCCGCAGACGCACCCCCACCTCCACTCAAGCCGGCGGCCGAGTCCGTCTCCTCTTCGCCGATGGCCGCAGGCCACACGCACCTGCCCCGGCAGAGCCTTGCCCCATCTCCCCGTGGCGGAAGCCGCGCGTCGCGGTCCTCCTCTCCAGCGCGGGCCTCTCACTGCGCCCGCGGCCCGATCTCCCCGCGCTGGCGCCCCGGCGCCCGCCCCTCCGCTCTCCCGGCACTGGACCCCGTCGGCCACGCCCCCACCTCGATCCGGCGAGGAGCAGGGGCCTCAGCCAGTGCTGAAGAGGCAGCCAAAAGCGCCGCTCGTGCTGCCGGCGGACGGCTTCTCGCCGGACGCCGCCCGTGGCGTGCTTGCGCGCGCTAAACTCCGCCTAGCGAGCGTCGACGAGTCTACTCTGGCGACGGTTCGCTTTCGCTTCTCAATCGACCCGTTGGCCATGCCCTTACCCATTTGGATGAGAGGCTGCGACGACGGAGAAAACGAGGTTTGAAACTGGATCGAGATGGAGCGTTCGCGAGTGCGATGCGGCCAATGGATCGGAGGGGTATCTATACAGGGAGCAAAGGGTTCGGCGGCCACACGGCTGCTGGTTTTTTTAGACGGCCGGGCCCACCCGAGGCGCCGCGGGATGCGGATCGGCGGGGCCTTGTTTTTGTCTCCCGGGGAAAATGCCGGACCACAGGTCGCTGACAGGCGGGGGCTCGGGGGAGGAAAGGGCGATGGTTTCGAGAAGCTTCCCGTGGGTCGGAACGTTGGACCTTGGAAACCCTGGACCGTTTGCTGGGTTTGGACCCACCAGAAGTGGGAGAAAAGTGTACGGTGGTGGGGTCGGGGGGGGGGGGGGGGGGGAGGGGGGGGCGGGGGGCTGCGCTTCTTTCTTGCGCAGGAAGAAGAAGAAACGAGCGGCTGGGCTGGTTTTGGGCGGCCGTGGGATGGATTCAGTTGACGTTGTGGTGCCTGATTTTTTTTAAGACAATCACGAGAGCTTCATTAATCAGATGCAGCAGGATTACAGTCAGTTTCGGCTACTCTCGCCGAGCAATGCGGAAATGAGTGTTAACCAAAACTCATCCGGGTTCGACACTGAGGCCAAGCCCGTGCATACATGAGCTGCCACATTGCCTCCCCGATACACAAAAGAAAGTTTAAAACCCACACAAACTCCTGCTAAGCTCTCGGATCTCCTGCTAAAGGCCAGCCACAGTGCTAAGCTCGCCCATGTCGGATCGTGTGCCTTGATGTGGCCATCGCATGACGTGATCGGGAAGAAATTTCGTTTTTCTTGCGGAAAAATAATAGCAACATCGACGATATGTACACTCAGGTTTATACTCCCTCCGTTTGCGATTCAGATGTATTTAGTTTCATTAGGCAATATTTTAAGAGATAGTTGTTTCACTAGCCGAATATCATAATCATAAGTAAGCTTGTTTAAATATGGATATAATAATATGAACTTTCATAAAAATTATGAATTAATATAGTAATTAGGTGTCCAAACATTATTCTAACGATTTTCAAAACGGATGGACATAACCATATTCTATACATGGGTATTGACCTCTATTTATATCGATTCATTGTCGTTTGCATGTTAAGTGTTTGTTTTTAAGATATCGGAAGGTGCATTTAGATTCTTATGGGGAGATATGTCAATGTTTACTCAAGTCTCTAACTTAGCACGAGTAAACATATTTTTAGCTAATTATTCTTTGATTGACTTGTGACACGTAAACGTTGTCGATCTCTATCTACCAGCCCGTTTTTCTTAGAAATATTTATAGAGATGAGTATGTACACTTATGGTCGTAAGAGTGAGTTGTGATGTTTTTTTTTAAAGCAATCGGGAAGAGCTTGTGGGGCATGTATATAATAGAGGAGTATTGCACCTAATAGCAAAAGAACAAGCATGACAATTTGTGATGCTGGAGGCAACGATGAGCTTGAGCAAAGTTTAGACGACCAGCCTAACTATTTAAGCTTTAAAATATCGATAAACAGCTACCAATTTGCTACTTAATCAATGGAATTTGTATTCACCTAAGCTCCTCCCATGGGCCATGGCTCGAGGTTTAAGTGTAAGCGGATCAGTAGGGAGCCTGTGGTTTGTCTTGTAATCTCATGTATCTAACTATCTATAGTATATTTTACCAAAACTTTAACTGGAACATATTTGCGATGATACGTACTCTAAATATACCATCTCTATCTCTAATAAATATACTATCTCTGCCGGATTTAGTTATTATTTTGGAATTTGGACAGGCAAACTAACCTACAATTAATTTTGCCATGATATTGGAAGCGTCAACTTCTCCTTCCTAAAGAGATTAGTATATATATACTAATATATATACCAGTCATTCCACTGCCTGCAAACTTGTGAAGCTCAATTCATGTCCACCAATTCTCAGGAAAAAAAGGCACGTCCACCGATTGAGATAAAAAGAATGCTGAAACTGCCTTGCCGGTCTGCTGGGCCTTGACAGTGCGTAGGATGGGTGAACAAACTACGTCAGCTTCCAGGCCTACTGCATGTATTTCCTACCAATAATATATCATTGGTCGGGCTTCGTCGTTCAGGCAGACTGTTTTCATACGCGAACAGCGTCGATGGGCTGTCTCCCGGACACACAGGATCGGGCCTGCTTCGATGGGCAGTAGCGGAGCAGTACTGGGCTGTGCGATCTGGGGCCTTTTCTTATCACACGGGCCATAGGCCCATAGCTCAATGCCTCTCCTCCCGTCTCGTTTCTGATCTCTTGTCCACCGTGCATCCCGTCCGGACTCCAGGCTCCGGCGGCTGTCCGACTCGAACACGGCGGCAGCCGGACGCAGCATCAATAAAGCCTAGCGGAGATTCCAGCCGTCCTCTCCTCCCTGAAGCCGAAGAGGGGAAAGAGGCGACAGCAGCAAGTATGGAGAAGGCGGCGGCGGCGGCGGCGATGGACGCCGCAAGGGCGGAGAAGGAGGAGGCGGCGGCGGCAATGGTCGCCGCGAGGCCGACTGCAGCGGGGATGGACAAGAAATCGGCTACGGAGAAGGCGGCGAGATCGCAGGCGCATAGGGATGATGTCAGGCGAAGGCGGGAGGAGTACATAAGGCGGAGTGGCTCTACCAGCGTACCGACCTCTGTCTTCGTCGATGGGACGGACACCATCGACAACATCGATATTGACACCTTGCCTAGGTATGTATGGATCATCTTACCAGCGTGGAGCGGTATTACATAACGTCTTTGACTCCAACTTTTCTAGATCCGCTCCACAAACTTCCTACCAAACACGTCTAGCTACAGAAAAATTTTAGATACGGAAACTCCAGAAAATAACCTGGAGTTGGGAAGTAACTCCATAATTTTTATGGAGCTCTTGTGCTCCAAAAACACCAGTTTCACACCTTCTCATGGAGTTGGAGGTTATTTAAACATCATTACCACTGGTTATACAACTTAACCTTTCATTTCTATTCTTCCTAGCCCCCACCATATCTCCTCTTCTTCCTCGCGTCGCTCCTGCCTCCTGCCGCCCGCTTGCCGCGCCGCACCGCCGCCTCCCTCTAGCCGCGCCACCAGCCCTCCTCCCAGGCCCGCCGCGCTGCTCGCCCTCCTCCCCAGCCGCGCCGCCCCGTCCTCCTTCCCCGCCACGCGGCCCCTTCCTTCCCAGCCGCGCCACCCCGTCCTCCTTCCCCCGCCGCGCGGCCCACCATCCTGCCCAGGCGCGTAGCTCCGTCCTCCTCCCCTCATTATGCCTCCAGCCCACCGTGTTGCTCACCCTCCTCCCCAGCCCGCCGCGCCGACGCATCGTGGTCGTCGCTCTCTCCCTCGTTGCCATCGGCGAGTTGCTTCCTGCACACTCCGGTGGGAAGAGTAGAGTAGAGAGAGGAGGAGGAGGGGAGAAAAGAGAGTGACATGTGGGCCCATTCATAAGGGCTAAAATAGACCATTCACAACAAGTCAGCTGATTTCTAGAGCATAGTCACAGAATTCGGGGTCGATGCCTCATCCCACGACCCGATTCGAGGGTCGGGGTCGGACACTGTCAATGTCCCATTCAAGGTTGGATCACGTCCCGGCTTGAGAGGGGTCGTAGCCCTATAACTAGCGGATTCAATTGAGATAAGGAGGTTAAGGACAGTTGATTGGTGTGACTTTTGTTTAGATAATGGGATGAGTACGTGTGGCATGGTCTAAATGTACTCTTTTATACTTTTCTTATATTTTTCTTATATGCTTGTACAGATTAGTTTTTTCATTAGTAGCACATATATATAGTTTTTGCCTTTATAAAGACGCAATGATCTAAAAATATTGACCCGAATGAATCAGGATCACGTTCCACATAATAATTTATCGTTCCAAAGAGGTATATCCCCTTCGTACCATAATTTTATGAAGTGTCGCTCCTCTATCCTCGATCCCGTTCCTCGACCCGGTTGACCCAGGAACTTTGTGACTGTATTCTGGAGTTGGAGCACTGCAATCAGCCAAATATGTACAACAACTCCGTATTTTTGTGGAGTTGGTGGAGTGGAGCTGAAAAAAAATGAAGTTGGTGGAGTAGAGCTATTTTTTTAGTTGGAGTGCAACCAAATAGACCCTATAGCATGCAAAGGATTTGAATCACTATTCAAACTAATCTCAATGGATAGTACCATACCTATTAATTATGTACCACCTATGACATTTTGTTGATATCGCAAGCATTTAGAGAAGAGAGATAAAAGCAGACACGAAAGCAGAAAACCATAGATATATTTGGTAAAACTTAAGATGATTTGACTTAGGATTAAGCTAGAATGACACTATTTTTAGGATGGAGGGAGTATTTGTATCGTTCTCTTTTCATATGATATATGGCATCTCTTGGAGAGCGTGAAATGAAATAATAGATTGGGGATAGCCTAATACTACATTTGTTTGTTTTTAGATATGTGGATAAGAATGAAATCCATGCGATGGAGAAAGTTGTATGGAGTCATGCTATGGAGTATTTGAAGTCCCATGACAATGTAAGAAATCTTACTAATGCTCTCTTAGATTCTTTTATTATTTCTCTGACCACCTACAGTTTGCTAATGATCTATCTATGTTTCTATTCTAATTAGAGCCATGAATATGACCTGATACCTGATAATATTACCTTATACCCTGTGGTGTTTGAGAGCCACACATAGCATCACTGCAACCTCTTGGGTCGAAGGAGGGATATGGCTCAAGCAAGCCCTACCGTGTTTTTTTTGAAGCTGAAGTTCAGGACAACTTACAATGTGATATTTTGCATACCACTAGGTATAGATAGTCAGATACTTTCTTCATGTGTATAGTTGATTAAAAGAAATTAAAATTGTTTTGATTAAATATCTTAACGCTTTTGTAGATGACAACACTTGCAACAGTTGTAAAGTATGCGCTACTATTTGTGATATCTTGCATCCTTGAAGAGGAAGGCTCATATGTGGGAGCAAAGACGGACAGAAAATCTTCCATTACACTATTCCTGGGTATGCTGTGCTCTGTTGCTTTATATCTTACTTGTACTGCATAGATCTACTGGTCCTTGCAAATATACAATGTATAAGGCTAAGAATTAAATTTGCATTCTTATCTGAAAATCTTTTTTTTTTCAGGAACCCTTCTACCCACTGTCACGGACGCCGGGGAGGGTGCATTTTTTTATCGTAAGCTTCTATTACATCAACTTGAATTGGAGTGTGTTTGAATAAGTTTGGACGGGCTATGCGCCTAGCTCACCACGATCGCTCGAGATCACCCTTAGCCGCCTTGCGTCCCTGACGGAAGGAGCCTTCGCGGCAGCTTCCGCGACCGCGTCCGCAGGTAAAGAGGAGGAGGCATTAATCCGCGTCAGCCTCGCGGCGAAGACGATCAACGTGGTGGGTGGGTATAGGTATAGCCGTGGTTGGTGGCGACGACAGGGGATAAGGTTGCGTCGCGTGCAAGCTTTGCGTCGAGAGCCCCCGGCCCGGCCCGTGCCACCGCCTGCCAGAATGAAACGGAATCCAGCTGGTAAAGCACACGGTGACACAACTTCGCCAGTACATCAGGAAGCTGCGGCGAAGTTTCCTTCCGGGTTTGAAACCGGAGAAGACATTGAGAGGAGGGGACTTCCCGTTCCAGGAGTCAGTCCTCGTCTCTCTCTACAAATAGGAGCTGTCGCGACAGATTGGACTCAAAACAGCTGCGCATTCCGCAGAGCCCATCTTCTCTAGCCAGCCGGCGGCGGTCGTCTTTCGCCCTATCTGATGGGCGTGCGGGAAGACGGCGTCAAGAAAGACCCGGCGGCGCCTGCCTTTGAGGCCGTCGATGGCGATCTCTCTGGAGCACGGTCCGTTGGACAGGCCGGCGTTGACTTCGGTGCACAAGGCTCCGAAGCCGAAGGGCTTGGCGACGGGGATCTCAACCCACAAGACCTCTTCGGACCCGGCGGCGGCGTGGTTGACTTGGCCTTGGGCGGCAGGGATCTCCGGCCGCAAGGCCTCCCCGAACACGCCGGCGGTGGCCTTGATAATGCCTTCGACGCCCCAGGGCCAGGGCTCCGGGGTGGCGGCGGGCGTCCGGTAATGGTGGGCGCCGAACACGTCGGCGGTGCCCACCCAGCACCGGTTGCTGGTCGCCGTGGTGATCCCCACGGGCCGGAGCGGGACCCACTCGGCGTCACACGAGAGGTGCATGTGCCTGCGGCCTTCAGGCGCGCCGGCGCCGGCGACCGCGGCGGGGTGATGCGTCAGCTCGCGCTCCTATTCTTGCTGCTTGGCGCGGTGACGCTCGCCGGCGAGCCCGACGCGCCGTGGCTCAGCCAGCTCGGGGCCCTACTGGCCTGGCTCGCCGGGTGCATCCTGCTCTTCCTGTCACTGCTCGCCGGCCGCGCGAGGTCCGGCTCGCTCCTACCCGCAGTTCTCCGCCCTCCTACCTGTCAAGAGTTCGACAGCGATGGCGATCAGTCCTGCACAGTTCCGTAGGGACCAAAAAAGGAAAAAAAAAATTACTACTACGTGGCGCGTGCATGCGCCCTAGTAGCTAACTTAAACGTGCAAATTAAGGTTATGTTGAGAATCACCAGTGAATTTAATTTCCTACCAAATTTTAGAGTCCGCGCCAAAAAATACGAACACAAACTAAAGCTAGTAGCTAGATTCGATTCAACGACGAAACAAGAACATGGCAAGTAAGTTTATCCGGGATCGGAAACCAGCCTCGGAATATATATAGTACTTGCCAAAGGCAAAAAGAAAAAAAAAAGGGGGAGGAACTGCGCAGGATATTCGTGACAGTTGCATCGCTTGGTCATGTCGTTGTTGGTTGGTCCTAGCTAGCACCACATTCCAACACGTGGGTCCCATCCCCATGTTAATGGGTGTGTATATGTGGGGTTGTAATTAAAAGTCATGAGTGGTCGTGTTTCAATCAATCAGTTCTGTGATTAATTATTGCAAGTGTACGTGTTTAGAACACGTTTAATTAAGCAATGTCTATGCAACGGGTTGACTGCTTTGACTCCGCTTTAGCACCAAAGCCATGGGAAAATCTTCTCGTTCCGTAAAATTCGAGAACTGACATGGAGGGTGAAGGAGTGTAGCTCAATTTAGCTCTTGATATGCCAGGAAAGTTCGAAACCCAGTCGAGGAAGAAATCTCTATCTGACGAGCAAGCACGCTAAGAAGGAACAAGAAGGAACTTCCAATGGACCCGACCGACACATACCGAACAACAGATCTCGACGACCCAGTGCCATGACGACAACTCTTATCACTGAACATTCCCGTTAGTCGTATGAAGAGTAGCAACTACTGTGTGATCTCTCGATCTATCTGACACCTATGCTCCGATAGGGAAAGCTTGACGTTCGGCAACAACCCTGAGTCTCTGACTGTACAGCCTAAGCTGCGAGGGCATCAGAGCAAAGTCCTCAATTGACGCTGAGTAGACTATAACGAAGGGCGCCGTGAAGTAGGAGTACCAAGCGCTGCCGCCGCAGCTGGTCTCAACCGTTTGATCTGCAGATTGACGGTTGGGATTTGTTGCAGTCGCTACTATCTTTTTTTGTGTGTGCAGTCGTCCAGGCGGGCACCCCGTTGACGTGGCCGCCAAAGAAACAATGCGTGGCTCGGCGACGAGAGCCAACAACGGGGGCGGGCTTCCTTTCCACGGGCCTGCATGCAGATCCGCCCGTTTGAATCCGTCCGGCCCGCCCACTCCGTAAAGTATTCCGTCATACCGACCGAGATCAAAGCCATGGATTGCCCCGACTTGCTTTCTTCGTGAACCCCTCCGCGAACTTCGCGGCAGCTTCGCGCGAGGGCCCGACGGGGACGTCAGGAGTGGCAAACTGGCAATGGCCGTGGCCGACGACGCGGCCGTAGCCGTAGCGAGGCCGCGTTGCGTGCAACCATGGCATCACTTCGAAACCTCTGCGCTTGCGCTTGCGCGTCGTCGGGTCGGGTGATCGGGTCTCGGCCTCTCGGCCGCGCAAGGCGATATCAGACACGCATGATCGGGCCAAGGGCGGGGCGGCGACGGACGATCGGAGCCACGACGAAGTTGCCGGGAAGTTCCTGTAATCCTATCTGGTTCACACCGTTGACACCCCCTAGCTGCTGTGTGCATCAGCCCGTCGCCGATGACGTTAACTTTTCGCGCATCAGATGGGGTTGCGGCAAAGTCGCTCCTCTATAAATAGGCGACGACCACGCTCAAAGTAAAACACGCCACCAGCAGCTGGACTGGAAAAAAAAAACCATCATCTCCCAATTCCCCAGCCTTCAAATCATCCCCCGGCAGCTCGACGGCGTCGACGACGGCCGTCCTCCACCTCAAGCGGAGGAGTCGAGGAGACGGCCACCACGGTTTGCCTCGACAAGTTGTACGCGCCTGCCTCAAGCGACGGACGCACGGCAAACTCTCCGGCGCCGCCGACCGTTCTCCAGCGGAGGAGGAGAGGGACCGCCTCGGTGTATCTCGACAAGCCGTCAGGCGATGGGCGCAGGGGAAGACGTCGCCAAAGAAGGTCCGGCAGCGGAGGCGGCTACCTCGACCGACGGCGAGCTCGCGGGACCGCAGCCCGTCGGACAGGCCGGCGCTGGCTCCGGTGTCTCCACGGGGCTCAGGGGAGCGGATCTCTGCCCGCGCGACGGCCGCGACCTCCTTCGACCGGCCGTCGGCGAGACAGTGTTTGATTCATCACCTGGCCTGGGGGGAGCACGCTCCACGGGGCTCGGCGGCGCGGTTCTCCGCCCGCGCGCGAGAACTCGTCGGGTCCGCGCGCACGGTGGTCATGACGATCGTGCCATCGGTGCCCCGGGGCCGGTCGGTGGCGTCGGGGACCTCGGCTCACCTGACCAGCCCGAGCGGCATCTGCCGGGCACGGAACACGTCAGGGTCGCCTACCAGCGGCCGCCGGGCGGCCGCAGGTCTGACCCCCGCGGGCCAGAGCAGGACCGGCTTGGCGTCGTCGTCGTACGAGTACGGGTGGACTTCCAGCTCAGCGCGGCGATGCGTTCGGCCGCGCTCCTAGTCATGTTTCTCGCCGCGACGGCGCTCATCGGCGAACGGGACGCGTCGGGGCGCAACCAGTTCAGGGCGCTCATGCTCTGGCTCGCCGGGTGCATAGGGCTCTTCCGGTGGATCCTGTCACGGCGGTGATGCCGCGCGCACGCCCGCCGGCGACCAGTCCTGCACCTCGTTTCTCTAGACCTTTTTGAAAAGAAAACAGTTATCCGACAAACGAATCTTCCTTTAAAAAAACGTAAAAGCTACATGGAGTGTCAATTCTTTTCATCATTATAAAAAACATAGTAGCCTGTCCTTTTCTTAGTGAAACCCGGCAGTTCTATAACTTAGTTTGAGTCCGACGGCAGCCAAGAACATGAAAGGACGAACACAACATATAGAATATGACGCCATATCGACGACACGTGTCCTATATTCCGAAAGGTAGCCCCACATGTAATTGACTGTGTGTACAAGAAGTCGTCGTAACGTCATACATAAGCTGGTGTCAATCGGTCTCTATCTCGACTATGAACTTGGGATCAATGAACCTTTTCTTCTATATCTTTACAAATGTGGACATTACATGTCTGTGCAGTGTGCTTGCGCCTCTTGTTGCTTAATCAGGTGTCCAGTATAGTACTAGCTACTACTATCTATGCAATTTGACGAAATGATTATGCCGCTAAGACTCACTTCGCATGTACAAATTCTTCTCTGTCAGGAGTTCAGATGTGCAACTACACGGTTTGTTTGGAGATGAACAAGCTGATTCCAGTTATTTGGTGCAAAACTTGCCAAGTTTACTCCAGTTGTTCTCAACTTTGCTTGAAAAGGACTTTTGGCTTTTGGAATGGGACATGAGAGATGAGCTCAACTTTCAGCGATTCAGAGGGAGCAAGTTCCAAATCGTAGGATTCCTATCAGGGGCGAAGCCACGTTAGAAATGACCCTGGTGCACACTCTAATGTTTAGTGCAAAACTAATACACTTTAGCTGGTAAAATTGGATCAGCTCCAAGTAAATTTTTGCCTATGTTTATCTACATGTTCCATTCAGATAGAAATAGATGCCAATTCCGATTTCCGAAGGGGGTCTAAAGTTAATATCCAATTACCCTTTTTCCAATGACTACCTCTGCATGTCGGCCGCCCCAGACGCGCGGATGGACAGGCACTAGTTGATAAAATTGGCGCTAAATATCGGGTCGGAAGGGCGGCTACATCAGAACAATGCAGGCAGATTAGCACTTGTGCAGTCTGTACTCTCCCTCTCCTCAATCCCCAGATACCACATGATTTTTCCACGAGGAGGGCACTGTCAGGTCAATTGGAGGAGGAGCGTCAGGATCTGAAAAGTTTCAATCTGGCACTCAGACCCCCCCACAAACCACGCCAAGCAACATCTCTCACAATGGCAGAATTTCCATGGGTAATGGGCACCAGAACGAACTCTGCCAATCTGTGTCGCCCTCCAGGACGTCCATCTCACCTCTGAACCAGACACAATTCACTGGAGATTCACAGTAGGTGGCAACTGCGCCACCAGGTTTGGAACAGACAGGTATGATATGCAGGGGCCACATCATCCAACTCAAGGCGAAAGCGGTTGCAGGCCGTCAGTTACACGACCTGAAACATCTGAAAGGAGAGGGACCCATGTCAACTGCTGTCAATAATACAGCAGGACGTGGACGTCGCCGATATTGGCTGGCAAACAAGGCATCGACCTGATTCAGTAGCGGGGCGCGGCGAAGCCACGTTTGAGTTGGGTGGTGCACTGGCACCAGGCAAGAAATAAGATTTGCTACATACTAGGTAGCTCAGTTTTACCACGAGTGCTTAAAAAATCACGTGTCTCCATACATATGCTAATGTGTGCAGTGCACCACCACAAATTTTATGATAGCCCGCTTTTGCCCCTGTTCAGTAGCACATTAATGGGCCCGACTGGTTCCATAACTGGCATTTCGTTGTCTTTAGCTTCACTTATTTTCCTTAATCTCTTTCACTTTTCCCTCCTGTAAATATGATCAGTTCTTAATGAAAAGGCAGAGCACCTGCCCACAGGTTCCTCAAAAAGGAGAGAAAAAAAGCTACCCAATTCAACTCCAATTTTAATTGCAGAGCTGTGTCGTTTATTCAGGTAAACAAACAGCCAATATTCCGTAAAGGAGAATCCGTAGACCGAGGATAATAGAGATCAGTGTTCCCCACCAATAACATTTCCTGACACCAGTTAATCATCTCATTTCGCATTTCCCAGTGAACTAAGGCTAATATAAGCACGTTGTGTATCTATTTTATGTTCATGACAGCTAGCAATCTGCAGCAAATTTATCGTATTCCTTCGATCATATCGATGCAATTGTCATTGTAGACACCCGATTGCTCCGAAACATTCAAATTATTTGTCGCAAAAAGGGATTCTTTGTTTTTTCTCCCTCCAGAAAAGAGTGCAATTCAACTAAGGAAGAAACCAGTTATATGCTGCATCACTCTGGGGTGAAATCGCTAGTTAGAGGCTAGGTTTGTTGAAAATGATTTCAGCCAAACCAGGCTCAACGGTATATTTGTGCTTGTAGTTCAAATTTTTGCCAGTTTTCTGATAAAAAAAACTGGCAAAATTTTGAGCTAACAAACATGAACATATTGTTGGGTTGGCTAAAGCCATTTTGAACACCCCTAGTTGGACTGTTGGAGTCAACATACCCGATGAGATTGACGACCAATATGCTGAAAAGGAAATGCAAATAGACATAACAGTTCTTGGACAGACTCTCGGTGATTCTACTAACAACTGTTACGGCTGGAAATTCCCATGAAGAGCAGGTTGTTTGGACTTCGCATGATCCAATTCTAGGACCCCTACTTTTTTCTTTTGGGATGAACCAAAGTTGAATGTTCTAGACTCTGACCGGGTTTAGTACTCCCTACATTCCAAAATGCAGGTCGTTTTCGCAAGTCTAGACGTATAATTTTTGCTATGTATCTAGACACAATGTTTATCTAGGTGCATAGCAAAATCTATATATCTAGATTTACCAAAACGATCTACATTTTGGAACGGAGGGAGTAGTAGCATGTAATATATGATGATTAGAGTGAGCAGCTATATATATTCTGCGCCCTATTTAGTCGTCTCCAAGAGCATCTTTGCCCCCCTTTTTGCTCATTTCAAACTCCCAACAAGTCAACATATATTGTTTTGTAGCTCGATATTGAGCCGGATCGGAGAAAGAAAAGAAACTTCGGGGTTCACCTGCTTGCTCTTTAGGCAAATCCGAGGGGGTAGCAGCTAGCGGAGCTGCGTTTAAAGCCAGCGGAGAACCGACACAAAATAAAAGGGTACGGTGGCTGCAGCCAGAGCCAGCGTCAGAGCGGCGGGATGAACAGCGACAGGTAGCCGACGAGCCAGGCGACGAAGGCCGCGAGGAGGCGTGGCAGCGGCAGGGGCGCCGCGGCCGCGCCGATGATCACGACCGCGCCGAGCAGCATCAGCTGGAACGCCGGAGGGTGCAGCGGGGCTCCGCGGCGGACGGCGGCGGCGGCGGGCTGCGGCTCCGGCGCAGGGTCGTGATCATCGGCGCCTGTACCACCCCTCCTGGACGCCATCTCGCACGTACGCTAGCTCGCGAGGCGACGATCGAGAAGGGAAGGAAGGTCGACGGGAGCCGCCTGCTCGCCAACTCGGGATGCTGGTGTTTTCGGTTGGTATATTAGCTTTCTTGTTTCGGTTTCTTGGAATTGGAAGTTGGAATGAACCGGCAGAGCGCCACACTTACATATATATAGCTAAGGGTGCAGTGGCTGCTCCGCTCCGACCGCTCGTCGACTCGTCGTGCCGCCGGGTAGCGATCCGTGCATGTGCGTGAAGGACCGAAGCGCCAACGCGGCCGGTGCTTCCGTCCAGGATGATTTACCCTGGGTCCGGACTCCTGATGGGCTGATGCTACGTTTTTCTCTTTACCGACTGTGATAGGATGGGATATCATAGGAGCACGTTGGTTTTTTGCAGAGAGGGCAGTTTCCGGGAAGCTGGAAAGCTTCCGCCAAGTTGCCGTTTGGTTTGGGAGCCGGCCACGAGGAGGCACGCGCTCGTCCGACCTCGCCGCTGATGTTGCCAAGCTGCAAGCTCTACCAAATCCCCACGTGCACATTATGAGCTTCTACCTATACGTGGGGTGCTTGGATTTCGAACTAATTTGGCCGATGGTGTCCCATCCTGTCGGGTTAATTACTTTCTTTTTGTAGAGTTTCTACTTCTTTCTACACGTCTGGCTCTTTAATTAGCTAGGACTAGTTGAGAGGTGACCATTCTCCCGTACTTAATGATGATTTCTGTAGTACTACTGTTTACAGTTGGAAATTCTACTACCATCTCAACTTAATAATTAGTAAGCTGATTTAATTAATCACGTGCAAATGCAAGAACTTGAAAAGCAAGCTCGCGATCTAGACGCGCGCATTTTGGGTCCAAAAGCAGTGACGTATATGTCTTCAATTCCCAATAAAGACAAGAAACCTTTTATTTTATTGTAATAAAAAGTAAAAACACACGTCGGCTTAAATACCGACACACGGTCGGTCTGCAATGGAAAGGTAGCAATTTTGAAGTGGACAAGCATATTCACGTCAGAAAGGAGAACAAAAAGGAAAACCGTAAGAGGAGCATGCATTGTGGTGGTTCCTTCTTAATCTTCTCTTAGCATTGTCGATCTATCATCAAAATTCTAGATGGGGGGAAGGGATAATGTGGTGCTAGAAAAACGAACATATATATGATAGTCTCTTACTGAATATTATCGTGGATTTGTGGAACAATAAATCGCCACATCACAATACAAGATCGTGCCGGACCTGACGGACGTCCAAGAGCTGAGTTTACTTTTCTTATTATCGTTTCTCTCTACCCTCTAGTTCGTGTAAGACGTCTGGCAAAACTGTAACAATCTTCTTATGTTAGTTTCAAGAACGCATCGCCAATTAGGACTCATAATGCTGCATGCTGTCATCCCATACTCCTCCTTCCTTACTGCAATGTTTGCAGCTTGATTGCGCTCCTAATAATATTGAATGACCACCAACGCTCTTGGTCTAGATTTTTTTTTTTTGAACTCAACTAGTGGGGAGATATCCCCACCTGGGATTTTCATTCAAAAAGGGCACGAAAGGTGCCGAAGCAAAGGTTCAGGTAGAATTACAATGACGAAGGAAAGAGCGCCACCGGTGTAGCGCTTCCTTGTCCAAAGGTTTAACATAACGATGAGACCAAACTAGAATGCTTTTTAAAAAAAGGCTATATGTTGTCAGTATATATATCTCTGATTGATCCTTTGCGAGCGAGCAGCACGCATGCGTCAGAGCGGCGGGAGGCAGAAGCATGTTTAATTAGGTGTTTTTCAGGCC
The DNA here is from genome assembly GCA_032594955.1 of Panicum miliaceum. Taxonomy (NCBI): domain Eukaryota; kingdom Viridiplantae; phylum Streptophyta; class Magnoliopsida; order Poales; family Poaceae; genus Panicum; species Panicum miliaceum. Next base: position 31,837,039 of record CM064067.1, on the reverse strand, counting down.
AGGGGGATGTCCAGGTACAGACCGATTCATCTGTATTGGTGACAGCTGAACTTTACAGCCTATGACCAAGCTCCCGGTGGCGTCATATTTAGAGAACCACGTTTTAGAAAAAGAAACTGTTTCCGGCTTCTGCAACTCCATACAACCAATGCAAGTTTCCATATTCATTCTTGGCACAAACACTAATCATCACAAATAAAAAAATAAAATAAGTACACATAGAAATAGAAGACATCAAATATTAAGAGAACCGCGTTTTTAAATAAGAAAGTCTATTATTGCTTGTCGATATCGAAGGCGGCTACCTCCGGAGCTTATTAGCCTACAATTTGTCAAAGTGGAAATTTTATTTGTTCCTCGTTTTCTTGTAATATGGGTGCCCATGTACCAGCATGTTTGGGTTTGGGTTGAGATCTGGATCATCTGCTTGGACTGATTCCCTGGGGTTTGTAAACAGCTTGGTGGTTCTCGACAATCGAAATTATTGAACCAAGAGAGTAATAAAAGAAGCGAGCTTGACGTAAGGCCAGTCTTTAGTTTTAGTAACCGAGGAGTATTATAGTGATGAAACTCCCCTCATATTCTATGAAATTTTTCCCTCCTCTCTCCTCTTAATAACTTTGTCATCTTAGCAAATTTGCTAATGTGATATGATATTTAATGCTCATAAAACCACTCATGAATCCCCACTGAGACTGGTCTAAAAAATTTCTGTCAGACCAGTGTCAATGCATAGTTTCATTACACAGTTAAAAAAATAGAAACCTAATAACTATGCCGGAGGAGTATTATGGGATGAAACTCCTCTCATATCCTATGAAACTTCTCCTCCTCTCTCCTCTTAACGTTGCTATGTTAGCAAATTTATTTATCTGGTATAAAAAATTAATATCACGAAACTCAAATCAAACCTCTACTAAAACTGGCCTCGGAATCATTAAACCTGCAGGAAGTTTGCCGCAAAGTGGTCCATGTGCACGCCGTCGAGGTCCACGGTCACCTGCACGCCGCCGTTCGGCGCACCCAGAAGCAGCATCATCCCCCTGCTGGACGGCGACACGAGCTCAACCAGGCTCGGGGCGCCCCAACCCATGTCCGTCTCGTACACCATGAACCGGTCGGACGACCCGGTCGGCGTGAACCTCTCGCGGGGCATCCCCGCGTAGGCCTCGGCCCAGCGCTCGGCGCCGCGCAATGGGTTCGCGAGCTTCTCCCGGGCGGCGTCGCGGATGGCCGCGGCCGCGTGCGCGACCCCGGCGTCGGGTTTCGTTAGGTCGCGCGCGGCGGCCTTTGCGTACGACAGGGAGAGGCAGTTCCCGAAGTAGCCTTCGCCAGCGCCCGGCAGGTGGCGCCGGCAGTCCACCGGCACCAGGAAGTAGCAGGCGTCGCCGCCGCCCTCGCCGTGGTCCAGGGCCTTAGCGCGCACAATGGACGTCCACACCAACGACGACACCGCGACGTAGGTGCTCGGAAACTTTTCCAGCTGCTCGCCGATGGCCACGCTCTGTGCCATTATGCGCTCCTTCCCGACTGGATCTGATCGGCGCGTATCAGAAAGCTCCTTCGCCGCCGGTCCAGAGCCAGCGTGGGGCGGCACGGCGACGACCTGACCTGCGAATTTTATATACGTGGACGGCAACGTCGTCAACTTGTCATTGATGATTGATCATGCGCAGGGGGCAATCGATATGATATTATGATCATAGTCAACGAGAGTGTAATTACCGTAGGAAGCGCCGGCGCAATCGTGTGCAAGAACCTGCGCGCCAGCTCCTCAGCTTCCGGGTGCCGGATCTTCGCCCGGTCGAACGTCGGCCGCGGCGCGAGACCTTGGGACGCGGACGACCGCGATACGGCGGACCATGCCCTCATGAACTGCCACACCGAGTGGCCGTCGGCCACGGCGTGGTGGACGGACACCCCGACCACCACGCCACCATCGCCGGCGGCCGGCCGCGTGACCTGCACGGCGAGCACCGGGGCGGGCAGGCAGCCGACCTCCAGCTCGGGCCCGAGCCGCACCAGTGCCTCCGGGTCGTGCTCCTCGCCACAGGCCAGGCGGCGCATGTCGCCGATGCTGCCGTCGTACTGGGCCTCCACGAACCTAACTCCAGGGGAAACGGCGGCCGGCGAGCAGTCCACGACAAGGCCACCTGCCGCCGACGGGCGGTAGTCGAGCTTACCGGCGAGCGGGAGGAAGTCGCCGAGCGCGGCGGCGAGGGAGGACCGCAGGGACTGGACGAGGCACGGGAAGGGCGGGACGCCGGGGCCTTCGTAGAAGAAGAGCCGCTGCATGGGGACCACCCCGACGAACAAGCAGTCCATGAAGGAGAGCTTCAGAAGGCGGTCGTCAGGGAGGGGTTGACGATGAGGTGAGGCGACTTCATCTGCTCCGGCAGCTGGGAGGACATGGCACACGTTGAGAACTCGCACTCGGGAGGAGCTCATGGCGCAGAGAGATCGATCTCCACTCCAACTCGATCGGGTTTGATTCACACTAGGTTGATCCAGCTATTAGCTCTATCGCCAAGCAAGCAAGTGGTTGATCAGCAGAAACCAATCGCCATGTATGCATATAATCAGAGTAGTGCTGTGGATAACCGATGACATATATAAAAAGAGATCGACAAGGGACAGCCGGACAGGATGAGCACAGGAGACAAAGCGACGACACAAAGGGAGCAGAGCAGATATATATACAAAGGAAGCGCAATGAAGCACGTCACTCCTAGACACCAAATTAGGGTCTGTTTGGTTCCTCGGGACTAAACTTTAGTCCCGTCACATCGAATGTTTGGACACCAATTAGGAGTATTAAATATAGGCTAATTACAAAACCCATTGCATAAATGGAGGCTAATTCGCGAGACGAATCCATTAAGCCTAATTAGTCTATAATTTGACAATATTGTGCTACAGTAAATATGTGCTAATGATGTATTAATTAGGCTTAATAGATTTGTCTCGTGAATTAGTCTCCATTTATGCAATTAGTTTTACAGTTAGCTCATATTTAGTCCCACTAATTAGCATCGAAATATCCGACGTGACCCGGACTAAAAATTAGTTGCTGGATCCAAACACCCCCTTAATTGCTTGGATCATACTATGCCGTCCTGTTGTACGCGCACACTACCAAGCTATTTTTCTTTTCACGCGAATATTCTCGTACCAGCTGTCTTTTCATACGAATATTCTCCTACCAGGGGTTGTTTGATCCCCGAACTAATTTTAGTCAAGGTCACACCTTTAGATGCAGAATTAAATATGAGCTAACTATAATACTAATTGCCTAAATGGAGAATAAATTCACGATACGAATCTACTAAGCCTAATTAATACTAAGATGTTGTTTGGATCCAGGGACTTAATCCATCATTAGCACATATTTACTGTAGCATAATATTGTCAAATCATGGACTAATTAGATTAATAGATTCATCTCATAAATTAGTCTTCATTTATACAATTAGTTTTGTAATTGGCTTATATTTAATACTTCTAATTGTCTCCAAACATCCGATATTACGGGGACTAAAGTTTACTCACCCCCATCTGTCAGACCCGGGGCAGCGGGACTGCTCATAAGTTATAAAAATATCAAGAACTAGAATAAAGGATGGGGCATGTCCCATACCTTATATTTGTTGTACTTGGATACGAGTAGGACTAGTCGGTACAGAAGAAAACCACTCGAGTAGTACTTGAGTAGGACTCATAAGCTAGTATCGGTCTAGGATTCCATGTAACTCTGTCCATATATAAGAGCGGGCAGGGACTCTTTCAAAGAACAACCATCACACCGATAATCAATCCAAGCAATACAAACCACCATACATGACGTAGGGTACGCACATCGCGGCCCGAACCTGTCTAAACCTTTTGTTGCTTGTACCTTCGAGTTCCTCAACTCGGTGACACTCTGCCTACAAGTCTGCTACCTTAGGGTATATCTAGGTAGGCTTGCCAGTAAAATACCGATAACTGACATCATTTTAACCTCACCATCGCGCTAGAAGAAGGCGCGGCTTTCGTCTTCGGCTCCTGGGTCTGCATCGTCAATGGCTCTGATAGCTTCGACAACCACCTCACCAACCTCAGGGTCCTGAGCTGGAGGCATCAACGCCGACATCCAGCCGCGATATCGGCGAACTCGCCGACAATCTCGGCAAAATCCAAATTTCCGATCTAATCGGAAATCGCGATAGCGAATCCGGGTCCAACTCGGCTCATCCTCGCAACGGGTCCGAACTCGAATCTTCGTTCGGACTTCACAACACAACCACCGTTTATTGGGAGGTGCTACAGTCCGAGTCCCTATCCGCATTGAAAAAAGGACATGGATGATCTATTTCAACTCGGACTCCGACCTCCATAACATCGACATGCCGCTATTACTTCGACTTCGCGAGGACGCTCGGCAACCCGCCGACGACTACTTCGACTACTCGTTTTGATTCAAAAATTAGTCGGGAGCGGGCCTCACACCGTCAATAACTAGTCGGAATCGACTCCGACTAGTTGGGATTCATCAACAACCGTCGCGGCTTCAGCGGCGACCGCCACGGCTTCATCGACAATCGCCCACGAATCAAGCTAAGTCACTTATACCTTTCCCGACTTGTTCTCCACATGATTGGCTAGGCATGGAACCCTCTAGAGCTGCACTGAGCCGACTGCTTATTTGTGTACGCCTCGGCTCTCGATGGACAATGAAACCCTCCAGAGCTGCACTGCACTGACTGCTTATCTGTGTACGTCTCTCGACGGGCAATGGAGCCCTCTAGAGCTACACTTCGCCGCCAACTTTTTTTAATGTGCATTCTCTTTGTCGCAACGTCGACTACTTATTTTTGCTTGTTGTCCTCTATTTTTGGTCGCTAATCTACTCGGGTAGTATTCCGCCTTAATTTGTGAAGCTTCGAGTCTTCGATCTTGACCTAAGCAACTCATACACGGTATGAGCGAAGGCTAGAACGGAGACCATGTGTTTAAACGTAAAAGGTGGACTACTTGAGAGATTTAACTGACCTAAACAAGAGCTCGACACAGTAATTTTATTTTAACACCGAATAAATTTTGGTATCTCCACATTACAACGAATAAATTTTAGTATCTTTGTATTATGCTACATAATATGTATATCTCGATTTCAGGTCAAACTTCGGTGACGATTCTTCAAGACGCTCAGTGTACCTCGACGTGACTCCATTAGCTCCCAGGTTCAGGGGCTGAGCACCAAAAACTACTCGACGTGTCTCCTACGACTCATCTGACTCGTAAGCTTGGGAGCTGGACACCACAAAACTACTCGGAAGACTCGAAGAAGAACCCGATTTAAGATGTTTTTGAGGATTTATCTCGAAAATATAATTGTTTAACCATTATTTAAGGGATTTTATTCTGAAATAAGAGTTTTTTAAATTTTTAACCTAGAGATCTTATCGACATTCAATCAGAGATATGATTTATTTTGAGAGATAATTTAGAATAATTTTAGAAAAGATATTTGATTAACTATTTTTTCAGGGATATTATCCCCAAAAAGGGGGTTTTCGAATTTCAAAGCAATTTTCCCAATTTTTACCATCAACTCAAATGTATAAAATACACTACAAAGTATACCACGTTCATTTGGATCCTTTTTCCAAATCTTTGGGATTTGGATTCAAGGCTCGGGGGCTGCAGGACACGTGTCATCGATGGCTTATTTTTCAAAAATATTTGAAAGATAAGAAAAGAAGATTCAAGACTAATTTGACCCTCAGCGTGATTCTTCGATTCAACCTAAGGCTCGGAGGCTACTCCATATGGAGCGCGATTTTCATCGCACCCCATATAAAAGAGGACTTAAGACTACTCGAGCATGAGCACCTCACAACCTCGAAGCAGCCAAGGAAGTACTCGGAAGACACCTCCAAGACGAATTTTCAGAAGAACTCGAGGATGACTTCAGAAGTACTCGGAAGCCTGCAGTACTCGGCTATGAAGAGCTCGGGGGCTTGTTAGACCCGAGTGCAGCGGGACTGCTCATAATGCATAGAAATATCTAGAATAAGGGATGGGGCATGTCCCATACCTTATATCTAGTGTACTCGGATACGAGTAGGACTAGTCGCTACAGAAGGAAACTACCCGAGTAGTACCCGGGTAGGACTCCTAAGCTAGTATCGGTCTAGAATTCCATATAACACTGTCCCCTAAAGCATACAAGGGCGGGCAGGACCCCTCCAAAGGGCAACCATCACACTGATAACCAATCAGGTTATTACGCACATCGCGGTCTGAACCTGTCTAAACCTTATATTACTTGTACCTTCGAGTTTCTGATCTCGGCGACATCCTACCTACAAGTCTACTACCTTAAGGTATATCTAGGTAAACTTGTCGGTAAAACACCGACACCGTCCAAACAGCCCCTAAGTCATCGCAAGCAAAGCAACAGTGTCTATGTGACACATGGTACAAACTCTCCTATAACATAGTACATACATACGTACAAGTAATAATCTTAATCTTTTGAAGTTAAACCTCGCGATATTATTTTCATCCGTACGTCCAATACAAAGCCAAACAGGGATGGATATCAATTAATAAGTTATGCATTCCATGATGAATTGTATCCAATCATATCTTATGGTGCTGGATGTTTTAATAGGCGAAGGTTGTCCTACCTTATAATCTATGCTCTTGTACCATTAATTTTATTTCTTTATTTTTTGAAAAAAGAAGTTGAAGTTGTTGGCCTCTTCCAAGTACAGCACGAGTAGCATCTGAAATGATCAGATTTTGCAGCCTTGGGGCTTTGGGAGATCCAGAGCCCAGAGGTACTACAATTTCACAATTTGTACCTACCCCCATTCGAAGCTGCCTAGCAATCATACTCGCGGTTTGGTTACGCAGCTTGTTTACCGTACAACCATCCCATGAGATGCGTAACCAATTGACCTTGAGCTTGTATTTGCGCAATTCCTTCGTCATGGATATTCTTTGAGCATTTCAAAATTGGATTGCAAAAAAAAATGGACATTCTTTGAACATTGCTGTTTTCTTAAAAGAAATTTAAAATTTGTTTCAAGGTTAACTCGAGAAAATAGGGGTAGGAGAATGACGGAAGCAACGAAGAACCAGATGCAAACTTGTAATCGAACACCCGGCACCGCCGCACCACAACAGAAGCCTCCCGTCCGTCCGATCAACATCAAACGGTCGAGTATACTCCCCGGGCCGGGCTATAACGCAACCCCCTCGTCGTCCCATTCCCATCTGCACCGAGACGAACCCAAGCCTGAAACCCCACACAGCGATGGAGAACGGCGGCGGCGGCGGCGGCGGCGGCAGAGTCGACGTCCCCGACGACGCCAACGAGCGTAAGAGATCGCTGCTTTTCTCCTTCAAGGGGCCGCGATTTTTCACTTCTTCACCCCTTCTCGGTTCGATGGGTTTGGTGTCGATTTTTCTGGCTCCGCATCATCTCGTGACAGAGGAAAGGGGAATAGTACTTTTGTAAAGAGGATTAGCTGATACGCACGAATTAGGGCCTCACGCACCAGCTCCGATCGCGTGGTTTTCTCTATCCAAGCTTGGTTTGAGGTTTTTACTAGTATTTCTAAGTATGCTTTGTCCGCTGTCGCGCAGATTGCCCTGGAACGCAGTCGGAGGATGCGGGGAAGGCGGATGCCTGCGCCGGATGCCCCAACCAGCAGATTTGCGCCACTGCCCCCAAGGGCCCTGATCCGGGTAATCAGATCATCCATGTCCTTGTATTGAATTCCCATTCAATTTTGTGACTTGCTCTGGTGCCGTCTTACTGTCATCTATCATATAATTTAGTTTGGTCTATGCTTCCTGACAATAAGCGCAGTTTAGTTAGGTTTTAATACAGTAGCTGAGCTGCAGATTTTTGTATGTTTTGTTATCAATACAAATGCCCCCTGAAGATTAGTAGATTTAAGGGTGGTATTTCTTTTAGTTGCTGGATTGTTAATGGCAAATGAAAGGATTAAGGTGCGTGTCACTTGTTATTTAGCAATCGTTTTGGAGGTCTTAGTGCGTGCGTACTGAACTACAGCTGCAAGAGCTTAGTGATCGCCAGGGGGATAGCTGATATCCTGGTGCCACATCCCTTTAATCATAATGGAAAAAGGATAAAATGCACTACCGCTGCTGCTGCTGAAGTTTCAAACTTGATGAATCTTTAATTTTGAGTCAGAGAAAGATTAGAAGAGTGCATGGGCTTCATATTTGGATCGTATTCCAACTATTTGAGATTTGCAATTTGATACATGCTACTTGAATGTCAGTATGTTGAAGTATTTACTAAAGTTACTCTAGTGAATTCCATCTTTTTTCAATATTGAGTAGCTTCTTGAAAACTTTGGCCACTGTCCATCTGCTTGTAGTAAATCTGAAGGACTGAAGAATTTCAGATTGCTGAGGGAAGACCTCATTTGATCATCCTCTATCCCTGCATTACACTTAGTGGTTTTTTGAAGGGTATGCTATCAAGACCATAATGTGACTCTAGTCGGTGATGTAAATAGATAATTGACCTCAATGACAATAAGGTGGACCTTCAATGTGATATGTAATTTATTTTGGATACATTTCACGGAGCAAAGCATCATGGTTAAATTGTTGAAATTTGTGTGATTGCCTCAACGCTGGTAGTTGGTAATCTTTTACTAGTGAGTTTGGATTTCTGCACATTCTTTAGTGTGATCATACCGCAGCCATTGGTGACTAATATGTGCAGGAATGCTATTTAGTTGCCACTTCTATTTCTTCGAAGCTAAGTGAACTAATTACAGACTGATTTTATTTTCCAGATGTGGTTGCTATTGTTGAGCGGCTGGCTACGGTGAAGCACAAGATACTAGTTCTGTCTGGAAAGGGAGGTGTTGGAAAGAGCACATTCTCAGCTCAGCTCTCATTTGCCCTAGCTGAAATGGAGCATCAGGTTGGCCTTCTTGACATAGATATCTGTGGCCCTAGCATCCCAAAAATGTTAGGGCTGGAGGGTCAGGATATTCATCAAAGCAACCTTGGCTGGTCCCCGGTCTATGTTGAGTCAAACCTTGGTGTTATGTCAATTGGTTTCATGCTGCCTAACCCAGATGATGCTGTCATATGGAGGGGTCCCCGCAAGAATGGACTGATAAAGCAGTTCTTAAAGGATGTTGACTGGGGGGAGATCGACTATCTTGTAGTGGATGCACCTCCAGGAACATCTGATGAACACATCTCGATTGTGCAGTACCTCCAGGCCACAGGAATCGATGGTGCGATTATTGTCACGACTCCGCAGCAGGTCTCTCTAATCGACGTGAGGAAGGAGATAAATTTCTGCAAGAAGGTCGGTGTTCCGGTCTTGGGTGTTGTGGAGAACATGAGTGGCCTGAGGCAGCCACTTTCAGATCTCAGGTTCATGAAGTCAGGTGAGTCGGGCGAGACAGACGCTACGGAGTGGGTGCTGAACTGCATCAGGGAGAAAGCGCCCGAGCTTCTATCGGTTGTGGCATGCAGCGAGGTGTTTGACAGCAGCAAGGGCGGGGCAGAGAAGATGTGCATCGAAATGGGGGTCCCTTTCCTCGGTAAGGTGCCCATGGATCCTCAACTGTGCAAGGCAGCCGAGGAAGGGAGATCGTGCTTCGCTGATCAGAAGTGCAGCGCCAGTGCTCCAGCTCTTCAGAGCATTGTGAAGAAGTTGATCAAGACTGAGTGAGAAAATAGTGTTGGCCCGCTGGGGATAGGGCGGTGAGCAATGAACTGTTGTGACAATGCCAGAGTTCTTACTATGTATGTTGCTGTGTTACACGCTGAATTTGTTTTAGTGCTTGTATTGGATCCAGTAAGTTTTTGTTCGTGAATTATCAGTGGGGGCACAAAACTATGATACTACTGCAGATTCTGAGTGAAGTATGTTTTGGGCTGCTGCCTGAATGATGCTTGCTTTACATGCTTTGTAATGTGTGTACCTTAACCGAATGAGCATGTATGGTGTTAGCAAAAAGTCTAGCATTCTTTGCTGTTTGGCGACTGTAATGTCCTGCTATCACCCGGTTTGTGAAGCATCAAGGAGGAACTAGACATCCTAACATGGGTGGTTGCGATGCACAACCCCACCTCCCACTCCAACCAGTTGAGTTAGGCTCACTTCTTTACACCCAATTAGTTAACAAACTGAACCAGAATAAATCAGAACGCTAAGCATGTTCTGTACTTCTAACATTGACGACTGGACAGTGAACACGAACTAGCAAGTGACAAGCAGCTGAAAATTGTTGGGCTTAACTTTGTCTTTAAAGTTGGTCTTAAGCTTGCTTGGCAACTGTTAAAGCTGCAATCACGTGTGGCTGCTCAAGGAAAAAAGAAGTTAACAAATATATTCAAAAAAAAAGTTGACAAACAGCAAGTGCATTCAGAGCATGAAAATTTTATTTCATATCGTAAACGGTACATACTTTCAACAAACAGAAGTTTCTCTTATTACATGACCCGCGTATTACAAGGGCTCTTCTCCCCAGTGCTTGTTTGCACATTCAGATCAGGCGGCCGAGCTTTCTGTCATTCTGTGATTACACGGCAACTGACAAAACATCTAAAACTTAGCGAGGGTTGGCGGTACCCATATGTAGCCATGGGTCTGCATATACCCCATCCTCCTGCTCATCTCATCGGCTTCCTGTGGTCCTCGGGTACCTGGTTTGTATGAAACGGACTTCAGCTTGCCAGCATCGATGTCGTGAAGCAAAGGAGTGAAGATCTCCCACGCAGCCTGAGAGCAAGAAAAACAGTCAGATTCAGTTATTTACAAGGGAGCCCATTGCAAAGGAAGTAAATATGTATGATAAATCACAAACCCTCAGTTCATCTCGGCGAACAAAGTGCTGCTGATCTCCTCTTATCCTGTCAAAACATACATTGGCATTGGTAAGTAGACCATGACCGAGGAAGAAACTTATTTTTTCCTTCTGAAACTTGCAAGTAACTGAATGCGTTGCAAACAAATTTGGCACTAGGATTGAGTGGTGCATACGTGTCCAAGATAAGACGCTCATATGCTTCTGGGATTTTAACATCTTGGTAACGCATCCCGTAGGATAGGTCCAGCTCACTTTGTTCAGTTGACATTTCCAGTCCAGGTTTCTTGACCTACAAAAGTTCATGCAGTTTATTTATGTTAAACCGACAATTCTTCTGGATTATTTTTCCTTTGACAAAAGTGAAAAACTTAAGTGCTAGAGTTTGCGAAAGTAAATGTACATACTGTTAACTTCATATACATGGCTTCTGATGGCTGCAGGCGTATAACAAACTCATTCCTTCCTTGTTTCTTGCCTATACCATGGTAAAAAACGAGCACAAAGCATTAGATGCTTTCGGACAAACAGACAATTTAAATGGAAATTTGGTCATTCAAACAAAACCGCTCAAGTTTGTAATAACAATATAAATCAAGTTCTTAGGGAGGGATGAGTAATAACAGTTAGAAGCACTTGCAGGAACATACTTAACAATGCATTTAAAATTGTGAAGAATTTAGTACGTACATCTGAAAATATCACCAGGAGCATCCTTGAACTGCACACGTATCTCTGCTTTCCTAGAATTTAGTGCTTTACCAGCCTTGAGAATGAATGGAACTCCTGTATGATATAGATATTTGTATGTCAGTACAAAAATAAACATTCCAGCGTTCAGAAGTATGACTATGACACCATCATAATGGCATATCCGCATATGTATACAGAATGGGAACTACCAAATCTCAACAATGTGGTCTAGTTAAGGAAGTCTGCAGAACTTCTTGATATTAGGATTTTTTTGGAATAACTCGTCAAGTAATATTTACCTTCCCATCTTTCATTGTGTACCCTCAGTACAACAGATGCATAAGTAGGGGTGTTGGACTCATCTGGCACGGTAGGGTCATCCTTGTAGCCATCATACTGTCCAATCACTACCTCTTCATGCTTTATAGGCTCCACTGATTGCAGAACCTGGCATTTTGGAGTAAAAAAGGCAAAAATGAATGGATTTGCAACTTGTAAGCAACAACAAATGATATATAACGCGTATCACATCAAGAAGTATCTAGAGGCCAGTTTCTTGTCAGTTCATAAAATAAAGGGACGCGAGAAGTAAGGACCTTGACTTTTTCATCTCTAATGTGCTCGGGTTTAAGAGAGACAGGCTTTTCCATAGCCACCAAACAGAAGACCTGCAAATTAGAAGAACAGTCATACCAGAGCTCTCAATTCCAGAATATAACACTGCTATATCTATGAGAAATTTTAAGGACAGGTATCTGCTGTGCTCTTCAGAAGATTTAGCATTAGAATGGTGATGATATGCATGCTAAGTGTTGGTTGTCCCTAAAGTAAACAACTGCTGCTATTGTTCAAATTAGAAAGTAAATGGCCAATAGTGTTTGCAAAATTATTTAAACAAAAGCCGAAAAAGTCCATAAGGATATCCTCACCTGCAACAAATGGTTCTGAATGATATCACGAATGATACTGCATCAACAAAACGTTAGTCAGATACTCGGATTGCGAGAAGAAAAACAGAAGCATATGAAGGCCCTCTAAGTGATAAATAAGAATGATAGTGCTTATATGCTCTCTCAAAATTAAAAAGAATGTTATAAAAAAATAAAAGTACAACTATTGAAGCTACACTGTTGGTAGTGTGTAATAGGTGGTGCAAGTAGGATGGACTTTAGATTCAGAAAAAAATGGTCACAAGGAAGTTTTTCTTTTGTCTTCCATGTCTAAAGCAGCATATGATGTGCAGTTAGTGTTTTCTTCCAAAAGTATAAAGACACATGATCAAAGGACCTATTAGGACCAGAGGTGCACCATTTACAATAGATAGAAATATAGAACATATGTTTTATAACTTGAGTTTCAGTTACTGCCATATGTGCCTACTGATTACAACAAATGCTTATGCAAAGAACCATCATATAATAATGCAGTTGCTTCCAACGTACCCATATTGATCAAAATATCCTCCACGTCCCTCAGTTCCAAAGTCTTCCTTAAATACGATCTGCAGAATCGATTTTGTTACATTCAAGCATATATATTTTGCATAAGTATCACAGAAAACCTTCCAGCTTTCCATCAATTTTGTTAAACTTTTTCAGGCAAACTGACAAAAGACGTGGGATCAACTAAGAAAATTCAACTTATGATTTTAAAAAGAAAGAAGTGCTCTAACCACCTAGAAAAGAGCTTACCTGTACGTTAGCAATATTGTCACGATTCCAGAGAGGCAAAAATAAGCGGTTTGCAAAACGTAGTACGAGCTGAAAAAATACGGTAATATGAGAAATAGTTGCATATAGGAAGATAGAGAGTTCAGTATAAGTCGCATATCTTACCAAGTTCTGGACCAGCTCTTTTCCTAAATAGTGGTCAATTCTATAAAGTTGGTCTTCTTCAAACAGCTTTCCAAGTTCGGCACTCAGTTTCTCTGAAGAGTCCAAATCCTTTCCGAAGGGCTTTTCAACAATAACCCGTGTCCAACCAGTGTGTGAATCTGAAAGTACAATATGAATTGATTATTGATATCATAAATTTCTAGCACAACTGCACAAGAACAGGGGAAACTAGATAGTATGATAAAACTCCAAATTAATGCATCAATCTTGGTTATCTTTCTGAATTATGTGTGAAAATTTGATGCAGCATAGTTTGAGTGCTTCTAGAAAAGACAAAAAACTACAGGCTACATCTGCATGGACTTTCAAAGGAATGATCGACATGATGTGAACAGCATCAGCCTTGGTGAAATAGCATTGCAGAGAAACAAGGGTGGAAAGTGGTAATGAAACTATTCTTCTGACAAGTTGAACAACGCTTTACATTGAAAAAAATGGAACTTTGGATGTTCTAACTTCCAGGAAACTACGTAGACAATAAAGAAAGAAAGAATATTGGTTCTCTGTTTCCGAACAGCAACAACAAATCCTTTTAGTCCCAAGGAATTTAGGGTAGGCTGGAGATGAAACACAAAATGAGGCACCAACAATAAGGGAAGAAACTTATAAAAATATAAAAAACATCAACAAAACCCACTATTGGTTCTTCAAATATTTATTTCTACATCTTGATATGTAATTATTAGCTTTAGCATCATTAATTCCAGGAAAGTTCAGTTGGAGAGAGACTTTTTGAGAGTACTTACATGGATTCATGCAATACGATCTTATCATTTTGCATACTGATGGGTAAACTGATGGAGGCAATGCCAAATAAAATAGCCTGTGATAGCTTCCCGATTCATTGTTTTTTGATGTTTCATACTCAGATATTGCGTTGTTTAATAACTCGAATCCTTCACCACTATCATAGGAACCACTAACATATTTAATCTGTAGGAAAAATTCAACATGATTATAGAAGTTGAACATTTCAAGATTCAGGAGTAATACACAATATTAGATACTTACTAGCTGCAAAAATTGAGAAACATGTTCATCTGAAGCTCCCTTGAGGTATCTGCAGCAATAGTGCATTTATATACTCAGAAAGAGAAAGAATAATGTAATGTTTCCATCTTACTAAAAAATGGAGGAAACAGGAAGCAACCCATCATACAGACATAGTAATCCTGTAATAAAATTATATCAATTCAAGTAAAATGGATCTTACCCACGGATGCGTTCTCTTAATCCATCATCAGAAAGATTTGATCTTGCATACCCAAATATATGGACTTCTCCAGCTTGCAGAAATCCCTATAGATATCGAAGGGGCAGCGACTAAGGTTCACAAGTTTGTACATGTGCAAAACTAAGAAACTTATATGTACATATTATATATAGGAAATGCAAATATATTATACTACGATGTTCTGCAGTGCACTGCTAATATACTTCAAAAACAGATGGATCAACCTTTGCTCTTGCTTGCTACTCTTGCATCAGAAGTTTGCAATTCCTTGTGCATTTACAGTTATAATATGTAAAAAACTGCTACTGCATTCACATTACCTGCTGAAAAAGGTGAAAGAGTGCTGGGAAAGTTTTCTTCTTAGCAAGGTCTCCAGAAGCACCTAGTACAACAATGGACAAGCAACCGGACTCTGAAGATAGTTCAAGGTCCTTGAAACTTGATAGAGAACTCAAGCTATTTTGCCCAGACAATGGGGAAGATTCAGACGACCCTCCTGACATGATAATTGTATTGTTTCCTTCTTCCTTCAGATAAAAACCTAGGAAGGTTGAGAAGGTACTATTAATGACGCAATGCATAAAATGGTCAATTAAGTAATTTAGAATCTATCCAACAAATTTGGTGTATGTAATCTAATAAACAAAATTTAACAAGAAAATTTGCTACAAAGAACAGAACAGAACAGAAGACACAGAAAATATTAGTACAGTTTAGGTCATGAAGGCAAGGCAATCATAAAACATTGCCGAGCAAGACCATCGAGCGCTTGTGATTGACAGACAGGTTATACTGAAAATACAATTTTTGAAACAAAAATTTGGAATTCTAGAAAGGAAAAAAGGATTAAAAGGAATTCCAGAAAAGTTTGTCTCTAATGTACCAGAGATTATGGGATATTAAATAGTAATATGCTGCTATGAGTTTATAATCTAGTTAGGAAAACCATCTTTTATAAAAGAAATCTGTCGAACTGGCTTCCATCATATTCAGGGGAACTGAAATCAATTCGTTGAACTATGCATATGTTGTAAATTACTATGTTGAGCAGGGTAATTATCTGACATCAGGCTCACCTTTTCTAAATAAAAGGAAAGAAAAAAAAGAAAAAGTACAGTCAATGACGCATAACTGAAAAATGAATACTTAGAATCATATGAAGTAGGAACTGCCGCTTTATGTTCTCTCAGAAAAAAAAAAATCCTCCATATGCCTTTAACTATGCTAAGTGCTACTCATGTATTCAACCTCTATGAAACTATTTAATTTTTCAGTAAAACCTTTTGCTTGTAAAGTGTTTGTTATGCTAAGAAAACTCGAGGTAATATGAACGTGGCACTTGTATAGCCACTGAACAGTGAGCAAACAAACTGACATTACAGTTTAAAAAGTTCCTCTCGGAAGTCAAAACACGCAACTATACAAGTACAATTTAGTTTCCATAAACAATAACTGATTTGTTGTTATCCATATTTTGACAGTTAATCTTGCGATAATTGCATGTTCTGCTGATCAAGGTATGGAATAACTTAAGTCACTACAAGTGAACAAATCAACATCTTTCATAAGAAGATCCTTTACAGAGCAGAATAAACTAGTACAGCAACCAATTACTTTAGAATAAGAGAGGTGAGAGGATGACGAGATCTCGCAGACTACAAGTTTAAAGCGCTGATTTAATTCTAAAAAAAAATATCGTCCCCAACCACTCCCTAGGAACAGAGCACCACCAAGAACCAACAAAGAAACAGTCCCCAAAGACAAGCTGGACGATCTCTATCACAGGCAGTTATTTCCAGGAAACGTACTTCAAATTATGAAGAAATTAAGTGTAACTCTGAAGCGAACAGATCCGCAGAAAAATAACACATAGGAATGGCGAACTAGCAGCGACGAGACTCCCCAGTCCCAGCCGCCCGCAAGAACGCGATCCTTCGTAATCGGAATGGACGGCGCTTACCTCGCTGCAGGAAACCTCAGGCGATCAAGCAAGAAGGATCGCAGTAGCCGCTCTGGCTACGGGCTATGGCGCGGCGCGGCGCGGAGCAGAGTAGACAACCACTGGTGAGATTTGACTTCGCAGGGAGAGGTGGAGAGAGGGGGAGAGGGATTTATAATGAATGGATCGCACTGGCTTCCCTTTTCCGTCCGCCGCTTTTATACCCCGCCGACTCGCCCCGGGCCCCGGCCGCCCCCGGCGGCCTCCGTCCAAGTCCCGGCGTGTTGACCTGCCCTGCCCACCGGCTAGGCGGCTAACGATCCACCAACCCTGTTGTTGCTCTGCTAAACATGTTCCGGAATTGAAATTTGCAAGGGGCAAAAGGGCGTGATACTAAATTACTGATACGTACAATTAGAAAACTCAAAAAAAATGGCACTGTCGTTTATTTTTTAAAAAGAAAACGAATAGGACTGTTCATAAGAAGCTCTTCTTTCATGGCGCCGGTGCGCACGACAATAACATAATTCTATTGCATCCATTTTGCAGTCGAGTTTATTCAAAAAAGACGTGCAGTTGAGTTTCTAACCAGACAGAAGAGCTGCCGATTATATTAATAAAAATAAATTCAGACTAGATAACCAACAACAAATAAATAATACCGGCCACCTAGCCGGTTGGATTGGAACATCAACTCGCACTGTACCACGCCATCTTAACTCAAACCCACGACAACAAACGCTCTCAACCTCGAAAAGTTAGGACTGTGCAGTCGAGCTTGATTACAACATAAAAGTTAGGAATGTTATTTGATAATCAGAACAAATATTATTAAATTTCTACGCGCTAGTCGGGGTGCTATATTTCTCAATAGTTACCTTTGTATTTAGACCTGACAGAATACTTAGCTTTGTTAGACTGGAGCTAGCTAGTGGAGTAAACCTATGATGGATCCAGACAAATTACTCGTAAACAGTAGCAAGACGTACTCGCACCTAACCCCTGACGGCTAGATTCCCAGAGTACCAAACACAACTCCACGCCTCGAATTCCGTCATGTACAGAGAGGCGCTCACCTAGGCGAGATCTGGAGCATTGCTCGGTAACTACGCACGCACGGCGCCGAATTCCATCGTGGCACGGAAAATAAAAAGGCGCTGGGCTTCGAAGTGACCACCCCGGTGTCAACCTCGTAAAAAATGTAAAAAACACAAGAGGTCGTCTAATATGCCATAAATAAAGGGGAAAATTTACCACCTGACAAATAAGCATGTGCATATACCTCGTCAGTGATGTATCATGTGCGGGTAAAAAAAAAGGCATGACCAAGAGAACAATGCGGCCCTAAAAATAACCGTCACCTGCGTGTTACCATGTGATGAGCGCCGGAGATGCTCCACGTTGATCCAGCGTCTCTCGAGAGCCACGAATTTAATTTTCAGCTTGTTGTTCCATTCGTGTCGATGCGCGCTCGTATCGATGTCGCGGAGTTCAACTTGAAATAATTTGAGGATATTTCGTTGCACTGCAGCGACAAACCCCAAAATTCAATTCCATTTCGTTTCGTTTCGTTTTGGTGCGAGACAGTCTTGTGACAATTAGACATATTCCGCGATCGAAGATGAGAACGATGTGGACTCTGAGTATACACGCGGCCTATTCTGTCAACGGTTTGTTCAGCCAGGAGATTGGGCCTTGACGACTAGACCCGTTCAATGATCAGATCGCCTGATCGGTTCAGAGTTCAGACCGGGGCCAGTTCAAAAGCCCCCGTTTCAAACGTCCGAGACGGTCAGATGAAAGCGAGCGCAAGGGCCGGAGCAAATGTTCTTTCTTGCCACTTGACCCGAGATCTTTCTTTCGATTTTGAACGATCCCATTCTCACCTCGGACGCGTTTTGAGTTGGTGGCCTCGTCGACGAAGAGTCCGATCGCCGCATGAATCGACACATGATGACATGGCATGAGGATTCGCAGGAGTTGACGCTTAGTTTGGTGGTTTGACTTATGAATAGCTTCAGGGGGTCAAATCATTACTCATTAGCGCAAATCCCCGTGACAGAAATTTGCTTTGCCTCTTCGAAATGGTGGCGCACCGGGCCGCCGAATCCACCCCGGCTCTGCTCTGCTCGCCTGCTGCTCCGAGCGGGCGCCGACGGCCCAGTCCGCTCCCCAGCCCGGTCCGCTCACAGTTGGTTTGTGGGCCGCGGCAACCCAGCAGGCCGGCCTGTGTCACGACTCGCAAGATTACTTTACTTTAGCAGTTTGAGCAACGCAGCTACACTCGAAGTAGTTGCCATCGGCTTATCAGATTCCCGTTTTCCGGCGGGGGAGACGGAAACGTATTCCCGCCTCCTGGTGCTTGGGTAAACAGGCGAGCCGCGCGAAGCTTGCTTCATGTTCTCGAGTTCCTGTCGGGAGTCGGACACAACCGGCGGAAGCGCGTGGCGGCGACCGTCTCCGACTCGAATCGCTCCCCCGGCGACGATCGATACCAGTCCATGGCTCCATGCCGATCCCATCTCGTTCCTCGATCTACAATTCCAGATCCATCCCCCCACCGTCCCTCTTCAGTCTCCCGGCGTCCCGCGAGGGCGAGACCCGACCCGAGAGAGCTAGTTTGCTCGCTCGTCCGACGTGCGGCGGCGGACCATGGGAGCCCTTCGTCGCGCCGCCCCCGTTAACGGCGCCCGACCGTTCTCGAAGCCTTCTCGGGGAGCAGCACCACCAGCAGCGGCTTGCGGCGCGATGGCGCGGGAGTCGTCGTCGTCGATCCGCCGCGTCGGCGCCATTCGGAAGCTCTCCGTTCCCAGCACGAAGTGCACCAAGGTCGTCCGCAACGGCGTCGTCGTCGGGATGGAGGCCACACCTGTCGGCGGCGGCGAGGCGCCCAGCGCCCGCCCGATCGGGAAGCGGCCGCGGATCGTCGAGACTGCTACCTGTGCGGCAGTGGCGCGGGAGAAGAAGTCGTCGGCTCGCCGCGCCGGCGCCGACGAGCAGTTCTCGGTGCCCAGTCCGAAGCGCGCCAAGCTAACCCGCGACGGCGTCGAGACGTCCGTCGCCCCTGCTGCACTGGGGACCCTCCGGAAGAGGATGGCCGCGGAGCTCGACGCCCTCCACGCACTCCTGAGGAAGGCGGAGCTCTTGTCCAGCGGCAAGAGCGCCGAACCACGATCGGAAGCGCCGGTGGAGGCTTCCATCAACACGCCGCCGGCGAAGCGGACAAAGGTGTATGATCTCGCCAAGGTCGCTAAGCTCGAGAGCCCGGAGGACGACAACGAGCTCATCGACATCTGCGGGGGCGTCTCCCCCGTCGCGATCCTGAAAGCGTCCCCTGTCTTTTCCCTTGAGAAGGCGGGCGAAACCGGCAACGGTGAGATCATGGACGCCCCGGAGGACGACAACGAGTTCATCGACATCTGCGGCGGCGTCTCCCCGATCGCGATCCTGAAAGCCTCCCCTGTTGTTTCCGTTGAGAAGGCCGGCGAAACCGGTAATAGCGAGAGCAAGGACATCCCGGAGGACGATAACGAGTTCGTCGACATCTGCGGCGGCGTCTCCCCTGTTGTTCCCGTCGAGAAGGCTTGCGAATCCGGCAACAGCCCGACCTCAAGCTGCGACTCCGAAAGCTCATCTCCGAGTGATTCAGATTCAGATAGCGACTCTGAGAACGATCGCAACGAGACAATCGACCTCCCGGTTCCACAGGCGGTCCTTCCCGAGGAGAACGGCACATCCGTGCAGCCAGCGCCGGACCCGGCATCGAAGATGGTGGCGCAGAGTACGGAACCAGAGAAGCTCCCCATGGCCGCTCTGATCGCCAAGGCGAAGGTTCGCCGGAATCTGCTGGAGATGGGGAGGGCGGTGCTGCCCGACGAGAGCATCCACCCGCGGGACCTGAATAGTCTCTGCATCGCCGAGTACGGTCGTCCCGGCATCATGCGACAGCTCGGGCTCTTCCTCAAGGCCGACGCGTAGTAGAACGCTGCAGATGGAGCAGGAGTAGGATAGCTGTAGTTGTAGCATGCAGTGATGGCTCCTCGGCTATGCATGTGTAACTGACATGCCTGAATCCTGATGTGGTATGTGTTGTTGTGCCAAGCATGTAACCTGAATCAAATATCACCTGAGAGCAAGTGTGATCTGATCTATGTTGTGCCATGAAGCTTAGACCAGTTGTCACCTGACAGCAAATGTGCTTCAGGACTGAGCCTGCCAAGTTGTTTGTCCCTGTGCGTCGTCAAGCCACGCATCCGTGGCTGAGTCTCTGTATATTCTCGGGTACAGGTGAGGTAATCCAGGCAGATCAGCTGTCCAGAAACCACGCCACGCGCTGGGGAAGCAGAAGCTGCCTTGTGGCCATGACCACTGATAGGATGAAGAACTGCTGGAGCCACTGCTGAAGCTAGAGGAGAGCAGATTGAAATGGCGAGTTTGACTGAACTGTGTTGAGGAGCTTCAAGTTCAAGATGCACACACTGCATGTTCATCATATAACGCACGAGCACCTGACTAGTGAAGATAATAATCGAGGAATTACAGTAACTTCAAATCCTCTGGAGCAGAGTCACTACGAATTTTATCAGGACATACATCAAGTTCTCAAGATGCACAAACTGCATGCTCATATTGCGATGATTGCTGGCATTAGAGATGATGAGACCAAATGGTGAGATTGTAGTGTCAGAGATGAATTTTGTACCTATTCTATGAAATTCCAGTATCAGACACTCAATAAGCAATTGGTATATAAACCTTCTTTTCCTTATCGCCTTCGTAAGAAGATAAGAGAGGCTACCTCCTGACTCCACCGAGGATCGTGAATTCGTGCTCGAAACGCGACTACAACGCAGCTCAAAGCACACGCAGTACTTCCACGCAAAAGGAAAAAAAAAAGAAGTGACAGCCGGTCGTGAGGCCACGTATGCGTTTGCGTTGCCGAGCCTCTTCGTTTTTTTTTTTGAAAAGGACTCTGCGTTATTCTTGGATACAGGAAATTCAGGCAGATGTCTTTCAAAAATGGAAATTCACTCAGATCTGCTGCTCAGAACCCGTCCACGTAGGCTTTGAGCAAAACCCTCCCTGGGAAAAAAAATCGAGAGCCGCAGAAACATCAGAACTCTCACTGACACTAGGGCTCACAACTGGACGAAGGCCCCACACATCAGTATTGTCCTCAGCTCCCCACCAGTCCACAACCAGATATGCTTGCTTTATCTTCTCCTGCTCCCTCGCAGCGCCACGCAGCGAGGCATCCATGGAGGTGGTGGGCGGCGTGTCGCTGGCGCCGGCGCGCATCGGCCAGCTGTCGTCCGTCGACGTGGGCGGGCGCTTCGTTCTTAGGGCGGCGCCGCGGAGGTACCCGGCGAGGCGCGCGCTGGTGGTGGAGGCCCGGGGTGGGAGGAGCTGGTCGGAGCGCCAGATGCTGCAGCAGCGCCGCGCGCCGCAGCTTCCCAAGGTCGAGGACGACGGCAACCCGCGCTTCGTCATCTTCATCCGCACCGCCAATGTCCGTGACTAGCTCTAGCTGCTGCCTCCACCCCTCGATTTGTTTGTTTCTTCCTGCGAATTCAATGGCGCGTGACCGAGATTTGTGCCTTCCGCTGCAGGTCTACTTCTGGTACCCGCTCAACGTCATCACCGGCGGCACGACGGCGAAGATCATGCTCGCCGCCAAGGACAACTTCCTCGGCAAGTACATCTACAAGGACACGCTCGCCAGGAACCTCGCTGCCGTCATTTACAAAGTAATCAACGCCATCAGCAGCTCGTTGCTTCTCAGTTCACACACTCTTAATCTTCAATTGTCATCTAGTAGTTGCACAGACCATGTACAGGCATCCACATGACCGCAGAAACTATTAATGGTGCTAGTAATTAGCAACTGACTACTTTGACGTGTCTGTCCGTGTTGTTTGTCTGAAAGGATGAGGATGAGATTATCGACACGGCAAAAGCGCAATACCGTGTGCTGAAGACCGAAAACGAGTTTCGATATGGCTACAAAGTTGTGGTAAGTTTCTCCTTGAACCTTAATTGCAGAAGCATAAGTTGTTTGGTTAAGTTTTGACTCTGACAATAAGCACTCACTTCGCATTTGCATGAGCAGGAGAAGGGGAACATTAGGTCTGCGCTTACCACAAGCAATGTGATCGAAGTATGTTTCCTGAATTTTGTCAAGTTCTGTCACAATTGCAATCCCAGAACCAGACCCCCACTGTTATTACGTTTCAATTATGATCTTACTTTGTCCCGAGCTAATTTATGAGAGATTTTACTTAATTATTATCTGCATACTAGATAGTAGCTCAAGAGTCAAGATATAGTGTCTTGGGAAAGTTCTCCTAAGCATAAGTTGCATCCAAATCAGGATGGAAATTGCATCTTTGATAGCAAATGATTACATTTTCAGTAAACATGTTCTGAGCATTCTGGCAAGTCATGAATAATAACGCTCCTGATCTCAGCTTCCAAAGAAAGAAGAGCTCAAAACTGTGGTTGACAAGGTGAAGGACTTCTTTGGAGACGTAACCGCTGGAGCCAAAGAATCCTTTGCACAGATCACAGGAACTGCTGAAACCAAAGAAGAGGAAGCAGAAGGCAAAGAGGAGAAGTTCCGCTCAAAGAGACGAAAGAAGCAGCGGAAATCGAAGCAGGGACTCAGTAAGTACATTGAGACTACTTCAACAATGCAGCATCACTTGTGTAAACCTCATCGTCATCCTTTCTGTAGCCATCAGACACTGAGTCTAATCACGTGATTTTCCGTTTACATCTCGCAGAGATGGAGAAATGATTGTCACTAAGCACATCAGGGGTCGTCAAACAAGTGAAGCACAGGCTGAAGTTTTGCCATCTATGTCCCGGAGTTGCTCTTTAATTTCTCCAGATTTTATTTTATTTTATTTTATTGCAAAGAGACAATGTGTAACCTCGTTGCGACTAACTAGTGTGATGACTTCTCACTAAATCTCACAAAATTCGGTGAAGGTTACAGCTGTATATTGATTTAATTTCTTGGGAGTTGAAAGTGAGTTTTTGTACAGTGCGGATATGAATTGTATCGTATTGCAGTTGAATTCTCTTTATGTGTTACATATCAAGCACTTTATGTAGGTTAAAAGGGGACCAGTGTCCATAGTATGTCAAGTCAGTATCTTAACGGAGAATGTAATGCATAGAACCACATATACGAGACTTGAAATGAAAAACCAAGGTTCACCACAAAAGTAACGTCCATGGGATTGAGCTGCACCTTCCTCATTCTGTAAACACTTGGGATACATGTAGCAAATTCACGCTTAACACACAAGTTCTCCTAGAAATTTGTTCCTCACACAAGAAGAGCAATGCTCATGTCTTATGGAAGTCGAGGTGGATAAGTTGAGCCACCCTTCCAGTGTAGGAAACATTGGCAGGGCGCTGAAGGAGCTCCAACAGAAACAGCAACTCTTACAGGTCAATGACTCGTGAAAGCTTCTGTATGCGGTTCAGCAAGAAGTCCCCTTGCTTGATGGTCGCCTGGTAGAAAGCGTTCCTCTCATCCGGTCGGTTCGTCTCAAGAACGCCAGCAACCTTATCAATCTTGCAGTGAAGCTTCCCAGCTGCAATGAACCGTGACAGTTCCCTACAAGTGAAAGGAAGACCTTATGAATACAACAGCAACAAGAAAAAGTATTAAGGCTAGCAGGAATTACAAAGATAGAACCACAACAGCTGATACAGCACTTACTGGTCTATGAAATCAACAGTCACACCAAAAGCAGCAGCCATTGCTTCCATTGTTACACTCTTGTATGACTCCAAGAATTGTGAGTAGACAACAGTACGGACTTCCCGCATGTAGTAGCGGAAATGAGGCTGAAGATAACGGTCTAACTTGATCTGCTCTGTCAAGCCAGCTGGAAACAATCACAGACCATACCACACTCAGACACAAATATAGTGCATAACAATCCTACAATAAGAGCTTGGACAAGTTATTTATATATCTGAACTTACAGAATGCAACAAAAAACGACTTGTACTGGCAATTGTATAGGGAATTGAGGAACTCAGAGAGGTGAGGTACTTTGCCGATCACAGCCAGGATTTCTGGCGCATCTACCACCTGTCAAATTTCTTGTTATTGAGGAAACCATGATATGATGATAAGGAGACAGAGCAGACTAGATAGAGTTGAATACCTTTTGTTTCAGAGATACACGATCCAGTGTGATGACACTAGTGAGGACTGTGTAAAAGACGAATGTATCATATGGGAATAACTCATAAGTTGTGAAAGTCGAAGTGGAATCTAAAAATAAGCTGGCGGCTTTCTTGAAGTTTCTGGTTGCCATGCAATACAAGCCTTCATATACTTTCAATCTGTTCTTCCTCTCCCAGTCGCCTCCTTCCTCGAACAAGCTTCAATCAGTAAAAATACATGGTAAAATATCATGACTTATCAATGGAACTTACAAACAAAGATAGAGCTTACTTCTTTGCCTTATCAATGGATTTTGAGATGAGATCAAAATCCATGTAGAAAAATCCGATCTGCAAAGTGTGAAACACAAGATCCATCTTTTGGCCAACAGCAACAGTCTTTCCTTCAGTAACTTTAAGTTGTTCCAGGGCCTTTTCCTGAAATAAATCAGTATCGGTTTAAGACGTGTCAGGCACAACTAGGGTTTTTGTGAACAAGGCCACAGATAGTATAGAAGAAAACAAGTCCGTACCTTCTCACCAACCCTTATAAAGTACAAGGATTTGGCAAGATGGGCTTCACGTACTTCACTCTCACCCAAATTCTCCTCAGCATCAGCAATTCTTCATGACAATTTACAAGGACTTCAGTTTCAGAGAAGAAAACTTGCTTGCAATTAAATCATTATATACACAGTATGGGAAGTCAAAACAATGCAGAATCATATAACCACTGAAAAGACACAAATCTGCACTGAAACTTTTCAGGGTTATGTTAAAATTTCTACTTTAGTTTGTTATCATAACTTGCTATTCATTCACACTGAGATCCTCATCCTAACCTCATTAATACTGATTACTTGGCACAAATTCCAACTTACTTGACTGGTTTTTTATTCCTGTAGTTAAGGTGCAGAAGGTTATTTTATATATCAATTGGATCAAACATCAAAGGTGCAAACTGTGGTGTAGTCTTTAGAACCCCGTACTACCTTCTTCAACCCCAGTTATACCATTTAACAGAAACACAATAACAAAAAGCATCTATATCTATGAATGTGCATGTCATCAAATGCAGGGATATGCAAACCATCTGAGATACCAAGTAGATCATAGTGTGGCCACAAGTGTCGAACACAACTAGGCACAACTCTTACAAAAGTTGCAAGATTTTTTTCAACACCCTATTGAAATGGCACAATATTCCCCTCACCCCAAAGAAGGCCCAATCACAATCCATAACCCACAACTATCCAGCGCAATGCAATGGCAAGTTGTACCGCCTACTTCTAGCATCCAAACTAAGCTAGTCTCATTAGCGAAAGAGACCAGCACAACCTGAGTTACCATCACCCCAAAATCATCCACATACACTACACGGTACTAGATGAATAACCAGCAATTCAACATCGCAACGACAAAGAAGCCACATCCGAGCAGAAGACCACGACGAAGCAACTCACTTCTCATTGAGCTTGCGGATCTCCTCGTCGATCCTCCCACGCATCTCGGCCAGCAGCGCGGCGTCCGGCTCCAGCACGCCTGCGGCGACCAGCGACTCGAACAGCGGCGCCATGTCTGTAGGTTCCACAGAAAGCCAAATCACGTCAGGGAGCCGCGCATCGGAGGAAGAGGGAAGAGGAGAAGGGGGAGCGGCACCGTACCATCGGATTTCACGGCGGCGAGAACCTCGGCGCGGAGGGCGACCTTGGAGAGGTCGTCTACGGCGGGGTGGGAGAGAAGGAAGAGCTTGTGCGCCAGCACCAGGTGCCGCTCCTGCTTCCCCTCCTCGCCGGCGCCGCCGTCCATCTCGCTCGCCGCCGGTAGTCTCGCTTCCGTTCAGTTCGGCTTCGCTTCGATCGCACGGAGAATCTTGTGGCTCGGGTCTGGGGGGTTGCTGGTGGCTGGTTCGGGCTGCTGGACTTGGGGATTGGTTATGGATGGAAACGTGGCCCAGTTGTTAACGTTATCCAGCGGCGATAGCCCATGGGCCGGATTTGGTGAGAGCTTTCCCTTTCTCTCTTCCGAAAGGAAATCATTGAGCGATGCAGTGAAATGGACTCCTTCCCCTAAAAAAAACAGTGAAATAGACTACTGCGGCCGGTGATCTTTGATTCTCTCAAGAAAAGAAAAGGTCAAATAAGCGGGGCTTGTACCCGGGCAGCTCCTCGAGCTCCCAGCGGCACCTCAGCTGCTGCTCCTGATCGTACGACGGCTTCAGCGCTAGCCGCTAGCCAACAAGATGGCGCAGCCACCGCGGCCGGCGGCAGGAGCTTCAGGCGGCGGTGGTCGAACGTCTCGAGGCGGCGGATCGGACCAACACCTTCCCGTGCGCGCGAGGCGGATCGGGAGCTCGCCGGACGGGCGCCGGCGAGGCAGCGCCGCGGGATCACGCCGGTGATCACGCTCTGTTGGCTTCGCGGGAGTCCGTATCGGGTGCATCCTGCCCGTCGGTTGCGGATTGGACGGCCCGCAGCTGCCCAGGGGGCGGACGGTAAATGAAATACCGTCCACCCCTGGTCACTGTGTGCGGCGGCGAGTCCACCCGCCGGCCAGCTGAGAGAGGGCAAGCGAGGCCAGGAAGGGAGAAATGCTATGGAGTAAACGCTAAGAGCGCCGTCGAGGCACTCGCCGTCGTTGTCTCCATCGTCAGCACGAAGCATCGCGGCCTCTATCTGCGCCGTTGCGCGCGCTCGCGTTGCCGCTCGGCAGTGCGCAGCAGGTGGCCGGCCACCATGGCGTTCCGTCGCATGGTCTGTGTGCTCCGATGAGGGCGCCGCACGAGGGGGTGCGGCTGCGTCCACGACAGACGCGGCGCCTTGGTGGAGGGATAAGTCGGCGGCGGTGAGGTTCGACGCGCGCGCGCGCGCGGGCGGACGGGGCGGTGGGCCGGTGGCTGCCTGCCGGTGTCGGGTTTCTGGAAGGAGGGGTGCGGACGTGTGGTGAGGTGGGCTGTCGTCGCCGGGCGTGTCGGCGCCGTGACGAGGAGCGGCGCGACGCGACGCGACGCAGAGCGCGGTGACGGTAGCGCCAGCGCCGGAACTTCAGGGTCGGGCGGCATGGCGCTTTCTTGCTTGATCTCCTCTGCTTCAGAGTGAAGTGAGCCATCGCCACTTCCGAGTGTAAGCCATCCTTTTGAAACGATATGGTTGATTGCTGTGCATCTCTTCAGCATCGGAAGGATAATTCATAATTCTGTGCCTCGCGCATTGGTAGAAGATGAACAAATCTTGGAAACAAAAGTAACATCATGTTGAGTTTCAGTTAACACATATTTTTTCAGTGAGATTTTGCGATGGTGATAGTAAAAAACTGTTATGAAAATTTTGAAGGGGGAAAAACTGTTAACACATGTAACTCTGAATATTTCCCTCAGGAAATTCAGAAAAAGAATACCCTACTGTACACCACATTTTTCCCTTTCTCCCCTATTTTCATCTTACAGCAAATGGACGAAGCAGGCGATTTCTAGAGGCCACACCATGAAATGTAGCACTGGAATCAGTTGTATTTTGATGTCACTAAGAGAACGTAGGAGAACTACACAGGTTCATAAAATGGTAGCTCTAACTTCAGCTCGACGTAGGAAAACCTATCCGATTTCAGATTCTGCGAACAGTCTAACAACCAGTTCAGCTCCATCTCGTTCTGTGGTCTCTAAACAATGAACAATCAATCAGTTAGAACGTACATTTCTCACCCAACATTGGTGGTTTTAAACGTTCTGAAAGTCTGAATGATAATGTGATTGTCTGGCACAGCTCCAACTCCAAGAATTCAACTCCAATATTCCCAGATCCTCCACAGTTGCCGTCGCGGCGGCGCGGCGGGAGCGCCGTGGACTGAGGCGGCGAGGGATCCTGCTCCGAGCGGACGCCGGACGGCCGTGTTTCGGGCTGCCGCTTGCTCTGGCGCGGAGGGTATCCGGCGGAAGGATTCAGGTCTGCCCAGCCACTTGCTTGCGAGGGCTGCCAGCGGCGCATCACCGTCGCCTCGTCGGCGCCGCCCATGCTCGCACCCTCTAGCTCCTGGTACTCTACCCGCAGGCGCTTTAACGAGTTTTTTTTTTCTTTTTCTTTTTGAGATGAAGGAGACAGTGCTTTGTTGGGAGCTTCAGCGATATGATCAGCGCGGCATGCCGGCATCAAGGTCTCGGATCTTGCTCCCAGTTTGTTGGGTCCTCTCCCATGCGGGCCGGGCCATGCCCAGTTTTGGAGTGCAATTAGACGGTTCAAAGTTCAAACCTTATCAGCCTTAAACAAGCAATCAAATGTTTCGTGGTTACACCACCACCTGTCATACAAACTAACAAACATATCCATTGCAGTTGTATTGCATTGCATGACATGACAGGTGATGATTACAAACAGAATCTTACATTGTTCACTTAGATAATACAAGAGCATCACAAGTCTGAATTTGAACGCACATTTCTACAGCTAAAGCCGAATTCCCGCTACTTCTCTACAGGCTGGCTCGGATCCGCGAAGAGCAGGAGCAGCGGAGAGATCAGGAACCCCGGATCATCAGGCATCGTCTCGTACATGCACTCCAGGCCGCCGTTCACGTCGGCGGGCCTGTACCCCGTCAGCTCCTCGAGCTCCCTGCCCCACCTCAGCAGCTGCTCGCGGCCGTGCGACGGCTCCAGGTACAGCCTCGCCAGCAGGATCGCCGCCGCCGCCACGGCCGACGGCAGGAGCCCCAGGCAGCGGTGGTCGACCAGCGACGCGTCGGCGATCAGGTGCACCGCGCGCCGCAGCGCCAGCGGGCTGCCTCCATCCCCCCGGCCGCCGCCGTGCCCGTGCCTCGTGAAGTGCTCCACGGACGTGTGCGCCGTAGGCGGAAGAGGAGGGAGCACGCCGATGGCGCGGAAGTAGTCGTCAAGCCGTGCGAACTCCATGGTCATGTCGGCGCCGCTGACGCCGGAGGAGAAATCGAAGGCGGGGGGCAGAGGGTGAGCGAGAAGCTCGTGGACGAAGGGATTCAAGATCTCCAACGCCGAGAGCGACCGAGGGAGAGACCGAGAGACGACGAAGACAAAGAAGAGTCCGGCCGAGCGGTGGTGGTGGCGGCGGCGGCGCAAGAAGCAGGAGGCAGGACGCAGGAGGAAGGGGAGTGCCGTGGGTACGTCGCGCCTGCGTCCCCGTCCTATTTATGCACGCGCGCATGCGCCTCGTCCTCGTATCACACTCTCGATCTGGCCCCTGCGAGGTGGCAATCCGACTCGGAGTCCGACCCTGCGTCGCGTTCTGACCGCAAGGTTACCAAAAATAGCCGGCGCGTTGAGCTTACCGCCGTTTAGGTTCTGCAAGATTGGGCTGCACGAAAAGGTTGGATTAAATCGCCGGCTAAGACGTTTAGCGGCAGGGCTGCTGTTACCACGTTTAGCGGGCTATAGCCGGCTTTAGCACGCTAAATGCCGTAGCGGCTGCCCTTCCTAGCAGCTATAGCCAGCTATAGCCGACTATTTAAAACCTCTGCCTCTCGCGATCGGTGTCACGCGATCGCACTACACGGCGGTTATTTTTCCGCGTGGAGCCGAGCCAAAGCCGAGCCAGAGCCGGTTGTTTTTCCGCGTAGAGCCGGAGCCGGAGCCGGAGCGAGTGGGTGTCCGCGTTATCCTCTCTGCAGTATTGGATATCACCCGATGCATCATATATTGGACATCACAGATACTGCAAAGCTAGTTTAGAGCATGAAAATTCTGAAAGGCAGTGAACATTTATAGAAGCAGTGCTCCATTAACAGTATCTCTTCCAAATGACAACTCGAATGTGGCTCACAAGCTCAAATGCATGAAACACACAGCTCAGGAAGCATAACGAGAGCACGAGAAAGCATTTACCACATTAGAAGGAGACGAGTAGAGGATTGTAGGAATGTGAGCTTGTATTGAACAGCCATTTGGGGCATGCATGTTGTATATGTGACAACACCCAACGGATGTGGCTGGCCTACTGTTTTGAATCGAGAACAACAATGCAATAGCATTGCGTAGTTCGATCCAGAAATAATGAGAAGTTCCTGTCTACCTGCAGCGTTCACACTGCTACAGGAGCAGCACATAAACAACTGATACAACCAGGAAACTGGGCCTACTCCAAAGCCAGCATTTGCTATGGAATTTCTGTACAACAACATGATACATCCCTCCGCTACTTCATCACGTTTCCAAACGGTATGATGATGCTATCAAGCTTAGTAGGTAGGCCTCTGCCGGTCTTGGAATGATCTGCAGATTCCAGAGCGCGCGATGTCTGAAGAGCCATCTCGGAATGGAGCCGCAGGCAGGTCATGGCCATCTACAGAGTCAGACATGAAAAGAACACGATTAGCAGCAGCATTAATGATAGCATATCCAACTTATATTACTAGTAATTGGTTTCTCTATACAGACTGCTCGATGTGTACTAAATGGGATGATTGGCTATCAAGGTTACCCAAGTATACAAATTCTTTTCTGCAGACTAGAATGGAAGGCCATAGTGTTTGAATTCAACGCATCATGTTCTTGGGCTTTATATGGATAAAAGGGGTAAAATTAACCCCCACAATTGATCTATATACCAAGGATCAGAGCCAGATAATAAAATATATAGGTACAGATATAGGTGATAATTGATATATAACCGATACTTATCCCAGTAATGATCACAGTACTTACTGATGTACATTCTGTATCAGGATCAGCTTCAGCAACTTGAAGAGCCCATGTGCGTATCCACTCTAAGCCAGTAGAAATGTCCTGGTTGCCTTCAATGAGAGATGACGCCACATATGATGGATGCAAAGATATCAATATGCAAGAGGCTGCAAACAGCACGGACCTTCTGACATATGCTTCAGCATGTTGCGAAACATCTCTGTAGAAAAAGAGTTCACACCAAAATTAGAAAAAAAAAAGTGGGTAGCAAACAAGTTCTTCAATATGTAAATATTTCTTCTTCTGGTCAATACCTTGATCTTATCATGTCAAGAAGAGCAGGAGCAAGAACTGATGCTTCTGGATGCATGGCCACACACTTCATACAGACACCAAGCATGTATATCAATTTACCGAGGACAACGAAGTCCCGATTGAGCAAGTCGACACCATGTGACCTTTTGTCATATCCTTGCATCACAGGGAGCATAAAAGCAGCGGCATACAAAGGAAATCTATTTTTAGACCACTCAACCTGCAACTCTTTCGCTTTTCCGAGACCCCATTTACGAGATTTCCCTGATTTAACCTGACCTGATCTAGATGGAACTTCTCTTTCATAGCGGTGTGACCAACTTAAAAGTGTTCCTGGTTCAGAGACCTCTCTCCAAGGGCCTGCCCCAGAAGGTCCCCTATTACTTGGAACCAGCCAAGAGGGAGAGTTGTCAGTAATCAAGTTACCACGCCGCTGTTCTGTCTTCAGAATTTTAGTTTCTGCAAGCTCCTGTGCTGCCTCAGTCATAACATCAATAATCAAAATGCGCTGACTAATATCCACACTAGATGAATATAGTAATTTTGTCAGAACATCTAATGATTCAAATGGGCAGGTTACCAGCAAGGCAATCAATGCCTTCTGTCTTTTTTCTTCAGCAGAATCTTCCTCTCCTTCCATTGCCAAATCAGAACAGCGAACATGCACCAGTGCTCTAACAAGATCGCCCGAGTTGTGGCGCAGTTCATCAGGTGATGCTCTCACAAGCTTTTCAGCAGAACTAAGAGCATTTTCAACCTTGGGCACAGAAAATAAAGAAAGATCAGGATTTTGCGATATTTTCTTTCAAAAGAATTGATGATATTAATTGGGGACTTACACCATCTGGATCATCAGGTTTTCTTAGTGTCGCTGCAAGATCACTCAGGTGGCTGAATTTCTTTTGCAAATCTGTGTCATCATCTGATAGATCATATGGCTCCAGGGATGAATCACTAGATGCATCAATGTTCATGCTGTCCTCATCACATTCTTCCTCCTCAAATTGCCCATTCGTAAAAGTATCAGACATTTGATCACAATCTACTGATTTGATCTCTACAATTTTTGCTCTGACGTCTGGAACATCAGGTTTGATTGCTTTTGCCTTTTTCTCACCAGCATTTCTCTTGTTCTCACGTGATTTTGGCTTATTTTCTGATTCTACAGCATGTAAAGGGGTTTTGATCTCCTTTGGAGAGAGAACCCCAAACTCCCAATCAACATTTTCACAACAATTGTCATCAAGGTACAGAGGATTTTTTGGATCAACAACTTTAGAAAATGTTAATGCAACTGCACCAGCCATCTTCCGTATCAACTCAATTGGGCTCTCCAACCTGCCTATAGTAACAAAATAACATTCAGCAAGGAGATATTATGGTTATTCACATCATATTCTGCTAAGGACTAAGGTAATGTACAGGGGGGGAACTCACAGCTTACTCCTTGAAGAATAGAATTTAATACATCTTTAGTTGTTTCTAATTCTTTTTTTGTAAGCTTTTCCAAACATAACCCAATTGCTGCAGTGATATCTGCATTTCTTAAGGGGAACAATGCCAAACAATAACTTGCTTTAGAAAAATGAAACAACTTAATGTTCAGAGGCTCAAAGGATACAAGCTTGTTGCTCCACTGAATATGACTGAACAAATTCTTTCCTGGACCAAATACTAACCAAACTTTGCAAAGTACCAAAGAAGTCGGGTGTCCTTTGCATCAGAGTTTCTGTTGCTGAATTTGGTGGGCATTCAAAGACAGCATAGTGAAGAATCCATCTCAGGCAGCACAAAGGAAATGTTTTCCAGAGCAAAAATTTGTCAACAAACATTGACCTGAAGTAATATGAGATAAATTACATGATAAAGGAAAAGAAAAAACATAAAAGTACTATGCAAATTGAGTAAATGCTAAAGTTTCCTAAGGCACAGAATTTGTACATTGAATGGTCATGTAGAGGTAGGATGCAATGAAAGTAATGCATGAAACATAGTCCTTCACAGTAATATGGATCTGAACAATATTATTCACATTGAAAATCCACAAATTGAAAAGGTAAACACTGATTTGAAAAATGATGATGGGATACTCAAAATAAAATCCCCCAATACTCATCACAAACTTCATCTCAGAGGACACGTCCAAAAAGTTTCATAATACACAGTGAGTGGAAAGATGAATAGTTGCAGTGAAAATTTGCAGAGCAATGACCACAAAAGGAAAGAACAGATTGCCCTCTTAGTTGCCAAATTGGATATCGTGAACTAACTATTGGCCGAAGTCCGAAGAAGACTTTTGAAGTATCCTTCGCTTACAAAGCAATATAGCATACTACATGCCACATATGCAGGTGAACTGGAAAAAATATTGCTAAGCTACCACAAGATGCACTTCCGTGTTGCATAGAAAAATCAGGCGGGTCCTATCTCACCTCATAACAGTTAAACGCTTGAAGCTCTGATTAAAGAGGGTCCACAGAATCCAATAAGCCTCTTCATCACTTATATGCTGTGGTGCAAGCTGACGCAACAACTCTTCTGTTAACCTTTCAACAGAATGTTGATCTCTCATTGCTTCAACCACATTGAGCCAAAATTGAGACTGGGAAACATGCTGGATCGTCTCAGGACTTATGGCCTTATGATCTGATGGCACACATCTGTGTAGGTGATTGCGGATCCTAGGAATCAATTCAGCAATCAAAATGCCTGAAATCCACAAGACATTATCAGACATACAAACAAATAACTGATGCCTTGTTGTGTGACAGTGGTAGCAAACAAATAGCACAAAGCTTAAAGTGTACAAACTGTACGCTAAAGAATCAAACATGCTCTAAGTCACAGAACAATCAAAACATCAAAGTGGGCTTGGGCTTTGAGGGATTAATCCTCACCGGTAGACCCACGACGACTAACACGAGATAGCACTTCACCCACAAAGAGGAATACAGAACTCAAGGCACAATGTTCAGTAGCATCTTTGTCAGCAGCCAATTGAACAGTTGCTGCTTCTGCTCCAGCAAGAAGTTGGCTGACAACATCCTTGAAAAATGAACTTGGTTTTTGTTAAGGATTTACAATTTCAAGAACAAATGAGAAGGAAAAAAATATTTTGAGTGTGGAAACAACAAACTGCAGAAATAAATGGCAAGAAAAATATCAACCCAATTCATTATCTATGGTCTTTGACCCGGGCGCAACAAACCACAAAGAAGAAATTTAGCAAGAAAGAATATCAGGTAACTGTCTAGTAAAGTATAAGATACTCCATAGTGGAAAAGGATACGTTGATGTAAGTGCAGCTGAAGCTCCCAATCTTGCTTTATCTGGAACAGATGCAAGTAGTTGTGCAACTCTTGAAACGAACATTGTTTTATCTGGGTTGAGAACATCATTACCATGCTTATTACAACAAGTAAACTCCGCAAGGATTTGGGATACCCCCTTATTATCAAGCAAGCATAGAATCAGTAGCCTGAAATGGGTAAAACTCTTTAAGTAACAATCCTAAATTCAAAATATAGTTATCAGGTGAGAGCAAAAGAAAGATCCCACATGGAATTAAAACTTTCAAGATAAGAAGCAACAATGACTAGTTAAAGATAAGATGAAAATGTGCCCCAATTGCTTTTGCGGTAACTAGACTGAACAACAGTGCATATATAAACATCCACAGGCTAAATGTGACAAAGGCATGACTCTAGTGAAGTTCATAAAGATGAACAATGAAACAAGATTTTTAGTGTAATGTCTCAGAGTTCAGCAGATTGTAACTCTGTTAAGCTGCAGGTGATCAGTTTATGAATACCACCTTTCAAGGTTCAAGCAAAAAGCCCGATGGTCCTCCTTAGAATCTTCCTTTTCAGATAACGCTGGAACAAGAGCTTGAATCACTTCAGTTGGAGGTCCTTTGACAAAAAATGGATCATAAATTTCATTTCTTGCAGAAGCATGAGCCTTCCATAACCACTTCACGGCAACATCTGACAGACCAAAGTGGCAGAATGGATTAGAGTGCCAAAAATGCTCTAGAGTAACAAATTAACAGCATGCAGTGACAAGTTTGACGAGTACACTTACTGCCAAGCAATATTTTAGACATAGTAGGAAATGCTGGACCATGATAAAAGGCACGCCTCCAAGACTCCCTTTCATCATTGCTGAGGTTTACAGCTTCAATAATCTGAAACAAAATAAACGCAATAAATCCTCCATGCTATACCATGGTTCTGAACTCCAATTTTCTGAAACACACAGAAAGAAGTACCTGTATTTGAAAATATTCACTAAATTATATCCCAAAATTTACAACTCAGTGCACTGCCATGAATGTTTAAGACAAAGGTCCCAGCAATTCCATGAATGTGTACTGCTAACTTCTCACCTAAGTGGTCTCAGTAATATCTTGTGTGATAACCCCTTCTGGAATCCCTCATGTAGTAAGGATAGAAATGCTTATCAACCAAAAGATCTTGTGGCACATTTAACCTAGTTCAATGCTAAGCTACTTCTTTCCAGAATACCAGTTCTCTTATCTCAGCTGCATATATGGCTTTCCTTAATCTAAATATAAACCTAATGCTTATGCGATAATTCTAATAGTTGCGGATTTTATTTTATCATGCTATCCCATGCAACTGCAAGCCAAAACAGACTTCCTGGAAGTCCAGATACCTTCCATCAATCAAACTTCATATTTGTCACATAATATAGCAAAATATCGTGAATATCTCAGAATTTCGCTCAAATGAATGAACTATAAGCTTCAAACTATCACAAAGACTCACCTGGGTCCTGAAGGGTTCCTCGACGGTACCTGCAGGCAAGATAGCGCACGCGAACAACACGAGTTAGAGACCAGAAGTGGTACGATGAGAGATTTGAAGATAGGTCTGTGGATTAGGGCTCGGGGCCTCACCGGCGACGGCGGCGGAGTCGACGGGGAAGAGGAGGGCAGCGACGGCGTGGATCGCGCGGACCACCTCGCCAGCACTCGCCGCGGCGGCAATTGCGTCGGCTGCCTCTGCAACCTTGGCTAGCGCCAGGGCTTCGAGGCCCGTCACTCCATCGCCGCCGGCCGGGGAGGGCGCGGAGCTGCTTCGCGTGCTCGCCATGCCCGTTCGAACAGACGAGAGTCTACGGAAGTGGTTCGAGAGAGGTTACAGGGTTTTTGTGCGAGGATTTATTTCCGGAAAATGACAGGATCCTTTGTTTCGTATACGTGTTTGAAATACACAAATTTCAAGTTATTTGCTAGAAAATCCATTCATATTAATTTTAGTATTCATATAAACTTTTGTAGGATTTATCTAGAATTTAGGCAAAATAGTTATTTTGATCCTCAACTTTATCCCGAAGGTTAAGTTCGTCTCTCAAATTTTAAATTGGTTAATATAGTCCATCAACTTTTATTTTGAGGTCAAACTCATCCTTGTACTGATATTATACTTCATAATAACATGAGATAAATGCAAAAAGTTCTTTTTTACCCCTGTTTCTTTTTTCCTTCCTCAATTTCCACCGTTTGTGTCATTGTTCGCTCAACTTTCCGCAATATACGGTGGTACATAGTTATGCAATAAGTAGCTAGTTTTACTTTATATGGTGCTACATAGTTATGCAATAACTAGCTTTAATTTTACTCTCCATACGTCCGCAATATAATATGATGCATGCGTAAATAAAATTCTATATTCCAAATTAAACACTTGTGATGTTCAACTCTTAATTGAATTTAGAAGGGGAAGGAGCTAAGGGCAAATGGGATGTTTTGTCTAAATCTTATATTATTATGGAGTACAATATCAGCTTAAGGATGAGTTTGACCAAAAATAAAAGTTGAGGGACTAGAATTTATATATATTCTAATGGATAAGAGAGTAAATCTCGCAAAACTATGACACCAAGCAATTTATCATAATTCTAAATTTTATGTATCACACAATTAAACATTTTGTGATATTTTTACTCAGATCTATTATTTGACAATCAGAGGACGTATATAAAGTAAGAAGCAACTACTTCTAGTGTGCAGTAAAGTTTGAATCATAAGAGAGAAACCGAATGCTACACATTAGACTGTCAATTGTGTGGAACCAAAATTGACACTGAAAGATGTTTCGAACCATGAATTTGCAAGTGAAGAATCAATGGCATTGCAAACTGAAAAGCTTGCAAAATAGATAGTGTCTTTTTCCCTTTCTTTACTTGCTTGAATGGGGCCTTAGCAACCTAACCTTGGGCCGTGGCTATTAAACTTTCTAACACACCACTGATCGCGAAGCAAAATCGATCACACTGGAGCTGTTCTACTTCTTAGCCTCTTAGATGCCTCGTGCGCGATTACCATTGAGAGTCATATACCTTCTCGCTCGAATTCATTTCTAGGTATGAACCAAACTTTAGCACACTAAATCTTTGAACAACTATGCCAATTTTAATCATCAAATTTTGTTGTTTCCGATGAACTTCCATTTTTGTTCGTATTATTCGAGTGACAGTATGAGCCTCTAAACAACAGAATATCTGTTGCTGGTCTACTTTACCGCAATGTAAAATGTATAGGGATTAGGTAACGATATCTGTTATAAAATGGACAGGGAAACAGCACAGCTGCACGCCTGCACAGCACAAAATTTTCGGCTTGGCATCATGCCTAGCATGTAATTCTATGATAAATATATTTATATCCATATTTTTTTTGAAAAGAAACAGCAAGGGAAACCCCCACTGTGGTAAATATATTAATAGGAGAAAACAAAATAAAATAAAAAACTGTACAGAGCCCGAGAAGGGCAACAACAGCACAAGAGTGCCCCCACCGAAGATAAAAACTGAAAGAAAAGGCTATACATCAACTATACATAGTTTACCCAATCTAAGAAAACTTGTTTGTTGCTATCTTTTAGTCTGTGCGCTTGTAGAATAGCTTCTTCAACAAACTGAGATGTCCAGGCTCGTAGAGAAGGTCTTCTTCCTTCAAAAACAAAGTTATTTCTTTGCTTTCAGATTCCCCATGCAGCAATGATAAAAGTTTCCATGAAGAAGTTGCTGCTGCTTTGCCTTGCATCTTTCATCATATTATAGAAAGGCAAATTAAAATTCCATAGCACTCCGATCTTTTCCCAACAAGCTCTGCTAAAGGGGCAAGTAAAGAAGAGATGCAGGGCAGTTTCTTCCAGATTTTCCCTACAGAGCACACAATTGTAGTTTCCATTTTCAATTTGAAAGCTTCTCCTTCTCAACAGATTTCTTGTGTTAAGTCTATCCATTAGAAGAAGCCATGAAAAAACCTTCAGCTTGTTGCTACACTTAGAGTTCCAGATCCATTGGAATGGTGGGGGAGGTTTGATGTTTTTGTAGGGCAGGTTGTAGAACTTCTTGGATGAGTACCTGTCTATCCCCCAAATGTAGTGCCATTTGTCCTTTTCGTTCTCTTGAATCTGTAGATTTTGAATCAGGTTCTGAAGTTCCTGATATTCTTGAAATGCTTCATTGGACAAAGGAGTGTGAAACTGATCTTCAATTATATTGTTCTGGAGGAATTCAGCCACTGAGATGTCTTGATTCTTGGCAAAGGAGAAGAGTCGAGGGAAGGCTTCATCTAGATGGTTATTGTTCTATACATCTTTCCAGAATAGTACACTTGTGCCATTTCCAACTGTGCAGGTTGCAATGCCTCTGAACATGTCACAAAGTCTCATAATGTCCTTCCACCAAAATGAACCCTTCTCTGCAGAAACATGTGGTATTTCTCCATTAGGGTAGTATGTGTTCCATATTAATCTTACCCAGGGGATGTTCTTCTTGTTGTAAAACTTGTCTAGATGTTTGAGAAGTAAAGCACAGTTCTGACTTCTAAGATTGATTACTCCTAATCCACCTTTGTCTTTGGGTTTGTTTACTTTCTTCCAAGCAACTAAAGGTCTACTTCTTGCATTTATATCAGGTCCTCGCCAAATGCAATGCCTTCTTGCTCTGTCCATGTTGTCTACAGCTCCAAGAGGGACCTTGATTGTGCACATTGGGTAGGTGGGAAGAGAGGTCCGAGAGGTGTTGACTAGTTCAATTCTCCCAGCATAGTTCAGAAATCTTAATGTTGCCGTGACTCTCCTCTCCATTTTATTAACCAATGGCGACATATTTTCAATCTTTGGCTTGGTTGTACCTAATGGCAGACCCAGGTAGGTAAAAGGTAATGATCCAAGCTGACATCCAAAAACTCCAGCCAACATAACTGCTTTCTCTGGGGTGAGGTTTAGAGGAACTAAGCAGGATTTTGCATGATTGACTTTTAGCCCTGTGGATTGAGAAAAACCTTCCAGGATTCCTTTAAGACAGTGAAGCTTTGTTTGAGATGCTTTCATTATTAAGATTGTGTCATCAGCATACTGAATTATTGGGAAATCACAAGAGGCATTGTTTGGTATTGGTAGAGAAAAGAGGCCCTGACTATGAGCTTTATTCACCACACATTGTAGAAGGTCAGCAGCCATGACAAATAACAAAGGTGATAAAGGGTCTCCTTGTCTCACACCGCTCTTGCAGTGGAAGCTTTGTCCTGGAACACCATTGAGGAGGATTGAAGAAGTTCCAGAGCTCATGATTCTTCTAATCCAATCACACCAGGCTGCTGAGAAACCCATCTGGTCCACCATTCCATATATAGTATTATGCTCTATTGTGTCAAAAGCCTTTTTCGAAATCTAGCTTCAGGATTACAATCTCTTTTTTTGATTGCTGGCATTGGTGAATGTACTCAAAGGCCCAAGTAAGACAATCTAGATGGTTCTTGACGGGGGCGAATATCACGGGTACCCCATAGTGTGGTCCTAGAGGACTAACCGCGGACTAGCTCTCCTAACCATGCAGCTTGGCCTAACCGGGCCGTCACGCGGCCACGGGCGGCCCGGCGGTTGAGGGAACATCGAAGGCCCAATAACAGCCCTAGACGCGGGGCACGAGCCGCCTCGCCTGACTGCCGAGAGTTAGGTTCCGCCTCGCCTGACCCCGAAGGCGCAGGATCGGCCTCACCCGACCCGGAGGGAGAGCTTCGCTTCGCCCGACCCCGAGGGCACGGCCGTACCCGCATCAGGGACGTGGGGTCCTCGGGGTCCTGTGGGAGTGAAGGGTCGCGTCGGAGGTCAAACCTCTGACGCAGGGACAAGCGAGGGCACGTCTCGACGTGACCCCCGGAGGTGACAGGCCATAACGGCGAGCTCCCGCCGCCCGCCACGCCGTGGCTTAAGCCGCAAAACACGCCGGGGGCTCACGCCGCCGTCTTGTCGGAGCGTACGTCGTCCACCACAACGGGGGCTCGCGCCACCAAACACGCCGGGAGCCCGCGCCGCCTATTCTGTTGGAGCGCATGTCGCCCGTCGCGTCGGGGAGCGGCGCAGGGACACCCCCGTCGTCATCTACAGGGCCAACGGGGCCCACGCGCAGGGAAGGGGAGCAGCTGGATCCGGGGGACCTTCTTTTTCTTCTCCTGATCTCTCTATCCTTTCTCTTTCTCTCTCCCTCTCATGTATCCACCTCTTCCCCTTGACCTATAAAAGGGAAGGGGAGGCCCCCCGCAGGAGAGAGGACTCACGCACTCGCACGGACACTTCGCCACCAGAGACTTGGGAGCCCTTTCCCTCTCTCGACCGTTTGTAACCCCTACTGCAAGCAAGTGCAAGAACACGAGCAGCTTGAACTGGACGTAGGGATGTTCCGCCCGAACTGTATAAACCCTTGTGTCTTTCTTTGCACACCATCCGAGCCAGACACGCAAACACAAATTCACTAGTCGGCGATCCGAAACACCGACAGTTCTGTTCTTGATAAAGCTATATTGGTTTTTATGAATGAGAGGGATAATAGCAGCTTGCAGCCTATCAGCCAGGATTTTTGTGATGAGCTTGAGTATTGAATTGAGGAGTGAGATGGGCCTATAGTCATTGACTTTTGTTGGATTGTTGCATTTGGGAATTAGCGTGATGAAGGAGGAGTTTATGGCCTCAAGGCTCAGACTTCCACTGAAAAAATCATTACATAGCTCATACACATCTTCTATGATGATGTGCCAACACTTCTTGAAAAAGAGCCCATTGAATGCATCCGGCTCGGGAGATTTATCCAAGGGCATTTGTGCCACTACTTTATTGATTACCTCCCTTGTAACTTGTCTTGATAGGTGCTCTAGATTCTCATGTCTTTGTACTAGGTTGTTTAGATTATATAACATTTGGGGGGTTACAGGAGTTCCCCATCCTTTCTTTGTAAGTTTTCAATAAAAGAGCAGCCTTTTCAGAATGACTTGTGACTTGTCTTCCATCATTTGTGTCTAAGGATGTGATTTCGTTTTGCCTATACCTCTCAGTGGCAGCAGCATGAAAGAATTTAGTGCTTTGATCACCAAATTTGGTCCATCTGATTGTATACCTCTTCTTCCAATATTCCCTTTTGTATTGTAGCAGCATGAGGATATGATTCTTCAGGATGTTCCTGAAATTGTTTTCCTGGATGTATAGAGGTCTCTGTTCCTCTAACTTGTCAAGGATAGCAAGGACTGAATTGCATTATTTGGTTAGGTTGGTTAGATGGGCCATAGATTTGTTCCACCTCTTGAGCACTCTTCTCAGGTGTTTCAGTTTGGCTGTGATCCTTGTGGCTGCA
This sequence comes from Panicum miliaceum, assembly GCA_032594955.1. NCBI lineage: Eukaryota > Viridiplantae > Streptophyta > Magnoliopsida > Poales > Poaceae > Panicum > Panicum miliaceum. The sequence goes on along the minus strand of CM064067.1, from coordinate 31,794,609 downwards.
TTGGTGGCTCTTACATCAGTATGCCAAACTTCTCGAACAAGTTCAAAGAACCCAGGAAGCTCAACCCAGTAGTTCTCAAATCTAAACACTTGGCCTTAGGAATGCTTGTTCCAATCTGAACCATGCATGGAGTGTGGTCAGAAGTTGGTTTTGCAAGAGGGAGCATGAGAGTGTTTGGGAAATCCATGATCCAATTTGTGGATGTGAAACACCAATCAAGCTGTTCAAGGAGGGGATTTTCCTGAATATTACTCCAAGTGTATTTTCTTCCTTTCAGAGGGATTTCCAGAATTCCAAGGTTGCTGATAATAGAGTTAAAAGTGAAGATGTCATTGATATCCCCTCCTGGCCTGTTTCTGTCACTTAGGTCTCTATAGAAATTAAAATCTCCTAGTATCATCCAATTTGCATCATCTGGAATTTCTAATTCATTTAGCCACTTGACAAATTCTTCCCTTTCAGGTCCTTGGTATGGTCCATATACATTTGTTAACCACCAGCATCTATTGTCGTGTTTGGATGTGAATTTTATAGTCAAGGCAAATATGAGATTGTGAATTACTTCTCCATGGAAGAGAGCACTGTTCCACCCAACTAGAATTCCCCCTGAAGAGATTGTGAATTTTCTTTTTTTGTTTCCTGTAGACAATATATTGCACAAAACTTTCTTCAATTTTGGCTCTCACTGCATCACTTTTACCAATATCAAGCCTCTGATGTTCCAGTTTAGAACATTCCAACTTCTTTTGTTCAGATTATCCATAAGAGAACGATTTGAAGTAGTGGTTCCCCTGAGTGTGCTCGAAGAGCATGAGAGGAAAAAACAAGCCAACATAACCACTATCATAGCAGATGTCATAGCAGATGTCATCAGACTAACAACATCAAACAACCTCATTTTAGCAATGTCATAGCAGATCACATAACCACTAAGGATAATACCATGAACTGATATTAACCGACCACTGAACCAGATTTTAAAAGGACAACTGATAAGTTCACAGCAAAGAATGAAGATAAACCAAATCCAGATATTGCCATAGTGAGATAACTGAGTACATATCTTAGGAGTATCGGACTGACTCCACACAGGACATATCCTGCAGCCTAAAATTACTGAGGTCTTCTTATCCATGAGACATTCTTGTAACCTCCAGCTTGGACTTGTCTCCATTCACACCATCAGCCTTCTCTCTACTGACCAGGAGTAAGTCCACCGTCACCTCCGAAGGAGCTAGGCGGCATCTGTTGACAGCAATGTTCTGTAGTTCAGTGACTGAGATCTCAGGATATGCAGAATTTGATTTTTCAAGAGTATCAAGGCCTGAGAACTCAGTTTCAGAGATTATTGCTGGTAGAATAATTTTACCGGACAATTCAGCATGGCTAGCCACCACATTCCTGGCGCGATCGGTCCTCCTGTTGTTTCTCCCACCTTTGTGCTTGCTTTGCTGAGTCTCAACATTGCAGGCTTTGCAGCCCTTGTTCTTCTCTTGCATTCTGCCACTCCTTCTAAGTCCATCCTTAGAGATTCACTCCTTCTAAGTCCATCATCAGAGATTGGGGTTTTCATCTTTTTGTGGCTCCTGAGTACTATTTTGTTGTTCCTCGGTGAAGCCTTCCTCTTTCTGTTCTGCTGCTGGGTTTGTATGTAGTAGGAACCGAAGACAGGGCTCTCTGGTTCCTTGGGGCTGTCAGCTTCAGTGCCTTCAATCACAGCTTCAATATGCTTTGTGGAGTATATTTTGCTTATAGTTCGTTACAAAACCTACAGTTTTCATTACCTTTTGTGAAAAGCAGTGTTGATGCCATGACAATTCATGCCTTATGCACTACAAAAACAATTTTGGGAAACAATGCTCGAGACTGCAAATGCTTTCGTTTCCAGCAACGAATTTACGATGGACATCAGCATGACCACATCTGCTGCTACCATTTGTTCAGTATAACAAAGATTCAAAGAATGATAATGTTTATTTCTGCACATTACATTTCCTGTGCGAAATTTCAACATATACTGCTCGAGCACAAATCTGAGCAGGAGGGAGAAAATGAAAAGAATGGCATTTGTACCACCTACCATGTATGGTATGAAAGAAACAAGAAACTGCTAATACTATTTTACAGTTATGCTATGAAGTGGGTTGGGGTATTGATGAGAAGTAGTGTTACAAGATGCTGCCCAGCAACCATAGGTGCAAGAAGAACCAGTACACCATAAGCCCTAGCCTTGCTCGTGGCCGGTTCATCAAAATTTGGCTCCCCGAGACCCTACAGAAAGACTCAAGTTGATTAGACCAAAGTGCACTTCCGAACAGAAGTAAGATGCATTACTCTCATAGAGCCAACCATCAACTAATCAATAAAATGGATACAACACAAGGTTTATCATGCATTTCAAGAAATAAATTTGACTTGTCATGTTCTATGAATTTAACTCTTCTTTCCACTGAGCCCAATCATAAATGAAGAAATATAGAGTAAATTAATAACCCGAGAAATTATGCAAGCTGCTTTGATCCTGGTGTTAAATGAAAACCGAAAGTATTTGTTAAGGTAGTAAAAATTTAGTCCGCCTCTAAAACTCCATGATCAGGATTAAATTTGTTTTAGGAGAACACACAAAGCGAGGAAACAAGATAGCCTAATTACTGGTCTGCACTGGATAAGCCCTCTTATTGGTGTTGGAAAGACAAGGCAGTATTTGTTAAGGCCAAAAGTTCTGTATGCACCTAAGTACTGATTTGGGCTTGATAAGCTCTCCTATCAATACTGGAAAAAGAAGGCAATATTAAGAACTGACCTTTGGTGACTTCTCGGTATAACAAAAAAAAATACTAAGGTTCTAAGGGATACCGAGGGAGGGCATAGCAGCTATAATTATTAGGGTGCTGGTAATAATTTTTAAAACTTAAGTTGTACATGCATTCCACAGAATAATTCATCATCAGAAAAATGGGTCCCCTTTTTCCCTTTGGAAAAGTGCAAATATTTGTTCTGCAAAATCAATTGAGACCGAGGGAGCTAAGCAGTGCAAGTTGCTGAAGTGAACCACTGCAGTTCAAGGGTTTCAGTAAATGCTGAGCATAGCCCACCTCATTCTTAAGTTTCCAACACACAAGGGCAGCATTATTTGTAATAGTGTAATCAGCTTACCAGATAGCATCAATCCTATCAGCGATGTGCTTTCCCTGTGCTGGAATCAAGCCAGATGTATGTAGTGATTTTATACGCCCTTCGAAGACAAGAACAGTGCTGTTATTTACACATTAAAATGTAGTGGGAAAAAACTCAAAAGAAGTAGGCTACAATACCTTTGTCGTCTGAATCCTGTGAAGCAATTAGTCGTTCTGACTCTGAGCCAATATTAAGAACAAGATGATCTGATGATCCCTTCCGCATTGTTCTAGCATGTGCAGCAGTAGAGACAGATGAAATTGACGCCTTGCCCATTGGTCCCTGCAGAGTAGTTCAAAAGATCAAATTATAACCAAACATAAATATATCTGCACAGATCTGTGCTAGTATGCAAAGAATAGTCCTGTGCAAAAAGTTGACAAACTACTAGCATCAGAACACCATAACAACAAAGGCAAGGTTAATGATACTTGTGGGCAGTGAAATCACAACTAAAGAACAATATATTACTTCTAAACATTACGAATGCCAGTAACATATATTGGAAGATTAAAAAGAAGGATAACTAACTACAAAGAAGCAGCAAATGCTTACCACATCTTCAATCTCAGACACATCTGAACCAATTGCTGAGGAAGATGCTTCAAATGATCTGTCTTTACTAGAATCTGGTTGAGCGAGTCGTGCATGGTACAAGTTCTCAAGCATCTTAACTTTTGTTGACAACTCATCAACTGCTTTTTCCCTGGACTGCAGCTTTGCTCCTAGCTCCTGTATTATGGATTTAGCGTTCCCAGCTTCAGTACTTGAAGCAATTATTAGTTTTTCCAGCTTCGATAAGAGAGCTTGTGTGGTAGTAGGTTTGTTATCTTCTACTAAATCTTTTCCTCCGAGATATCCTAACCGCTGAATCATCCGCTCCATACTAACGGTTACCTCAAGGAGTTCACTGCTTTTGGACTCCAACTCCCTATTATTTAAATCACTATTTCTGGAAACCTCCCTCAGCTGTTCTATTTCACGAGTATATGATTCAACATTAAACTGTAAATCTTCATTTTCATATTTTAAGGTCTCAACCTCACGTTGAAGTGCACTGAATCCATCAATGACAGCAAAGAGTTTGTCAATTGGACTAGGCAACGCTGCCTCTTCCCTCTGCAAATGTGACTTGTCTGACAGCAAGTTTAACTTATTTATCTTCTCAACAAGGGCTTCCATTTGATCTTTCGAAATTGCATCTTCGGTTATACCTGGATTTTTGAAGAAAAAGAGTTCAGCAAGATGGAACAAGTAAATATAAGTTGGGAACCAAAAGAACATAAAGAATAAAAGAATGTCCGATTATAATTTAGTACAATTTTACCTCTGTCGGTTGTAATTTGAGTTTGCTCAAGTGATAGCAACTCTAACTCCTTTGCCTTCAATGTACCCTCCCTTTCCTGGTATTCCTGCATCTTTAGTTCCATTCTGTTGCATTCATCCTGTAATGTTTCAAGCTCTTTCTCCAGCATGCATGTCCTTTCTAATAACAACTGATGGTCATGTGCAGCAATTTCAGTAGCTGATTCAGCTTGTTTCAGCCTCATTTTGAACTCATCCAATGAAGTTATCACACAACCCTTAATAGCAGATAATTCTTCAGATTTGGACTTCAGAATAGTAATCGTAGACAGTAAAGCATCAGCCACCTTATTATAATCATTGGCATCCTCATCCATCAGATCAGATACAGTTACTTCTAGTTCAGATCTTGTGCTTGACCTGCCTGTAGCCAACTCTATTGCATATCCTAGATCAACCACATCATCAAAAACAATTTTAATCTGCTGGATGCAATAAATACATTTTGATGACATTGCTCTCAGCTCTTTTTGTAGAGAAAGCACTTCAGATTCTTGAGCTCTGTTATGAGCATCCTTGTTTCCCAATTCAATCTTCAAGGTGCCATGCTCTTCTAGAGTATGAGCAAAGTTGTTGCTCGCCAGTTGCAGAGCACGAAGCACCAACATAATATTGCCATTCATGTAGGATGACAAATCTTTCAAAAAACTAGAAAAGTATTCAGCTTGGCTGCTCAACTGTTCAACAATAGTAGAGAAGGACGAAGTATCATCAATATTCCCTTTTCTAGTTTTGCTGTTGACCAATCTTTCTGTAACAAAGCTATCATAGTCTGGAAGAGAGAGAAGTGTTGAGAGTTCTGACTCCTGTACCATTTATGATCATGCAGAGGTCAAGTTAGCACAATCATTATACCTGATATGAATTGGCAAACCAAAGGGGGAGAAAAGGGAAAAACTAAAAGGGAGGAAGTTTACAATTGTATAAGGTCCACCTCTTAATTGCATGCATAACATACAGGCAAAATAATATATCAAGTGAAACTAGATGGCCATGTCAATAGTGGATTCCATTTATTACCATTAGTTATCTATTATCTTACTAACAAGATCAGACGCAACATGTTGACAGTTCTTAATTAGATTACTCATTCATCTATCTTGTACACTGGTGGGAAGCAATAGCACACACTAAGGACAATGCTACAGAGTTCATAGGACCAATAACACAAGAACTAGACGAGCAACTATGAAGATTAAACAAAGCAAGCAACTCAGTCCAATGGTAGTGAAACATTGCTGGAACTTTGAAGTACTCTGGATAGCTCTAGAAAGCCAGCAAGTTCAATAAACCAATAAATTATCTCCTTTCATTGGACAGAACGTAGAAGCCTAAACAAAATGCACGATCATAGGAAAAATTTACCTCCGCAACTGCATCATTCTGAAAGCCCTTTGCAGCAAGCTGCTCATGCATACTTTTAACAATAAGGCCCATCTCTCTCAAGCTGCTGATTGTCTTTCCAAATTCTTGAGCCATCAGAGATAAGTGACTGTCATCCATTACAAGCATGCTAAGCTTCTCGAGGTAACCATGATGTTCCGTTGAATGACTTTGTAAGTTTCCATGAGTTCTATCCAACTCCTCCAAACATTTGGCTAGCTTAGCATTAAGAGCATTGATTTCTGTTTCATGTTTCACTTCAGCTTCATTCTTTTCAGCATCAAGAATAGAAATATTTGATCTAGCCTGTGATAGTTCATCTTGCAGTAAATTAATGGTAGCATTGGCATCTTCAAGTTTGTTGACATTTATAGCCAGTTCCTCATTTGTTTTCTCCAACTCCTCCTCTATAGCAGCAGTATGCAACAGTACTTGACGTTTTTCTTCAGAAATGGAAGAAATATGATCATTTACTTTTCTCAATTCATCTTCTAACACATTTATGGTGGAAAGGGCGTCAGAAAGCCTGCTAGCATGTAAGGTAATTTGCTCATTTGCTTTGTGTAGCTCATAATCCAAAGAACTCTTAGCAACTTGAGATTCCTGGATGTATTGGGCAATCTGGCTAATTTTTTCCATAGGCTCCTCAAAGGGCTGATCAACAGGAAGAGCAAGGCTTGATATTGAATCAGCCAGAGTGCCCAAGGAAGCTCTGGCTTCTTCCAACATGCTTTCTACTTTTCCCTTTTCATCATTAAGGGTAACAATATCTAATTGCAGCTTTTCAAAATGTGCAGATTGCAAAGATACATGCTCAACATGCTCTCTGAGGTCTGTCATGGAAGATTCTCTTGATTCTATCTCATGTCTTAGATTCTCAATATCAATGTTCTTTGCACCCAACTCTTGTTTTATCTTATCTGCTTCGGAGGTTTTCTCAATCAAAGCTTGGTTTAGATTTTCTGTTTCCATGCAACTCTCATCCAGAGCATGTTTAAGCCTTTCAATCTCAGAGTTTTTCCCGTCCAAAGCTTGCTTCAAATCATCTGTTATGGAGTTATTTTCATCCAAAGCATGTTTTAGCTTCTCTATCTCTGAGTTCTTTATGTCCAAAACTTCTTTTATATTCTCTGTTTCAGATTTATTTTCATTTAGAGCATATTTAAGCTTCTCTATCTCAGAGTTCTTCCCTTCCAGAACTTGTTTCAAATTCTCTATTTCAGAGCTCTTTTGATCGAGGACTTGCTTGAGTCCTTCACGCTCATGTACCAGACCCTTCCCCTTCTTTACAGCCATTGATAACTTCTCCCTAAGCAATGATGATCTCTCCTCCACCCGTTCGAGCTCCTCCTGCACTGAGTCCTTTTCATTTTTCAGAACATGAATTTCCTCCATCATTCTATGCAGTTCACCAGTCCTCACAGATCTATCGATTATGTCTTCCTCGAGAATTATCTTACATAGTGATGATTCCTGATCTAGGGTATATAGAAATGTTTGCAGCTTCTCAAAACTGTCAGTCCCAATAGGAAAGGATTTCGTTCTTTGTTGGATGTTGCTGAGGCTCTGCTGTACTAATTTGGCAGTATCCAGAGGATCATTACCTTCCAATGTGACATCAGAAAATTCTGCAAATGCCTTTATCAGCCCATTATTCTGTGAAGAGGCAACAGACAATTTATCAATAGCATCATTATATAGGGACATCAACTCTGAATGTTCATTTACAAGCATGTCTTTTTCCTGTTTCTCTTCCAGTAGCACAATTGTCAAACGGTCAATTTCCTCATGCATCGAAACCAGCTTTGATTCATGTGCAGCCAGTCTAGCCAACATGTTAGCAGATTCACTATGTAACCGGGCTACATCATCTTTGGCCTGGTTCAGCGAGCTGACAAGCCAGCTGATCTGAGAATCAAGTTCACCAGTTAAAACCGAATGTGGAATGTCAACTGAGCTTAAGATGCCTTTAACTTTGTGGTGCTCTGAGAAGATCATATCAGCAATTTTCTTCTGCTCAATAAACCATCCCAACCTGTCTGCCACCTCCAAGGAAAGCAGATCCTCTGGAAATGTTGCCTCCGACATGATCTCTTCAATGTGTTGAAGAACCCCATCTTTTAGTGAAAGGGATGCCTGGAGAGAAGTAAAGGCACTGTTTGCTTCATTTAGTTGCTCGATGCTGGACTTAGCAGCTTCCCAAGCACTATACGTTTCTCGAAGCTCATCCAAGCATTTCTCATGCTCAATCGTCTTTTCATCTAGAGAAACCCTTAGCTCCTCAATTGTGCCCTCAGCTGCTTGCAAGGCATCAGACTTCTTTTGCAACTCGGCCATGCAACTTTGAAGCTCAGCTGTCTTTTCAGCCAAGGCCTGCTTCAAGGAATCACGGTGCTGCACCAGTGACTTGCCCTTCGTAACAGCCATGCTGAGCTTCTCCTTGGTTGTTGATAACTTATGCTCCATCTGCTCAAACTCTGCCTTAGCTTTGCTTGCCTCAGCATTCGCTGCATCCCAAGCGGCTTTTACTTCCTCAAGTTCATCGGCAAGAGCCTTCTTCTCTTCAGCAAAAGTGTTCAGCTTCTGCAGGAAATCCACCTCATTTCTCTTGCTACTGACCAATACCTCTGTAACAATACCTAAGATGGTAGCTAGGTCACCTTGCCCTGTGGCCACAAAACCAGGCTTCACCTCTGCTAAAACTTGCTCAAGCTGTTCAATACCCATAGAGACCTGCTTGTACTTCTCTAATAGCGACAAAGTCTTTCTTTCCAGAATAGAAATCCCATCCTGGTCAGCACCCTCAAAGCCGGCATCATCTTGCCCAACCACAGCATCAATTGATGCAAGCATCCGCCCAACAGCTTGCTCAGACCCTTCCCTCCATGAACCCAGGTATACATCAGCAACCTCCTTTGACACCTCTGCCTCCGCAACCCTCGTATGTAGGCTCTCAATCTCCTGCTCCCTGGCTCGTGCCACTGAATTAAGTTCAAGGACAAGCCTCGAGCAGTCGTCCAGCATCGAATGTAATGGCGTCTCATCTGGGTCCTCCCCATGCAACGAAACAGAAGCTACCTGCCCAACCATCTCCTGTAGCATCCTCCGGAGTGCCACTGCCTCGCGGGCAAACGCCTCCTTCTCTTCCTGAACCAAAACAATTGTGCCTCACATCACGTGCTAGAGCTTGCCCGGTGCAAAATCATGTGCTGAATCACGCGAGGCCAATCCAATCCATTGTGGAGGCAAGAGGAAGCAGCACCTGGTACTTGCGGAGCTCGGGGGCAGCGCTGGACACCTCAGGGAAGTCGATGACGGCCATGGACTCGTCCAGCGCGCGCGCGGAGCGGGAGCCCGCGGCGGCGAGGTCGTCGGGTGCGTCCTCGAAGGTCTCTCCGCTGGTGGCGTCGTCGGCCGGCATGTTCACGAGGACGCCGCCGTCCGGGTCCGCCCCGGGGCTCCGCGCTTCCTGCAGAGCGAGAGGAGCTCCTCTAAGAAGCCGATGGTCCGGAGCCCGGGCCCATGCATCGGAACGGAGTCGACTTGGCGCCATACCTGCGCGGGAAGCTCGACGAGGACGCCGTCGCTGCTGCCGCTCTCGTCGGAGTGGGCCCGGCCGCGCTGCGGCGAGGAGCGGCGTCGGGCGGAGGGGGAGGAGGACGAGGAGGAGGAGGAGGACTTGGGGGAGGAGTCGGAGTCGGAGTGATCGCCCATGGCGGCGGCGGCGCTAGATCTGGGCCGGTGGGGGGATCCGATCAAGCCATCGGCGTTCGGCGACGCGGGGGAAGAGCAGGGGTATCGGGTGGAATGTCTGGTTCGGTGGAGACGATGGCGCGTGGGCCAGTCCCCGGGTGCGTGGAGCCGAGCTGCAGGCTGCGGCTGCGGCTGCCGCAGAGGATCGGGGCAGAGCGTGCTTACACGTGGGGCCCGGTTGGCAGTGGGGGAGCTGGCGGTGGTGATTTGTCGATGTGGTGCTGGTTGACTGGCTATTGCCAGCGGCGCGGCGACCGAGGGCTCACCTGGCGGTGCGCGAGGACGTGCACCCTGCGGGGATCCACTGCGCAGCCCAAGATCCGTTGCGTTCGTGTCCTGTGTGGCTGTGTCTTCGTTCGTTGACCCCGTGACACTCGGCGCTGTCAGGGAGGGAGGGAGGGAGGTCACGTTGCCACCTTTATTTGAGAGGGAAACGGGCCCATGTTTCAGTGGGAAACGGGTCCCAGGCGCCCAGCCGTCTTGGGCTCTTGCGTCTTCCAGGTGCGTCGCGCGCGGAGCCCAACACCCACCGAACGAGCAGTCACACGACTCAACACACGAGATCACAGGAGGAGCGAGAGTAGATGGGTGCACTTAGCACTTTCCTGTTCCGTTTGTGAACACCTGGAATCCGCCTTCACAACGCTTTCCTTTTTTCTGTTTTTCTATTAAGAGGAACATCTTTTTTTCTGAAATAAAGAGAGGAACATCTTTTTTGTTAGGCTGAGAAAAATATCATCAAACTTAGAGAAGAGATGGAAAAAAGAGGAAAATATCCTTTTTAACTCACTGGACTTTGGTACAAATCCGCGTTTTCTCTCTAGACAATGAAACCATCCGCCTAAACTCCTCGGATTTGCGAATATCGGACACATGACCTCTCTAACTGGTTTCTCTGAGTGGTTTCCCTCTTTATCTTTTATGTTTATTTTGGTTGAATCGTTAAAAAATCATAGTAAATCATAAATAAATCATAAAATGAAAATTTCAATTTTGTTGGACTCCACATAAGTAGATCTATGCAGTAAACATATGCTATGATATAATGTAGTAAAAAAAATTATTGTATTTTTAGATATATATTTTTCTATAATTATTTCATAGCTACAGTTCCGTGGTCAAATTATGGTAAAATTTTTTATGGTGGGCTAATCATTATATGCGTGAGCTGTAGTAAAAATTTTATGCTCATTGGATCATGTATGCTTGAAAAATTAAAGAGTCTCTGATATAGCTTGGAATTTAATTGCTCAAACATATATGATCCAATGAGCATAAAAAGTTTACTACGGCTCATGCATATAATGGTTAGTCCACCATAAAAAATTCACCATACTACTGTAGATATGAATTAATTATAGAAAAATATATATCTAAAAGTACAACAAATTTTTTTAAAAAATTATATCATATCATATGTTCCCTGCATAGATCTACTCATTCGAAGTCCAACAAAAATGATTTTTCTATTTTATGATTTTTTTTTATTTACTATAATTTTTTAAAGATTTAGCCAAAATAAATATAAAAGAAAAAAAAGAAAAACCACTGAGAGAAACCGGCCAGGGAGGTCATATGTTTGGTATCGCAAGTCCGAGAAGTTCAGGCGGACGGTTTCATTGTTTAGGGAGGAAATGCGAATTCGTCCGAAGTTCATGAAGATAAAAATAATTTTTTTTTCAAAAAAAATGACATACGAGCCCAGTTCAGCCGAGCAAAGCCCAACACTATAAGCCCCATGTCACGCCACTTCTCAGCCCAAAGCCTCATCCTAAACTGGGCCGAAAAAAGGCGCTCAGCTCGAGACAGGCTCTACGTTTACGCTGCCACCCAAAACGGCCCGCACGGCGGTACGGGTCGCTGCCTGTGCTTGTTGAGCTCATCCTCCGCCGGCGACGACCAGTCGAGCGGCGCCGCCCTTCGCCGGCGACGAGTATCCACCAGGTAGGCCCACATCCCTTCCCTTCCTGCTGTGCCAAACCAAACACCCAAACCCTAACGCGAGCTATTTGTGTTCGGATCTGACCCAGTTGCAACTATACATGCCTACTGACTCCCTCCTCTCTGTAGGCTCAGATGGGGCTCGATGCCCTGGCGGCCGCGTGCTGCGTCCTTCCGGTACTCCTCGCGCTGCTCGCCGTCCGCTTCGCGTACGTGCTTTGGCGCAGCGGCCAGCCGTCGTCCAGGTCGCCCACCGCCGGGTTGCGGTGTCTCATCGTCCTCGGATCTGGTGAGTATACCGTGGTGATACTGAATTACTGTTGGTAACTGCAAGCCCATACGCGAATTGCTTCGTCACTGGCTTTAATCATGATTGACAGTCAGGTTCTTGATTGTATTGCAAGATCTCAGTCAACGACAGTAACACCACCACCATGACATTTGTAACGAAGCAGTATTGCTTTCTTATACTAATGGCCTTATTGCCAAGACTGGGTGTGGTATATTTGCCTTACAATCAACTCTTGCAACCTCACGTGCTACTTCATATGGGTTCCAAAAAATGCTTTTTGATATACATATTTGAACGTGGTTTACTGCCAAGACTCATGAGTTACATTGTTAATCTGCAACACACTTTTACCACTGTGCTAACTACATTACCTCTGATGCATTTTCATTATGGCCTTATGCAGTGTGCACAGTCCATGATATGCATATTTGATCATCTCTTTTTCTCCGGTTTGCTTTTATAAATTCTGTCCCATTCTCTTCTTGTACATCACAGTGTCTAATTGCAGATGCTCCGTTGTAAATACTACAATAATATGTCACTAAAATTGTTTCCAATTTACCAGATTGTAGGATCTTGGAAGAACATTAGGTAGCTACTCCGAGTAAGCCATAAAAATAACACAGCATGATGGATTATCTATTAATTTGTGAAGTTGGTTCTTAGGAGGGCATACTGCAGAAATGATGAATATTGTAACAGCGCTTCAGAAGGATAGGTTCACGCCAAGGTACTATGTGGCTGCACTTACTGACAATATGAGCCTTCAAAAGGCTCAGGTCTATGAGCAGTCACTGATTCAGGTGGAGGTCGATTACCATTATGTGATGAACTAGATATGGTACAAGTTTCTTACCTAGTTACATTCTGGAATGTGTTTAATTCCTTTTTCAGAGTGGAGAGAAGATCATCAAGAATGCCCACTTCATGCAGATATATCGTAGTCGTGAAGTAGGCCAATCTTACATTACCTCCATTGCAACAACATTGCTAGCTACATTGCATGCTATGTGGCTAGTAATAAGAATCAGACCACAAGTGGTGTGTACCATGTTTAAATTTGTTAGTGCCCATTGTGCAGCATGAGCTCAAAGATACTAACGATCTGTTACTCCTGTAGATATTCTGCAATGGTCCAGGCACATGCTTCCCACTCTGTGTGTGCGCTTTTGTTCTGAAGGTAGCCCTCACACCCTAGCTTCTATCCTCGCTTACTCGATACAGTATAATACTTCTGCCTTTTCTCTTACTATAGAACAGGACCTGAGCTGACATCAACCTACCGACCATTGCTACTTTGTCCATTCAAAATCTCAAGTTGATGCTGTATGTCTTTCTACAGGTGCTTGGTTTGGGATGGTCCTCCATTTTCTACATCGAAAGCATTGCAAGAGTGAAGAAGCTTTCATTGAGTGGTTTACTGCTGTACAAGCTACGGATAGCTGATCAGTTCTACGTGCAGTGGCCCCAGCTGCAACAAAAGTACCCTCGAGCATACTACGCTGGTCGTTTGATGTGAAGACTCGTCCACATCCAATGTTGGGATACCATGTTTTCCAACTCAAAATTCTGAACACACTGACAATTTTTGTACACTTCGACGAATACAATTGTGGTTGCCTTCAAAGAAAGGCACTACAGACACTACTACTATACATGGGGCATGGAAATGTAAAGTTACTTCAAGACAATCTTTCTGGATGAAAGAGAATCAAAGTGGGCTAATTGAGGTTAGTGCAGAGTGTAAAACTCATTTTGTATGTTCCAAGAGAACGATTTATCTGTTCTTATTGTGTCTGGTATCCCCCTTTGGCTGGTGATTGTTTCTGCCACAACTTATGATCCAGCATTCTTTGATGTGTTCCTTCGCTGACTGTTTCCCTTTTTACCACCGTTTTTGGGGGAATACATTCCAAACCAAACAAGAGCAGACCAATTCGGATCCAGCCGGCCCAAGAGCTCTGATCCAGCATCACTCTCTGTCTCTCTCACCTCACACTCTCACTTGCAAGTCCACCCAAATACTGTATGGCGAGTTAACATCGTGGCTCACCGCGCATCACCCACGCGTCCCAGGAGCTCGAGCAGCGCTCACTGGCAAGCGGGTCCCACTCTGGTCAATAGGAACGACCCGACTCTTCTGATTCCTGAACGGAGAACCCCACAGCCTTCTCCTCGAGTCCACCTCCACCGGCGCAGCCGCACCCCCGCAGCACTAGGCCGCCCAGGTTGAGCTCTTACTCTTCAATCAATTCATCAATTCAAGAATAAAGGCGCATTCATCTGGAAGGCGATCCGGCCGGCTGGCGATATCCGTTTCGCCACGTCCCGGACGACCGGGTTCTTATGGGCGGACTGTTCTCCATCTGCTGGTGCCTTCTTTGATCACCTGCACAGGTATTGTTCATTACCCTGTACTATGAGTTAGGGTTCAGGGTTCTTGATAAGTTTTGGGCTTTTGTTTGAACTGTGGCGTAACAAAACGGCACGTGAGTGATTTCTTGAGTTTAATTCTTTTTTTCGGGAGTTTAATTCCTAGTAACCCGTCCTGTTGCTGTTGCTCTTGCTCTGGACCTCTGATATTTTCCTCTCATGTCTAAGTGGCCCATATTTCTGGTGGCTTCATTGGTTGGTCAGGGGAGGGAACGGAATCTGATTGGGGTTTCAGAGGATGAGGGGCCTAGGGCAACAGGGAACGGAACCTGCGCCTAGGGCCACCCGGGAACAGGGACAGGGAAGGGAACCGTCGGGGGAATAAGTCTAAATTACTCCACTAAATTACTCCCCTCAACTATATCCAAAGTCCATATAACCCCTAAACTATCCTTTGTTTCATTTTACCCCAAACTATGCCCTTAGGTTCAAATTACCCCCTAATATAATTTGTCCTTTTCATTTCTCTATGCATAGGTGGAGATTTAAGTTGAAATTTTTCAAGATGACAGTACACATCATAACCCATGTTAGAAAAAATAAATCATAATTGTTTATCATTATTTTGATAGGCTAGGATATTTAATAATAAATTAATCATTGGAGTTTAAAATTGTATGGAAATAACGGTGAAAAAATTATACCATTTTTTTAATATGCATTGTGGTGTCCACTGCTACCCTGCAAAATTTAAAATTAAAATTCAACTTGTGTATGGAGAAATAAAAAAGACAAATTGTATTATGGGGTAAAATAAACTAAATAGCATAGTTTAGGGGGTAAATTGAACCAAGTTAAATTGAACTTTTTCCGGAACCGCCGCGTCTGCCTGCTTGTTGCCGCCGCCACCGCCATCTGCCTGAGTGCCTGGCTAGTTCGCGGCGCGCCCGCATCTGCCGGCCGCCGGCCTCCAACCTCCGGAGGCACGGAGCCCTCATCGCTCGCGAAATCGCCCCTCCCCGGCTCGCCCATCATCGGCAGCTTATATATTGGTTCCTACTCGGCTCCGTCGTCGCGTGCATGCAGTCGGACGGAATTCGGAAGGCACCAAGAGCCATCGGTTGCCCTTTTTCTTAGGTGTTTATCTCCACCTTTCTAGTTTCTACTTAATTCGTTAATTGGAATATTAGATTGAAACAAGGGATTGCGAGATTTCTTTTGCTGCAAACACATGCTTTTCGAGGATGCAATGAGTCCTCCAGCTCAAGCAACAAGGGAAACTTTTCATCTTTTCCACTTCCAGGTGCTGCTGATGAGGAAATGGAAGATGTTGATGCACCAAAGTTCACTAGGTTTTTTTTTATGCGTGTTCCATGTCTTTCTTTACTACTATATTGCTGCACTAGTGCCATATAATTTCAAGCATCTGTCAAATTTGAACCATTACCTATACTTTTACTTTTACTACTTTTCTGTATGTCACATATTTGAGGTCGTTTTGCTTGAATTTTGGCCCTAGTCTTGACCAATTCCTGGGTCCGCCACTGATGAGCGGTGCTGCTCCTGATGCGGCATGCCGGAAGCGGCTGAGGAGTCACAACAGCACCATGATAAAAGATTCAGAGTGATGACAATGAGGAGGGAAAGAAAATGAGTGGTGGCGGCAGTGAGGTGAAGAACAGGAAGACATCCATAGATGCCTTCTTGGAGAAGGGGAAGCAAAAGGAAGGGAGAACCAACAGCAACAAGAATATGATGGCTGATGACCAGGAGAAGGAAGAGAGGATTATATGGAATGGTCACAATAAGGTGAAGAGTACGAAGAAGGTGTCCACTGCATCCCCTGAGAAGATGAAGAAGCAAAAACTTTGCAATGCCAACAAGAAGAAGAAAATGCAAATTGATGATGACGAGGAGGGAAAAAATAGGCATAATGGGGACCATAAGTTGACGAACAGGAAGGAGTCCCCCACGTTATGTGAGAAGGACAAGAATAAGGAAAAGCTGAACAAAACACACAAAGAGAAGATGTGGGCTGCTGACCGCAAGGAGAGGAAGATACTGAGCCGCCACAATAGCATAAAGAGCGGGGAGGTGTCCACTGCATTCTTTGGGAAGGAAAAGAAAGGAAAAAGGCTGAACAAGACCAAGAATGAGGAGCTGCAGAGGGATGAAGATGAAGAAAATGCACCATTCACATCTGTTGTTAAGGAGAAGAGAATGAGGCCCAGTGAGAGCACGGAGGCAATGATGTGCCATGAAAAACCAAATAGGAGAAGTGTGTCATCTATTGTATCCAAAGAGAAGAAGATCGATACATCAAGTGGTTCTAAATATAAGAAAAGGAAGAGGGGTCACACATTACCCAAAAAAGGAAAGAGGAGTGATAATAAGATTCATAGTGGTAGGGTGCAGGAAAAGAAGATATGTGGTGGTGGCAAGGAAAAGAATAAGCATACTCCCTTCACATCCTTCGCATTCTTCAAGTTCATATACAACAGGTTCGAGGAATTTCTAGTAAGTTTTTGTTTCTTACTGTTTTCCTCATGAGCTTATCATTTTTCTTGACGTTTGGGTTAATAGTGGCGGAAAATACTTCATGCCCGCGTGGGCAGATGCCCTCACCCGACACCGTTAGGCTTCGTTAGCTTTCTTTGCGTCAGTGCACTCATGGTATTTTGTTGTTTTGCCCATTCTCTCTTCTCCTGATGCTAATGAGTTGAGCACCCTCCAAGTTGTTGTTTTTATATTGATTTACCTAGAAAATAGATTATGTTCAAATTTTATAGTGAATTCTATCAATTTTATTCGAAAATAGGTTAAGTCCAAATTGATTTCAAATTCCAATCTAGACTTAGAAAAATCTAATCCAAATCATTCAACAATCTGACACAATACTGTTACTACTCTTATATTGGTTTGTCCGGATATAGCTTCTGTTCAAATTGATTTCCAGCAATTTTATCTAGAAAATAGGCTCTGTCCAAATTGTTACTAGCATCTGAAACCCGACTGAAAGCTTCTTTTTAGCCATGGCAACACATTCCAGGAAATAACAAATCGAAATATCAATTTAGACAGGAGAAATCCCAACAAAATCTGTCACAAATTCTAGAATGTATTTGAGGTGATTTCTCCACTTCCATTTGCGTGAAATTCAATCAAAAAGGAAAAATAAACGACTGAAGCCAGCACCAATCAACACAAATAAGAAAAATAATTAGCACAATCTGACAAAATAACAATCTGGCACTTTAGTAAAACATTTTTGCACATTTGCTCATTATTTATTCCTATACATGAGCTTGACCTATTCCTAGACTTTTGAAAGAAGACAAAAAAGAGAAGAATAAGAAGCAAAAGTTCCTCATGAATCCTAGAATCTTGACCTCTAGCTAATATCACAGAAAAGATTTCTCCAATGAAAACAACATCCGATGCAATTTGGAATAAGATAAAAAATCTAAATCTAAACAACATGTTGATTCTGATGCAGCAGCTGTCACTAATCTGACTGCCAGATTGCTGCTGTCACCTAGAGCATGGATAAAGAGAAAACAAGGGAATGGAAACCATCGGAAAAGGGAAAAACTCACAAGAGAAAGATTTCATCTAGTTTAGACATAATCTTATCAGATCTGTACATGCAAATCAATTGCCAAATCAAAATCCAAAACAAATCAGTTGACAAATCCAAAAATAGAAAATATGGCTGTTTGCCTCATCTGGCAACTGAGATCAGGATGCTAGCGAGATGCGTGTTGGTGTCATGGCGGCGGCGCCCACCCTTGCCCGCACTCCAGCAAGACCCTTGCAGGGGGCCATGGACACGGACTCCGGCTCACGGAAGTCAGTGTTGGTTGAACAGACGTGCAGCGCAACGCTCCACTACTGCAATGGGGTCGGCGCATCACTCGCCGGCGGCAACAGGTCAGGTCCTGCCATTGGGCGGCAGCAATGGTCGACGGCTCCACGACGGATGAACTAGCATGGTGCGATGCTGGCTATAGAGATGCACGAGCTGGCAGCGCTAGATGTAGGAGATGCTTCATCATTGTGAAGCGCCCACATCCCTTGCTGCCTAGAAGCTAGAGGTAGGAGACGAGCATGTGATCGGGTATGCTTTTTGGATGGAAGTGGAATATAGGATATGGCTAAACTGAAAATGGCAAAAAGTCACCGTATGACCCGTGAACATGTGAGCTGAGATGCTTTTGCCTCATCCAACGCCGTTAGCCTACGTTAATATCTTAGGATGCATCTCCACCGCTCAGGTTCCATCCGACGAGCATGGTTTGGGTGGGCGCATACCCATGTGGGCACAAAATACAGTCTCTAATAGTAGTATCTTTTTCTTGTTTGTTTGTGTGTTATGTCATGGTGCCTATATTAATCATCACGAACCTGTGTGTTTGTGCAGCTCATACCACCAGCTGTTGCACACAAGTTGACAGATTTGAGTAATCAGCATGTCTATCTTGAAGATTCAGAGGAAAGACGTTCAAAGGTCAGGCTATCTGTGGTAAATGATTCCCTCACTTTTCATCAGGGATGGAATATTTTTGTTTCAGACCATTCGATTAAACGGGGGGAGTTTCTGCTGTTTGAGTACATTGCTACGAAAACATTTTCTGTGCGGGTTTTCGGTATGAATTCTCGTGAAAGGTTGTGTTTCAAAAAAGGCCCAAAAAAAGTTCAACATGGGGTTGGGTCTGGACCTGCGCAACAAGACAACAATAATGAAAATTATGCATGCATGCGCAGCCAAGTAAAAACAGCAATTCTGATTTCGGATTCAGGAGCTTCTGCACATAATGAGGATGTAGTGAATCTCACAACTTCGGATGCAGATTCAACACATTATGTGACTATTAATACCAACAAAGACCTTGAAAGAGTTCAAAGTGGCGTTGGCAATTTGCCTGATGGAGAGTGTGGAACCAAGTGTATTTCACCAGCATGCAATGAAGGAAAAACAAGTTCTGAAACAATTGTAAATGATGCAGCTCCCTTAATGCATGAAAATGATGGTAGAGTGGGGAATGAATTACAAGTACATGATTTGGATGAAGATTTAATAAGGAAACAAGGGATAAATTGCATTCCTTTAGGTTCTATCATAGCTGTGGAGAAACATCAGATACATAACACGATGAACATCAGTCAAAACTTCTGCAGAAAATATGCAGCACCTGGAGGTTTTCGATGCTTGGAGAAGTTGTGGAGGGCGGGTATTGTGAATAGTCGAGCAGCTCTTGATGGCACCGTACTGATTGAACCTGAAAACACAGAAAAAACTGACAGTAAATTGGTTGATGGTGATGGTTCAATTGGGCTAAACACTGTGGATGAGTACTTTTGTTCTGAGGGCAATCATACACATGTCCCACCAGTATTCACCATGGCTGTCAAAGGACCCTTAGGTGCTGACAGACATGGCGAAAAAGAGATTGATCATAGTATCAATGAGAAATGTGGAGGTATGCTTCAAATCGTAATTTTCTATGATTGCTGCCGGTATCTGTTGTAAAAAGTTTTTGTACTGTTTCATTCAAAAAAAAGTATATTGTGGAAGTGAGTGATTTTTATACCATGTATTTGGTGACTATTTTATAGGAGCTGCTATTCAAATTGAAACACAAGGGGAACAACTGGAACACATGGGAAGCATTGTAAATAGCCAAAGGAACAATATCCCTGTGTCTGCGAACGCTGTAGTTCCGGGCAAGTACCGTGCAATAGGACTAAACCCTGTTGGACCAGAAGTAACTTGTGCCATTGTCGAACCAATGCTCACAGTGCCCGTTGAGAAACCCTCGAGTCCTGATGAAATATCCAAATATGAAAGTAGCAGGACAGAGATCGATCATAATGTCAATGGAAAAGGTGGCAATGTACTCTTTAACTTTTCTTGTACCACTGCAACGTATTTTCTTTTGAAAAATCACTTGGCTTCTATTGTGAAGATACTTGTTATTTATAGCATATACTGAATCTATATTTGGTAGGAACTATTGTTCAACTTGAAACAAAAGTGGATCAAGTGGAGCCAGTGGGGAGCAGTGTATGTAGCCAAAGCAGCAACAATGCTATGTATGGCAACTGTGTGGCTGCACATGTGTCCGGTGAGCTCATTTTATCTAATTTTGTTTGAATATAAAATTAAAAGGAGCGGTTTTCCAGTTGGATAGTGCATCTCTAATTAGGCTGTTGGATTTACCCATGCAGAACATTGTTTCTCCAAGCAGGAAGGTAGAAAGTCTATTAATTGTGCGGTCCAAGAGTCTTTGTTGCCTATGGAAGACAAAATTTTGGAGTCGGATGATCATTCTCTACTAAAGTTCAGCTTGCAACTTTGCGTTCCTGATACCACTCGGAAATGGCTTGTGAGTTGTGTAGGCTCCGTAAATAGTCCTCTTTCACTACTGTTCTGTAACACATTATGATATTATATATCTTTTCTATTGGCTTAATCAAAAGCATCCCTGCAAAAGGAAAATAAATAAATAAAATTATGAATGCCCGGTCAAAGATGGTTGATCCCACTTTATGCCACTATTCTAGATGCATATCAGATTTATTTCATCTTGATAGTAGGGTCTCACAGATGTTGAAGGACACATTTATATAAACAACTGAAGTAAAGCAAATAAAATTGTATATCAGCAGGCAATTCAGATGGTGTTGTGAACTTTTACTAGCCATGGATGATTGGTTCAGAAATATATTACTACCACCAATTGTACTGTTTAAACTTTAGAAATAGCTCCTTGCCTGATGGTATTTATATAGTGTTTCGTACATGCGTACTTATAGTGTTCAGGCCTGAAGTTCATGTTCTTTCTAGTTACCTTAACCTTCAGTAGGATATTGTAAAACATGTCCGTCTGCTGAGATTTCTCAGTAGTTACCCTAATCTCTTGTTCTTTTGATCTTATTCTAGGAGCTGCCGAAGTCGCTCCCCAATGCTGTTAAACAGAAAAGGCATGACCGGAACGTTATACTGCTGAACGATCCCATGAAGAGGTTATGGCCTGTTCTTTACCATGAGAACCCAGTATTTGTGGGCTTCACCGCGGGCTGGAGGAATTTTGTCGCAGCAAACAACCTTCAGGCAGGGGATCTCTGCGACCTCATCAAGGAGCCAGATGATGACGAGCCGGTGTACTCCGTTCTCATCACACGACAGTGACTGCCATGTGTGCATGGTGTATATCATCTTTTGCAAAATCCAAAAGTCCGCCTCATCTGTGCACTTCTCTTAGGTGGGGTCGTGCTCCATGATTTAATTTTCTTACCTATCATTCAACCTCAATTGACACTATAGCTGACCCTTCTTTCCCTAGCCCTGTGCAGGCATCAGTAAGCATGCTTCAGTCAAGCTACTCCAGGATTATGTGAAACCCGTGAGGATCTGCCGTTTTGCTGGAAGTCGTGTGAGAACCTTGTGGATCTGCCGTTTTGGGGTGTACATAGTACCACTGCCGTGGACAGTGATTGGTGGTGGACTTTTGACGATCTGCATGCTAGAGATATAGAAGTCAGGCTGAAGGTTACATATATCAGACATTGGAACTAGTCGATTTGTTCGGTGTACCATGAGTCATGATGCTGCAGTGAGCTGGCCATGTTTCACTTTTAACGCTGTGCCACTTGCTTGATCCTGGTGATATTTCGACCGTGCCTGAATTGGATAAAGATTTAAACATAATTTGCTGGTAGTATTGTTGTCGCCTCTATTCGTCAGCAACCTCGAATCTATTTACACCTATGATCCCCTTTTGCGACGAGGTGAAGCTCTTCTTTTCCTCGTCTGTAGAAAATGAAACGCGAAAGATGTTGGAGCCTTGGCACGCAGGCGGGGCGGCGGCGCTGACCGTCACGTCAGTCGCGGGCTCGCCGGACACCAGACCGGACCATCCGCCCCGTTCTGATTTCGGAGACGGCGACGTGGCCATGGATCGCGAGACCAAAAGCACAGCCGAGATTAGCCGCCCGATCGCGGCCTGCCGCGGCCGTGGCGACACGCTATAGCCCTTGGCCCCCTCGTGGTCTCGCTCTCGGCGTCTCCGTCCGCCGCGGACCCCCGCTGGCCCGCCGCACGGATCCCACCACCCACCGCCTGCCCCGGATTGAAGCCGAGTTTATGGGGCGCGCCTGCGTCGTTAATGCTGCCGCGCGGCCCGGCATCCGCTAGCGTGGCGCGTCCCTTTCGCGAACGATCGGACCAGGCCAGAAACGGGGCTTGCTCAGGTTGCTGTCGCTACTGCGACGGCACCCGGATCCGTGTCCCCGCCGGCGGGCTGGGCTCTGCTCGCCGGCCGGCCGTGCCGTGGCGGGGAATTATAGAGGGAGGAGGCGTTGGGGTCTCCGCCAGCCGCTTGCGACCACCGCCTCCAACGCCGCCTTTAATTTCAGCTCATCAAACCCCAGCGCCCCCACACCGGCAAGCGGCAAGCCCAACCTCCCCTGCCCCGCCGTCCCCTTCCGTCAGGCCTTCACAGCCTCACAGCAAGTCAGCAGCGGCCAGCAGAGCAGGACGCTGCTCCCGGCGCACCGTGGACTCTGATCCGGATCTGCTGCCGGTCGATGAGCCCATACCAAACACGCAAACGGTTTCGTGGATAGATTTTAACTAAAAAGTAACATGGGTAAAGAGCGTGGATGCCCTTGGCTTTGAAATCCCCTGCCGTGCGTATGGATATGTGATCCGTCTCATATAAAGATTGCTCCTTCGGCTTACTTTGAACAGACTTTGCTAGCATATTCAATGGCCCGGTTGGTTATGCGAAAATGCTCCAAGAAGCGGCTCCAGGCCTGCGGCAGACTCTCCAAGAAGTGGTGATCTGGTGCGTTCTTGTGGTTGTCTAACCTCAATGGATTTCCTACTCTGACCAAATATGATGACAAGACACCACGATCAAGGAGAAAACAAGACTCTGGTCAAAGAAACTAACTGCACAAGTTGCCATCCTTCGTTTCGAGAAAGAAATGTCTCCCATTTCGAAAAGTCAGCGTACCATATTGCAACAAAGGCATATCAGCCTGCTGCCTGCTAGTTGTCGTTTGGCTCATTCAAAATTTAATCTGAATAAAAAAACATTTTCAAGAGCAAAATTAAGTAGACTCACTATATTTAGCGAGAACAGTGAGAAGATTTTTACATTGGATGAACCTCGTAAGCATAAAGCATTGGCTCCAAGATGCCCAGTCAAGATATATTGTGGTCTCATATCCACCAACCTGATACTTCAAGGAGAAGAAACATAATTCTTCACAGTAATAGCATCATATTGAATTATTGATTATGGTGGTTTGTGGTTGTTGATGTGGTTTAAAAATACTACCAACAGTGGCGTAGCTAGAATTTTAGACTAGGGTGGTCCAAGTTACCATGAATTTTTTTGATATTTTAATACCTCTACTCATGGTAAGAAAATTATACAATATTTTAATTTACCATTTCAATACTGATATAAAATCCTAAACTTGATTGCATTTCTAGGTGGGCCATAGCCCACAGGGACCAACCTCGGGCTTGGGCTCCGCCCCTAACTACCAACACAATTGAGTTTAAAGAAAGTGTAGCCGAATGGCCTGTGTATATCTAGTTACCAAGTATCGATAAAATTTTGCAAGTGAGAAATATCATTAGTGATACTTTGGTGACTAAATATACGAGCCATTTTACTACACTATTGTCTTTAAAAAATAATGGAAGAAATGCTAAAAGTCTGTTCGTGGATTTTACCCAGATGTCAATGTTTCTCGCTGGATTTTTCAAAAAGAAAAGTTTCTTACTGCCTGAGTCTGATCGATCTGCGAAAAGAATAACAATCAAACCCGCATCCTTTCGGAAACTGTTCACCGACACAACTCGACCAATATTCAGTTCGTGTTCGGTTAGTCTTGGTACACCAGTTCCACCCACCACCGGAGAAAGCCCATCCCCCCTATAATTCCCCGGCTCGGCGGCACACCACGGGCACCGCCGCATCGCATCGAGTCGAGTCGCTGCTCCTGCTCCTCCCCTGTCCCCAGCTCCCCGAATCCGGCGACGCCATGGCCGGCACGTGCGCCCACGTCGAGTTCCTCCGCGCGCAGCCGGCCTGGGCGCTGGCGCTGGCCGCCGTGGGCCTCCTCGTGGCCGCCCGCGCCGCCATCCGCCTCGCGCTCTGGGTCTACGCCGCGTTCCTCCGCCCCGGCAAGCCCCTCCGCCGCCGCTACGGCGCCTGGGCCGTCGTCACCGGCGCCACCGACGGCATCGGCCGAGCCATCGCGTTCCGCTTCGCCGCGGCCGGGCTCGGGCTCGTCCTCGTCGGCCGCAACCCGGAGAAGCTGGCCGCCGTGGCCGCCGAGATCAAGGCCAAGCACCCCAAGGTCCCTGAGGTGCGCACCTTCGTGCTCGACTTCGCCGCCGAGGGGCTCGCCGCGGGCGTCGAGGCGCTCAAGGAGGCCATCCGGGGCCTCGACGTGGGGGTGCTCGTCAACAACGCCGGGCTGTCCTACCCGTACGCGCGCTACTTCCACGAGGTGGACGAGGAGCTGATGCGCAGCCTGATCCGGGTCAACGTCGAGGGCGTCACGCGGGTCACCCACGCCGTGCTCCCCGGCATGGTCGAGAGGAAGCGCGGCGCCATCGTCAACATCGGCTCCGGCTCCGCCTCCGTCATACCCTCTGATCCGATGTACTCCGTCTACGCCGCCACCAAAGCGTGAGTTCCTCGTGTTCTTGCTCACGGATTACTGCTTTGCTTCGTTTCCATTGTTGTTTACGGTCGCATTTGTACATATTATTGCTTGAATTGGCACGATTTTAGGATAGATGGCGTTAGTGGAAGTAAAATTGACTGACTGAGAACAAAGAAACACGCCTTTGTTACCTGTCTGTACTTGCTTAGCCATTTTAAGGTGTTCGTTAGGATCTGGAACTATTCTAGTAAGGCTGTAACCCGAGGAAGCGCTTTCGGTGTGAGTATTGAATTAGTTGGGCACTGAAATGCCATCAGTTAGAATACTTCAGATGTGCAGTTTGTTCGGATCTGACATTCTGACGTATGATCACTCTATTTAGAGGGAATGAAAAGATAGTTAACTAAGCAGTGAGTTACTTGTAAGCTAGAAACTTAGGCCTACTTGCTTTTATATGCATGATAACTGAAAACTTTTGATGATCGTCCCTTCAGCTTGCAACCCATAAACACAGTGACATAAACTGTTCTTTCAAATAAGCAATTGGTGCTTTTCTTGCATCGATTTTGTGCATCTCTCTGTGCTGCTATACATACTTAACTGGAAAAATACAAACATGAACAATCTATTCTCTAGCCTTCTTTAGGGAAATAAATAATAGACAGATCTGCACACCCCCTTTAACTTAGTAAGTGCATGCTAAAAGTTATTTTATCTTTAATTCTCAGGTATGTCGACCAATTCTCAAGATGTCTTTATGTTGAATACAAGAGCAAGGGTATTGATGTGCAGTGCCAGGTAATAACTATTCTCTCTCTCTTTGCAACAGATGTACCTTGTTTCTCTGCTGAACCAAAATTATACTACCTTGGGTCCTTGCTTTTTGATCAATTTTGGATTCGTTGATTTTACAAATGATACATTCTCTCTCTCTTTGCAACAGATGTACCTTGTTTCTCTGCTGAACCAAAATTATACTACTTTGGGTCCTTGCTTTTTGATCAATTTTGGATTCGTTGATTTTACAAATGATGCATATATTCTGTTAGTGATTTTATATTATATATGAACTTTTGCACTCTTAGCTCATCTTCTTCAATCTATTCAGGTGCCCTTGTATGTGGCGACAAAGATGGCATCTATCAAGAAATCCTCCTTCATGGTTCCATCTGCGGACACCTACGCTCGTGCTGCTGTTCGTCACATTGGCTACGAGCCTAGGTGCACGCCATACTGGCCACACTCCGTCATGTGGTTCTTGATCTCCATTCTTCCCGAGTCCTTCGTCGACAGCTTGCGCCTGGGCATGTGCATCAAGATCCGCAAGAAGGGGCTAGCCAAGGATGCCAAGAAGAAGTCCCTGTGATATTTCAGATATTTACTGAACGCATGTCGTGATTCACACTGTTTCTTCATCACCTTTAGTGGACATGTGCTTCTAGCTTCGCTGTGGTCACTTCATTTAGCTATCATTACTTTCTGAATCTGTTAAAAATGAGAATATCGTTGTTCCTTACACAGTTGTGAAGCGAAAACATGTGGTTCTTCATTTCAGAATGTAACACTGATGAGGTTAAAGATGGAATTGAATTAACTTAAGAAGTTGTGTAATTTTTGATCTCTGCCTCCAAAAGATTTGAAATGGGTTTTTTTCTCTAACGCGGTTGTATATCACTGAACTTCATGACGCTGCTTCTCAAGAGAATTAACTTCCCGTTTCTCCGGCTGCTTCTCAAGAGAATTCACTTCCCGTTTCTCCGTTTGTTTTGAACTACATTTTTCAGCCGTAGCTCTCATTTGCCTGCGGATGGTAAGGATCGTGTTTCCCTTGTGGAAACTAAAATAGCCAATGCGTTATTCTGTCAGATCATTTTTCATAGGCAAACAGTATAACGCAAGTACCGAAGAGCACCAAGTAACAGGAACTGAAGAATGCTCGTCAGGCATCCAGTTCAGCGAGCATGAACCAGCACATCTAACTGGTGGTACGAGTGAGAATGAGTCTCCGCTCTTCTAATACAGGGCGTTACTGTATGTCCAGACACAGTCATCGAAACAAACAACTCGTCCAGAATGGTTGAGGCTACATATCAGCAAAAATAGCTATGGAGAACTTAGCTTCAATAACTTTTTCAGTTGAATACGGTTTCAGAATTATCATGCAGTGTCAGCATCACTTGTCAGCTGGGCCCCATGATCATCAAAACAAACAGCTCATCCAGGACCAGGAGGGACTGCGGCAGACTGACTGCTATCCATCATCCTCGGCAAGATCTTCCGCAAGTGCCTTAATGAGGGTGTCGAAACAGTGTTCAGCTGTAGGGTACCTTGATATCTTTATTTTTTTTTTTGCGGGTTACCTTGATATCAACTTTGCGATTCCTTCATTCCTTGCAACCTTGCAGTAGAATCAACAGAATCAGAAGGGCTCATTTTGTTTAGTGAAAAGCAGTGATGAACGGAAGTACCTTCGAGCAAATGCAGGAGAGGCTGTTGCATTGCCTAATCACAGTGTATGTAGTATCTTTAAACTGTTTTCTTCTCATGTGCTTTTATATATGCTTACTGGGAACTAGTGTCCAATGAATAATTCGTTGCTACTGCTCAAGTATGCTCATCATATCAAACCAGAGTAAGACATGTATAATCACAAAATGCTAGAGAGCGATTGTGGAAATATAGGAAAATTAATCATTTATTGCTTGTTTTGTGAAAAATAATACACACCACACCAATATGTAAGAAAAATTAGCTCAGAATACAACAGTCTTCTTCAGTTCATATGGTAAGACACGGAGCTCGCAGTATGACTTAATAGCCTCTGCTAGGCACTGCTTCTCAAGGTTCTCAGACTTCACAACAAAACTCCGTAGCGTGTCTCTGTGAGAAACTCGCTCAACCTGTATAGCAGCAAAAAGAAAGACAGAAAGACTAAATTTTCAACTGCCTGCTAGAAATTGCCAAGATCAAAAGGAAATTGCTTTACTATAATTTCAGACGTGTGAATCTTCGCAGCACAATAAATGGTGCATGGTTCTGATATGAAAGTGGTCAGGCATGATAGTAGGGTTCAATGAAGGCCAATGCTAATTTAAGTCCCTAGGGGTTACAGTTACACTAAAATAAAGGGGATTCCAACAACCAACTGTTTGCCAAAGACGATTCAGTATTCACATTGACAGCCAATTTCAATTGATGATGTGATCTATTAATTTGATACTTAGGTCAAATGTTATGTGAAAGGTAAGAATACCATCTGCTCAATGATTGGCCCAGCATCAAGTTCGGTAGTGACAAAATGGCTAGTTGCACCAATCAACTTTACCCCAGCATTGAAGGCCTGAAAGATGATACTTATTAGCCTCATATTAGGTTCACAAATAAAATCCCATAACTTCAATACCTGTCTGGAAGGATGCCCTCCCTTAAATGAGGGAAGAAGTCCATGATGAATGTTAATAATATCTTTACCATATGATTTTAAAAAGCTTTCTGACAGTATCTCGAGGAAAAATAACGTGCCACAGATATATATAGGTGAAAAAAGTCTGTATTGAATGTTAACCTTACAAAGTCTATGCACCTAATGGAGATTGGATGATCAGACAGGACATAGAGATGAAAAGAACAGTGATACAAGCTTAAAATATGCATAGCTTATTATCAGTTCTATTGCAAAACTGAGTTCTAGTTGCATCAGTTCAGAGAGGAATAGATATAAATGAAACGGACTGGGAGTCCCTAACATCAACAGCAAGCTAGATTTTAATATTGTGCCTCAAAATGTAAAGACAGAAGTCTAGAGAATATATAAGTGTCAGTCTCAGCTTTGTATGCTTTATGACATGCTAACACTTGTTCCTGTCAAATTTTTCCCATTCTTAAGATGCGATAAGGAAAAAAATGAATATAGTGAAAAACGATAATTTTACCTGCATATATCTTGCCAGCACAACAAAATCTGTGCCTTCAATTAATTCTAGTATCTCTTGCTCTCGTTTGTTCCCAGATGTGGTCGGTAAGTAGTGATATGGAATTCCATGTCTCTCAAGAAATCTTCGCACATGATTATCTTCTGGCCTATCATGATTGCTGTAGAGAAAAAACAGAAGGATGTGTGACTAAGGAGTGACGTTTATAAGAAGGAAATAGGGACCTGATATTGTCTTCACCTTATGACACAATTAATGTCAACTGGAAGCCTGCCTTCTTGCCATCTATACAATAAATCAAACAAACAATGGTCCTAGAAGGAGAGGGGGAGATAAGATACTATCAAAACAAAAGAACATGAGGCAACATGCATACATAGCTTGGAATGTGGTACTGAATCCCGAGCAGTTTCTCAGCAGCCACTAAACCGTACCAAAGGCAATGATGCGAAATTGACAGACCTGCTTTGAAGCGAGGACTGAGATCTTGTATTTGGGGTCAAGATCAGGCACTCGTACGGTCGATCTCTGCGCACTGAAGCAGTGTGAAAGGTTGAGGAAATCCTTGTGCAGCTCGTCACGTGGCCAGAGCCTTGGGTTGTACGTGAATTCACTGGAAAGCTACACACGGTTTAGACAACTGATTGACTGAAGAAGCGCGTTTTGGCACGTTCTGCACAATCTTTTTTTTTTAGATAATGACGTTCTTCACAATCCGACTGAGAGGAGGACCTGCGGGAGTAGAAGACGCGCTTGTCGTCGGGGACGAAGACGTCGACGCTGTGGATGTTGCCGCCGTGGGAGGCGATGCACTCGGACAGCTTGGCGACGATGCCCACGGTGTCCTGGCCGTTTTAATTCGGGAGGTCGCGGTCAGTCGAGGAGGCGGCGGCCCCAGATGGAGCGGCGGAAACGGGGATGAGCGGGGGAGAGGAAGGAAAAGGAGAGACGGCGTACGGGGCACTGGAAGAGATGGATGCCGAGGAGGTTGCCGGCGGGCACGGCGGCGGAGAGCGGCCGCCGCACCATGGACAGCATCTGCCGATGAGCCGATCGATCTTTCTATCTATCTATCCTTTCCTGATGAGCAGATGGATGGGAATGGGATTGCCATCGGCGGGCGGGGCGGAGCAGATGAGATGAGCAGACGATGCCAACTGATTCCCATCTCCTGACCGAATCACGCGCCGCGGTTGGAGTAGCATCGGTTGGCGCTTGCCTCCTGCACCGCACTGCACTGGACAGAGAGCTCGGTGATTTTACAAATGCTGCCTCTGAACTGCTACTGCCAGTGATGTTGTAATTGGTTGCTTGGCTTAGTTCAAACCTGGCTAAGAATTAGCCATGGCCAGCCTTGACCTGGCTGCAACAGTGCTGGGCCCTTATGTTTGGTAAGTGAGCTTAGTTTAGCCTGGTTTACGAAAATCGTGTTTGGCTGGTAGGCTTGCATTGTATATGGTCACCCTTCCTCAATGCGGTGAGTTTAACTCGGACCTTGTGTGCAATATTCATCTTCTCCACGAGCACGTACCCGTGGTGAAGGCCCCGCATTGATGGTGGCTCCATGGCTAGGCTCCGAGCCTCAGGAGCAAGCTGATTGTCAGGACCCACCATGGGCCTTAACGACCTGCTAGATATCAGGGACGGCGGCCACCAGGCACTGCTGCATGACCACCACCATGACTGGCGCAGGGACTGGAACATGCGCCACCGCAAGCGCTTCCAGTAGCCTTGACCTCCTGCGGCTGCTCTTCCTCCACGACGATCCAGCTCAACCATGGCTGATTCGTCTCCGCGTGTTCGCACCGACTGCTCCTCCCCACCTCCACCTCGACCTGCGACACGGTCGAATCGAGCTCCGCCACCCACGAATCCCTTCCAAGAACTGGTCCTTCTCGCCGTGGTGGTCTCGAGTTCAGACGACTGCAGTGTGGAAGAACGCATCCCTCCCTCTGCCTATGGGACCTAGCGACGGCTCGTCTGAGCGCCATGAACTGAGCAAGGCGCAAGGTCGCCGGCGGCGTCAAGGGTGGGCCGTGCGACGAGATAGACACGGTGGCTCTTGGCGAACCAGAGCGGCGATGAGGGATGTTCACTGATTTGTGGGGTGGTGAAAACGGACGGAGATTAGGGCGGTGAAAACGGCTAGAGGTGAGCAGATACATCACGCGCCGGCCAACGACCTTGTGCAAGCCTGGCTTACTGGAAATGAATCTCGTTCTTAGGAAGCCAGGCTCGGACCCCTTTTTGCATTGTTGGAGCCAGGCTTAGGGCCTTTGACCAGGGAACCAAACAAACCATGGTTGCATTACACAAGCATGTCCAGCCCTTTAGCCACCCTACCAATCACAACCTATGCAAAAAAACATTTGCACCTGAACGTGGCGACAGAGATGGCATCCATCAGCGATCCTCCATGGTTCCAGGCTTCCAGCCGCGGCCTCAGGATTGTTAAGGTTTTTCTGCCCTTGTGGAAACTAAAGATAGCTAAGGCCTAAGGCACGCTACTATGATCATTTCATGGGCAAACACACTGAACGGCAAACATGCAACAGCACCTTGTCACAGGAATTGAAAATTGCTCGTCGGGCGTCCAGTTCAGCAACAGTGAATGTAACGTGCACACCTTACTGATGGTAAAGTGAGAATGAGTCTTTCCTTTCTAATACAGGGTAGGACTGCGTTGTATTTGTATGTCCAGACAAAACAGCTAATCCAAGAGAATTATCGGGGTCAACCCTTCATACAGCAGCGTCAGCTCTTTGTACAAAGTAAGCAAAAATAGCCCAGAAAGGGTATAGGAGAAAACTTCTATTCCCAAAAAAAATTCAGTTGCAATAATCTTCAGTCAGTGTTAACATCACTTGTTAGCTGGGCCTCATGATCATCGCCTCGGATGCCTGTTGTTTTCCCTAGTGATCTCTGGCTAAGCATTCGGACAATACTGCTCCTCACCTTCCGAACTTGAGATCCATTGGCAGACTCACTGCCACCCATAGTCCTAGCAAGTTCCTCCGAGAGTGCCTTCACAAGGACATCGAAACGCCGCTTGGCTGTAGGGTACCTTGATATTGACTTTGTGATTCCTTGCAATCTTGCAGTAGGATCAACAGAGTCAGCAAGGGATTGCACAGGCTTTAGTAATTGAAAAGAAAATTATGAACGGAAGTACCTTCGAGCAAATGCTTCTATTTCTGCTTGTTTTTGCTCGCTCAACGATGGCAGCCGAATGAGATTCTCCTTGACACGCTTTGGATCGCTGATCAAGAGTACTTGCTTCTCAAGGTATGCTTCCTCTTCTTCTGTGAAGTTCTCAGCTTTGATTTGATCTTTGATGACCATCAGAGGGTCGAAAAACCACTCGAAAAGTTTACTTTTAGGCCTATTGTCAGATGTTATCTCGGAGCCATCACCTGCATATTACACATGAAAGTCCCGAAGGTCAAGAAAAGTTACAGTAAACCTCTTTTAGTGATGAAGAAAGGCACTCTTACTCACTTAGAACCAAACCATCAGAATTAGCTCTTGCAGATCGAAGGAGTGCCTTAAGAATAACATATGCCGGTAAACCAACATTAAGTACCCCAGTGCTGACTTTGCCAGCCTTTGTTCCTTCTATATCTTTTGGGGTTATCACTCCTTCAGCGACCAGATCCTTGCCATGGTGCTTACACTCTATGAACAAGAGATCTAGCAACTAAACAACACTTTTAAATCAGTTATACTGCACAAATTTTCAAATACCAAAGGATCATAGCAAAGCTTTCAAATTTTAAATAAGATCATAAAATATCATACTATAATACCGAAATTGTAAATGGAGTGTCAGTATTGAGAATTCTTATTTACTGGGAACCAGTGAAATTTCTTTTGCCAGTTTTCCAGAAAAAGATCACCTTGAATGGATTGAACTCATCAAAGCTACTTTTAAATGATGTAACACGCTGCGGCACTTTCTTTACATCATGGTTGTCCTTGAATGAGGTGGGCCTCGAGAGTGAACCACTATGCGAAGAAGCTTCATCTTTCCGATATTTAAACCTAGCCATGGAAAGTGAAATTTTGGATAACTTGCATTCTCAAAATGTACAATTTAAGGACAACTTTTTAATACAGAATACAGCAGTTATACCTAGGAAAGCAAGATCCCGGTGCCATGTCAAGAACATCATTTGTATATTCATCAAAGATGGATACTGATGATACTACATAAGACAGTCCCAAGAAAAGTGAGGATTCCTGGCACAGGAACAAGATTGCCACTGTAAGCTTCATGCCTTCACATCTAAGGGGTTAAATCAGGTAACCTTTTATCATAATACTAGCTTTAGGCTAGAAATGAAAATTCCCATTGCCAGTCCAAAAAGATTGTTGATACCTGATAAACCACCACAGCAGCATATGCGCCAAAAGGAACACTGCAGATAATGGAGGCTAGAAAAGCTCCTATAACTGCAAATGGCCAGAGAAGAATAGCAAGACCAGCAAACGGCACACAAGCTGTCTCAAGAAAAGGTCCTTCTCTGCCGACAAGATCTTCAATCAACCGCTTCCATCCTTTGAAAAGCATAACAGGGAACTTGTACAAGGCAATTAATGCGAACATTATTGCATCCACTACAAGTCCACAAGCAGCAGCAAGTATTGCACCAGGAATGTGAAGCAATCTAGGGATGCAAGTTATTATTTTCATTGTTAATACAAAATTATCGACTAAAATAAAATTACTACAAGGGTGTTTAAATATTAGCAATAATATCAGGATTTAAAGCATAGTGAACTTCAGTTTGCACGGGGCAGTCCCCCATATCATTTCTTTCCAAAGCGAGTTCACAAGTATGAAATAATTGTGCATTTCATTGTTAACCTGAATTGTTTTAGGTTAAGAAAAGCTAACCAAGATAACAAACAAATAAAATGTTCCATTTTACACGGTTACATCAACTCAGAATTAGGGTGTAACGCAGAGAAGTTGTGATCTTATCAGGAAGAATGGAAAAGGTGAACAATAACAGAAAAGTGGACCTTATTTCATATGGCTTGCCATCTGGAGGTGCATGAAGACAAACTTCATCCATGATTGAAAAATATGAATGCATCAACATGTCTTTCACGTCCCTGACTACTGTACAGCTTCCTGTGATAGTGCTCCATGTTCCATCCTGCATTTCAAGTTATCTAACCATATTAAACAGGTAAAATAAGAATGAAGCCAATATCAAAGTGAAACCGTTGCAGGTAAGTTGTACCAAAAAACAGTGAAGAAGTGGCTTTTCTTTTCCTTCCCCAACTGCATCAAACGTAGCCATTGCTGGTGCCAGAAATCCGTAAGCCAAACCAGCGAGGATGCTTCCCATGATGCCCATTATTAGCCATAGAACCAAAATCACAGTTACAGCAATAAGGAGCAGCAGCTTTACGACGGGTCCAACCATCTTGGTTCTGCTTTCATAATAAGGTGATCAGCATATCCAAATACACCACATTGCATGACTTCTCTTTTAGGACTGCAAAACTGCAAACACTACCTGATGATGCAGTAATATGTCCAAATCACATGCATAGGCCACAAGCCCAGAATGAGTGCAGAAATTCCAATTGTCATGATGAGCCATGCCCATGGGCCAAACAAAGCACCTGCAAGATTAGCATGAATCTAAAGAAAATAAGAACAGAGATCAACAAAATTACCAAGTAGTAAACCAATCCATCAAATGTAGCCAAGGTATTAATATTTACCATCAGAACACAGTGGATTTCTAGTATTAGCAGACATTTAATCTTCTCAATAACTTCCAAAATCCCATGTACCCACATTTCATTACATGACTAGAAATTATGGTTGCAACTACTGCAGAAATCAGTTTACACCACACATCAAGCAGAACTGTACAACTAATAAGTAAAAGATATGGCATGAAAATAATCTGTAAATGCAAAAAAAAATGACAATGTACATCAACTCATAAAAGGACTAACTCATTCGTGATATTAGCACTTATGCAACCATACTTCAAGGCACCTGATTTCATCATTACTGAAGCCTACAGCAATGGTTTAAAGGAGCAACAAAGCAACAGTATAAGCATCCAGCGTTTTCAAGAAAAAAAACAGTACAAGCATCCATTCTTCACAGCAAACTAGCAAATGCAGCACAGAACATGAACTGATCGATTGAATTTGTGAAACAAGGACAAAACCGTATGAAACCATCCTCCAAAACAATTCCAAACCATACTACTATTACACAAAAAGGGGATAATGCACTAAAAGAGCAAGCGTTCTGTTCACCTTTGATGATTCCCAGGAGGAGAAGCGCAAAGAAGAAAGGCAGGAACTTGAAGAAGCTCCAAACAGATATCCAAATCCCAGCCGCCATTGACAACCTTGGTCGAAGACCCTCAAAATCTGTCTCTTCCTTCGAATCCACTTAAAGCCGTCCACCCCAGACTGTGCGAATGCTCCTCATCAAACCCAGAACCAGAGAGGGGGACTGAAACTGGCACCAAATAGGAACCCAGAACAGCCAAGAACCGGGCCTGGAGATTAGATTGCCGGTGGTTATGGGCTGTTAACTAAACAAAGGGATGCAAGAAAAGTAACCAAGAAAAAGCAGACCTGACTGGGCAACCGCCTTGCGCTGTCGATTGCTGCGTGGGCCGGGACCTGACTCCTGAGAACGAACTTGCGGGAGGCCGGTGGTGGAGCGAGGTTGCTTGCGCGATTGTTTATTCAGAGATTTGGGGGAGTGAAAAGGAGCTCGCTTTGCTGGTGGAGACTGGAGTGGAGGTTGGTGTTGCTGGCGAGCGGAGCAGAGCAGACAGCAGAGCCGGGGGCTCTGCAGCTGCCGCAGGCGGGGCAGGCAAGCATGCAGGAGAGGAGGAGGAACGGAAGGAGCCAGTGGTCGGCGTCGGCCAGATGCGTTCTTCACTTGCCTGGCCTTGTTGGGCAAACACATGGCACTGGGAAGGAGACAGAGGGAGGGAGATGACTGGTGTTCAGCACTTCAAAAACAAAAGGGCAGGCGCTGTAGCTGAGTACCTGCAGCAATGGACTTAAAATATTTCTGGATCTGGACTCGGTTCAATTCTCTCGAGCACGTTTTTCAGTAGAGGGATAAGAGTCGGTTCAAATATCCAAATTGCAAATAAAATATTAGGTTTCACATGTAAATTTGGATGAGCTCCAGCTGCTGAACAAACTAGGTTTCAGCTGAATTTGAGTGCTCTGGGATTTTATTTGAGCTGGGTCAGAACTCAGATGTGCCAGATTAGCGGTATTTTGAAAGAGTAGTACCTTCAAAATAGGAATTTTACTTTAGTGTAATGCTGGTTGAATTGAAAACATA
Source organism: Panicum miliaceum (assembly GCA_032594955.1). Lineage (NCBI taxonomy): Eukaryota > Viridiplantae > Streptophyta > Magnoliopsida > Poales > Poaceae > Panicum > Panicum miliaceum. The sequence continues at coordinate 31,758,353 of CM064067.1, read as the reverse complement.
TGGATTACTTCAAGGTACATGTTTGGGTGCCGTGTTTAATATGAATTATAAACTTTTTTTAAGGCAAACCGTCCTGATTGGGTGCTTGTTTTTCTCATGATTTTTAGTACATTTTCATTGGTGTCCTCAACCAAAATATCATATTGGGAGCATAGTTGTGTCCCCGTTTCTTTTCTGGAAAGAGATCATCTCTGCTTTTATTAAAAGCAATTAACTCAGTACGTCCAATTTGGAGAATACCAGTTTACACGCATGCACGGCACACATAATAATTCAACAAAACCTAACTCCTAGATTTCTACAATATCCGACACCAAGAGTCCACCTGCATCTCCGTCTTCACCTGGCAGTCCTTCCCTCCTTCAATAGAACTAGAACGTTAGGCGTGCAAAGCGCCCTAGTATGAGTTTCGTTCAGTGCCTCTCAAATCTTTCAGCTACTTAAGATCAAACTAAATAGATAGCCCATGATGTACGATTTCAAAAGTAGGACAAGTTGGATATGTAAAAATGCAAAGAAATAACAAAAAGGGATAAGCAGGCAAAGTTCACCAGAGGAACAAATTCATGGCAAACGTCTCGGGCAAATAGTCTATTTAGCAGCACAGATAGTAACATATCTTAACATCGTCGATATATCTATATCAACGGGACCTCTACAGCCTTTAGGTTTCTATCTAGCCATATGTTATATATCCTGATAAGCATCCATAGCTACCAACATTTTAACCGGTACCTTGGAATATCTATCCAAATAAGCATGGAGAGCACTAATAAAGCAGTCTCAGATCATAAATCATGTAGTAGACTATAACTGTGGATATGAGGTTAGACCAACCTCTGTAGCTATCATCGTTGTTAGTGGGGTTACATGATCTCATGGTCACCGGTCAGTGGAGGAAGGCATAATATGGCACACAACACGATATGCTTGTAGGCCCTCCGCTCCTGCTCACTACACGGCGTGCAGCACGATGCACTGCCTGGGCCTCCCCTCCAGCTCCACAACACAGCCACAGTCGCACTGACTTTAGTCTGTACGGTCACTCAAGGACGAGGTCCATTGGTCAGTGGGCTGAGTTTCGTATACGACGCCCAGTGGAAAATGGAGGCCACCACGCTAGTGTTCTACGAAGCTGCACTCCGTAGGCACGAAGGTGTAGCAAATGATTTCCGCGTCCAATCCGATCTGAATTCGAATTTTATGGATATTTTTATATCCACGTGCATATGGATAATCTAAAACCGATTGTATCTGGATGCAGTGTAGGATATGGTATTAGTAGAATTCGGCGGATATAGATTATCCGATAATTGAACATGGATAATCTGAAGCTTATAATAAGATATCTAACCACTTTCGCGAGCCCAGCACACTGTACAAATCAAGCCTAGCCCAAATACACATATAATAATTTTATAGCCCATTAACCAATAAAGAAGGATAAAGGGGGATTTGCTCAATAAAGAGTTATTATTTTGTTTTATGTGTTCGTTCTATACACTTAAGTCTGAACTTAGAATTTGTAATTATTTTTGTTCATGTAAGTTTGAGGTGTCATTATCAAGTTAAATGTGTCATGAATTATAAAGATGATTATTTTTCATGATATTTTGTTGCTTTATGGCTTTGGCATAGGAATTGTTTATTAACATAAAAAGCTACATATAAATATATATTATCCTACTATTTTAATCTGCATCCGATCCGACACCGACCTAACTCTGCACCGCATCCGATATCCTCAAAAATCCATATTCATAACCGTATCCATATAATATCTGCTCCGCTCCGCTCCATATCAGATAAAAGAATATGAATGAGAATATGGAAAAAGCATTATCCACTCTGATTCTATCCGCTTTCATCCTACTGCTCTCCTCTCCGCGGCCGCCGTAGTGCCGTACTGTTACCATGCCTCAAGGTGGAATAAGCTCACTTCTAAAGCTGTCACGACTGGTCAGTTACCCACTGTTCCGCGTCTGGTTCCAGGTGCACGGACCGCCAGGTCTATCTTGACACCTGGCTTCTAAAATAACTTCAGAAGCAACTTCTCCAGTGAAGCAACTTCTCTAGTGAAGCTGAAAGTATTTTAAAAATTATTCGATGAAATAGGTTATTCTGAATAGGTTATTCTGGTCAAAGCTGGTTGAAGCCACGATTTCTGGCTTCTTCTCCTCAGTGTAAGCCGAAAATAGCTTTACTGGGTGCTTCGTGGATGAAGCTGCTAACAAAATACCCATTTGGTATATTTTCAGGTGCTTCATGGATGAAGCTGCTAACAAAATACCCATTTGGTATATTTTCAAATGAAGTTTTTGTGAAACTATCTATGAAGCTATGCCAAAACAGCTGTGAGGTCCACGCGCGAGAATAGGAGAGCCTGTCCAGTGACGTGGCGTGCTGCGAGTGCTCACCCACACGCGTGAAGCGCGCTCGCGCGATGGGGAGCAAGCTCCTTTTTAAGAAACCCGATGTGCCACTTTATGCAAGAATGAAATACTAGAGTAGATCAGGTCAACCATATTGCTAGAAAATCGTTTCTTGGTGGCCATTTTATTGTGCATCTACCAAATGGCCCAGGCCAGCCTTGCAAAAATGAAAAGCGAGAGACACCAAATTTGTTGGCAGCAAACACCCCCACATGTTGGCTCGAGAAGTTGGGAAACCATCCCAATCAGAGAGATCGTGCACGCAGCTCCATGCAGATTTCCCCAAAAGAATAACCAGAGAAGGTATGAATTTTTATTTTCTTTTGCGAACTGGGCTTTCGCTTCGGGCCTGTCTGCCATTGAGAGATCGACGGCTACCTGTCTCCTGATGACGGGCCGTTACTGGGCTTTACCCCCCAAGTTGGGCAGACGACTACGTCTGGCCCAAGGCCCAATCGAGGTGGGCAAGGAGATGGCGGCGGCCGGGCAGTCGCCTCGCCGCCGCCGGCCGGGGGCACGCCCACCTCCCGCCTCCGTGTTGCGTTGCGGCCACTGTTTACACACGGCTACCGCATACGCGCAGGCAGAGAGGCGCGCCGCGTGCGACCGCGCGTCCTTGTCTCAGGGCGACGAGGCGACGAGGAGACCGCGGGTCACGCGTGCGGCGCGCTGCTCCATGCCGATGCGCGTGATCGTCGTTCCAGCGGTAGTCGCGAAAGGAAGACAAGGCACGGTCATGCGAGTATCAGGCCTTGATCCTCTCGAGTCTCGACGGGTAACGGCACCGGCCCAAGAAGGAACTGGAAAAGAACGCGCAGCCTCCTCGAAAGGTCAGAAAGGAGGGCAGCGTCGTGCGTGCCGAGGGATCAATCGATCATGGCTCCTGTCAGATAGACCAGCTCGTCGCTCTCTGTTGCAAGTGACTGAAGAACAGAAGAAGCATGGCCGATCATGGATGATGATGGGCTTTCCGCAGGGTCAACAACTTCGGCGTTTAGGATGTCAGAGTTTCCTGTCCCTGTCTGCATCTTCATCGTCGGTCCAGGGCTAAATGCAAAGCGACCCAGTCAATTGGTATTCCGTTCCAGAGGACTACACTTTGGCCTGTCACATAAAAAAAATTTACCATTTAGAAGTATTAAATAAAGTTTAATTATAAAATTAATTGTAGAACCTCTAGGCTAATTCGCGAGATGAATCTAATAAAATATATTAATTCATAATCAGCGGGTAATTACTTTAGCATTACCGTTGCAAATTATGATTAATTAGGCTCATTAAATTCATCTCGCGAATTAGCATCAATCTGTAAGAAAATTTATAAACAGATTTTATTTAATACTTTTAAATGACAAGATTCTCATTTGATGTGATGGTTTAGCCCATCGAAACTGGACCAAGTATCCTTTCAGTTGTCAGATAATGTCCTCTGATGCGAATGCTTACTCTCTGCTTCCTCATGGCCCTGCTCTTCGTCGCCTCAAGTGCTGGCGCATTCTTTTACCATTTGCTTTTCGCAAGCATCAATGTCTTGATCTTGGGTGCGATGGAGCAGCAAGCTGACAAGTGACAACATCCATTTTCATCAGGCTTTGTACGAGTTCCTTTCTTGTGAAGCCAAGCAGCCTTTCTACTTTGCATTGATGCTGACAATCCAAGCACCAAAGGAGGTGAGTGCGAGCAAGCAGGTGCAGGTTGCCACTGTCTACGAGTGGGGAACAAACCCGCGACCGATTTGTACTCTTTGGCTCGCTGCAGTCCACAGCTCCTGATCTGAAATCTCAACCACCAACGACCCTAGCACATGAAATCAGAGGCGCAGTAACAAAAAGGGCAGAATGGACTGAACTTTTTTCCCATCATAAAGCTGCTTTCCTTGAATCTGAAGCGTCACAATGATTCATTCTCCATGCGGACATGGTGGACATCAGTCACATGTAGACAGTAGACTGGGCGCTGCTACAGTTGGACGAGCTGACAAAAGGATTACTGGACTGTTGACTGTATGCATTCGATCCTTACTCTGGAGTCTAGATCATAGTACAGGCATATGACCAATGTTGTTTATCAGTTTATCACTGCCCTTTTCTTCAGAAACCTTCAGTCTCAAAAGCACATCTACCATCTCGATGTTACTTCGTTGTGGCATCTGGACTTGCAAGTTGCAAGCATGAATTCATCTCATCTCTTGATCCTTTATTCAGTTGTGACGTAGATATTGTTATGCATGGAGTACTAATCCCTTCGTTCTGAAGCTAAACACCCTTTTCTACTCTGCAATCTGTATGGATGCTGACAAGCATGCAGGTGAAGGTTGCCGCTGTCTGTAAATGGGGAACACATCAGCGACCAATCTGTACTCTCAGCTCACCTCCACTGCAGTCCAAAAGGGCTCGATACGAAATCTCAAGCGCCAACCACCATGCCATCCACAGAACATCCATGGCGCAGTCACAAAAAGGATGGATCACATTGTCCACCCTTATTGCCAAGATCGTGCTAATCTTAGGTTCCTTTTCTCGAACCTGACGCATCAATATGATTCGCTCTCCATGCAGACATCGCAACCACACTATCAAAGATTAACAGAAGGAGGAAGTTCCATCATGGAAAAGGGACACACTTGGTTTCATCCATTCATTGGGAACAGGAACACAAGATACATACAATCTTTCTCATTCCTATCCGTGACCCATGCTGGATTGTTGGAATGAGAAATGACCAAAGTAGTAGGGACCATAAAAAAAGCCCAACACCAGGCTTAACATCACATCACAAGTTCACAACCAACATGGCTGGCACTTGCAACTAACTACACGATTAAAAGGCTCTCTCACTCTCACCTTCAGGGATCCTTAGCCCTTCCATGGAGCGGCACTAAGAGTGGACTAAGAGGGGTTTGGAGAACAAATACCCTCAGATTCCGGATATAAAAACCTTCCAGAAATTAAAATTACCTTCACACTGGACTAAATAGTACGGTTCATGATCTAGTAAGTAGTAGTGATAGTTAGAACAACAACGGGCCGGGCCGGGCCAGGCTACACTTGGATAAAAGGCTGGCACGGGCTCTGCACGACTTGGGCTGCGAGGGCCCGGAGCTTCATGTCCTTGAGGGCAGGGTCCTCGAGAAGAAGCACCTTGTCCTTGTCCCTCACCCCGACCATGTGGAGGTGGTCGGTGTCCTCCCTCTCCTTGCCCCTGAATAGCAGCCTCTGCTCCCTGGGCTCTAGACCAGTCACCATGGACAGCATTAGCTTCAGCTCCCCTGAAATTTCAGAAAAAAAACTTTATTAAGTACTAGAGTACAACCAAATAGGGAATACTATAAGATGGAATTACAACTTTCGGTGCACACATCATTTAGAAAACGATGGAAAAGAAAATCGATGAAGGTTCCAAGTTTCCAACATGTGTGCAACTTTGACTGATTCTCAGGCATGTTGACAGGTGGTAGATGCCTGCAACTGCTTGTATGAGCATGAGCTGGCAGTGCCGGTGGCAGCCATTAATAAGTAATGTCTGAGCGTGTACGCCCATGTTAGGGTGTAGGATTTTTAAGTGTCTTTGCGTCAGCGTTGCTTGTACAGTAACAGTCGTACAGATACGGTGAGACTTCTGGAGTAGAAGTAGTGCAGTTCTGAAGAAGATGCAGCACATGTCGGCTCACAGTTCAGTATTCAGACAGCCGACCTTCCTAGCTGCCAACTACTAGTACGAAAATATTGGAAATCGCAGTACGATTCAGAAGCGTGGAAATTTCACATTTGGACTTTGGAGCTCTGAGTTTGCAAATAAAATGAATTCGGTTTCGAGACTATTTTGGTTTCGTTCTGAATTTTCATGGCCATGGGAGGAGTAAATTTGGGAGCAGAGCTGTCCATAGACGAATTTTGCATAGGAAGTCGGTCAAATACAGGGACACTGCTGTACTTGACAGTTCACACAGGTCAAGGGTTCTTAACTGCATCCAACGCCTACCAAACAACTGCATTCACTGATGTGAAGGGAGAAGTGAAGTTTTCTTCTTCTTCCTTTTCTCCTCTTCCTTTTCGTAGGATTTAGGGGAAAGTTAAATAAAAGTATGTGATGGAAACTAGAGAAAAAAATAAATACTAGAAGTAAAAGCAACAGACATATCACTGGATGCTAGAGTGATGGAAATGTCAAAAAGAAAAACTATGCCAAACCAGGTTCCGGGATCAAGCTGCTAATCTATCAACAACTACAAAAGAAATAGAAGTCACCCAAATCGACAGGAAATTAGAGAGAAGAACCATCAGATTTGAGGAACGCGTACTCACCAAAAGTGGAGGTGGCTCCGATGGACACATCATGCCAGGAGAAGCCGGTGGACACCCTGACGACGATCACCTCCTTGCCGCCCTTCCCATCCCTCTTCTGCACCAGCATCCCTCCCGGCCTCACCTCCCACTCTATCTCCCCGGCGCCGCCACCAGCCGCGCCGCCATTGCCGCCGCCGCAAGCGGCCGCCTGCTTCGACGAGGGGCTCCTCTTGAAGAGCCTCTTGGAGTACCTCAGCTTGATCATGGCTGCACGAGTGGGAGCAGCTGCAAGTTTCTTGCTTCAATGGCCGTGCTAGCTACTAGCAGTTGCAGTTCTAGTACCAAGGCTGTGTGGGTACGCGTGTGAATATATAGGACGAGGAGAGGCCGTTGCAGAGGGCTGGCTGGCACTGGGAGGCAGGCTGGCTTTACAAGCGTGCGCCTGTTTAAAGTCCAGGACCGCCGGGGAGCCCGACGACGAGGCATGCCAATGCAATGCATGCAATCTCTGCAAAGTCCAAAGCGTAGGACCCAAATCTTTTTAAAAAAAAACGCAGACAAAAGGACAAGCATGTTGCCAATTGCCATTATAGTACTGCTGCAGCGGCCAATCTTGAGATGTTTTGAAAGTTGCATTGCGAGGTTTATTTCGGTCGCACATGGGAGGGTTGGCGCCAAAAATGATGAGCTTTTGATGGTGATGACGGTAGGATTGGGGTGGGGCGGAGGACATGATCATTGGGGCGGTCGGTTAGCTTAGGGAGGCCATCAGCCGGCCGGCCTCCCGATTAGACCGTTGATTGGCGACTTGGCAACTTGGCCGGCGTCGCGGTCGCCCATCGCTAGTTTATTGTTTGTTTTAGGTGTAGTTCGGGGCCCTGCCATTGGTTGCCGCCCTTGTTTTGAACGCAAGGAAAGATGACGACGGCGACGGCGACGATGATGGTGAGAGTTGTACGTGCACAGTGTGCGCATGTTTTGAGTAGGACCAAAGGTATGTATGTGTGGGTTCAGTTTTGTGTGGCTTCAAGGGTGGTTAAGGTGGCCTGTGGGGGCTTAGTCCACACTCATCTCCCCGCTGCATCGCTGTTCCAAGTCCCGTCACTTGTATTTCTATGTGCACGTCGCGCCGACCAGTTCACGCTTGAAAGCTTAAGCCAGTGCGAGGACACAAGCAGTGCTGCAACAATGGTTTATTCTACTCAGCCATGGCTGGCAGGCGATTAAAGAAACTGGAGCAATGTGATTACTGCTCCCATTCTAGTGACGCATTCACACGATGATCTCAAACGATGATAAGGCCGGCCTGACGCCGACGCCAATGATAGCGGATCGACTCGGCGCCAGATGACCTGGAGGCTGCCGGAGCACAAAAGAATCTGCTCGCGCGTGCGCGTACCCAGTTGCTATAGTATATCCGGAGAACTTTCCCTGCATCCACGGGCGTCGCGCCATGTCGCGGCGGCGAGCATTTCGCGTCGGCGCCGCCATTATTCTCGCGCCGGAGGCCAACCCGTTGGTGACAGCGAGTCCCCCAGGACACATGGCGTCGTCGCTAGGACCGCGATCCCCCGACGAGCGCTGCGACAATTTAGGGTATCCGGCGGATCGCGGCTTTGGATCGATGCCCTCTCCTGGCGTGTTAGGGGGTCGGATCGCGCAGTGGTGACGCGTATCTGTGTGGATACCGGATCAGGTCATCAGGCCGTTAGCGTTACCTGGTGATGGTTGCTTAGCCTTAACATGGTTGACACAGATCAGCATGCATGTGCCCTGTTGCTTCAGTTCAGCGCTTGGGGTTTATCCTTTTTGTAACCCTGTTTGTTTATTGTTGTTTGCTGGCCAATCTCAGCTTGACAGATCAAGGGCGGGAGGGTAGTCGGAATCGGGACTATGGGGGTTCACTCGCCATGCACCAGAGCCACGCGCGCGGGCGGCTCCGCGCCGGCCGGCCGTAGTGGCGCGGTGCCATGGGACACCGGACTCCCCGCCCGCCAGCACAGCGGCACGCGGCCAGCCACGCCGACGCCGCCCACCACCACGCACGTCGCGCGGTCGCGCCCCCCGCTGCCCGTGCCGCAGCCGCCGGGCTCTGCCAGTCTGCCACCGAGCACGCGAATCCTTGACGCCGCCGCCCCTGGCCCCGCGCCCCCACGTCGGCCTCGGCCCGGCCTTCCCGAGTCATTGGCATGTGGGCCGCACGGAGTCGCGCGCGGGCGCGGCGGCATGTTTGTTTGAACCCAGCGGGCCGGGCGTATCGTGTGGCCAGGCCGACATTTTTACGATGCCGCCGGGGCGGCCGTTGGCACCGTGCACGGCCCATGGACCCACCGGCGCTTCGGCCCAATCAGTCGACGCTGGGCTTTTAGATTGGCCCTGCAAAAGTCCAGACCGAAACAACGAGGAAGCAGCTTTCCCCATTCCGCCCGCGTACCGCGTACGTACACGCGGTGGGAAATGGGGGAGCGACTCATCGGGTCTTCGTCTTTATCCTTCCATCCCGCCTGTACTTTTTTTTATTGGAGTGGAGCCGCCGTGGACGGTGGACCTGCTGCTGCGGAAGTCGTCGCGTCCATGGCCGGAGTCGGGGAGGCGCTCGTGTCCGCGGTGCTCAAGGAGGTGCTTCGCAAGCTGGGGTCCGCCGTCGGGGAGCAGATCACGGCGCGATGGAAGCTGAGGCAAGACATGGAGAGCATCAAGAGCACGCTGGAGCTGGTGCAGGCAGTACTCAGGGATGCCGAGAGGCGGTCCGTGAGGGAGGAAGCAGTCAGCCTCTGGCTCAAGATGCTCAAGAACGCCGCCTACGACATCTCCGACATGTTCGACGACTTTGAGGTCAAACTGTCGCAGGTAAATCCGTAAATCTTCTTCCTCGTGCTCTTATTAAGGGAAGACTTGTTCGTAATACGGAGTAGCATATATGAACATATGGTGATATCGAACATGTACCATATGTTTTCTTCTAATTAAGACCTCTTTTATAAGGTAGCAAATTTTGATCCCCGAAGGACGCGCTGTTTTAATGTAAATATATATTGGCTGTATATTCTTCTGCTGAGAATCTATTGCGTCAGTTATTTAGGAAATTTGTTTTTGTCCCCTTTTGAAACTGATATCGAGTTTCAATTTCGTATTGACCAGGGGAAGATCTCTAGCTCTGTTGCCAAGTTTTCTATGGGTTAGAAAGCTGAAGAATTTGAGGGAAAAGTTAACAAACATAGCAGCACAGCGGTCGCAGTTCGGATTCATGCTACACACCTGTTCAACAGATCATGAAGAGATAAAGAAGAGAGAAACGACATCAAAGGTCAATAGAGCAACTATCATCGGAAGGCAGAAAGAGAAAGTGGAGATAGTAACACTGCTAGCATCAAATCGTGAACAGAAAACGATGGTAATCCCGATTTTTGGGTTTGGGGGCATTGGTAAGACCACACTATCTAAATTGGTTTTCAGTGATGACCAGATGCAAAATTTTGATCTGCGAGCATGGGTTTATGTGTCTCCACATTTTGATCTAAAAATGATCGGCAAAAGTATAATTTCACAAATCAAAGGACAGGTTGAGGGTTTACATGACCTACAATCTGTAAGTAATTCTCTTGAAGAGATAATGTGCGGTAGAAGCTGCCTGATTGTTTTGGATGACCTATGGGAGAACAACTGCTCTCAACTAACTGATTTACTGCAGATGCTAAGCAACTTTAAAAAGGAAAGCATGATTAGAATTATTGTAACAACACGAACTGAAGAAGTTGCAAGGAAGATAGGTACAGTTACACCATACAAGCTGGAACCATTGTCTGATGATCAGTGCTGGGCATTGTTCAAAAATATTTCTTTTCTACCTGGTTGCCCATTAGGAGAAGATGAAAAGAGTGTGATGGAAAACATTGGGAGGGATATTGCAAACAAGTGTCAAGGAGTGCCAATGGCAGCGCAAGCTCTTGGGTATATGTTGTGCAACAAAGCTGTTGGAGAGTGGAAAAGTGTGAGGGATAGTGATATTTGGAGCGGATCCTCTACCACAGATGATGTGCTGCCGTCGCTGAAGCTTAGTTATTGTCAGATGTCCCCTTACTTGAAGCTATGCTTTTCCTATTGCTCAGTATTTCCTAAAGGTTTTGAAGTGCATAGGGGAAATCTAATTCAACAATGGATATCTCTTGGGTTCATCCCACCCAGCCCCAAAAAGCACATAACACTTGAGAAGGTTGGAGAAAACTATGTAAATGAGCTTTTGGGAATGTCATTTGTCCAATACTCAAGGCTAACCTCCTTGGTAAGTGATAAGTACTTTCCAGCAATAGTTCAATGGCTAGACTCACTTGTATAGATCCCCCCCCCCCCCTCCCTCTCCCCCTCCCTCCCTCTGAAAAACTTTTTCTTTACCTTTAATATATAAACAACAGGGGCTTGTCCCTACTGTTTCACAAAAAAAGAACTTCATTTGTAAGTGATACATATATGTGGTTATCTTATTCCTTATCTATATGAATTAAAATGTAGAGCAGCATTTTGTGATAAGCTGAAATAATATAACCTACACATTTTTCAGAGTACAAGGGAGGACACAAAGAACTCTATGCTGCTTAGAATGCATGACTTGATGCATGATCTCGGTAGATCTGTTATCGGTGATGAATTACTTCTCGTGGATGGTGAAAAGGAATACAGTTCTAGCAATGGCAACTACCGGTATGCATTGGTACTGAATCATGAGGCTCAAATGGCTGTCTGCAATGATGGGCCTGCTAAGTTAAGAGCTCTGCATTTTTCTGAATGTCCTGAAATTCAGCTGTCCTTGTTTGGTAAATTGTTGCATATCTTGGATTTAGGCAAGTGTCCCAGGGGAAACTTACCAGCATCTATCAGTAAATTGAAGCAGCTGAGGTACCTTAGTGCTCCTGACATGCTACATAAAAAGGTTCCTAAGCATGTCACTAGCCTTTCAAAGCTAATCCACTTGAATATGAGTGGCTCTATCAAAATCTCAATGCTGCCAGACTCAATAGACAAACTTAGAAGCTTGTTACATCTTATTGCTTACCCTATAAGTAATCATTGTGGAATTTTACATAGCTATTTACAGCTCCTTTGGGTCCCACTCTTGTTTAGGGCTTCGACAAGATACATTGCTCATGCCCTAAGGGCTTAAAGCACTGAAACTAATCCACATACTAATAGTCATAATAGCAATAGCCAAAAAGTGCTTAAATTGCATAATTTAGACTATATCTCCAATTCCAACTTTAAGATTGTACATCAAACTCAATAAAAAATTGAAAAATTGTAAAGAAATACCTAACAAGTGCCAAAATATATGCTCTTTTGGATATTTGGATGCATTTGCTCAATTGGTGTGCGTAGTCCAGGACCTGCAACAATATCACCATCATTGAGTACAACATGGGGATCATTGCTAGCATCTTCTGTTTCTACGTTACCGGCATCCACATTGCTAGCTCTCGATGCCAGGGGCGAAGCCAGAAAATTTTATCGCCGATGTCAGTGCAATGTACTTAATCTATACTTTGAAACTATAATTTTATGGATAACACAATGAAAACTAAATGTTGATATATTATAAGATTGTTAAGTTTTACAATAGTAATTATCCTTTACAATTTCAATTCATCGCTACCACTATGGCCATCCATCTTGTGAAAAGCGAACACTAAAGCTAGTCTCAGTGGGTTTTCATAGAAGTTTATGGACATTAAATGTTGTGTCACATCAGCAAATTTGCTGATATGACAGGATAATTATGAGGAGAGATGTGGGAGAGTTTCATAGGATAAGAGATGAGGTTTATCACCATGACACTCTTGTGATCTTGGTAACTGTGCAATGAAACTATACACTAGCACTAGTCTAATATCATCATTTGGAATATCTGAATATGCAAGAACCACTATCGTGAGTTATAAAAATAATTAGTCGCTTATCTAACATTTTGCATTTGCTAAAAAAGGTAGATCAAAGAATGAAGAATGAAACTAAGCTACTATTTCAGGCTGTACTACACTCTCTGTCTCCGGCTCTGCTTGTTGTTCAACATCAGGAGGTTGGCTTGATGGCTCAACAGAAGGTTGCTCAGGTGCAGTTACAGGCGTAGGAGCAGGAGGAAAGAATGATTTTATTGTTCTGATCCTCTTCATTTAGTAATTTAGTCTACATAATGGGGCATAAACGATCTCATGAGCCACTTTGTCCAATTTTAGCAGAGAAAATGAAAGTGCATTGCAAGATTGACCGATCGGGGAGGTAAAATCAAATTGACCTTGCTTGCTGGCTTGCTGCCGGCCGTCCGCCTGCCGTGCTGGTGGGTGGTGGCGCTGGGCCGCTGGCCGCGGGCCGCCTGGACGCAGAGCGGCCGGGACGCCGCGCCGTGCCTGTCGCCCGCTTGCTGTCGGCGCTCGGGGCTTAGGGTTGGCGGCCGGGAAGACGAGCAGTCGGGCAAAACGGCACGCGGCGCTCGGGACTCCGCGAATCGTTAAGGGCTGCGGAGCTTGGGTGGGGCGGGGGGGGGGGGGGGGGGGGGGGGGGGGGGCGGCGCGCGGGGAGACAGGCCGCGGGTCGCCGGTGGGCTGCGTAAGAACTTGGGCCAACTGAGGATTAGGGTCACTCGACAGAAATCTTTGCTGGGTCATGGGGTACAAAAGGTATTTTGGACCACGCCTGGGGCCATGACCCTAGACCCATATCCGCCCCCCGGTGACACATGTCAATACTCTTAGTTTGCTTGGTGCGAGGAGCCGAAGATGTAGCACTGCGGTTAAAGCTTCCAGTTGGAGGTTAGGATCGTGGTGAGTTCAACTGGTGAGTGGTGACGCCGCAGTCACGGATCAAAGAGTTGCTACTCTCCGTGACTACGTTTGCGTCTTCCTTGGTCTTTTTTTTTCCGAGGATCTTCCTTGGTCGAAAGCGACGCGCATGAGACGGAGTCGAATCAATTGTGATCGTCTCATTTTGTGCCACGCTGCCCACCGACTAAGAGAGCATTGACTCGCAGCATCCTTGAGTAGAAAGATTTTTTAAAAAAAGAAAGTAGTTTTTTTAGAAAAGGTGAATGGGAGTATGAGTATATGACATTATACGTGATGTAGCATCAACAATTCAACATCCACTATCCTTTCCTGGCCAAAAAAAACATCCACTATCCTTTATTAAAACAATGTGCTATTCGATATTCATGGCTCTGGAACTCGTCTAAACAAAAACGATAGCCAACCTCACCTCGAGCTATATGTTCCTTTCCTTTTTTAAAAAAAAATACACGATCAGAGACGGTTTTGATTGTTTGATCTGATCGAGCTATTTGTTCCTGTGCCCTCTTCTCCCTTGACGAGTTTTGTTTACACACTTTGTAGTTGGACAAATTTCTTTGCAAACAGCTCCCGTGAAAATTTTGATAGCCTCGAGTTGAGAGTCGACGTACAAACGACTCTGGAAGGTGATTTTTTTAATACTAAAATATACTGTAATTACATAATAAAATTCAGAACAAATAATTTATAAAAGTATTACGAGTCTTGATTGGTTTGATTCTAAAATTTATCTTGCCAAAATTAGGGCAGGCCAAAATATTGGTAAGAATTTTTTGCCAAAATTTTGGCAAGTACTCTATGAGGTAGGTTATTTTTTAAATTCCAACCAAATAGATGTTAAAATTTATAGTTGCCAAAACTTTTACAAGGTAAAATTTAGAACCAAACCAATCAAGGCTATTATCTTAGCACTAAACAATTCTTCCGATAGGTCGCTTTGGTAACCTCCGTGTTCAAGAGTCTAGACGCAGGCTTGGTCGTTGGGATGCCCGCTGTTTATCCATCCGGGAGTATCAAACAGCGACCGAGGGGTGGCACCAGACGACGCTGACGTGGCACCCACCCGCTCATCTATAAATACGGGAGTGACGCCTCCTCTGTGCCCTTTCTAACTAACTTCCCAGGCCCGACACATCGCCGCCGCTCCGCGCCCCTCAACCGCGGCCTGCGAGGATCGGATGAACCAACCCATCGGATAAATCCGAGTACGGCGATCGGACTGTTTCTCGCTTGATTCCGTTCGATTTCGATGCTCCATGCTGCTCCCTGATTTTTCTCCCCGCAATTTGGTCTTCTGGGGATTTTTGTGTGTGGGAATACAGCGGGGGATAACAAGTTTTGGGGGGAATCTGATGAAATCGGTTCGGTTTCCGGCCGCGCGGGATCGATCGGGTGGGAAAGGAATCTTCTTTTCATGGCTTGTGGGGGATCTTGGTTGGTTGGTTCCGCTGGTTCTTCTCCGGCGGCGATGGCGGCGTGCGGGGTTGGGGAGTTGGGTGCTGGACAGGGGAATCGACATGTTTGGTGCCTTAAAGGATGGGATTTTGGCGATCTGACCATCTTGGTGTCGATTGTGCGGGTGGAACTTTGGCCTGCCTTGTGATTTGATCACGGATCATCTTCGTTTCACTTCGGCGTTTTTTCCCCCCGAGCTTGTGCGCTGAATTGGAGATGATCAGTGTAAAACCCTGTCGTTGGGCACTGATCTGCGTCCATCTTGATTTCGCGATGCAATCTGCTTCCAATCGATAGATTTGTTTTTATTTTCTTCTTATTCTGTCATCAGCCTGTCTTTTGCAGAAAACAACTTAAAGAATCAGAAACTGTGAATGTGGTCACTAATTATTTGTTGTCTTTGTTTTTCTCCTTCCAGTTGGTCTTAACTTCTTCATTAATCATCTCTGCACTTTCACTTAAGTGTGAAGTTGATATGCTGCTTAATCTGTATCAAGTGTCCAACTGGTTAACTGACATTTGCCTTTTCTGATCAGACTGACTTCTTTGGTCCCGTTCATCTGTATTACATTACAACAGCACTGCAAGAATCATGCAGTGCCCCATGGACGCTGCTGCTAGTGGAACCTCATCTGTGATGCAATGCCATAGCATTGCTGATGAGTCGACCTCCCATTCATCTCCTATGCCAACGGTTCTGGAACGTTCGCAGCGCCATTGCTATGGAGATGGAACCCCAGGTGAATTCCCCCTTGCTATGAGCCCCTCCATTGTCCTCCATGTGCTTTCGGCCTGTGATCTGGACCCGAAAGATCTTGCCGCTCTGGAGGCAAGTCATACCGCTACACTCAGTGCTTTGTTTTAACAGACGCTGCTACTGATGAGTTGAGTTTCTTTGTCGTGTCAGGCTACATGTACATTTTTCAGTAAACCTGCAAATTTTGCACCCAACTCTGCACTGTCGCTTCCAGAGCTAGCAGCATTTGATATGTGCCAGAAAAGGACCATGTTTAAGCTGATGACTCAAGAAGAAAAGGAGTGTCTGAAACAACAGTGTGGAGGCTCCTGGAAGCATGTTCTTAGGTATATTTTGGTTAGAGAGAAGAATGTCTCTCGGGTGATTGCCGGGCCAGGCCATAGTATAGTTATAACAACAAGTGGAGATGTATATTCGTTTGGGGCCAACTGCTCCGGTCAGCTTGGCCTCGGGGATTCAGAAGACCGATTTAAGCCATGTCTTATCAGGTAATGTTTCGGTTTTTTTTCTGAAATGGGACTATTTTAATATTTACCAGTGTCATAGCTGCCATCTCCTTGTTAGGTCTCTACAAGGAATAAGAATCACACAAGCTGCAGTTGGATCAAGACGGACAATGCTTGTGAGTGACACAGGAAGGGTCTATGCATTTGGCAAGGATAGTTTCAGGGGTGCGGAATCAGTTGAGGCTGCTCATACTAATCAGATTACAACTCCTAAGGTAGTGGAGTCACTGAAGGGTGTGTTTGTAGTTCAAGCTGTCATAGGGGGTTACTTCTCTGCAGTTCTGTCTAGAGAGGGTCGAGTTTACACTTTCTCATGGGGCAAAAGCGAGAGGCTTGGCCATAATTCAGAACCTTCAGATGTGGAGCCTCGTCTTCTCTCTGAACTTGAGGATGTCCCTGTTGCATATATCTCTGCAGGAAATTGCTACCTCCTTATGTTGGCATACCAACCAAATGGAATGTAAGGTCCTCCTCCTTTGCCATTTTTCTCAAATGACAGTATATGTTACTGACTACTGAGCCTTTTTTTCCTTTATGAAAAGAAGGTATTTTTCTTCTAATTTGGAGCTTTCGTTCTGTAGTTTTCATAAAACTTAACATGTGGTTGATCATGAAACTTGTCATGCTTGGAGGTTTGTATGGAAGGTTTTAACAGTGTATCCCGGATATATGCAGGTCTGTGTATTCTGTAGGTTGTGGTTTAGGGGGCAAGCTTGGGCATGGATGCAAAAATAATAAGGGCATGCCCAAGTTGATCGAACAGTTTCGGTCCTTGAGCTTTAAGCCAGTTTCAATAGCAGCTGGCACTTGGCATGCCGCAGCCCTTGGTGCTGACGGGCGTGTGTGCACCTGGGGTTGGGGACACACTGGTTGTTTGGGGCATGGTGATGAGGAATACAAGGCTGTTCCCACAGTAGTAGAAGGATTACGCAACGTGAAGGCCGTTCACCTCTCAACTGGTGAATACACTACCTTTGTCGTCGCAGATAACGGGGATGTGTACTCGTGTGGATCCGGTGAATCCTTGAATTTAGCTTTTCAGGTGGGTTCATTGTTTCTTGCTTCTACTTGAAAATATAGCAATTGTATGTCAAAGTAGTAAGTGGGCTGGCTACTAATACTAAAAACCATGATCTTGGTAGATTTATGTTGATATGCAAACTGATGTTGTGTTTCATGCCCATCAGTGTTTTGATATGCCTACCGTTTGTTCTCAGGGGGACGATGAGGCGGAGGAGGAGGAGGGTCCAGATTTCTCGACCCCGAGCATCGTCGAGTCGCTCAAGGCGCTGAACAAGAAGGTCGCGCAGGTCTGCCCCACCAACGCCTCCTACTGGCTGAACTCGGAGATGGGGCACCCGCACACATTCGCGGTGATGGAGTCCGGCGAGCTGTGCGCGTTTGGGGGAGGGACCAGGGGCCAGCTCGGCGTGAAGCTCCTCGAGGGCGTGGAGAAAGTGAGCGTCCCGA
The DNA here is from genome assembly GCA_032594955.1 of Panicum miliaceum. Taxonomy (NCBI): domain Eukaryota; kingdom Viridiplantae; phylum Streptophyta; class Magnoliopsida; order Poales; family Poaceae; genus Panicum; species Panicum miliaceum. Next base: position 31,740,617 of record CM064067.1, on the reverse strand, counting down.
TGCATGTTCCGATTGACCTCAGCTGAGCCCACTCCGGTTTCAGTCGCATCCTGGTTGCTCTTCATTCAGAGCAGTGGTAAGCTTAGACATGGTAAATATTAGGGAGGCTTTTGCTTGGTTTATCTGAACTCCTTTGAAGTAAAATGCAGGCTTTTGGTGCCGAATTGAAGTTTAACTAATCTGCAACCGCTCGGTTACCCAACTCGGTGGCTCTGTCACTGAATCAGTGTTAATGTTCTGCGCTGTTCGAAAGAGGTGATCACGGCCTCTGAGCCGCAACAGAAGCCGGAAGAGTTTTTGTGCGGGGACCGGGTGCTTATGGTCACCACGGCTAGACCAACTCGCGCCGGACGCTGTACCCGTGTCCGTCGAGCCTAGCGCGAGCGGACGGAACTTAGTGCGGTCGTGCCGAAAGCTGTACACGCCGTGCCGGTGCCGCCCGCTCCACGGCATGGCTTGGTCAGAACCGTGCCCCGTGGGAGCTGGCGCTGGCGGCCGAGCCTCCCAACCATTCGCAAGCACGAGTATTCGCCATCCCTGCTTGTTGATGCCTCGGCACAGCCGTGCTGTTCGCCACGGCAGGGCGTGACGGCATTAACACATGGGACGATTGAGGGCCAAGGAGTAACACAACACCAGATCACCGGGAGAGAACACCGTCAAACGAATCATGTATTAGATCTACAAGGCACAACGCCGCATCACCAGAAACAAGAATGTTGACGCTACAAATTACAACGCGCCACAAGTTAGCAAAGATTATAGTACAGGCAGCAGTAGGCCGATTGGGCGCGACCCAGGCAGGTGACAAAGCCGTTGCCAGGCTACCGGCATCTACAGAGCAATGGAGAAATATAGATGCAATATGGGTCTATCTATGCGCACTTTGGTTGGTTTGTACAACTCGTGCGGCGAGCCTTCTACTGGATCTCTTGTCAGGCCGCCTCAACCTTAAGTCTCCCCATTCTTGCGGGGGTGTGCAGGCCCGGGTTGATCGCATGGGGATGGCATTTTTCATGTCCACCTTGAGATTTGCTCTCCTGTTCAATGCACCGGGGTTCTATTCAATACATCCCTTTGAAAACAGGATTTGTTCGGCAGATGCTCGCGCCATACTCTTCGTATTCTGCTTTTGTGTGGCACGCCTGGTTACAGAGAAGAGTTGATGTAATTAGTTGTAACTCAAATACTGAAAAGGAGCATCACAACATGGTCAACAAGCCAACAATACTTCACACTTTTCACAAGAATTGATAAAGCTGCTAAATACCTCGTAGAACTCTGCTGTGGAAGCAAGCACAGAACCTCCAAACCATACTGCATATCTCTGAATCGGATGACTGACCACATTCACTTCTATAGGTTGTGCCTGAAAATTAATAAAATTTAGGTGTAAATAAAAAGCCATAACAAAAATATTCTTGGTTGGTTCAGTGCCTTTTTTCCAGTCAGAAGGTGAGTAAGAGCAAATAAGAAAGTCCGTACCTTCGGATCTCCACTAATAAGCCGAGTATTAGATGCACGGACCCGTGCATCCACTATCTTTTTTAGGTCCCGTTGTAATCTCCGATGGAAATCCTTAAACATAGTCGATCCTCCAGACAAGACAATATTCTGTGCCAGTGGGAATAAATTCAAAACTTCTGTAATGTCTAAGAACGTAAAAAAAAACATCATTCTGATCATACATACCTTATACAGAGCTCTTCTTGTGTCGATTGGGGATGATTGGATGCACTTGTCAATAACAACTTGTAAAGGAGTGGTGAAGTCACTGTTGTAAATCTCTGGGTTGAAGAATATCTGCACACATTTTGCAGTACTATGAGAAGGTCGAATTAAAATGAGCAGTGATAACAAAATGTATAAAACAATGTTTCAGGATTCTCCCAAAAAAAAGTTTGCATTGCAGTTACATTCAAGACCATAGAGTAAAACTCAAACTAGTTATCCTATGAAGCCAACTTAACTCAGGTACAAGACAAACAACGCAAACGAAATTAACAAGAGGGAGTAGTTCTGTGTGTCATGGTCTACCTTTGATCAACTAAAAGAATTTTCTGATAAGCCTGAAACTGGCATAGCAACATAGAATTTTCTACATATTGTATACTGATTTATTAAAATCAACTACCTCAGGCCCCAAGAATCGCTCATATCCAATGTCGCATGTGTATTTTGCACCAGTTTTTGGTTTGATGCCAGTCCAGTGTTTAATGTACTTCGACGGCTCTCTGTCATGCTTATTGAATTCCTGAAATAACAAGAATGAGGTAGATCACAAATATTTTCCCTACTGAGACATCATCTTTAAAGGAAACAATCACCAGTAGAAAAATATGATACAAAAAAATGCATATGTAGTTTTTAGCAAAAAGAAAAAGTTTAGAACAGCTTTACTTATTCAGATTCCAGTCAGTAAAGGTGCTAAATGGCAACTGTTTAGCTAGGTGGTTGCTATACTAGCACTGAAAACCAACTGTGCTACCATGAAGAGGCAAAAGAGAACCTCCCATCACCCATCTTCTTCAGAATCAAAATATGTATGTTCCATAACAAGGCAGTTAATGTAATATACACCTTCACAATGTCTGAAGAAGTATAGCAGTACATTTCTTTAACCCTCCTCGCTACATCAAAAGATTCCTCTGGCGGAATGTTCTCACCTCTTTCCTGGATGCAAGAATAGGAAGATCAGCGACTACACGTATGTTGCAGTTGCTTGGGTTCGTTTTCTACAAGATGATATCAAGCTATCTATGAAACAGATTTTGTGCATCCTTTGTGTATATATCAAATTTGAAGTAATTTCACCATGCAGGTTAAATGTCAATAAAAAAGGTTTAGAATTCATCATTTGTGCCCATCTACTCAGAAAGGCCTAGGCAGCTATTATCTTCATTAGAAAACTACAGTTAGGTGGCTCACAGAGTCTAAAGGTATTCACAAAAATCACAACATGGACAAGTTTGAGACAACCTAACAGATTTATGGAATATCACAAAAAAAATAAGAAGATATAATTACATTGCATGTTGCAGCTATCCTCAAAATGTTTAAGTGAAATTTAGTGTGTCACACGAGGAACAGACCAATGTGATAGACACTTATCCTCCAAATCAAGCTCGATTTACATATTATACTTGCTCTAGAAAAGTTGAGTACCAGCTTGTGACGATCAACAAGAAAGCAGAGGAACCTACCTTCATAAGTTGCTGGACAAACTGGGTAACATCCTTGCCTGTAAGCGGAATAGATCTGATACTGCTCCCGATGACATAACCATCAGCAACAGGAACAATGTGGGTAGCTCCATCACCCACATCAACTACAACACCTGTCATTTCACACTGAAAACAAAGCATGAAGTTTCTCATAAATATCAAGAATGTGATGATTGTTTGACAGTGAACGAAAACAACAACGAATAATGGATGCATTCTCATCCATTTTCAATCGGACTGAAAAATGACCTTCATTGCCATCTATTTTTAGCCTAAGGTATGCATGTGCTGTGCTCACGAAACCACAAGACTAGGCTCCAGAGGACTAACCTTGGTGGTAGTGTACCCAGCAGCGAGCGCAAGGACCGGTTGCACTGCAATATAGAGGCCAGGCACATTGAACGTCTCGAACATGATCTCTCCGGTGTACTCCCGGGTCTCAGGAGCAGTCAGAGGGCTCTCGGTTAGAAGAAAGTAATGGTCCTCCGGATCGCACCGCAGGTAATTGAAGATGCACTGTTGCCAGAACCTCTCCATAGTATCCCAATTCTCCACCTGCAGAGTCCATTTCAGCCCAAACCAATCGAACGAAGGCCGTGAGAAAGAAAAACAGCAGCAGCTGCACTCGGCAGTACAGAGCCGCAGCACCCCACCTGGCCATTGCGGATGGGGTAGCTGAGGCTGTACGTGCTGCTGGCGCGGGACCGCGCCAGCGCCTCCTCCCCGATGTAGAAGTCGATGTCGGCCATGACGCCGGCGCTGTGCTGCGCGAGCCAGTTCCCCTTGGCGGGGGCGCCCCTGGGCGCCGGCTGCGCGGAGGCGGAGAAGGAGTCGTTGACGGCGACGGCGGTGGGGGTGATGAAGCAGGGCTCCACGTTCCCCGCGAACCCCATCTTCGTGTACCTGCCGCGGGAGCCGGGGGATCAGATCAGCAGCGCGCCTCGCCGCCGCCGCGCAGATCTAGAGGGAGGAACGGGAGTGGGGAGCGTACGTACCCGGTGCCGTTGTCGATGACGACGGCGGGGCGAGACAGGGCGTCCATGGCCGGGCGGGTGGTTGTCCGTCAGCGGCGGCAATCGAGGCGGGGCCGGGCCGAGTCGGGCGAGCGGCGGGCCGCTTCGAGCAGCGGCAGGCGGGCGGCGGTCGCCGTCGCGGCGGGCATCCCAGCGGCAGCACCACCCACCGCCACTGGCAACCACCGGCACCCGCGCCGAGGCAGCAACGTTCGTCTGTCTCTGGGGCCTGGGGGGACGAAGCTTCGGGAGGAAGGGAGGTATATCTCGGGGTTGGCGGGCGGTGGAGACTGGAGAGCGGAGCGGAGGGAGCTCGAGCGCCTCCGCTTTGCTTTGCTTTGCTTTGGGCCGCGGCCTTTCTGCTTCGTGGGGGAGCGCTGGATTTGTCCTGGCGCGCGTGCTGACAACGCTGCGGGGCGTCGCGTGCGGCGCGCGTTCGAGTGGCCGGCGTGTCCGTCCTCGGGTTGGGACGGTGGTGGCGTGCGGGATGATGGCGACACCGCTACCGACGCCTCCGTGCCTGCCCTCCGGCTTCCGCTCCACTCCTCCAGGCCCTCCGCTGACGTACCACCAGCAGCGCTGCCCGCTAACAGGTGGGCCCGAATCTCGGTGGCCGCAAAAGGTGTCAATGGGCGTGCAAAATGGGCCGGACTGAAGCGCCATTTTGGGCGCGGCCCCAGCATGGCATGGCATGGCCCTTGGGGCGACACGAACCATCATCGGGCCGTGCACGGTCCGCTACCTAGCAGGTGGGCCGGCACGAGCTCGGGCCGGTTAGACTGGAATTCATTTTAATTTTAACGATTATTGATGGCCAAAGCCAAAGCGTATTGACGGCTCTGCTCGTCCTATCAGTCTTGTTTTTTGGGAACCTGCTGAGCTCGCAAGCTGTCACTATCGTCTCGGCTTTGACTGGGGCTGGAGGAAGATGGTTGGCCGATTGCACCAAACTTGGACGATGGGCAGCACCTTTACCAGTAGTGTTGTACTTGGCTCTTGTGGTCATTGGCCTGATGAATTCTGTTGCATGTATAGTGCTTTGCTGTAAGCATGGAAAGTATCGGGGATCCCTTTTTCGAATCATGTGCGCAAGCTAAATCTCTTACTTCCTTGGCATGCAAATTATGGGGCGATTCCGTTGGCCTCGAGTTGAATTCAACCTTTTTGGAGTTTTTAATTCAGAAGTTCTGAGATGCTTGTATACTATTGCAAGTGTGACGTGGATGTCTACTTTCCACGTGTTCGATCTGTAAACTAAAAAAACATGCAGTAGGTGATTGTGCTACAAAAATATGTCAGCTGAAGTTGTTGAACACCGAGTCAGACATGTTATCCGGATATAATGTCAAATCCTCAGACCGTCCACAATAAACCAGACAGCAGTCTGATCAGATCGTTTTTTTCTATGATGTATTCTCTTCTGATTCTGGTAACGCCTATTTGCGGCTTGTGATCATTCACCTACTTGTCTACCAACCTTTTCAAGCATGACATATACATATATATATATATATATATCTTGGTCAAAAATCTCGAGAGCATGTTGTTTAAAGGGGATTTAGGTACAGTTGAGTTCTGGTAAGACGCGAGTAGCATCATCCATCAGGTATTAGTTGCACCAACCAACTGGCTCTCTGAAGCCTGAACTATTCCAAGAAATAGACGATTTTGTATCAGTTCGCATATTCCCTGATTGCTTCAAGCAAGCAGCTTCAAACAGAGAGAAGGTTTCCAACAAGATGCTGATGACTGTTTTGAACAAGTTTGGTTTACACCTGAATGCACGCAGCTGTTGTAGTCTTCTTATATTAGTTTTACTATAGAGTTATATTTTGGAGCTGAAATTTCTCAATGCTACAAAATCAGAATGCTCCTCCGATCAAGCACGAAGGTTCTCCTAATTCTGCATGTGCTCAAACCATCGTTGTTTCATTAGTCTAATGCACTTTATTAGAGGAGACGACCAGCAAGTAATCTCGCGTTGACAGTAGGCGATTTTCACCGTTCAACACTGGCATTCATTATGGATCTTGTGGCACGTGTTCTTTGTTTCCATGCAGAAGATTCTGAACTCAAGATCTGGGAGGCAAACCTCACATGACCAAACTTGTGCAATCTGTCTGATCTTTCCATCGACACACTTTTTTTTCCCAACCTGTCCACATATGATGAGGTCGCCAGATCATGATGCGAAAATGGACTGAGCTGATCTTTTCTTTTCATTTCATCCACATACCTACTTCCTCAGTCGTCAGCGCAATTAGCAGGTTCAAGGAGATCTTGTTAAGTGTGCTAATCTGCAAGGCACTGCTGCTTCTAAAGATGGATGGAGTCAACATGACGAAAGGCCAGAACCCTCGGTTAGTTTATCACTGCCGGTTTATCTTACGGTGTTGGAGCTCAGCTCGTTGCCCTGAAGAGTGAAGAACGATGCGAGGTGCAAAAGCAAGTGAAGCAACCAACCTACCACAGAGAGGAATAATGACCTTGAGCGATCTGCCGCCATGGCAGGTACGTTCGAAATCGAAACGAAGCCATCGGCCATGACCGCTCCAGCCCTTCGTTCTTCGGCGCCTAGCTACCGGAGTACGTACGGGGGCATCCACAAGTCCAGTCCTCCGCCTCCGAATCCCAATCCCCCGAGTAAAACACCACGTGCCTGCAACCGAAAAAAGAATGCACAGAAACAGATCCGACATGGCACCCACTCCGACCCGCTCCGGCCGTCGCGGCAGCTGACCGGAGACCGGACGCACGAGCACGCGGCGGGGCCGGGCCCGAGCACGACGGTTCTTGGCAGAAATGGAAAACCTGAACCGCCCTTGGCCCCATGCAATCCTGCTGCTGCTGGCTGGCGGCGGCAGCCACCTCCTGTCCAGTATCCACCTACTGCGTTGAACCTTCCGGCTCGATCGGCGACGGCGAGCCCGCGCGCGACCATTCTACCCAGGTCGCCGTCAGCTGCTGCGGTTGCGGTTGCAGACTTGCAGTACAGGAGAAAGAGCTCGTGGCGGTGGCATGCAGGGTTTTGGGATTCGGTCTGAAATGACCGAATTTTACCGAAATTCACCTATTTCGGTGAGGATCGAAACAAAACCGAGTCATCCCAAAAATTTGATTGGAGTTGAATTTTTATGCCATGATTATGATTCATACAAGTCAACATACTCTTCTATTCTAAGTATAAAAATATGAATAAACCCTAAATAAAGATCTCTCTTGTGCCTCTCTCACCTTATGATAGTTATCAAATGCTGAAATAATATAATTTCTCCATCTTTCTCCTTAGTTTTTCACCGTATCTCCTCAATTCTCCCCACCATCTACTTCAGGAGTGATCAATTCCCAAATTTTCATCAAGTTCTATCCAAATTTTATTTAAAAATAAATTTGTTAACCGATAATTTTCCAAAATTCGTCCATTTCGCTAGCAACTGAAAAATTTCCGGTTTTGAATCCCAAAACCCTGGTGGCGTGTAGCCCTCCTGTTCGAGGGTGACGCGCGCCCGGGGAGTATTATTTTACCTGCGGCGACGGCGACGCCTAACCGATCCCCCCCGGCTGGCTCACCCACTACCTTTCGCGTGCCGAGACGACATCTCCGCCGCCTCACTCCGCGACTGCGTGCGGTGCCTATATAAGCAGCCGGCCGCCGTCGAAGCCTGGCACCACCACACATCAGACATCAGAGCGGCCGGAGCCCCGAACGGTGCGGAGCGCCAGAGCTAGGAGAACCGCAGCTCCTCTCGTCGCACGCAGCAGCTCATCATCAGCTCACTCCCAGTCCCATTCCCGAGAACACACAGGCCACCACCTCGTGCTTCGCTCGCAGCTCCCGACCGGCATGGACGCGGGGGACGCCATGGAGAGGGGCGAGCGCGCGCCGCTCCTGCCCGAGGTAACGGCCGGCAGATCGAGATCTCTGCCCTTCGCTCTCATAGTCTCATGCCGCGTGCGTGCGTGATCCGTGAGCTCGTTTTAGAACGATCACTGATCAGGACCGTTATTTCAGCTTCACTTTCTGTCAGCATTGTTCATGCGAATTCGTCCTTTCGTCGTCGCTGAAATGAAGCGAGTATGCTTCTGCTTCTGTGAGCGAGAGTTCGGGTTTTCGGCGCTCCAATCTGGGTGACGCATTGCCGCGATGCTGGCGTCGAACGCAACATTTCTCACGGAAGAGAGGGCGGTTGCGATGACGACGATACGAGAGTCTGGAAGCACGCCATCGTCATGGACCAAGTCTAAAATTACCGAGAGAAAAGGGCCACAAAAACTTCTTAAAACGATCTATTCAAACTTGCTAGACACATCAAAAACTTAAGTTTTTTTTACTCACGAGGTCTCGTAGATAAACCTGTGCCTGTCACTGCAATCGCAGTCTTTCTTTCCTCTTCAGAAACCACAAGCATTGATGCAGATGGCATCTCCACGCTGTACTAGCGCACCGTATTCATCATGACCTTTTTGATATGCAGATTCCATGTGTTGTTGACAATTTTTGTAATTTTTTCTCCGTTGCAGAGCCACGGGCCAAAGGTTGAGGAAAATATCCTGGATGTGCCGCTCCTCAAGAGTAAAAAACGCGCCGGCAGCAAGGCACCAGCGGTTGTTCTAGGTGAGCAGAGCTCAATGTTACATTTTTAAAAAAATGGAAAAATTGCACAAACACAAGATGCTAGTTTTAATTTTACAAATTTACAAAACACACACACGCGATTGAACATTATGTTTGAGCTTTGGACTGATCGCCGGGTGCTTCGTGTGCAGGGTTCGAGTGCCTGGAGAGCACGGCGTTCAGCGGCATCTCGACGAACCTGGTCGTGTACCTGGAGACCGTCCTCCACGGCAGCAACCTGGCCAGCGCCTCCAAGGTCACCACGTGGTTCGGCACCAGCTACCTCACCCCGATCTTCGGCGCCATCATCGCCGACACCTTCCTGGGCAACTACAACACCATCATCGTCTCCCTCGCCGTCTACCTCCTCGTACGCCGTCGTATATTATCATTCGTATCTCGATCCATGGCCGTCGTCACGCCACGATCGATCGACGCTAACAGATTCGGCTCTACCGCGCGCGTGCCGGCTGCAGGGGATGATGTTCGTGACCTTCTCGGCGTTCCTGCCCACAGCGGCCGCGCTCGGCGGCTCCTCGGTGCTCGGCGCGCAGACGGTGGCGTTCGTCGGGCTGTACCTCGTCGCCGTCGGGAGCGGCGGGGTGCGCTCGTCGCTGCTGCCGTTCGGCGCGGAGCAGTTCGACGACGGCAACGCGACGGACCGGGAGCGCAAGGGGTCCTTCTTCAGCTGGTTCTACCTCTGCGTCGACTTCGGCCCCATCGTCTCCGGCCTGCTCATCGTGTGGATCCAGGACAACGTCAGCTGGGGCCTCGGCTTCGGCATCGCCACCGCCTGCATCGCGCTCGCGTTCGGCGCCTTCGTGCTCGCCACGCCCATGTACAAGCGCCGCGTGCCCACCGGCACGCCGCTCAAGCGCCTGAGCCAAGTCGTCGTCGCCGCCTGCCGGAAGGTCGCCCTCAAGGTGCCCGCCGACGCGGGCATGCTCTACGAGGTCAGCGACAAGGTGGACCCCCAGCCCAAGATCGCGCACACCGGCGAGTTCTCGTTCCTCGACAAGGCGGCCATCATCACCGCGTCGGACTTCGAGGAGGTCACGGCGGAGGCGGGGTCGTCGTGGAAGCTCTGCACGGTGACGCAGGTGGAGGAGCTCAAGATCTTGCTGCGGCTGCTGCCCATCTGGGCCACCAGCGTCATCATGTCCTCGGCGTACGCGCAGATGAACACCACCTTCATCCAGCAGGGCAGCGTCATGAACATGTCCATCCTGTCAGTGCCAGTGCCGGCGGCGTCGATGGGCTCGTTCGAGGTGCTCTGCGTCCTGACGTGGGTGCTCCTCTACAGCAAGGTGATCGCGCCGGCGCTGAACGGCTTCTCCCCCGACGGCGACGGCGAGCCGTCGCAGCTGCAGCGCATGGGCGCCGGGCGGCTCCTCATGGCTCTGGCGATGGCGGCCTCGGCGCTCGTGGAGATGAGGCGGCTCGGCAGCGCGGCGCGCGGCGAGGAGATCACCATCGCGTGGCAGCTCCCGCAGTACTTCCTCCTGGCGGGCGCGGAGGTGTTCTGCTACATCGCGCAGCTGGAGTTCTTCTACGCGGAGGCGCCGGACGCCATGAAGAGCACGTGCACGTCGCTGGCGCTGCTCACCATCGCGCTGGGTAGCTACCTGAGCTCGCTCATCTACGCCGTCGTGGCGGCGTTCACGGCCACGGCGGACAGCCCCGGTTGGATCTGCGACGACCTCAACCGGGGGCACCTCGACTACTTCTTCTGGACCATGGCCGCCATGTGCACGCTCAACTTCGTCGTGTACAGCGGCTTCGCCAAGAACTACAAGCTCAAGACCGTGCTCTCGTGACATGATTCCGAATTTCCAATGCATTGCTGCACATAATTTACCGCCAATTGGTGACGGGCGAAGGGCAATTAGCAGGTACTGGCTCAACGGCTAGTACATAGGAAACGTACGGCAGTACAGTAGGAACAAAACGCACAGATTTCTGTGGCAACACCATTTTTTTCCCCATTTTTCTTTTGTAACTTTTTGTTTTTGTTTTTTCCATACAATTGATGAGTTGAAAGAAATTTTGCATTTTAAATCAGATGTGGAACGTAGTAGTATTTTTTTTAAACGCATCATATATATACCTGCATACATACTCACCTTTACGAATGCATATAGATACACTTGCGGGCCTATAGTCTATACATACCTTGAGATTAAAATATCACTGCAAGCATCTGCATCTTTGATCACTTATTGAAGGTTACGAGCATGTCACCCTCTTGCCGCAGCTGCCCTCGTACGTCTGACTCTAGGTGCGGCCACCTTGCGCTCCTGCATCGAGGTGCGGCCTCCTGCTGATGCCAATCCTGAAGAACAACCAGCTCTCCGTGTTCTCTCTCGTTTCTAAGGTTACTGTCTGATCTTTGGTTGCTTGAAAAGGGGATGGGAGATGTGTAGGGAATCCTGACGGTGGTGGCAGGCAGATTGTAGGAGCGGCGCGGCAAGGCGTGGGGATGTCATCGGCCGCTGGCGGCAGCGGGATAACCGGTAAGTTGGCTTTGCAACGGGAAAGTTGACGCAAGTAGATTAGCATGGAGGTGGTTGGTGAAGACGGACCGTCGTCACAGTACAGACCGGTGGCGGCGACACCAACCGAACGGTAGGCGGAGTGGCGTTCGGTTTGTGCGGTGGGATGAGAACCACGGCAGCTGCAACGAACACAATCCTCCGTGACGTGCCGCTCGTTTGCCACGTGTAGGTGAGGAGTGTGGCACATGGGCTGGGGGTGCTCCCCCGCTCCCGTATCCGAATATCCGATTCAAGTCTCCCTCACACGGCTCACCCATTCTCCCGTCTCCTCGTCTCTGTTCCTCCCCCCGTGTTCCCTTCTCTCTCTCTCTCGGCCCCCCTTTCCCGCCGGCGACGACCGGGCGAGCGGCGGCGCCATCCGCCACGACTTCGCCGGGCCCTCCGCCGGCGACGAGCTCCCACAAGGTATGCCCTCCCCTTCTCTTCCCTTCCTGCTGCGCGTAGCGGAGCGCCCCAAACCCTAAGCAATTTGTATTCGGATCTGGCCCAATATACCTACTGATTTCGGATTCGTTTGCGAAATTCGTCGGGCGTGCACGCGCAGATCGACTCTTTTATGAGTCCAAAAAGCACCCAGGATGAAGTTTTTAGAATACACCCCCTTCGACAGGTAAACACGGCTTTTCCTGCTGCTGCCGATGCCGTCTTGCCGTCTTGGTAGGATGCGGTTCAATCCCCCCCGGTTTACTAATTCTGCGCTTTTTTGTTTACCTTCGTCCAGCATAAATCTGTTCCTCGACCAACTCAACCTCGGCGATTGTACAATCAGAGGAAACCTTGAAGCCTTCTCATGTAAGGATCTAGGAACATGCTCCATTTCGTCTCTTCGCTGAGCGTGAAGTGCATGCTTTTGATGAGGTGGTATAATTTTGCAGGCAAGCACACTGCGACAGACCGCCGGCTTTCAATAAGCCTAGAACATGAGGTACATGCATCTCACAGACCCATGAATTATGTTAACATTGAGATCTTTTTTCTTCCAACAACGACATGAATCAGCGCATGTAGTGTTGTTCTCTCTTTGGAATCAAATAGTGTGAAACAGTATTGTGATTGACCATATACTTTCAGATAGTCCTTTAAGCCCTGGTTGTGTTCATTCATTTTTGGGCTTCTGTGCTCCCCCTCACTTTGCTTCTAGATATGGTTTTTTGTTCTTAGTATATATCACAGCATGTGGTCTCCTGTGTTAAGTCAAAATAACATATAAATAGGCGGAACATAGTTGTAAATGCCTGCTGTAGCATATGTTACTTTGTATGAAACTAGTTTAGATGTCTCCTTTCATGTGTGCAATTGATACTTCGCAGGCAAGTGTTGTAGATATCCTTTTGCACAAAATGTAAGAAAATGGAACGATCCATGTATGACTTTGTTGCTTAATGCCACACTACTTGAAACTGCAGTCTTATGTTCTTTTCCATCTTCCATTTTAGGATTTATCTTTTACTCTTGTTGTAGGCTGTTTGGGTCGTCAATATTGTTTCTTTTGTTGTAAATCAATGGCGGTAAGAGCGTTTGACTTGGCTATCTGACTGATCATCAGAAGCCAAAGAATGTTTCTACTTAACATAAAATTTACTGAATGTTCCGAATGACATATCACAGTTGTAGTTTGGATTTTGTTGTTTCATGTAATGTATCTCCCCAGTAACTGTAAAGCATTTTACTGAGAGATGCAACATATCATTCCAACCATTGTTGTTTCTACAACAGCACCGAATTGGTACGTGTCATTGTAATTATGCCAATCTAACTTCTCTGTTGTGCTTTCAGATTCTTGATTACTTGGGCAAGTCCTCTGACAGTGATCCTTCTTCACCAGTGGAGCACCTATCCTCCAGATCAAGGTTAGGATGTGTGGATTAGCTTCATGATACGTGTTTACTTTTAGCCCAGTCTAACTTCTTTTTCTTTTTGATGTTTGTCCAGCCGGAAGACATTGATATATCTAGTTCTTACTCTTGGGCACATGTATCCAGATTATGATTTCAGGTAATTTTGTCTTTGTAGTGAGTGTGTTCTAATATAATCTGGAAGGAAGGATATTTGGGTAATGTCATAATCAGCTTTTTTGTGGCGATATGGCAAACCCGCTTTTGTCCTTTCCTTCCAGCCTAAAGGGGGTGTTGTCAGATGGTATGACAGACGGATTAATAACCGTTGCTCTTTGAGCTGAGAGTTCAATTCTCTCCATTTCCCTTGGTCTTTGGTATTTGATACATCTAACTTTCTTAAGGTCTCCTGGCTGTCATGCTACACATTCATGATAGCACGACCTTTAGATTAAATTTAACATCATTTTGTAAACATTTGTTCACTTTATCAGTGCTGTTCGGGCACACTTGTTCTTCCAAGAAGAGGAGATGGAAAGTTTCAAGCAGATGATAGACACCTACTTATCTGACGCTTCCAGGGTAATGCTTTATGGTTTCTTTTTCATCTTGTGATTTAATTTTTTGGCTCACTACATATAAATATATTATCTTAGTAAGACTGCAATTTTCGGAAAGGGAAAAAATCACAAGGCATAATGTCACCTAGTTAATTTAAAATGATCCTGAGGCTTAGCTAATCCTGAAATCGGACTTCTGTTCAGCAATGGGCAGCAACAAATGAGGGCAGTTCTCTTCTGGACAGTATGACTAAAGCTATTGATGAGGTCAGGATTCATTCGTAAAGGTTGGTTTAGAAGTTGTATGGTCCTTCGATTTTGTGTTTACACCTTACGTTTCAGGTTATCAAAATCAGAGAGTGTGACATCTACAGCTATAACCCAGACTCTGATGGAGATCCAGTTCAAGAGAAAGGGGCCATGTATGTTCATGTGAACTAAGATACAAACTTGATGGTTAGCTTATGCAACAAAATTGACACTCTAATATGGATACAATTTTCTCCTTGTAGATGGTCATTCTACTACTTCTTCTACAATAGGAAGCTAAAGCGAGTTGTGAGCTTTCGATGTTACTGCACTAGGTAGGCGCTTGCTCCAATCTGCAAGGTTCTTACAGGGAACACAACATAAATATTAACAAATTACTTGCATATCCTTCTTTTACCGCAGCAAATTATCAGCAGATGACTTCCTAATTGGTGCGGCGTCTGATGGTGAAGAGGAAGATGCCTTGATTGACATGGACATATGACTGACTGTGTTCTGCTCAGAACCTGTTGTGCGTGTACTATATAGTGTATATGCCCCACCCTACTAGGAAGCTTCTAATATAACTTCCCTTTTATCGTAGCCCGTGGAAACCATGGCTCTTGTTAGCTTTGTTTGTATATGCGGATTGGAGATTTGGTAGCGGCAAACTTTTAATCCCTGAGGTTTGAACTGTCACGTTATTTCGGTACTCTAGTGTTTGCTGGAACTGGACTCCATTTTCTGCTTAGTTAAACAATAAGATATTCCAGACAATTGTGTGAATTGAATTGTCAAATTTTCTCTATTGTTCGTTCACTGGTGCTGGTATCTTTGTTGCAATAGGAAAACTGGTTAGATTGTGTTTTGTGAAGAGCGTTCTTGATATCTGGTGCAATTTCTCCATATTTGACATTATATTTGTGATAATTTTTTTTGAAATATTGTTTGTGATATTCCCTTATGAGAAAATGGTATGCCTGTGGAACCCAGCGAGCTCAAGGAGTTTACATCTGTGCAAAGCTTGCCAAAAAATTTGGCCACAAAGGGAGTTTTCGTTGCCGGGTAGACCAATTGTGGGGTTTGGTTTATGTCGCTACCGAGTACCATGTCGCAGCGGGGTGCCATTTCTGTAAGTTTGTCAAAAAGGCATATTGTTTCTATAAAAGCCAGAAAAGGTAATATTTTAGAAATTTGGGCACGGCTTATCTTCAAGAAAAACCATCTCAGTTCGCACAACGCTGGCAGGCCTTGGAGGAAAACCAAGCTGGGATTCACCGGAAGCAGCTCGACCAAAGGTATGGTAAACTCAACCATACAAATGAACGAAGCAGTCCTCCGCCCCTTCGACAAAGTAAGTTTCATGGATCCGAAAATGGCCCAAACCACGGTCTCCAAGTGCGTGCGGATGCATGCCATGTGGCTGGCTGGCTGCTCGGTATCCTCTGAATCTGATCTGAGACGTCGTCGCATTGCCTGATACAGTACTTAAAAGCGAGCTATGCCCAAGTAGCCACCGCGATGGAGACCTTGGATTCAGGCAACCGATGAGGCGATGAGCTCCGGAAACAAGAGATTCTTCGCAGGACATCGAAGTTCTTGGGAGGCTAGTTTAAGCCCGATCGAGGCGGGGAAAGGCGAGATGGCAGAGGCGTTGTGCTCACAACTGTAAGGGCGTACCCAGTGTGCTCACAACTGTAAGGGCGTACCCAGTGCAGAGAGCTCCCGCTCTGTGCGGGGTCTGGGGAAGGGGTGTCAGTGGCAACCCTTACCCTCGCCTGTGCAATGCGAGGAGACTGCGACTCGAACCCGGCACCTTCCGGTCACAGATGGTAAGACTCTACCACTTGCACCAGGCCCGCCCTTCTACTGACAGAAAAACCCATAAACTTATCTCCTGTCACTTACCTGTCAACTTCTTGTTGGAATGCTCTGACACGAGCCCCCCTGCACTATATACGCGCGCGCGCGCGCGCCGCACGCGCACACGACGCGCGCGAGAGACTTGAGGGCTGAAGCTACAGAAGGCGGCTGGGATGAGGCTCGTCGGCCTCGTGAGCCTGGTCGCTCTCGTCTTCCTCCTCAGCTTCAGGCCCCTGCTCCATCACCAAGTGCTCGTCGGTAAGTGCCCTAGCCATTGGGTTAGCTGCGTTTCACTGCGGTCAGCTAAACTGCTGCTCAGCTCTGTTGCCGAGAACCTGAACTGAGACCTTTCTTTCGTTTCGTGGAAGGAGAAGGCGCAGCAGCAGCAGCAGCAGGGAGCGGGCGCCATGGCAGGAACCAGCAGCAGGGTCGTCAGCACGCCGAGGAGTGGGCCGAGGAGAGGAAGAGGATGCGGTGGTTCATGACGAGGGACTACGCGCGCGCGCGGCGGCACACGCCGAGGAACAACCGGCTGGATCCTTAGCGTACGTCGACCTGACGGGTGCTGCTGGATCGACAAGTTGGTGATCATTCTTGGTCTCCGGTGTGCAGTCGTCTCAACGCACGCACACAAGTTTGTCCCCCCTGACCATAGTAGGACATAGACAGTAGTGGTGTGAGTGAAGTAACATAGAAGTAAAATGTTTTCTTTCATCTGAATCTTGTAAGGAGGATCGGTTGTTGAGGTTTTAAATCTGTGAAGCTAGCTGCTGTGCTCTTATAGCTCGGTGAACAATTCAGTTTGGTATCTCTCGTTTTCGTCTCTCTTTGAACTCTGGAGCGAGATGGTTTCAGGCTGAAAGTTCGGACTTCAGAGTTCGGAGCCCGTGAGCGGTTCGGACAGCTCGATTAGTGGAAATGTCGATCAGAATGAAATTCAGGATGAACTAGGAGTAGCTTCATCGATCGTTTCTCCTGGTTCACATGTAGGCCCTGCTCCGGTCGCACTGTGAAACCCAAGAAGCGGCATTGATCATAGTGAAAATCACATGGCTTATCTAGGGCTCCGTGGTAGACTAGAGTCAAGCAAGTGATTAGGACTTTGACCACAAATTAACGTAACAGACACTACTTGTTTTTATGTCCTGGTGGTACGTAGCGTTGCGTAGGCTATGTGCTGCTGTCTCTTCCGCAGGTACAGTAGGACACTGGCTGAAAACTGAGGTTCAGACTTCAGAGCTGTTGCTCCAGGCAGACACCCTCTAACGTCCGTCTCAAATGCGTATCCCACGCATATCACTAGCTTGCTGAGTATCACCTTAGCTGAACTAGCAGAAAGAGTAGCTGATGAACAAAGTATGGACCCGCGTACAGCAGCTGCCACGAGGTCATTCTTCAGTAAGTCTGCAGAAGAAAAGGTTCACCAGATCGGCAAATTCTTATTCAGGAGTCGTTGAAGGCGCTCTTCTTTCAGACCGGGGAAGTCGGTGGCGTTTCTGTTTGGCGTGCATAGCACGAGGCTTGTGCTCGCCGACGCGTCGTCTGTCTCCTAAAGATGCTGCTTTGTTCTCTACGCCGTGGTCCTTAGTCGTTGTACGAACTGTGTTTGGTGTTGGCAAACCAGGATGCTTTTGCGTTGGCCGCCAAGTCAAACGAGGTAGCTTGCTTGTTGCCTTCGCTGCACACCTTGAGAAGAGCAATTTCAGAATGCAAGAAACGCATGGACGCAGTATAACTTACAATTCTTTTTTTATATTTGAAATTCATGAATGAATATGAATGTATCATGAGTACAGGTTGAACTTTGGCGCCATCCCAACAGTGTCACAAGGATGCCATATAATATGCAGGCATCAGGCTTCTTTGGCCACTCGTAGTCGTAGATGCAGCGTGTAATTTCAGTGTTCCTCCCAAAAAAAATACAGAAGGAATACTTCCAAAGCATACAGTGTAACCAAGATTGCGCTGGCCTTCTGCAGAACCATTTCCTCCTTCGTCTTCCCTTTTTATCTGAATCTGGCAGCTCTACGGCTGCTGTATTTCGCCCATGACTTCTTCGCAACCTCTGGTACCTCCCTGCTGGCCAGAGCCGACATCACCCTAGCCCTGGTCACCTTCTTCACCAGAAGCTTCCATGTCTTGTCCACTCCCTCTTCCTGCATCTTGGCCTTGAGGTTGCTGGAACAGGAAACAACAATTACTTCAGGTTCTGAGCAAACGATTTTGAGGGGAAAAAACAGCACATGCACAGTTACAGTAAATATGTAAAGGTTAAGGTGAGTAACCGAGGGGTGTTTGGACATGGATTACAGTAAATATGTAAAGGTTACGGTGAGTAACCGAGGGGTGTTTGGACATTGGTCGTCGTATCGGATGTTTGGATATCAATTAGAAAAATTAAATATAGGTTAATTACAAAACCAATTGTATAAATGGAGACTAATTCGCGAGATGAATCCATTAAACCTAGTTAGTCTATAATTTGGCAATGTTATGCTACAACAAACATGTGCTGATGATGAATTAATTAGGCTTAATACATTTATCTCGTGAATTAGTCTCCATTCATACAATTAGTTTTATACAATTAGTTTTATAGTTAGCTCATATTTAATTTTCCTAATTAGGATCCAAACATCCGATGTGATCCAGATCCAAACACCCTCTTAATTCCATATGACACATGCATATTGGATGTATGCACTTTCAGGAATAGTCAGGTGGTCCTTCAGATCTCGTTTTCTTTCGTGCCATTCATGTGCAAGTTGCACAGTGCAGCTGTACCAAACGTGACTGAAAACTACATCTTCGGTAGGGACAGACAGAACACTTGCAACCACAAAGCCGAGCACTGTTCCCGCGTGTTGCTACCAACTGGCACTAGAGCAGCATCGTTCACACGCACAGCCAAAAAGGGAAAAAGAAATCAAAATTTCACACGACACCGCCATGTGATAGTTCATCTGCGCTGCATTTACCTGCACAAGGGAACCCTGCACGGCTCGCCGGCGCCGGCGCGGTCCTCGCAGACTGAGGCGTGGAGCCGGAGGAGCTGGAGCGCGCGCCTGCAGCGCGGGCAGGCGGCGGGCTTCCTGGCCCGGCCGCCGCACGCGGCGAAGTGCCGCATGAGCTGCTCGAGGCCCCGGCGCACGCCGTCGACCTCGCACGGCGAAGCTTCTGCGGCGCACACTTCGCCGGCGCCGGCGCCGCCGGCGGCGAAGATGCGGTCCAGGATGGCCATGGCGTCGCTGAGCTGCCGGTACACGTGCTGCGACGCCCGCTCCCTCTCCCACCTCTTCTTTCTCTGTGAGAAGAAAAAAATTGGTTGAGACCGACGTGCCCGTGTCAGGAAATGGGAAGAGATTTTTGGAATCGTGGTGCTCGTGGTGGATTTGGGTTTCGGTGCTTGCTAGGACTTCTGCAGGGTACGGTCTCTGTACCAGAGCATGGAGCCAAACTCTTGCGTCAAAATGAACACACGACTTTTGGAGGATTGATAAGTGATAAGCTAGTGGTGTGTGGCATTGATAATGAGATGTCAGTGTATCTGCCTATGATCTATATGAAAATTCAATAGATTTTAGGTGGGCAGAAACTATCGCCAACTGAGGCTGATGTGTAGTGCTTGTAGTTTATTTTGGTAAATTAAGATATATAAATGTTGCTATGTATATAAGCATAATGCATATCTAAATATATAGTAAAATCTATTTATCTAGATCTTTCAAAACATCTACGATTTGGAATGGAGAGAGTGCAATTCTAAATAGAATGAACATATCTTGTGATCTTATATTCTTATTTGTAATCACCAATGAGCGGTTAAAGATGAACCATGCAGACATGAAATCGTACGCAGCTTACAGCATCAAACGTTGATCTATATCATTCTGGCAGTTGTTCTAAAAAATTATACCGTACTGGTAGATCTGACAGTGCCATGACTAGGCTGCTTACTTCTTTATTATCCGAAAAGAAATGTCGTAACAGCTGACCGACGGAGGCGAGAAAAGGCAAGGCACAGTACAGCGATAGAGTCACACGCACCTGGTCGGCGTCGTGGAGGAGCTGGAGCAACTCGCCCTGGAGCGCGGCGTCGTGCCGGGCCGCGAACCGCCACCCCTCGGACCGCTCGACGGCGCCCAGGTCCTTGCCGGCGAGGCGCGCGCACGCGAGGCGCAGCCGCGGCGCGTCGCAGAGCGCCGCCAGCTTCAGCGCGTCCACCGCGCGCTCCGCGGTCAGCCGCGCCGCCACGGCTGCCTCCGCGCACCGCTTCAGCCACGGGACGCGGTACGCGTGCGCCAGCGCCAGCAGCGCCGCCCCGTGCGCGCCCTCCGCCCACTCCTCCTCCCCCGCCGTCTCCCAGGGGTCGCGGCGGCAGTAGAGGGAGCGGAGGAAGGCGGCGACGGCGTCGGAGGGCGCGCCGAGGACGCGGACGACGGCGCAGCCGGCGTCCCACCCGCGCCGCGCGCCCAGGATCATCTGCTCCAGCACCGGCGACGCCGCGGCCTTTGGTCCGCCAATCGAATTCCCGAGGCAACGACACGAAATCTGATCAGCGGCGGGTAATTAACCATCCATCCACGATAGAAAACCAACAAGGAAACCGCACTCACAAGGACGGAGGAGTGCGCCGCGATGCTGCTCCCGTCGGACGCGACGACCCGCACGTCGGCCGGCGACGCCCGGAGCGCAGCGAAATCCGCGCACGGCGCCATTGCAGATTAAAGATCTTTGCTGTAGGCAGATCCCTGCGCCGCTGCTCTTGGGATGATACCGCGAAATTCAAGAAAAGCTGCGCTACAAAAGAATGAGTGTGAAAGAACGAAAGAACTGGGATTCTACGACTAGGCGGAACGAGAAACGGGGGAGCTCAAGCACAGCTAGGGCGAGTTTTTATATAGAAGGGTACACGCGGTCGGAAGGCGACGGGAAGCTTTTGAAGCGCTATCTAAAAAAAATTCTTTCAAAAAAAAAGCGCTATCTAAAAACCAAAGGGCCATTCCACGGTGCCAACCGACACGTGCCTTCAATTCGAAAAATTCCAAAAAATCTTTTTTAATGGAAGACTTCAAAAAACTCTAACACGTAAAACAACTAAACAAGGGAGATAGTATGGCTGAATATAACAATTCCTTCGGCCAGTTGTTAGCCACAGGATCTATGAAAGATGAACAGGATTGCCTCTTCTCCTTTATCCCGCCACCAGTATTGCTTTTTTCCTTCCCTCGAAAAGAATAGTGCCATGCCACTCAAAAGACTGGCGCTGACCTTTCCTTAAACCCGAAGATAGAAAAGAAAATCTCATCGGAGAAGAAAGCCGATTTGTGTTCATACTATACCAAATCAACTGAAAAATCACCTATTTTCGCGTAGTTGAGTCCTATGTCGTATGAGGTATGAATAAAGAGTTCTTATTTTGGAGCTTTTGGATGGTTGGATCATGAAATTTCCTTGCTTTCAAGGAATCAAGGATTGCTCTGTCTGCAAAACGTACAAAACGTACTGCCTATGAACATTGGTCACCTTGATTTTGTTAGATTTAGTTCCGCATTGAAAATTAATGACGCGGAAGCATAATATATAAGGTGAGTAGTCTTCACCAATTAGTGTAGTCTTTTGAACTAAGCTAGGTCTAAGATCTTGTTTGTTGTGGTTTTCGCTGGACCTCAGTCTGGTAACATAACATCTTGTGGAAGTATAGCTTCCATGGGGCGCATCGTATGACAACTAGTGCATAAAAAATATTTCAAAACCATACGATGATGTATAGAACCTTTCCGAGCCATGTTCACGAGAAAGGGAGAGTACATGCATGACAACAAGACAGCAAATTACTGGTTGGAATTGGCAAATGAGGTGGTTGCGGGGTGCTGTGTCAGCAACAGATCAGGGAACAATGTGGACAAGTCACGCGTACTTTGTTTTTTTGTTTTTCTTTACTGGAAAGTTTGGGTTTCGTGGTCCTAGATTGCTGACTCGGATCCACACATTTGATGCTTCTATTTTTTGTTCTTTGTCAGCTGGGGGAGGCAAATTCAAAAGCAACCGAGTTTTCTTCTTCTTCTTTTATGGAGAATTACAGATATACCTAGAGGGTGCAACTCTTGCAGTTTTCAAGATACCTTATTTGCGCATTGACAATTTCGCACTGTGTTTGTCCCTTTGGCCTTTGTAGGGAGACGAGCACAGAATGGTGGGTGCCTCCATCTCCTTTTCACTGCTAATTTGTTATGCATGTTTGGAATGTAACAAATTCTACATGAACCTGCTTGCTAGTTAGTTTTAGCTAGAAAGCCGTGCGGTGCGCGGTGATGCCACGCATATCGTCTAGGGTCCTGTTTGGTTACTACAGATTTTATTATAAGCCCCATCACATTGGATGTTTGATGCTAATTAGAAGTATTAAATATAGATTAATGATAAAATAAATTCCATAACCCCTAAGCTTTTTTGCGAGACGAATTTATTAAACCTAATTAGTCTATAATTAGCTTATGTGATGCTACAGTAAATATGTGTTAATTATGGATTAAGTAGGCTTGATAGATTCGTCTCGTGAATAAGCCCTAGACTTATGCAGTTAGTTTTATAAATAGTTTATGTATAGTTTTTCTAATTAGTATCGAAATATTCGATGTGACAGAGCACCTGCCTGCAGCACTAAATTAAACCGACGGGGAATTGATGGCCCGGTGGTTGGATTTGTGAGGCGGGCAGGATGCATGGCAGGCCGCGTAGTCCGTACCATACCACTCGACGGTCACATGGCACGCTTGGAATGGACAGCGATCTAACCAACCCGTGAAGAGGACAGCGCGGCCGGGGACAGCACGAGCGAAACGTGGCTAATTTTGGTAGCACGGGTTCTCTTGTTCTCTGGGGAAATAAAGTGGTGCGGTACCAGGCCCGGCTCCCGCTACTCCATTGCTTGCCTTGCCAACCACCAAATCAACAAGCACCGGAGATTCGGAGTAGCTAGCTAGCTCCAGGCTCAACCAGTACCAGAGACGCTGGAGAATACTGGGTAGGGCAGCAGCCAGCAGGGATGGCGCGGGCCGCCGCCGCCTTTTCTGGTCGTCGCCGTCCTCACGGTTTCCAAAAGGCACGTGACTACATACGTCATACATGAGGCTTGCCGATCTACTACCCGTCGTCTTGCTGGCATATCGTACGCGCAGTGCAGCTGGGAGGCCCTGACAGGCTGATACGCGCGGTGTGCGCGTCGGGCTCCAGTCGGCCGAGACAAGCAGGCGGCGGCGGCGGCAGCCCGTGGAGCAACACAGAAAACAGAACCTGCACGTACGTGCCCCCTCGGTGTAAGAAATGTTTGATCGAGGAAAAAGTTTCTTCTTTGTGCGATCGAGGAAGTTGGAGGAGAAACTTCCTTGTCACTGGGCTTTAACCGATCAGTATTCTGTTTATTAGGTTTGTTTCCTTTCTTTCCTTTTTTTTGAGAGGTTTGTTTAGCAGGCCGGTTTTGAAAACTGTCCGGGCTGACGGCCCGTTACAATCCAGCCAAGTTCAGTTGCGGATCTCCAAAGAAAAAAGAAAAAGCTGCGGATCTGCTTCAACTTCCATTTTTTTTTTGTTTCTCAAAAAAAAAAAGTTTGCCGGGTCCAACAACGGTGGTTGGTCCCACCCAAGCACGACCCGACCCGCATCCTCTGCCCCGCCGGCACCGCGCGGCTCAACTGCTGTGATGCCGTGACCGTCTCGTCCCCGCCGAGTCCACCTTTTCCCTCCTCCGCATCTCCCACTCCGCCGCCGTCACGCCACCTCGCCACCGGCGCAACCCCCCGGGCCGCGGAGATGGGGAACATCTTCGTGAAGAAGCCCAAGATCACGGACGTCGACAGGGCCATCCTCACCCTCAAGACGCAGCGCCGCAAGCTCGCCCAGTTCCAGCAGCAGGTCCGCCTCCCCTCCCTCCCCGTCCTTCTCCTTCCGCTTCCGGCGCGCCGAGCCCTGTCCTGAGCTACGGATGGCCCATCCCCCTCGCTGGTATCGAATTCCGGCCGCGTCTCCGTCGCGCCGTGGGGATCGTCTCAGATTCGGTGCCCGCGCCGCTCGTCGCGAGGGGGCGCAGGTGTGGGTGGGAATTGGGATCTGGACTTGGACGGAGCGGGGTCGATTGGTGAATCGAAGGAACTTGCGCGCGGAGTTGCTAGTTTTCCTGGGCTCAATTGCCGCGCCTCTGCCTTGATGGGAATCGTGTCGCAGCACCGACCCAGGTCGAGACTCGAGATATCTGCCTGTGTGATCGGGAGTGAAGAAAAATTGTCTCTACGCTATAACCTAGTATTCACTGTGAAAGTAAAAGCTGCTATATCAGTTTTCCAAAAAAAAAAAGTACATTAGTTTCTGGAGCGTATTACAAAAATCGGATTTGCTTCTGCTACACGTTACAGTCCCTCACATTTAATCAGTTCAATATCACCTTTGCTAGAAGTGTAGAAGGTTCTGATGAGTTTGTTTGTGTATGCTTCTCTTTCCTTCCAGCTTGAGAAGGTAATCGAAGCAGAAAAGGAAGCTGCACGGCAGTTGGTTCAACAGAAGAAAAGGGACAGAGCTTTGATTGCTCTGAAGAAGAAGAAAGCTCAGGAAGAGCTGCTGAAACAAGTTGACACATGGCAAATGAATGTTGAACAACAGGTTTGTGGTTCATTCAAATAATTGTTTCTGAATATCAATCAGATACTGTTGTGTAGGGCCGGAATTCTACATTTCTTGTTCAAATCAATTGGAGTTAATAAGCATAATTTGATGCATAATAGTCTGACAGTATTTTCGTTGCTTGCTTTAGCTGGCAGACATTGAACTAGCAAGTAAACAAAAGGCTGTATTTGAAAGCCTGAAGGCTGGAAATGCTGCCCTTAAGTCTATACAGAATGAGATAAACATTGATGATGTCCAAAAGCTGATGGATGATACAGCCGAGGCTAAGGCTTATCAAGATGTAAGTTCAGCTAACTCTACCTTTACATTTATGTGATCATTTCTATAGGCGTGCTATGCATTTGGAGTTCATCCTCTGCTAATCGTTTTGGGAGTTATTGTCTTTGCTAAGCAACTCCATTTGCAGTATATATAGTTAAATTACATACAACTGCACCTCAGATCAGATGTTTTGAAGGTCCAATATTTCATTCATTTGTGTGCAACTTGTTATACTGTATAGGCATTATGATAGCAACACTCTAATGTGACATTATGAAGTGCACCCATATCCTGTCTGAATCCACAATATTGACCTGTTTCAATACAGTCATTAGGTGCAACTCTGATCTCATGCCCATTCTCCTATTTTTATCAAAACTAGTCTTGGGCATGGTTATAGGGTTGGAGCTATAGGTAGTAAATGACTAAATATGATTGGGTCTACTATGTATTACCCCTATGAGTTATGACCTATCTACAAGTAGTTCTATCTTCTCCTTTCCTTTTTAGGGCCTCATAAAAAGCTTGCTTTTTGTTGAATTGTTGTTATGATGCCCCAACTACAAATGAGTGGGTCTATTCATCCTTTTGGTGACTTATCCAATCACGGTTGGTTTCAGGAAATAAATGCTGTTCTAGGCGAGCAGCTATCGGCTGAGGATGAAGAAGCTGTTATGGCTGAGTTTGAGAATTTGGAAGCTCAGGTTTGTTCAAAAACGCTTCTAGATTTCTTATCTGTTGAAAAGGAACCCAAAATTCTGCAACTTAAATAGAGGAGACTGGAATTCTAGTTTGGACCAGATTTAAATTGTTTCACTCATGGTCAATAAGTCCTCCCCTCTCATTTATATATAAAGGTTCTATATTTGAGTCAGAAATGGGCTAAGTAACCACCTATTCCCAAGTCATCACAGTAGACATTAGGGAGCTTAATATCTGATTAGTTTCTCTCCCAACATTCTCAGCTATTCTCATTCATTTTAGCTATTCACGAAAGCACTTCTTGAAAGGCCCAAAAATGTTATTGCCTGGTCACTTTTAATGCATGATGACATCATCCATGCTCCATCTTGGGCAATCACACAAATGATTCAGATTCCGAACTGAGATGTAGACGGTTCTGTTTCTGTCTTGCTAGATTCGAATCTATCTTCAAACTTTTTTACATCGCCTTCCTTTTCAGCTTGCCGTCGAGTCTTTGCCAGACG
The DNA here is from genome assembly GCA_032594955.1 of Panicum miliaceum. Classification (NCBI taxonomy): domain Eukaryota; kingdom Viridiplantae; phylum Streptophyta; class Magnoliopsida; order Poales; family Poaceae; genus Panicum; species Panicum miliaceum. The sequence goes on along the minus strand of CM064067.1, from coordinate 31,714,555 downwards.
CTCCTGTTACTGAAGTACGGCCTGAAGAGAAAATGAAAGCACCGGCTGACACGGAAGCTGCATCTGAGGACATTGATGAGGTTATTGAGCTTCCTGATGTGCCTACAAAAGTGCCGGAGAGACCAGAAGCTCCAGAAAAGACGAAAGGTTCTGATGTCATGTTATATCACCCCAATACTTTCATCAGTCCATGTTCTTTCTATTAGGTTTATCTTTTTTTTACTGTGCACTGATGTATATTTTGTATCAACAGTTTTGGAAGAGCCGCTACCTGCATAGTGGATGGAACTGAGATGAATAGGGCACTCTCGGTTTGCAGTTGTAACATACCCACCATTTCATTGTACCACCCCATTTTCAGCCATCTCAGAATTTTATTCTGTACAGCATGAAAAAATTTGTTGTTCTCGACTATTGATTACTGCCAGGTTGGATTTCTCAGTGTCCATCTATAGTGCAATCCCTACCGGGTAACACATAATGTTTTGGATGCATTTCTCTGAATGCAGAAGTGCTGAAGTTCTGAAGCACGTGCCTTTTCTTCCGTAAAAGAATATGAATATGTGATTGCGTTCAAAGCTGTAAAAAGATGTGACCTTTCTGGGTACCACTTGTTACCTGACATTAATCGTTGCAACGTGCAGGATATTCATTTCATTCATGCGTGCGTTCTGGCACTTGATCAGAGCTAGTTCATATCGATTACATTGAACTGCTGCCCATATCGGGTTGCTATTTTTTTGCGGTTCTGTTTTCTCGTTGGGCCAGTATGGAAGCGTTAGGAAACGCAGCTTGCATCATCCTGTGTACAATTTCGACCCCAAAAATAAACTGCGGCATGAACTGTGGTATGCTCTAGAAATGCAGATTTTGGCAAAATTTTAGTTGACTAAATATATATATGACGTTTAGAACTAGTTAGCGTGTCCTAAACGTCATATGCTTAAATGGAGGGATTTCATACACGCTCTGGTGTGTTCTCCGGATGTAACAGTTCACCCGTGACGCACGCAGCGCTGTAGCGAGAGATTACTACTAGCCTACAGACTGGAACTCAAATTCGGGCGTCGAATCATCATCACGAAAAGAGAGCTAAAAAAAAAACCCTGAAGAAAATCGCAGGCCACACGCGCGCCGTACTGTTCCACCCGTCGCTCCATGTTAATGCTGATGGGGTACGTGCTGCCGAGCGCGCTCGACAGCGCCCCGGCCTTGCCACCTGCGGGAACTGCATGATCCCCGGAGCCGGTAGCAGAAACGGATGCACGACGGCGACGCGGCGGTCAGTTTCCGATGGAATCAACTCTGAAAAGGGTCGGGACGGAGACTGCTCGCTGCGATCTGCCTGCCAACCCGTTTTAATTTGCGAGGAGTTCCATGGAGGTCGCTGCTGCTTCGTCCTCTGTCGGTCCGATTGGATGCTTGATCTGCCCGGGCGCTGCTGGAATTCTCCCATGCCTGCCTCCGGTCTCCGTCGTCTGATTATCGGGCGCCGGTGCAGCGGATGGAGCGCGGAGCTGCCACATCGCCGCGTTTGGTCTCCCGCTGTTTGCGGTCTCTGGTTGGTGCCAGAGCTTTTCTTGTGTATCTATACCTATACGGACCTAGCTAGCATTCCTTTTGCCAGCCGAGGAAACCACTCGAGGTGTGGTAAGGGCAAGGCGCAGCCGGCACGCAACGATAGTGTATGGATGGGGCGCGGGTGGAATGGAAACTAGCACCCTTCGTGTCAACTGTTGTTTCCATTCGCGCAGCGCTCCTGAAAGTGTTCAGCTGGCAGAATCCGGCAAAGTACTTGCCGAAACTAGCAGATGGTGGGAGGCTTGAGACTTATTACGCGAACCAAGGCCATTGACCGCCGATCAATGCCGGTTGCCACTTCCCGCCATGCAGTTTCACCAACCAGTTCCACTACCCGTCAACTCTGCGTGCAGTCCTCCGGTGCCTATAGAAAAGGACCTCCATGCATCCCTCTGTACGTAAAACCCCGATGAAGTGTCTATATTTAAAAAAAAATATACGATCGTATTTGGATGCCGATGCGTACATGCGTGTTACGTGTATTTGAGCGTTTGCGTTGTTTTTTTTTAATTTAAAGATATAACGTATATATGATAATCTACAGAAGGAGCGCGCCGCCGGTGCTGGACGTGCCGGCCGGCCGGCCGGATCGGCGTGGGGATTTCTTGTGCTTCGTTCTACTCGCGTTGTTGCGCGACGTCTCGTTTTGGACGGTATCTCAAAGAGAGCAGTGTCACGCGTTTGGCGAGCTCCTTCTTGTTTTTTTTTTTTTAAAAAAATCCTTGCACCCGTCGTAAGCGTGGAACGGAGCTCACGTCGGTATCAATATGCATGTGGTGTGCAGTAGTGCACTACATGTACATGAAAATTCTACACGTAGTGGATTGCCGGTACACAACAAGACCGTGACGCTCGTAAGCTCGGGCAGTAATGCCAAGCGTGCATGTATACACTGCAACAAACCCCACGAGGGCATACATGGTAGCGCACGGCGGGGATCGATCGATAAGCCCGGCCGCTTCCCCCAGCGCGCGCATGGGCACTCGGGAACGAAGAATTTCGCGTTCCGAGGGCGGGCATCAAATCCCAACACATCAATGCGGCGGTTCGTCCCTTCCATCTCCCACGCAGTTTCTTCCCTAACCGCTCGAATAGACCGCGCGCCCGCCGCGCCGGCGGCACCGGCGGCCGCCGCGCGCGCACCCCCCACCCCCCTACCCGGCTACGTACCCCGCACCGCTACTCCACTCGGGTCCCATTTAGATCGGGTAACCGTCGGTCTCAACCCCCGGCGCACACGTACACGCGATACACCAACCACCAAGCAGCCGGTGGACAGCACACTACCCGGCCGAGAGCTCGCTCGCTCGCGCGTGTATAAATACCCGGGGGGAGCGCACGGCCAGCATCGTCCAAAGCAGCTGAGGTAGCTACTAGCTCATCGATCGATCTTACCGGCACCTCGATCTCTGCAGCTAGCTAGCTACCCGCCGCCGTCGCCAACGCTTGTCATCAGCAGCTTGGCGGCGAGCGAGCCAGCCAGCCAGCGACATGGCGCGCGAGCTCGTGGCCGTGGCGGTGCGCTTCGTGCGGGAGTACGTGCGCGCGTCGGACCTGGCCGTGGCGGCGGCGGCGGCGCTGTTCGCCTGCAGCGCGGTCCGGAGCCGCCTCTCCGCCAAGCCCGGCGCGCCGATGCTGTGGCCGGTGTTCGGCATCATCCCCGCGCTCTTCGCGCACCTGGACGACATCTACGACTGGGGCGCGGCGGCGCTGGCCCGGGCGGGCGGCACGTTCCCGTACCGCGGGATGTGGGGCGGCGGCTCCTCAGGCGTCATCACCTCCGTGCCCGCCAACGTCGAGCACGTCCTCAAGACCAACTTCGCCAACTACCCCAAGGGACCCTACTACCGGGAGCGGTTCGCGGAGCTGCTCGGCGGCGGCATCTTCAACGCCGACGGGGACGCGTGGCGCGCGCAGCGCCGGGCGGCCTCCGCGGAGATGCACTCGGCGCGGTTCATCGAGTTCTCGGCGGGCACCATTGCCCACCTGGTGCGCGGCAAGCTGGTCCCGCTGATGGAGGCGCTGAGCGAGAGCGGGGCCGCCGTGGACCTGCAGGACGTGCTGCTCCGGTTCACCTTCGACAACATCTGCGCCGCCGCGTTCGGGGTCGACGCCGGGTGCCTCGCCGAGGGCCTCCCCGACGTGCCGTTCGCGCGCGCGTTCGAGCGCGCCACGGAGCTCTCGCTGGCGCGCTTCGTCACCCCGCCCTTCTTGTGGAAGGCCAAGCGCCTCCTCGGGGTCGGCAGCGAGCGCGCGCTCGTGGAGGCCACCCGCGCGGTGCGGGAGTTCGCCGACCGGACCGTCGCCGAGCGCCGAGCCGAGCTCCGCAAGACGGGGACCCTGGCCGGCCGCTGCGACCTGCTCTCGCGGCTCATGTCGTCGCCGCCACCCCCCGACTGCCCCGAGGGCTACTCCGACGAGTTCCTGCGCGACTTCTGCATCAGCTTCATCCTCGCGGGCCGCGACACCAGCTCCGTGGCGCTGGCCTGGTTCTTCTGGCTCCTCGCGTCCCACCCGGACGTGGAGTCCCGCGTCCTCGCCGACGTCGTCCGCGCCGGCGGCGACGCCCTCGACGCCGGAGGCAGCAGCATGGACTACCTCCACGCGGCCCTGACGGAGTCCATGCGCCTGTACCCGCCCGTGCCGGCCGACTTCAAGGAGGCCCTGGAGGACGACGTGCTCCCCGACGGCACGGCGGTGCGCGCGCGGCAGCGGGTAATCTACTACACGTACGCCATGGGGCGGGACAAGGCCTCGTGGGGTCCTGACTGCCTGGAGTTCCGGCCGGAGCGGTGGCTGGACGCGCGCGGCGCCTTCGCCGGCGGCGCCGAGAGCCCCTACAAGTACGCGGTGTTCAACGCGGGGCCCAGGCTGTGCGTCGGGAAGCGGTTCGCCTACGCGCAGATGAAGGCGGTGGCGGCCGCCGTGCTGGCGCGGTTCCGGGTGGAGGTGCTGCCGGGGCAGGCGGAGGCCGTCAAGCCCAAGCTCAACACCACGCTCTACATGAAGCGCGGCCTCATGGTGCGCTTCGCCGCCAGGGAGCAGCGGCACGAGCCCGTGACGGCCGCAGGTGGGTGCGCCATTAAACGCGAGCTGCCTAAAGCCGCCATTGAGCGGGACGGTTCGTGCATCCAGAATTAGTAGAGCATTTCGGAGCATCTGTGGTTACCAACCTCTCATGCCATCGGTTTCTTGTCGAGCTAGCAGGGGAAGAGTGACAACGGCCAGCTGAAGCACACACGAAGCTGTGGAAGAATCGAAGAAGAATAAGAAAGCCACTCGATCAGATCGAGGGATTGACGATGGTATGAATACGTGCAGATTGAGGTGACTAAGTCCATGTGAGGCGATAAAGCGTATGTATCTAGTGTCATATATATGGACAATGGGTACTTGTGTGTGTGTATATATACGTGGTGTATGCACGTGTTTCTCTCTGCGTGTAAGTTGTGTCGTGTTTACGCAGCTCAGAAGAAAATCACAGAACTGCGTTCCCAATGAACAGATGCATAGTATGTGTGTGATAAGTTCTTTTATTTTTTAATATAAAATGTGAGTCGAGAGGACCGACTGTTCCACCGCAAATATCGGGAAAATATTCATTGCAACGTGTTAGAATATATATACGATGAATATATGTACGATGAGTCCGATTACTATGTGACTTCAGCTGTATTTAGCTGTATAATGTAGAGTTTGTGTCAAACTCTATAACCCACTTCTCCTTATAAATATGAGACAAATATTGTTTCTTAAACATGCGCGCGTGACAGGTTCGCAGAAGGGATGGGACATTGTTAAGATTCCAAAATTATTGGTGTTGCAATATTGGAGAGAAGCGCTCGTAGTCATGCCCACGGATCTAGTTTCGGCAGAACCTCATCAACAAGGATATCGTATCCCCGATTTCTTTTGCGACGTTGCATGTTCATCCAATCATCTCAGTAGATTCAACCGCCGCTTCTGCTGGTGGAGATTGAGATTATAGGATGGTTATTTAATGTTTAAAAAACATACATAAAAGTATTTAGAAAAGATTTAAGAGGTGTGTGTCCATAGATTATCCATGCATGTACTTTCTCACAAAAGTTGAGGTGCAAACTCAATCTGCAATAAAAAATCAAAAGAAAATGGCAAATTTCATGTGCGTTTGTAGTATAAGACAAAATTTCTATGAACCTGTATTCTAGTGCACAGGCGCTGAAATTTGTTATTTCTGTACTAACTTTCTTATGAAACGAGGTTGCATCTCAAATTTCGCGACAAAGTACGTTTATGGATGTTCTATGGTCATGCATCGTTTCAAAAGTTTTTAAGTACTTTCTAGTTATCTCGCACGTTTTCACGTATACTTTGTTGCACGTACCTCTCATGCAACGACTCAAAGTGCATGGGTGCATGGGGGTTTGTGGACGTGGCGATCCGCTAATCGCTGCGATATGATTGCGGAATAGCCAGCGTACGGACCAGGGGCGTTAAAGACCCCCCATGACCTCGGATTATTCCTGCACGGATCGTGTACCAGCATGCCCATCCAGCGTTCAACTTCACCGGTCGGCAGTCACTGTTTACGCAGAGGATCGGACGCGCTGTTCAGCCGAGCGCCGCGGGGCTCGATCGTTGTCTGCGTTACCGTCACTGCCGCCTGCCGGCACTTTCATCGGCCATACTCTGCACAGCAGCTTAGCAACGTGCCGTCAGCAACTTACTCGTGCCACACGTTAATTCTTCCGTTGCCAGCTTAGATGCGGACAAATAGGCGGCGTTAGTTCTCTCCTCTTCAACTACACTACTCCATCCGTTCCACAATTTTTGAAATCATGCATACACTTGTGCCTTGAACCCATTTCGTATTAACCCATTGTGTATAACACAATTCATATAATAACCATCTAAGGTCAATCTTTTCATGGGTATTAAATTCCATATCATATCAGCAAAAATGTTGACTTGACGAGGTAATTATAAGGAGAGAGGAATAAGGTTTCATGACTTCATCAGATGAGAGAGCAGTTTTATCCCCATGACATCTAGCAGGCACAACAATGAAACTGGTCTAAGAACAACGTCATTTTAATATGCATGGTATGGTTCACATCATTCACTTATCATATGGAACGAGAATCGCCAAAGGCATTTGTTAGCCTCCTTTTCAAGAAGGTGGTTGTTGCAATGCTCTATCATATGACAAAGTATATATCTCATTAACAAGAAGATAAGAGTGTTACAACAGCCACAAATCCGACCTGAGTGATAAATGAAGACTGAAGAGCTGAAGCGACACACAAAACGCGCGTGCCGTTTGTTAGCCTCCATTTAATCGTCGCTGCCACAAAATGCACCGGGCTCTACCTTCATTTCTTTTCTTTTTCAAAATTTTTTGTGCCTACGTGTTCATCGTACGACCTTGCAACTGATCGAATCGATTGGCAAGAATAGCCTAATCGCACGCACCGGAGGTCCGGGCCTATGCAACCAACATAGTAGTAAAGTAGCAAGTCGTCGTCACGTCCCATTCAGGCGACTAGGCGAGCGTGGCCGGCGGCCTGCGCGCGGCGCGCCTCGTGCTCGTGACCAGCTTGAACCACTGGCGCTCCGGGTCGCACGTCCCGTCCCCGCGCAGGCACGCGCACGGGTTGGTCACGATGCTCCTGCCGTCCGCGCCCACGTCCAGGCAGAGCATGCCGCCGCGGCCGTCCAGCCCCGGCGGGGACTCGACGGCGACGTGCATCCCCGAGTCCGACGCGAGGCGCCACGTCGACAGCGCGTCGCCGCAGGCCTTGGCGCCGAGCCGCGCGGGCAGGCCGCGCCCCTCGCCCGCAGGCACGGGAGCCCCGCCGCCGCGGCGTCCCTCAGGACCAGCGTCGACGCCGGCGGCGCGTACGCCCACGCGTCCGTCTCGTTGCACGGGCGCAGCTCCAGCGTGTTCGCCGCCGCCGCCGCGCAGAGCCCCGTGAGCGGGTGGAACAGCACGGTGTACGGCAGCGCCTCGCCGTAGCCAGGCCCTGCACGCGCCCAACTGTCAAAACCATGCGCCACTAACACGGCGATGCACGCATGCCATTGGAAGAACATGAAGCACTGATATCGTGAGGCAACTGAACTGACCTTGCATTGGCCGCTGCAGCGCCTGGATCCTGGGGAGCACGGTCTCGTTGCGGGGCTTGCTCCAGGACCAGTCGAGGACGCCGTACACCTCGTCCATCCCGGCGACGCCCTGCCGCAGCGCGTAGCTGCCCTGCAGCGCCCAGTACTGGTAGGCCCAGTCCAGGTCGTGCTCGGCGGCCACGGCGGCGGCGCACGGGAAGTAGCGGTTGCCCTTGAGGTCGCCGCCGCGGAGGTCGGCGCCGAACTCGCTGAGGAAGAGCGGGAGGCCCCGGGCGAGGAGGAACCCGGCGCGGCGCTCGAAGTCGCGCGCGGCGCGGGCGCACACCTCGTTGGCGTTCTCCGTCTCCCGCGCGCGCGCGTCCGAGAAGCTGTACCAGTGCACCTCGAACACCAGCTTGCCCTCCGCCGCGAAGCTGACGCCCACCTGCCTCGCCGTGAGGAAGGACAGGTCGTAGTCGTAGCTCAGCCCGCCCATGATCACCAGCGCCCGAGGGTTCGCCGCGTGCACCGCCTCTGCATGTACCTGCCGGCCGGCAGGCCGCCGTGCGTGCGGTTTCAGATTTGTGATCCATGAACGAGCGTGCAAATCTCCATTGGAGATCGATCGATTGCAGCGGCGAGAGTGAACGAACGGCTAGTTAACTTACGTGTACCAATCATCGGGGTTCTGCCTGGGGCCACGGAGCTCGTTCCGGAGGCTCATGCCGACGACGTTGGGCACGTCGGCGAAGATGGTGGCCATGTTGCCGAGCCCGTCGACCCAGACGTCGGGGTCGAAGTCCCTGTCGCCGAAGAACCCGTTGCCGTCGTCGTTGCCGCAGCACCACCCCGGCTTGCTCACGTGGTTGTCCAGGATCACCAGCACGTCCTTCTCCCCCAGGGCGTTCACCACGGCCTGCGCCGCGGCGCAACCAATGCAATGCAAGATTGTCAAAAAAAGAACAGCGCTAGCTAGCTGCAGCTCCTCTCGATCAGGAAATGGCTGGCGCCAGAGCTAGCGCAGTGCGGCTTTGCCTTGAGCGAGTCGATGAGCGTGAGGTCGAGGAAGCCGGGGTTGTTAACCTCGACGCCACCGGCCGTCTCGGCGAGGCCGTGCGCCAGGAGGGACTGCCGCACGGTGAGCGACGACAGCGAGGCGTTGGTCGCCAGCGCGATGGGGTACGTGAGCCGGACGCAGTTGAACCCTAGGGACACGACCATCCCGGCGATGGCGCCCACGGGCTGCCTCCCGAGGCCCTCGGTCACCACGAGCTCCAGGTGCGACGGTCAGTTCACGCAGGCCAGCTTCACGCGGCGCCCCGCCGGGTCCACGACCCACCGCGACGACGTCGACAGCGTGACGGCCGCCGCGCGGTGGCCGGCGGCGAGGAGGACGAGCAGGAGGCACAGCGCGGCGCGGCGGGGGGTCCGCAGCGTCATGGCGACGACGTGCACGTGCGGGGACCTATCAATCTCTGTGTTCGCTGCGTCCGGGGAGAGAGTGACGAGGCGCGGTTAATGAATGGGATCGACAGGTGCTCCTACTTCGCATCTGCGCGCGGTGAAAGGAGAACGGAGAATGTTGGTGGCAAGTTGGAGCCTGCGCGGCGATAGAAAATCGTAGAATGATCACGACGTGCTCACCGGACTTTTTTATCAGCGAAAATTGGAGAAGGTTGGTCACGTGATGGGAGGGGGACTTAGGAACAGCGGCGGACGCAGGATTTTCATATCGGGTATACATGCAGTAGAAGAGCTGTCATAAAAAAAAATGAAGAATCCATTAAAATGAGTGGAAGAAAATTAAAATTGATTTGAACTTTGCTTTGCTAAGTATATAGTTTAGAATTGGGGTGGTGGTTGTTTAGAAAACATCGGTTGTACTTCAGAAATATTTCAAATCAATAACCATGCTTTTTGGTTGACCGAGGTACTAAAACTTAGAAAAAATATGCATTACCGACTTCCAATTGCACTAGCACTTAGTACAAACCGATTGCATCATATACACAAATTAAAGTTAAGAATTAGAATAATCACTCAGTTGAAAGTTGGATCTATATATGGTGGTGTGACACGGCTGTGAGCAGAGGGGCTTCCTCCAAATCGCCGGAGCTAAAAAAAGTAGCCGCCACAAACGGCAGGGACGTGGAGTCAAGGAGAAAGATGAACGGTGTCCTTCACTCGTTGTTCTCATTTGGGCCAGCTGAAAACCAGAAAAGAAAAGACCGGGCAATAACTAGAGAGATTGCTGGGTTGCTTAGACAGTGTTATTTTGATATGTTTGGGCTCAAAATACAAACCAACGTAGTTTGATAAAAAAATCTAGCTATATTGTGGTGACTAATGAGAGTTTTCTACCAAATTATTGGATGCACAGATGTACACCCATATCTCTGTACTTCGTCCGCCCCTGCTTAGGGACATTGCCGAAGTTAGCTAACTACACTAACACACATGCACATGCTTGTAAGTAGTGTTTAGGATTCCATGTTGTCCAATTGATTTTAGCGGGTAATGAAAATCCAGCTGCACTTAAGGCTAAAACATGTTCAGTGGTGCTACTAGTATAGCTCTGATCTTCGCACGATAGCTTCCCAAAGTGGTAGTGGGACTAAGCCGGTGGAGACGCTGTTTTGCGCAAACTGAGAGACTGTAGGCATGTAAAATGAAACCTTTACGCAGCGCGGGTTAAATATAAATTAGAAGCTTGGTGAAGTCATTCTTTGTTGCTTCACCGGTTTTAGCTTTACTGCTAATCTATTTTTGAGAGAACATGATGGGACTCTTGCAAGGCCGAGGCTATGCGGCTGTGCCGTGCGCACCCTACACTTAGAACACTTTTCTAATCGATGGTCCTATATTTAGTTGACTAGATCATGTTACTTTTCTTTATTATGTATGGGTTCCACCTTTCTCATGAATATGACAGTTTATTTTTCCGGAATCAGTGTCGATGATCATGATGTTTGTCTTGATCTCTTCATAGGCTTGGGCATAATTAATCGAGACCGAAAAACGGAACCGAATTGACTGAGACTGAAACCGAAAAATTCGGTCTTAGAATTTAACTAACCAAATTAGGTTCGGTTAATTCGGTTTTAAACACGGTTAACCGGAAAGCACAAGAAAGCCGAGATGCAAATGAGCCCAGTAAACTTACGGCCCAGCTCAACAACACCTCCAAACCCACCGGCCGCCACACCTTCTCCCCGACCCAAACCCGCGCGCCGCTCTGCTCCTTCCGGCACCCGCACGGCCGCACCGCTGCTCCGCCCGACCTCCAGGCTCCCGCACCTTTGCTCCGCCTCGGGACGCGCCGGGCGCCGCCGCCGCGGCCTGGCCCTCCCGCGCCCCTGCTTCCCTAGGACGCGCCGGGCCTCCCGCGCCCCTGCTCCGCCTCGGGGCGCGCCGGCCGCCGCGGCCCGGCCCTCTCGCGCCCCTGCTCGGCTCCGGCGCAGCGTGGTGCGGCCAACCCGCTCCCGATGCCGATTTACTCCGCCCTCGATGTAGCGTAGCGAGGAGGGTGACAAGGCTGACTCCTGAGAGAGCGTCGATTCGCATCCGTTTCTCCTGTTCGCCCGCCGACGCGCCTGTCTTCCTCGCTCTGCTCGCCGCTGCCCCCGCCCCCCCCCCCCCCCCCCCCCCCCCCATTCTCTTGGGAACGCCACAACCAGGCCCCGGCTGCCTACCCACCACATCATCGCCGTAAATTCACATCCCTCGATCCCTGGGCGTGCCCAGCCTTTTTGTTTTTGGGGCCTCACCGCTCGCCATCTCCCAGCCTGCTCCAATTCGTTTCGGATTCCTTTTCTATTTTTGAATTCACCCTGCGTCGCTCCCGCTGCCTTCGTGGAGAGGCGCGCGGCGTACTTCTCACGCGACGAGCGCAGGGGGTCAAGGAGGAATCTAGACGGCCCGGGACGCCCAGTGCTACATCGCCGGCGACAAGCGCCATGTAATCCCGCCCCCGGTTCCCGCGCCCTGCTGCCTCCCTTCGGTTGGTGTTCGTCGCAACTGACCTTCCTCTGTCTCCTCACAGGGGCTTCGCGCGCGTGGAGCTGCGGTGCCCCAGGGCCCTCGACCCGCGCCCGAGCTGGACGCTCGGCGACGTCCTCGCGGAGCTCGACGCGCTGGACGCCACCCGCCGGGCCGCGCCGCCCACACCTCTGAAGCAGCCGCCGGATTGGTGTCTCTCGCCTGCCTATTTTGCTTTGGATTTGGTGTTTTGCCTTCACATGAGGTTTGACGAGTTTTGTTTGTTAATTTAGGGCTAGCGATGGCAGTGCGAGACAGAAGGCCTTTGTGATGCGGGTTGATGACGAAGACGACTCAGATGATGAAGACGATATTAGTGATGGGGAGTCCCAGGCTCTTGTGGCCACAGGAGCAAGGTTCTCGTGCAATGACCTCGAATCCAGGTGAAGCTTAATCTGCAATTGGGTACATGTAGCTGCATTTTCCATGAAATATGTGTTCTGATTTCTAGATTACCTGGAGGAGGGAATAATTGTATGGAAGATTACTTCTGTCTTAGGAAAATCTATAAAGCATAAGGATCCCATTAGAAGCATGTGTTTTTGTCGTTCCAAAACTGCAGAAATTTGCCTAGTGACTTTATGCATGGTGTAATTTCTTAGTTACATTCATTTTGTTTCTTCACAGTGATTCAGACGATGAATCAGGTGGCCGGGTTGCACCGTACCTCTTAATGGAGAAAAGGAACCTAGAGAAGAGCATTCTTCTTGAGCTGGAACACGAGCATCATCTCAAAGTTCAAGTACACACTGGTCATTTTTGTAAAACCTGCATGTTTTAGTAATTAGCCATTGAATTTTTGTTATGTCATCATTGCAGCTTAGGTTCACATGGTTCCCTTTATGATTCACATTTGATAATATTCTTTACTGGTCCAAGCTATAGAATGTGGATACTTGCACATGCTCTTTTTATGTTTTTCCAATTGCTCATTTTACTTTTATCTGGAAAAAATTGTACATCAAGAAACCTGAATGTAGCATGTTTGGATGGATGGATAGAAGCGCACCTCTAGGTTTCAGATGTAAATTGAATTATGATATGTATGAAAATATTAGCTTAGTCAGTTCTTTGTCGATTTTAACATAATATTCAAATATAACACTATTTTTATGTCAAACTGAAAACACTGACATTCAAGAAGAAAGATAGCAGGGAAGCAAACTTAGTTTAGGTCATCTCTATGTTATATCACTGTTCTAGCAGATGCTGATATGCCTGTACCGAGTACCATACGATTGTTGGTTTGTGGAGTATACAAAATTTGTCCAGGTTTTTAACAACCTTGTCAAACTAGGCAAAATATGCCATACTACTTCTGGAAGTATGAAAGGCCAAGGCACTGGGTTCACTTTGACATATTTTTCTTGGTTGATAGAACAACATTAGTTATTTTATTCCAGTGAATTAAAACATTCCACCAGTATTCAAAGGTGACAAGCGATCCAAGGTGAGCTGTGTATGCCTAGGCACCGCCTTTGAAGCATGTCATCCCACTAGTTACAGCATTATCTTTCACCCTTTCCTTGACCATGATGGACTATTGTTGGACCCCATTGTTTATCTTGTTGAACACTTGTCTTGAGCATGTATGATATTTGCTCTTCAGGAAGAAGTCAGAAGTAAGCTATCTGCATTGGAGGCATGCCACCAAAATGAAATCCAGAGAACAATTTCTGCGTTTGCTCAACTTCAGAAATATGCAGAATCAAGAAAAGAAATAGATAGAAGACTAGACGTACACTTCCAGAGAAGAATGTACGTACTTCATTGCAATTTCATATCTTTACGAATGCCAAAGAAAAATTGTATCTGTTTTACTGAGCAACATTTGAGACTCAGCATTTCTAGTACTATTCTTAATATATGTATCCAAAGTAAGCTTCACAGTAGCAGGTTATCTTTTTGTTAGTACCTGTTTTTGTCAACAATGAGCTAATGACTTACTTCACTAATTTAGTAATATTGATTGCACTTTAAATCTATTCCGACTCCATTTATTACATGCAAATCTGTTTCACAGTAAATGTCATTATGGTCTTATGAGTTGCAAATTCAATTTGTTTATGTTCCAATCAATATTCTGAAGTGAAGAGTGTATGCATTTAGATGGCTCCTGGAACTTGCTTTCAGTGCACTTCTTTACACAATCTGAAGACAAGCTGTACTTATGCGCACAACTCTTATACATTATCTTTATTAGATCGGCTGAAGGATCCATGCCGATAACGTTGCTAAATTATTGAGTTCAATGCTCCATTGTTACTTCTTCTATTACTGTATCCCTCATAATCAGGTCTTGTGTTACTTTATGGACTAGTGCCATTTGTTTTTTCAAGTACATGGTACAGTAGTTGTGTTATAATTTATAAAATTTGTTTGCTGTGTTATGATACAGTTATTTTTTATTTTTTTAACATTGTACATTGATGTGGAATCTGTGCCTATTGCATTGTTTAAATTTTAACATTCCAATTCATTCTTCAGATTCAAATAAAATTTTCAGATTACGCTCTTTAGGATTTTAGATAACTATTTTTACTTTTTAGTTGATGTCGCAGCGTATACTCCCTCTGGTCACAAATAGGCTTGTGCATGAATTAAATTAAATAAGCAAAGAACCACGGTGCCTTCAAATTGTACTTGTATTAGGAAAGATGGTTCATTCATTTATGAGAATAATACCATTCTATTACCGGCAATAAGATAAAAAGAGGAGAAGATGACTGGAAATTCTGCCATGTTTTGTGCTCCTTGAAGAGGAGCTGAGAAATCTAAAGGATGGGTTACAAAAGCAATCAGCTATGTTGTACAGCTGCAACTCTAGCACCTTAAAGTTTGACAATCTTCTATTAGCTTCAATATCATGTTATCCTATTCCTTTCTTGTAGTGCAGAAGTACTCGACAGACACTTATCTATGGTCCAAAGGGATCATGAACAGAAATCCCAGATTGTAGAACGTCGAATAAGAGATGATGCAGCTCTTGAAGAAGCTAAAAGAAAAGAGCAAGCTATCAAGGAAGAAAAGTTAAGGCAGGAAAGAGCCCGGCAAGATTCAGAGGTCTGTTTGCTCAGATTTGTTGATCACACGATCTTTTTTCTGTACATAACTACACACGATTAAGTATGTGGGGGCTTATGATCTTTGAGGCTTAGTCCATTATTGTAATATCCGTGTTTGTTTTTTTTCGCCCTTCAGCTACTCCTGTTGCCTTCTGTTTTGCAGATTTTCTTGCCACTAAATTTTCTTTACTTCATTGGTAGTCACTTACAGGCTGTTTGTAGCTGATAACAAAGATCATCGACAATGATGCAGGCTAGGCAGAAGGAAGCTGCAAAATTAGCAGCTGAAGCACGGAAAACAGCATTTGAGGCTGCTCAAAAGGAAGCGGCAGAAAAGGAAGCTGCAGAAAAGGAGGCTGCCAAATTGAGGGAAGCAGCAGCTTCCCAACCTAGTCAAAATTCTCAGGATAATATTGCAGGTACTCCTTGCATTTAAAGAAATGATTTGCAAACTAGATAGTTCTAGTTCTGTATGTGGAGCTGTTCTAGAGTTCTGGTATATCAATTTGTGTATGGAAAAAGTTCAGTATCTGTTGGGTCAGCACTTGGTTACGGAAATTAGAGTTGTAATTAACTAATTATACTTTTTAAAATCATATATGCCTATGATATGATAGTCCATTCATATGTTTCTAATTTTCTATTTTGGAACTCATCAGATGAACAGACATCTTTAAGTTGTCTTTATTGTGTGAAGCCTATCTTCAGCCCTTGCACTCACCAAACTTGACCTTATTTTATGACTTATGATGGGGTTATGTACTGGCACCAGTGGTACCTTGTACTATTCTAGGATCTAACCACAAGATAAGAAATCTACAAATTGCAAGCTTGTAATATTAACGGTCCATTTTCATGGGATCTAAGAAATCATGCCAATGATTCTGCAGTGCTTATTATCATCTACATATGTTGTTTATTTTCCAAACACTGCTTGTCTATTGTATCATGATTTATACGGCAGAGTATTGTGATAACTTTTTCTTTCATGCTAGGTATCAAAGTTTTTGCCGATAAATATGCATTAGAAGCAGAATCACGGAGGCGTGCATTGGTACACAATCAAGTGCCAGAAAACATTCATCTCAACAAGGTCTTTATTTCCTGCTGAAGCTTCTAATGTTTAATTGCAATTTTGAACAACTTGTTGAAATGACTGTTCCCTGGCCTACGATTTGATGTATAGATGAGTATGTCGCTAACTGTACTCTGGTTTACATCATATCATGCAGGAATTCAGCAAATATGACCGACAAATTGCCAAATCCATAGGTAAACTTATGCCGACCACTGACAGTGTCAGGTTAGTACATTACTATATCTTAGCTTGATTATGGTTGCATAAACTACATGAAAGCTACGCTATTGTAATAACTGCGAACTGAGTTTATTATGTAAATTATAAAATTTAAGAACCATAAGATTAAATGCTAGTTTAATAGTGTCAAATTAATCTTGAAACTAATTTCACACTTGGTGGGTGTAACATCTTTTTCCTTCTAATCACCCTGCGTCGCATTATGATGACTAAGTTGTTGATGTAAACTTTCTAGGCATCATGGTTTTGTGTTATGTGCAATTTTTTTTCTTGTAGCTCAATAGTGATGAAGTAGGTCTTTATCACAATTCAGAAATGTCTGTAATCAGTTTGGATTATAATACTGCTTATCTTGAAAGTTGGTTGACAGCAGCAGGCATGTGCTTGATCAGTGTTATTGCTTGCAAGAGAAGAGATGGCTGTTCCTGTAACTGAATGGTGTATTGATCTGCTTTATTTCTCAAAAGGACAATGCAAATATGTGCTTGATGGTTGACATGCACGTAACTAAATGTTGTGTCGATTTCAATAATGCTTGGGAAGCTTATAATACCGTTGCTTGCATTGTGGCTAGAATACTATCATGTGTAGTTGATCACATTGCCACTAGAATGATTTAGTTATTATCTTGTTTTCAATCACTTTAGCGTTTATCTGACGCGGGTTATAGCATCTTTCAGTTCCAGATAGGCACTTCAAAACTGTGGATGCATATTGCTTGAACCTAGTGCTGTTAATTGCATGAGCATACTTCCATGGTTTCTGTTCCTGCTTTATTTTCCACTTACTCTCCTTTTATTTAGTACAATTTGTTACACACGTTGTGAAAAAGATAGTGATCTTGCTGTTCATAATATCTGAGCATAATTTGATTTCCCAGTTGCATATTATTTTGTTGCAGAGCAAGGGCTAGTGAGCTTATTAAAGCTTTAGATGGACGAGATTGTCCCCGTCCAATCGCATGTTCTCTATTTGCAAACAAGGTAGCTACTTAATATTTGACATATAATTTTCCATTAAATTAGCAGCATTGTGCCATTGCCAGTGTTCTATGTTTTGGAATTATTAAGTTTTTTTTGTGACTTGTAGCATACATTATCAAGAGCGAACATTTTGAATTATGTGGGTGTAAAGCATCTGTACCTGTACTACTCCCTCTGTTCCAAAATATAACCTGTTTGTCTTTTCTTAGTTTCTTTAATAGACGGGCTCTTTTATGAGCATGTTCGTTTCCCATGACCCCCACCTACTAAGTACTTACTGAAGGATCAATGATTCACATGGTCATTTCACACATTATCTATCTTTTGCTCAAGTTTAAATGGCTTGTATTTTGAATTGGAGGGAGTAGTAGCTAGTGATATAACTTCATTTACTTCAAAGGCTATTTTACTGTTGAGTGTACCTTCCATTCAGTCGCCATTAGGACCTGAAGGCTTAAACATCTTCAAATTCTACTCTTTGGGATATCTTGGCCTTGTTATCAACTAGGTTTCATAACCCTGTGGTCTATCCTTATTCTTATATAATGAAATTCTGGTTAATATTTATATTCTCACATAACTGACCTGGTTTGCTTTGCAGATTATTTCAATTGTCAAGAGTAGAAATACAAAGGACAAAACCTTTGGAAACTTGGCCTTTGCATGTGGATATGTCATGCTATTAGTCACAAACCAGGTTTCTTCTCTTCATCCTCAAAATATAATCTCCCTTAGTAATTATTCAATATTGTTATTGCTACTTTCGCGGTGTTAATTTCGTAGCGATATTGTACTGTAGTCGACCAAGATTCTGTCAACCTAAAATTTTCTGAATAGGATACATTGACAACATCTTATAAAAAGAATTTTTCTGAATATACTACATTGACAACATCTTATAAAAAGATTTTTTCTGAATATACTACATTGACAACATCGGTCAACCCGACATTTTCTGAATATACTACTCTTGAAATCTGTTGGTGTATTTTAACAAGATTAACATTGAATCTTAATGACCATATCTGATGTGTCTGCTTGCTCAGGTACCAGATGCAATGGATTATCTTCTAACTGAGTTCAACAGAGTTTGCATGTACACAGTTCCAAAGCATCTGCATGCTTTGAATGTAAGTCTGAACTTAAAACTTAATGAACTCTGTAACTCTTGTATCAGATGTGATAAGATATACTCCCAAAAGTTATAAGCGATGCTCAGAATTTTTTCTAATGCACCTTTAACCATTGGGCGCATAGACTTATGCAGCAGGCTGTGTCATGTACAATTTTCTAGAGCATTATGCTAAGCTTTCAATTTTCTCATGATATCTGTAATTTTGTAGGCACAAGCACGTAATAAAGATTATTATAGATTGATAGGTTACCAGGAAGAAAATGGACAACTTGAGAGCACTGAAAGTTATTTAACATATGTCGTTGCATACGTCAAACTGTATGCGGCAATGATTCAGGTGTGTATAGTTCGTTTCTCACATTATTGTTGCATGCTTGCTTTTACCTTCATCTATCTGGTGGTGAATGTTCCTATGTAAGCCTTTGCCCGGTAAACTGATTTATTGCAGTAGAACAGAAACATGACTGCCTGACTTCATTTACAGACCGAAATCAAAGGTGTACGTCATCCTCACGGCTTAGCCGAGGGATGGAAGTGGCTTGCAATGTTCCTCAATGCTCTCCCAGCTACCACAGCCACTGCGTGTGCTCTTCATGCTTTCCTCAAGGTAAAAATTCACTTGAAGACCCACAGCTTTTGTGTGCATGTTGTTAACTGAAATTCTTGTGCTCTTTCAGATGGCAGGTTTTGCACTTCACAAAAAATATGGATCACAATTCCTGAAAATTCTGGATGTGATATCACGGTGCTTTTTACCAGCCCTGAAAGATCAAGGCAACACAATGCAGTCCGAGGCTGTCAACAATCTACAGAATTATCTGAATGACAAAATCTACCTCCAGGAACCGGAAGGGCAGTACCTTGTTCAGCAGCTACTGTCCAAAGAGTTGTTCATGTGAAGATTAAAACACCAAATCGGCGTGGGGCTGTAGGGTACGTACACATCATCAGTCACGATCATTGCGTGTGATTAGCTCCAGTTGACAGTTGGGCCTCCAAAGGCAATCGGGGTTTGCAGATTAACTGACCTACATGAATATCAGCATCAGATCGTCCCCAACAATATTTAGTTATTTATTAGATATTCCCCTCATGTATCCCGCCAAAGACCTATATAGCATAGGTTGAGGTTTCACTGTTTGTTGTATGTCTGGACCCTGTATCGAGGCCAATTCTTGTATTGAGGGCAATTTTGCCTTCAGTTTTAGAAGAATTCTGTACTGGACACTGGATTCGTGTGGACATTTGAGTTTGTTGTCTTGTAGAGTATGCTTGCAGCTGATCGCTCAAAGTTCTCTAACATAATACTATGATGTTAGAGAGTGAATTGTTCTCAAAGGGTCTTTTATAGAGGGGCATATGATAAAGGGTGAATTGTTGTGCGTTCATTTCTACCCAGAATCGCATGGCCGGATAGCCTTTGTGCTTTATCCAGTCGTGCTAGAGCTTAACGTTTTCAGACTCTTCAAGTCCAGGGGCTCCAGGTCCCACCGGTCTGCAGTTGCAGCAGTTTTGCAATCTCCTTGACCAATTGCAAACGCTACGGAGATAACGCTCGACCCGTGCCTGGACTGGAAGCAGCAACAGCAAAAATGGCAGCGCCACCTCTCGGCCTCGCCCGCCGGTTCGCCGGCGTCTTCACCTCCCCCGCCGTGGCGCATTCCGGCTCCCGCCCCCGAGGTCTCCGTCCTGGTCTCCACCCTTCAAAGGTGCGGGCTTTTTACTCGAGCATCCTCCTCATTTGCTGTGCTCTCTGCTCTATTCCCTCCTGAGGCACGCCGTTTTGTGCGTGCAGAGATGGAGCGGGGTGGTGAGGATGGGGGCGGTGGTCGGAGGCGGTCAGGAAGGTGAAGAGGATGAGGAGCTGAGGCAGGCCAAGGAGCAGGCCGCCGCCAGGAGGCGGTGGGAGACCCTGGTGCGGTTCATTCATTCACCTCTCTTAGGAATATCTCGTCTGCTCAATTTGTTTGCTTTATTCCCTTGTGGAAACTGAGGATGACAGTGGTGCAAATTTCTTCTGAAATATCTTGGTTCGAAAATGCGCCGTTGATTTTTTTTGGGTTTTGCCTTCTTTGTTCTCGTGTAAATGCAATGTGTTTGAATTCTGCACCATGGAATTATGTAATCTTTGGTGATATATCAATTTTGAAATTCTGAGCTGCTGTTTACTTGTACGACTGTGGAATGCTCTGCCTGAAGATTAGGGAGCAGAAAATTAAAACCCTTACACCTAGGGAAGCTGGCTATACATTTAAACTGACGGACAAGGCTCTTTTGGATGTCAGGCCCTCAAATGAGCGTCAAAAGGTTGTCTTTCTGCCAATCATTTTGAAATATATAAAAGTCTCGTTTCTGGTGCATATTGTTTTCTGTTCATCCTTTTTTATGCCAAAACTGGTGTGGTTGCAGGCCTGGGTGAAAGGCTCTACCTGGATTCCTATATTTGATGTGGACACATCGGTTGATCTGGGCGACTTAGCAATAAAGTCAGCAACTTCGTAATGGGTATGCCACTAGTTACCATCTGCCTTCAAATTGTGTCCTGACTCTTGCTCACAGTGTTGAACTCTTGCGTCCAAACTTGTCTAGCTTTCCACATGGCTTTTTTCTTTTCTAGATTACTCATTGAAGAATTGAAGGCTTCAATGGACTAAACTATAGCATGATTGTTGCATAGGTGGCTGGTGGAGTGGCAGCTCAACATTGTCATTCAATAAGTATGCTTCACATCAACTGAAATAGGAATTATCCTGTTATGATCCTAGCGGGATGATTGATTTGACTGATCATAGATGAAATTGCTAGGAACTTTGTACAGCAGGTTGAGGAGAAGTTTTCAAAAGATACAGATATAATACTAGTGTGCCAGAAAGGACTTAGGTAATTTCTTATTCTCTTCTGAAGCTTGATTTGTTATTCATGTGAGCCAAAGCACATGCATAAATTTTCACCTTGCTTTCGTTTGGATAGCACATTCAGTAATGGATTCTTCATTGCCTTTTCTGGAGTACTGTCTTGGTGTTTCAGTGTTTCTGGATCATTGGATAGAAAGCCATCTATTGTTTTCCCTTTACATCAGCTCATGCATCGTTACATCCTGAACCATTTGTGCTAGCAGTCTTATATTTGTGTTGATAATTTGCTTTCGTCCTATCACTTTTCCTGTCGTTGCTCTGTGTAAGATTCCATGTTATCTGTGCTATTGGTGTTGCCTAACCATGTAGCCTGGAGTTGTGTTATTTAAGAACCACTGCAGAATAAACGAGAGCTTCTGTGCATAATTTTTAAGGATTGTTGATTTGTTTTAACTTTCAATTTCCTTCCA
This sequence comes from Panicum miliaceum, assembly GCA_032594955.1. Classification (NCBI taxonomy): domain Eukaryota; kingdom Viridiplantae; phylum Streptophyta; class Magnoliopsida; order Poales; family Poaceae; genus Panicum; species Panicum miliaceum. The sequence continues at coordinate 31,693,023 of CM064067.1, read as the reverse complement.
AATGTGGTCAGATCACTTGCCGCTCGTGAACAGCTGTACAATGCTGGTTTTGAAAATTTGTTCTGGGTTCAAGGAGGTCTGGAAGCCGCTGAAGAGGAGGTAGCACCTTACAAAAGAGATCACATTGATTCCTTCGTATGTTTTTGCCTTGTTTTTTGAGCATATACCAAATCCGCCTTCCTTTTCCTTCAGGACTTTGAGAGGGAAGGTTCTCAGCCTTTCAAGCTTGCTGCTATTGGAGGGGTTTCTGAATTTTTTGGGCAAGTTCTGGGCCTGAACTTCGCCAGCTGTTGTACTTTGACCAAAATGCCTATTCAAGCTGTTCTTTTGGAACAAGAAAAATCAGATTGCTGGTAAAAGATACTGTAGTGAGGTACTATGTGCTTGCGACTAACTTTGAAACCTGACAGGTCAGATTACACCACATTGCACATGTTGTTGAGCATGATATTGTTTTTTGGCTTATTTCCCCAACCTTTCTGAAATCATGCCAAATATGTTTCAGCATTATATAACAGTTATTCCATCACTTATACGTCATAAAGCAGTAAAACATCTGTGTTTCAGCATTCTATAACAGTTACTGTAAGACATAAAGGAGTAAATTGTTTGCGATCTCTTCCCTGCAGGTGGACGGACCAGCAACGCAGGCAGGCTGCAAAGGAAGGGCTGGGATACCGCCTGGTCTTCACTGGCCGCCTGGTAATTCATCTCAAGAAGATGGTCACTCGAGCTAGTAATTTTTTGCAAGGGAAAGAGGGGATTTAACATCTTGTTTCTCCTGCAACTCCAGGTCGGGGCACTGGTGCTGCTTGATGCTCTGTTCTTAGGTGCTCAAAGGATCGGCCCTCTGCTTCAAGAACTGCAGTCCCGTTGATCTCCTCCGGATGTTCTTGTTAGCATTCGAGGCAGTAGCGTTCAGAGACGCCAAGCATGCTGTACCTGTTCGTCTGAATACGCAATAGGGTCTTCACTCTTCAGAGGCTAGCCTGCGGATCATACACGGGTTTTATTCTGGTGTCATAGTTGCAGATAGTGCTGTAGCAGAAATGTGAAATATTTTTTTGTGCGTGTGTATGTGGAAAGAGGAGCGCTTGACACTAGCGAGAACGTATCCAGTGTTAATACCTCTTTAGGTATTACCGTGTTATCAAATTTAATAGCATCTGTATTGGTGCATCAAAATTTCATCAAAAAAATATGAATAGATAGAGCACGCAAACATCTACTATTATGCAAAGTTTGAGGTTGAACAAAAACTGCAGCGATACAGATGTTATTAAATTTGATAACACGGTAGCACCTGAAGGGTGGTAACACTAATGTGTTCTCTGACACTAGCACGGCAAAGGAACAAAATTTTCTTTGTGGAGAGAGGATTGATGCGGAATATTCCTTTGCGATGATAGAGCATCAGTTCAGGTGCCACCCAATGACCCAACCCATGAGCCCAACCAGGGTTATCGCCCAAACCACGGTCGCGCGCTCCCCAACAACCCACTTTCTCACACGTCCTCACTGAGCAGAGGCCCCTATAGATTCTGGGCCCACATGCAAACCTCACGGGCTCATCGGCGTAGGCCAATCGCTGCTGTCCGGGCCAACCCGGCGACCTGGTCCGAGTTTCCCATGGTTTTTCGCCTTGGGTTTGGTCTACCAGACGAAAACCGAAAAAGGAAGAGAAAATAATCGAGATAGCGGTGGGGCTCGACAATGCATACCTCCACAGACAGGTGGTCCACGAAAATTTTGACCCCACGTGTCATTGATAAACTGGGTGCAGAAACCAGGTGCCCGGAAAGGTTTGGCAAAGGCACGTACAACGAGCGGCCCACGGCCCGCGAGGGATGCGGCAACCGCTCTCTCACCGATGCGTTCGCCAGCGCTCCCTATAAACTCCCACTGACATGTAGGCCTAAGAGCTTCACGTGGGTCCTACGGCTGCACAGCGTCAGTGACACAGCCTGTCATCGCGTGTACACGAGCGCCGGTGTCCGATCCTTTCCCACCTCCACCACCCAATCCCCTGTCGCCTCGCCATAAAGACCGGGGGCGGTAGGGTTAGCGCGTCGGAAATCTATAGCAATTGCGTGTTCCTCACCCGCACGCCAACCGCCGCCGGCTAGCCGCCGATTCGAGTGTTCGTTCCGGGAGAAGGCAGATCGGTTCCGCGATGGAGTGCATCGCCGAGATGCCGCCCGCGCCGCTGGACCGCCGCCCGCGCAAGCGGCAGCGTCTGGGGTGGGACGTCGGCCCCGCCGGGATGCATCAGGTATGCCTCCGATCCGACTCGGCGCTTCGGTTAGCCTTTACAGCCTCGCGGGATCTGTCGATTAGCGGTGGTTGCCCGCAGGGGGTGTCGATTTTGCATGCGCTGCGCGGTTGTCGGTGCTGTTGTTTTAGGGTTAGGTTGCTGATCTATCGAATAGCAGTACTCGCCGCCGTCGATTTAGTTTCTGTGGCGTTGGTCTATCATAGGCCGCGGAGATGCTCACTGTTCTTTAGGTCAATTTTGGGGTTGATTTGTTTGTGCGTGATGCGTGGCTCGTATGGTCACCGTCGCTCTTTTTCGTTCAATATCATTATTTGTTAGGATTGGCATGGGTTAATCTGTACAATCATACTGGCTTTTCATATTTTGCTGCTTTTTAGTCAGTAATCTGCTTAGGAATTATAGGTAATTTATCTACTTACGAATTATAGGTAATTTATCTACTCAGTGCCAACGGGTTTGTGTCAATTGTAGATGAATTAAGTGTATGATTGAAGGTGACTTAGGAACTGTTCATGATTTTACCAACTGTCATGGGATAGAAACTGGCGTAGGACTTAATAATGATTTGGTTGCTTGATGAGCTCAATTAGATGGTTAATTTATTTTTTCCTGTATGCAGATTCAGCTTGGACTTTGTGGGCAAGAAGTTGTGAATGCCATAAGTGCTGTGGCATTGGGTCTCTCTTCAGGTGGTATTGTTTCCTCTCAGCTCAACCAAGGGCAGACTCGTGACGGTTCCCCTCCACTGAGAGAAGATGACAAGGATGGCCATTATGTTTTTGCTGTTGGAGATAACCTCACACCTCGCTGTAATTACCTAATCTAATCCTTCCTCGTCTTTTGGCAACTGGCTAGTTTGTTATATTGCCATGGTGTAATTTTTTGTCGCCCCTACAAAGTTGTATCTGTGATTTGTTCCTATGGATTATTTTTCGTGTCTGCAGATAAGATCAATGCGAAAATGGGCGAAGGTCAGTTTGGATGGCTGCATGTTCTGAAACCGTTGATACATAACTCCTAGGAGTTATGTTCATAACTGAATGTGTCTCTGGAATACATCAGGTACCTTTGGCCAGGTGTTGGAGTGTTGGGATAAGGAAAGGAAAGAAATGGTGGCTATCAAGATCATTAGGGGGATTAAGAAGTACAGGGATGCTGCAATGATAGAAATTGGCATGCTCGAGCAGCTTGGTAAATACGATGAAAGTAGATCCAGGTGAGTCTCTGGTTCAGTTAGCACTCTTCCGTGCGCTTTACATTCATAAGATTGTTTGTATGTATAAGCTGGTCTATTTTGCAGTTGTGTTCAAATTCGGAACTGGTTTGACTATCGTAACCATATATGTATTGTAAGTACTTTGTTAGATTATGGCAATTATGAACTGACCCATAGAGATAACCGATATGGTGCTTAAACGTTGGTGAATTTGGATTAATGGTGAGCAGGTCTTTGAGAGGCTTGGACCAAGCTTATATGATTTTCTGCGGGAAAACAATTACCGCTCATTCCCAATTGCCCTAGTTCGGGAGGTTGCCAAACAACTGTTGGAATGTATAGCATGTGTGTGCACAGTTCTTTCTATTACCCCTCCTGCACTACCATGCATATATTAGTCTTGCGCATTATCTTTGCATTGCAGACTGTCATTAATCCATGACTTCTGCTAATTCTTCCTTTCATGGTTCGTTAAGGAATATCTAACATCTATGGGATGTTTATGTATTTACCCTCTCTCTGTAATGTGTTGCAGTTATGCATGAATTGCGCCTCATACACACTGATTTAAAGCCTGAGAACATTCTTCTTGTTTCTCCGGAGTACATTAAAGTGCCTGATTACAAAGTATACTTTGTTCTTTTACTTAATTGATCTACCCATGAATTACCTTTTGCTGTGCCTTCTTATTTCTGTTGTATTAGCTATTAAAGTTTGGCAAAAATATATTGTACTGATCCCTTTTTGTTGGTGTAATTGCTAGGTTTCATCCAGATCCCCAACGGAGGGATCCTATTACAAGCGGTTGCCCAAGTCTAGTGCTATCAAGGTGATTGATTTTGGTAGCACTACCTATGATCAACAGGATCAGAGTTATGTGGTATCCACCAGGCATTATCGGGCTCCAGAAGTTATACTTGGTATCTATCTTGTCTAGTGAAAAGCTTATCCTAGTTCAGCCTGATTTTGGTGACTTCTTACGACTGGTGGATCTTCTGTTCAGGACTTGGATGGAGTTACCCATGTGATATCTGGAGTGTTGGTTGTATTCTTGTTGAGCTTTGCACGGTATGGTATTGGCAAGCCTTGTTTTGATTTTTGATATACCACAAGTACAGGGGATTTGAGTTACCAAGGTTCTGCAGGGTGAGGCATTGTTCCAGACTCATGAAAACTTGGAACATCTGGCTATGATGGAGAGGGTGTTTGGACCTTTGCCATACCATATGCTTAAGAGGGCAGAGTATGTTCATGTCTATGATCCATGTCAATGTAGTCTTGAGCTTCAGTGTTGTGAGGTCTTGTCAATGTTGTGTGCTCATTAATCCTTGTATGTAGTCGCCACTCTGAGAGATACATCAGAAAAGGACGTCTGAATTGGCCTGAGGGTTGTAGTTCGCGGGAGAGCATGAAAGCTGTGATGAAACTGCCCAAGCTCCAGGTATTGCATTGATTCATTCGCTTAAACACCCATAATATCTGGTGTGAGGCTTATTTCTATGTTACATGAGCAGAATCTGGTGATGCAAAATGTGGATCAGTCAGCTGGGGATTTCATCGACCTTTTGCAAGGGCTGCTGAAGTATGATCCAGCAAACCGCCTGACAGCACAAGAGGCGCTGAGGCATCCCTTCTTCACAGAAGGGTTGGAGCGAAGAAGATGATATTCTTTGCAACCTCATCCTTGTTTGACTGACTCTGCTGTGTGCAAGCTTCCTCGACAGTTCCCTTATTGTTTTGTAACATAGAGCATCTGTACATGTAGACCAATCTGTATGTAGTTGCAATGAAGTTTCAAACTTGTTTGAAGCTTGTGCGTTACCTGATGGTGTATCACACAGATGAAGTCAAATGGATACATTTGACAAATCCTTACTTGAGTTTGATTTTTGCATCTCATTATTCCTTGCCAAGGTTGTAAGTTTGATTTGAGCAGAATATGAGTAGGCACCTGGGAATTCCTATAATGCATTCTGATTCTAGAATGACTTGTTGCAAGTCACGTCGTATGTTATTTGTCACTTGCTACGCTTGGATCAAGTTACTCAGGAACAGAAGGTTTTAGGACTTGGACCAGAAATAACGGTTGGAAACGGCAACGGGGGAAGATGTAATTGTTTTTGTTTGGTTCACGAGAAAATCATGGAAACTGAAATTAAGGTCAGTATTTCTGAATCGTGCTCGCCAGGTGTACCCTAATTCATCAGCTATACAACGAGTTAAATGCCACAAACCAACCAAACGGTACCGTAGCCAAGAACACACGATGGCACCAACGCTCTCTTCTCGTAGAAGGGGAACGACGCAGCAACTAGCGTCTCGGGGACACGCTCACAAGCAGCGACCTGATTCGCACCGTTGGTCCGTCTCCAACCCAAGCAGGGGATGGTGTCACCGGCCTCCATGCCCGCTAATTCCTATCCCGATAGCTCGATTCCGCAGACCAACAAACGGTACCGTGGATACTTGCCACTGGTTCAATCCGCTGCGGTTTTTGGTCTCAGAAAGAGAGAGAAAAATCCGCTGCGGTTCTCGTATTCAAATCCGCTGTGCAACACCGAACCGAAGCATTTCCTTTTGCAGCCTCCATCTACATGTATGATGTATCTGCAGCGGCCGGTTGCAGATATCCGCTGGCTCTCGTCGTCAGGTATCAGTCCCAGAGTTCTTCGCCCGTAAGAAGTCCAGAACGCGTGCACGGTGGCACCAACGCTCGCGCCGTGCCGCCAAGCACCAACATACAGTGCGGATCTAGGATTGGAAGTTAGGGTATGCCATTTCAAAAATTTTAACATACAATTTGGTATTCTGTACAATCTAAAAAAAATTGGTACAATTTTTTTTTCATAGATTAGGTTCATATATTACAAGCAAAAATTACTAGCAAAGAGAAGACATTTTCATCATTTTGTTTTTTTCCCAAGCTTTGAGCACATGCAGTTGGGGTAACTGCAGTCAAAATTGAGCTGCAAATATTGAACTTCACATAGACATAGACAACGGACAAATTTAAAGATCATCACAAATCTTATTGTGTATGTGTTGCCAAAAAAAGAGAAAGCCCTCGTTATTTTAGCATTCAATATTATATCGAATTTAACAATATATCATGGTACTAGATGTCAAGATCCCCTCGTCAACCTTCTACAGGTATATTTAAAGGTACCATGCAAGTCTAATCAAAATTTGAATTTTCCAAGAGTCCTTGACATATGTTATTTTAGCTCCAAAGCTACTGTTAAGAGCCTTATCTATGTGGGTATAAATCATAATACAATGACTGCTAAGCATTCCTTTAACAACTTGTAATACATCGGCATAGAATTCTGCCAAAGAAAAAAATACATTAACATACATCAAAGGGATTCAGGTGCTGACACTAGGCATGCCAATTTATGGCACTAGCATTATTATTAACTCAAAACTATAAGCAAGTGGTTTGCAATCCGAAATTACAGCATATAAGCTAAACATCGAACGCAATGAAGTAGCATCTTCAACTTCAATAGATTAGATGCACCGAACTGGTTAACAGGTTAAGACATTTACTTGTGATCAAGATGTGCGATAACTTCACCACCAGGAAATGCTGCATTTGTGGCTTCATAGGAAACTTTGAAGGAGTGCTTCCACATTCCAGCAATCTCTCCAGAAGTCTTTCCATCTACTTGGGATGGTGTGTCCATTGGCAAGCCGGCAAGGAGTAACCAGAGAGTAAATGACCCACCCATACATCATCTTCATCATTCCTCTTACTCAATTAACAACCCATGTATGATGTATCCTCATTCCTCGATTCTTGCATCTATTAATCTACATGTATGATGTATCCTCATTCCTCAATTCTTGCATCTATTATCTACATGTGACATCAATTATCATTTAATGATCTACTAATCTACTAGCTAGGGTCAATGAGGGGAATGGGGATTTAACTTTGATTTGGCCGGTTAGGGGTTGGGCGCGGGCCGGCGGCAGGCGAGCCGGGCAGCTGGCGAAGCCTCCACTGCCTGTCTGGGGGCGGGCCGGCGCCGGTAGGCGGGCCAGGCGACCGGCGCGGGGAGCGGGCGCCCGCGGCGGATCCGGCTGGTGGCGAGCCACGAGCGACGTAGCTGAGGAGAGGGGGCGGGGGCGGACCAGCGGAGGCGGCATCCGCGTGAGGGCCGACTGCCGAGCTGCGGAGGTCGGACCATCGGGGGCGTCCCGCGTGATGGCGCAAGAGGGAGACGGGGGCAGGGGCGCAGTAGGTCGATTCCGGGTGACCCGGGGTGGGCCGGATCTTAGGGTATGCCATGGCATACCCGGACCACCCCGTAGGTCCGCCCATGCCAACATAGTGTTCCAAACAGTACGCATGCGTTCGTAGCATGGTTTTAAATTGCCGGCTAAGGCGTTTAGCGGCAGAGCTGCTGTTACGGCGTTTAGCAGGCTATAGCCAGCTTTAACGGGCTAAATGCCATAGCGACTGCCCTTCCTAGCAGCAATAGCCGGACTTAGCGAAAGCTATAGCCGGTTATTTAAAACCTTGGTTCCTAGCGATCAAGCACCTAGCGATCCTAGCAAGCGATGGCGGCGGCGTCGCCGGTCTCGAAGCCCGCTGCGGCGGCCTACCTCCTCCTCCTCCGCGGCGCGGGAGGCGGAGCCCCCGTGCAGCCATGTGTCCATCCTCGGGTTGATCACCTTCCCCGAGTATAAGTACACCGAGTATAAGTATGTCCTGGTCGAGGAGTGCCCGAGCAGGGGCGTGGGGGGCGGGCCCGCCGCCGCCGCGAAATGGTGCTTCTGCCCTCATAGCATGATGTGGCAGACATCGGCCCCGCTGCTGCCACTCGTCCTTCTACGTGCCGCCGCCCAAACCCTAGGTGCGCATCGTCCAGGATCAGGTTCTACGGGGCATCATGTTTAGGAGCGAAAACTAGAGGCGCAACGAATGGGCGACGCACCGTCTTACCAATGTGTTGGCCCGATACACTATATGAATAAACTAATATGTAATTTTTCACATGGACATGTGACCATATGTGTTATCGTGGTTCTTCATTTTTAAATTAATGGTGAGATTGACCATCGGTAGGTGAAAAATTTATAGGTAGGTGAGAGTATATGGATAGATGAGGTGAATCAACAGCTGGATGAAGTGAAATCAACGGTTAAAATAGATCTTATAGTCACATTTATAGTCACATGTATATGTGGTTTCACATTTTCCCGTGTACTATGATCAATTCTTCTTCTTCGATCCTTCTTCCTAATTCTTCCTCCTTTGACCAGATCCATGAGCACTAAAATCGCTGCAATGTGATAGAGCAAAAAGCCCAACGATTACCTGAGTTTGAATGAAATCCATACAACAAAATTTCCTACATCACATTGAATATCAGCTATCTTTTGCGGTCTCTATGATTGTGATTGGTTGAGTGCATAAATCTCTATTCAGGCTTTTGAAGTGCAGGTTAGGTATGTTTGGTTGCTTGGTCAGCTCTTTAGGCAGGCTCTAGCAATGAAAAATAAGCTCTCTAGCCTGCTTTATGAAAATGCAAATGAGTTCTGTTCCCCACTATGCGGGCTGCACAACATAAAAAGGACGTACTTAGCTATCTTTAAACCACCCAACCAAATATGAGCACTTTGCGTTGATTTAGTTAGTTCAAATTAACCTACGTTAAAGCTAGTCTGGCTAGTAAATAGTGCAACCAACCAATCACAGCACTTAGCCGCCCGCAGGCCACCTAACAAAAAAGGGGAATGTTGAAGCATTACATTCTGCAGCCTCTATCAACGGAGTGTATCTGCACCGGGCGGCTGCAGATATGGTGTCCTGTTCCTGGCCATCATCAATTCTAGAACTCTGCACCTATAAGATCATGAACAGATGACGGCACGCCAACAATCGAAGAGGCAGCACGACGCCGCAGCCCGCAGCTAGAGTTTCAGACACAGACAGCCAACTACTATCCGGCACGTCAGCCCGTTGCCGGCCGGAGCCGAGATGGCGGCGTCGGCATCCAAGCCGGCCGTGGCGGCCTGCCTCCTCCTCCTCACGGCCCTCGCCGTCGTGTCCGCAGGTGAAGACCCTTCCTCACCCTTCGATGATCCGGCCAACGCGATGCTGCCATCAAGAACCTGACGCTGTACATTTTCGTGCAGGGGCGGCAGCGCCGGCGCCGCGGGAGACGGAGCCACCACCGCGGGCAGCGGGCGCGGCGTCCCCGTGCTCCCGCTACTGGTGCTTCAAGGGTCGTTCCCCCATGGCCGCGCTGCTCGTGCCGGCCGGGACGGAGGCGAAGGGGACCGAGATGGAGACCTCGGTGTCGGTCGAGTGCCCCCCGGGAGAAGGCGACGAAGGCCTGGTGGTCCTCTGCTGCTGCTGCCCCAGGCGCTACGGCAGCGGCTGCTGCTCCCCGGACTTCTGCGATGCCCATAGTCTGTCGCCGGCACCGCCCGCCGCCCTGGCGTGAGGACGTACGCGCACGGCCTGGTGCTCGCGGAGCTGTGGCGCCGGCCGTGCCCTCGCCGGGTGCGCGCGGTCACCGTGACGCTACTTTGCTATGCGGGCTCGTGAAATGAAATGAACGTGGTGAATTCTAAGCACCCGGCCCGTGTTAGCCCTCTTGTGTCGGTTGATTCATACCGCATCGCACCTCATCACATAAGTTGGGCCGCAGGTGAGCACCCGGCCCAGGAAACCCAACTCGTGCCACATCGGCCCAAGCTAACACAACCATTCCACGATCACTTGTCTGTTGTTTGCACGCGCTGATGGGGCGTAGCCGAGTTTTCAGGGTATCTGAAATGCTTCCTTTTCCTGTTTGTAGCATTGCCCCCACCTCAAACGGCAAAAACTGCAAGGCCTGCAACCTTACCGTCAAACAGCCATAGTATTTATAATCTATGGTTCATGTTTCTGCATCATAATTATTTTCCAACTCTGATATATGCAAAATACAGTCTTCCATGTCCTGCTTCTCTCTAGGGGATAGAGTCAACTTCGATACAGTACATACTCTTGCCCCATTTCGTGCTAATGATTGTTAGATTACCAGAGAGTCAACTTCTTTTTTCTCGAATATGCATAAGAGCTGCGCATCATTGTATTAAACAGAAAAAGGCAATTCGGAATTACAACAACGCGGAGCAACGGGGATGCTCACGCCGATCATTTACATTGGCAAGCAACAAACGATCAAAACAACCGGCGGACTAGCAGAGAGTCAACTTCTAATTGCCCTACGCAACGGGGCGTGGTAACTTCCTAGCTCCATTGGTCCACTCCAGCGCCTACCTCCCCGTTGGCTTCCGGGTCAGAAAGGAGGAAGAAGAGGAAGAAGATCTCGTGCATGCTGCATGCTAGAAAGTCTACCCTTTCAGAACAGGGAATTTGTTCGGCTGCTCAGAATTGGTCAGCACACTTGTCACAAGTACGTACTTGTGGACCACCAGGTCAGAATTCTCATTTGCTAGAAAAGGATAATTCAGGTTAGGATGTATTTTTGCACGAAATATCCTCAAAATGGAGCAGAGTCCTGGGAAGGAGCCGAAAAGACAAGCAGAAGAGAGCCAGTAATGTGGTGGGTTGTACAAACAAGCCATGCCAAAGGTGACCTGCCGACTAACAGAAAATTGTTAATCCTCCAGCTAAGTCCAACAGCTAACGCAGGTGCCCGGAATTAACAACGCCTGAACACCGCATCATTCGCTCAATAATTCCCGTGCCCTCCTGCTTAATTACAATGCCTGGGCAGTATACAAGTCTGATCTGACCAATCGTGGATCGCCCCGCCGAGGCGCCGAGCCTCCTATCACTCTCATGATAAGCCGTGTGCCTTCTCGCTAATTCTTATTACTGCGGGTGGTGGCAGAGGCAAGTCAAACGGACGCCGCACCTCGTAACCCTTAATCTAAGCTAAGAGCCACATGGCTCTGTCCCCTGTCCTGTGCACCTCCTGCGTTTTAGACTTTTAGTCGTTGCCAAAGGGGTCTTCGTTTACCATGTGGATGTGCCGGCATGCGCCGCTGTCTACCAAGTACCAACAACGACACATGAAAAAGAAGAAGAATTTATTTTACTACTCTCGTCAATCCATCTTGTCTGTCTAGCTTTTCGAACAAAATATTAACTGATTTCTTCCCTCAAACTACTGAACTTAAAACAATCCATTTCTAACTAACATAGAATATCAATTTGAACTTAAAACTGAACTTGTACGCGGATAAATAGAAAAGAGAAATCTTATTAGAGGCAGATTGGACCAACTAAACCGAATCTAAATTTTATTCCGGGGTCCAGGCGTACTAAGTGAATTGATCAGAATGGGTGGGGAAAAGAAAAACCGTATCCCTTAGCTTGTCGTGATCGGCTCGAAGTTGATCTGTCGGATTTTGTCATGGCGGCCGCCTGATCTCATCGAATCTCCGATTCTTTCTTTTGCGGCGTAGTACGTGCTGTACGGACAGCAGCTGCAAGCAAGCGAGAACGGAGAACGGAGTGGAACACCTGCTACGCGCCTACGCCCTAGCTAGCTAGGGGAGATGGCTGGCCGCGGTCGGGCAGATAAGGACCGGGCCCAAGCCCGGCCGGGCGGCGTGGGAACACCGCATTTCGTCGCGTTGGCCGCACATGTCGTCACCCTTGGCAGCTTGCCGTGCCGCCGTGTCGTCTCCGCTGCTCGGCGGCGGCGCCACAGGGCGCGGCGACGCGCGGAGGTGGCGGAGGACCCGTCCGCTCGCTGGGTCGCTCGCATCGCGCCCCCGGCCGGTCGACGGGTTGCTGCTTTGCTGATTCGTCGAGCCGATCGCGCGCGCGGTTGCCGCATCCCAGCCGGCCGGGGACCCTTGGGGACAAGCAAACCATCCTCGGGATTAGATTACTAGTCGCTGCCCTCCCTGGCCCTGCGCCCTCGTCAAGATCTGACTTTTGATCGGCAGCTAGCGTGCTCAGCTTAGCAATTATACGGCCGTAAGGTCAACGAACTGCGCTGGGCACCCCGCTCGCCCACGCCCACGCTGCCTATATATTCTCGGCCCGTCCGTGCTCGCCCTCCAACCCCAAGTACCCAACCTGCACAGAGCTCGGATCAGGTTCAATTCCTCGTCTTCGTCTTGCTCCCACCTGCAACCGAAGCTCCGGGTAGCCCATCACAGGGCGGAGGCGAACAGAGAGTGGCGATGGCTCGGCAAGGCGGTGTCGTCTCGCTGCTGGTGGTGCTGCTCCTCGGCGCCTGGCTGCCGGCGCCGGCCGCCGCGGGGGTGCTCCTCTCCACGCTGCCCAAGGCGCTCGCCGTCACCGCCTCCCCCAAGCCCGGCCAAGGTGCGTGCCTCTGCTATCACCATCCTCGTCGCACGTACGCTAGCTCTGCGCCGCTGCATCGATTGCGGCTTCATTCCTCTTGCTTTCACATGGTGCAAAGTGCTCCAAGTTCCTGTTCCGTTTGACCTTCCGGCTGAGTGCTGACAGCCAGCCAGTAGCGGTTTCGTTAGCTCTGACGTTAATTAATTCCTGGCATCCAATGCGCAGTGTTCAGTTAACTTAAAGACTCACGAATACAGGGTGGGGGAGAGAATTTAGATGCTTCTATAAAATAGAGAAATAGAGGGTCTGATAGAGCGTATGCTGAAGTGCATATTTTTTTTTAACGCTCTAAACTTATGATACAGATCTGTTTAGAGGGTCTGCTGAAGTTGCTCTTACTATCAATATATAACTTTGCCACAAAGAAAGACGAGATCATGAACAACCTCTCAGTAGTCCAATGCATGTAGTTTAGTTTTCCCTGCGGATATATTCTTACGAGAAAATCAAGTGACATGAGCGCACGAAACGGGAGAATATGTTCTTCCAGGTGCTCGTCTTTCTCTGTGTTGCCGAGACAGCTGAACTATGTTCTTTTTGTCGCTTACAATGTGAGCCAAGAAGAAACAACAGAAAGACAGGAACATTTTGTAAGCTAGATATTATATCTAGGCCGGCCAGTAGTAAAAGCTGTAGCCTTCTGGGCAAGAATAGAGACACTTTTGACCAATTAGTTAATTTCTCAAAGGCCAAAAAGGTACAATTTCCTCATCATACAGTTCGATTTATAGAGTCCGTCCTTAGCGGCAAAATGGGGCCATTCTCTACTACCTCCAATCAAGAACACTTGACATTCAGACAAGCGATAGCAATAGAAAACTAGACTGATTTTCTGGTTTGAAACATCATGTTCTTTTTTAACCGGTATCCACATATTAGTAGCATTTCACTTTCTGTAGATATTTTGAATTTTTTATACTTTACACGTTTTGTTATATCCAAACACAACGGAATCCATGTCCATGCGCAGTTCTGCACTCCGGCGTGGACAAGCTCACGGTGACCTGGTCCCTGAACACGACGGAGCCCGCCGGCGCCGACGCCGTCTACAAGAACGTGCAGGTGAAGCTGTGCTACGCGCCGGTAAGCCAGAAGGACCGCGGGTGGCGCAAGTCCAACGACGACCTCAGCAAGGACAAGGCGTGCCAGTTCAAGCTCACCCAGCAGGCCTACGCCGCCGGCGCCCGCGGCAGCTTCGAGTACACCGTCGCCCGCGACATCCCCACGGGCTCCTACTACGTGCGCGCCTACGCGCTCGACACCTCCGGCACGCAGGTGGCCTACGGCCAGACCGGCCCTGCTGCCGCCTTCGACGTAGCTGGAATCACGGGCATCCACGCATCCATCAAGGTCGCCGCCGGCGTGTTCTCGGCCTTCTCCGTTGCCGCGCTCGCCTTCTTCTTCGTCGTCGAGAACCGCAAGAAGAACAAGTAGAGCCCGTGTGTGTGTGTGGTGTCCATGTAATGCTTGTATGTTATCGCGCGTTGAGTTCTTTCCGGCTGGTCTTGGCTAGCTTGTTCTGTGTAACAGAGACGGCACGGTGAAACTAAACCTATTCTAAAATTGCTGGTGTAATTGTTAGCACTGCGATGATCTGTTCCCTTCTTTCCCAATGTTCACAGCAACCGCACCAACAAATTAAATGATAAGACTTTATAGTTTTTTAAAAGCGGCCTGCAGGGGATAAAAACTGTACAGCAAAAACAATAAAAAAGAAAACGAAAGGTAAAAGCAAACAGAAAAGCAACACCTTAGTTCTACGCCGTAAACTGCTTTGCACCGGCCAAATACCAGGCTATTGCCTCTTCCTTCATCTTCACCGTCATGGAGAGTGTGTTCTCGAAAATTCAGACGTTGCATTCTAAATCTCCCAAGAGACAATGAGTAGAGTGAGTGAATTATCTGCACCGACGTCAAGATTCTGGGATTCGGTCCAAAAAATATCTGAATTCACGGAAATTCGCCCATTACGGTGAGGATCGAAATAAAACCGAATCATCCAAAAAAATTGATCGAAGCTGTATTTTTATGCCATGACTATGGTCCATACAAGTCCACATACTCCTCTAGGTATAAAAACATGAATAAATTCTAATTATAGATCTCTTTTGTACCTCCCTCACTTTGTGATAGAAAGAGTATGATTATAGGCATGCGACATAAGTTTACACGCGCAGCTCGCCGATGAAGACACGCACGTCGGGCACTGCACGTGAAGAAGTGTGGATCCTTTTCAATCATGAATGAAGAAGAGGAAGAAGAAAAAAAAAGGAGGAAGAAAAGAAAGTGGAAAATAAATCCCCCTATACTCAGATTTAGATCCGCCTCCGTGAAGAAAAATATCATCTTCAAGTACGATGGTGACTTCACCAAGCTGTTCAACCTCAGGATGTTGCGGTTTCTTGCCACCGCATCCTAAGGTGATCATAAAAATGATCTGGGACAATACTATTTTAAATAGATTTGGAAAAGTCATCGGTATCAGCTGATCAGAAAAAGTTTTGTCTCCCCCAAAAAACGTATTACACAAATAAAGAATAAAGTAAGTGTAGACTATTGGACCTAGCACATTTGGTCATCTATAGATCTACTGATGCCCATTAGATCTGACGCACTTGGCCATCTATAGATCTAGTGAGGAGTTATAGTGTAGTCGGTATAGGTCCTATTTAGAACCGCGTTGGCATTGCTTCGCGCAGAGAGAAGCGATAAAAGCCCTCCGAACCCTTGCGGTAAACGCGCATCGCTCAACCTTGTGTCAAAGGAAAATTGGACTTTAACTGGACTCGGAGAAAATATAAAACGCGGTTCAGCGTCGGCTCCTGGCTTCTTCGAGACTCGCTACCGTGTACCACAGTTCCAAACAGGGCCATAGAATTTCCATGGGAGAAGTTATGGTAGGCGGCACGGTTCAAAACCGGCACTCGCAACAAGCCTTCGAAGAAGAAGTGGAATAAAAAAATAAATCAAACTTACGTAAACGAATAATTTTAAAGGAAAATTAGGAGAAAATCAATCAAAATTATACTTGTTCCGATTTATCCTCGAATGGAAGTTGACCTAAACTGAACGCGTGATTCCGTCAATAGTTATGTGCCATCCTCCTATTTACTCTTTTATTTAACCCCCTCTGCGTTAGCTAGCTGAGCGGAACCTGCTGTCCCTCTCAATAATTCCGTGTCACCCTCCTCCCTGTTTACCCTTTTGTTTAACCCCTCCGTGCGCCTTCTCGCTAATTCTTATTCCGTGCTGATCGAGGCGACTCGATCAGGGCGTTGCGCTTGCAACCCTTGATCCGCGCTAAGAGTCGCACATCGATCTCGATTCTCTTTCAGTCGGCGCGGGTTTTTACCATGTCAAGCAATGTGACGGCATGCTGTCGCTGCCGGCTCTTCATCAACCAATCGATGGATGAGAGATGGAGATGCAGCCACATTGAAAAGGAAATGGGTGGAAATTCTGTTCGATTTCGTCGTGCCGGCATGCGAAGAATCTCTGCGCCGGCCTGGTCGGCCGCGCCATCTAAGAACTCGACCACCCGGTCGACGCGCCGCGGCGCGCCGCCGGACGCCGCCTCGCCACGCCATGCGACGGGACGCCGACGCCGGAAGCGAACCCCCGTTGGTGCGCTGCGCTGGATTATTGCCGTCGTTGCCCTGCCCTTGCGTGGGGGGAGAAGAGCCTCGCCCGTTCGTCCCGGCCGGGTCGGCTGGTCTGCGACTGCGAGCACGGTCGAATCGATGGCGGCCGCCGCATCCCACCCGGCCGGAGCCCTTTGGGACCCCCGTAGAGCAAGTCAGCCCCGCCAAGTGACCCGAGAGATTAGATTACGGCTACCAGCTGCTCTTTCCCTGCCCTTGTCAAGATCTGACTTTTTGATCGCATGATTAGGGACTTGTTTACTGGCTCAACGATTGATCCGACTCCACGCCGACAAGGCCGCGAGCGAGGTCAACTCCTCGGCGCCTCCTCGGCCAGCGCGCCTATATATTCGTCCTCGACCTGTCCGTACTCCTCCATCCCAACCCAACCCAACCCAAAGCAGCTCATCAGATTCCCCTCGCCTCCGTCTCCGACCACCGCATACACGAGCCGGATAGCGAGAGAGGAAGAGGCCGGTGCCGACCAACGCGTCAGGAGATGGCTCGGCGACAAGGTGCCGTAGTGGTCTCGTTGCTAGCGGCGGTGCTTCTCGGCGCCTGCCTGCCGGCGCCGGCCGCCGCGGGGGTGCAACTCTCCACGCTGCCCAAGGCGCTCGACGTCACCGCCTCCGCCAAGCCCGGCCAAGGTGCGCGTCCGTCCACTGCGCCTGCGCGTATCGCGTCGCAGCTTTCTCTTCAGTGTTCCATACTTCCATTCCATGCTCCGGCCTACGGCGGTCCGGCTCGTAGTCAATAATAGCTACTTGATTTTAGTTCCGCCCTTAATCTCTGGCATCCAATACACATGGTCACAGTCGCAAAGCTTGTTTTATGGAAAAGCATGTGGCCAATAATTACTCTAGAATTTTAATTTTTGACACAAAACACCGATGTGTGTCATCTCTTAATTAAAAAGATACTTACTTATGATTATAATTTGATACCATCACTTGAGCGAAATATTAATGGAGTATGGAATGGAATGTAACTTGTAGAAATGCGGTGAGTAGTTGTACCTAGCTATCGCCACAAAGAAAGGGAGATCATGAATGATCTCTTGGTACTCCTAAAGTTTTTATTATTGTTCCTTGGAGAAATTAAATGACATCGGAGCATAAACTCGGAGAATATGTTCTAGTTAGGTGTTGGATTTTTCCATCTCTGCTTAGACAGCTGAAGAATGTTATTTTGTTGCTTACAATTAGAGGTGGTAACAGATTATGGCTCCAGTGCTGCATTCGCAATCCAACTTAGCCCTTAGCTCAAAGTTGTATGAAATTAGAGCCTGGACCTATATTTTTAGCTTAAAGTTGTATGAAATTAGAGCCCGAACCTTTTAGGCCTGGCGCTTAGATTATAGAGGCTAAAATTTAATGTACTTTACCATCCCTACTTACAATGCATCCGGAAAAAAACAATAGAAAAGAGAGAAAAATTCTAGAAGCTATCTAGGACGGCCAACACAATAGGAAGCCTTTTATCCATCGATTCCCCTCGTGCTCAAAGGTCAAAAAGTAAATTCCTTTTTCGACAGTTTGATTTACAGCGATAATTTCGCGTGAAAATGGCGCCTTTCCTACTGTAGTGTTTAACTGAGCATATGATTTAGCTTTAATTTGTGTTATTTTCAACCGCGTTGAAATCTTTACTGTACTCATCACGAAATACATGGCCATGATGCGCAGTCCTGCACTCCGGCGTGGACAAGGTCACGGTGACGTGGTCCCTGAACACCACTGAGCCCGCCGGCGCCGACGCCGCCTACAAGAGCGTGCAGGTGAAGCTGTGCTACGCGCCGGTGAGCCAGAAGGACCGCGGGTGGCGCAAGTCCAACGACGACCTCAGCAAGGACAAGGCGTGCCAGTTCAAGCTCACCCAGCAGGCCTACGCCGCCGGCGCCCGCGGCAGCTTCGAGTACACCGTCGCCCGCGACATCCCCACGGGCTCCTACTACGTGCGCGCCTACGCGCTCGACGCCTCCGGCACGCAGGTGGCCTACGGCCAGACCGGCCCCGCCGCGGCCTTCGACGTCGCCGGCATCACGGGCATCCACGCATCCATCAAGGTCGCCGCCGGCGTGTTCTCGGCCTTCTCTGTCGCCGCGCTCGCCTTCTTCTTCGTCGTCGAGAACCGCAAGAAGAACAAGTAGGAGGCGGCCGTGCTCAACGCCATGCCGTCGCCGCGTGCTGAGTTCTGAATTTCCGGCCGGTCTTAAGCTAGCTAGCTTCCTCTGTGTCACGGAGACAGCACGGTGGCCGGTGCTTAAAAATTGCAGGTGTGAGTGTCAGCGCTACATCCACGGATGGATGGATTTACACAGCGTAGCGCAGCGCAATTACTTTGGTGTACGTTTCTTTTTCGTCGTCTGCGTGAAGATGAAGTAACTTGATTACGATAAGTTTCTCTGCCTCTGGTGATGTGGTTTGGATATGCGATGCAGTACAAATAACGACCAAGAACAAGAAAGGTTTTTACACAAAGGATGCAAGTAGATCAACTCAAAACCATTTGTTTTCACTAAATTGGTGGTTCATTTATCGTTCGGTTTGTAGCCTATAATGTAAGTTATAAAACGAATAAGATGAGCCCGTGTGTCGATCCGATCCGAACGGACCCCACCTTCTTGTTTCCAAATTCATTCACATTTTTAATCTTTTTAAATAATAAAGAAAAGTAATTATCCAGGCTTCAAAAAAATGATGCTATGAATATTTAAAAAATGATGTCAGGTCACTTCGCGGTATGCATTTGCACTATACAGTATACAGTACTGAACTGTATCTTTCAATGAAGCGGCGAGGCTCGTCATTGACTTCCTGACCTGTTCTGAATATCGGGGAAAGTATCAACTTCAGCATACAGCAAGCGTGAAAGGAACAGCCGAGACAATTCCATCTCATAGTCAACTTGGGCAAGAAGCGTGAACACCAGGTGCTCCTTCAAGCGTGATGAAAGGGCAAGAGGACTAGTGTCTGGCATTGTTTCTACGATAGTTAGTAGGGACATCTTTGAGCCGACCGCCCGCTAATCTAGTACCATCCACATCCAGCTTCACTTCTTTGAAGAGCCAAATAACAATGTCAACGGAGCAGGAGAAACAGCACAGATGCATTGAGACAATAACAACTATATGAGCAAAATTATGTTTCCGACCATGCAATGGTCTGCATCCACGTTTTGGGCCAATCTCCTGTTCCCCTTTCAAGAGGTTTCCAAAGACGCAATGAACTAGCAGTTTCTTGTTAAGAGTTGTTTGCGCTACATGTGAAAACATTAGCTTTCACAGTTGGTGTCCTGGTGATGCATCCATTTTAACAAAATGATTCGCGTGACAGCAACATTGCACTTGATGGGAAAATCTAGGCCTGTGTCATCATCTCAGTTGCCGCTTCACATCAGGCAACAAATGAAACCGTGCAAAACGATCATGGTTCTCGTATTAACAGAACAGCAAAGATTTGATAGCTAATGGACTTCAACAGCTACTCCATACAAAAAGACGAAGGTATCAGCAGCACCTGGCAACCGAGATAAAAAAAAACACAGATCAATGCAAGGGGCTTGTTTGGATTCCCGGGGATTAGAGCCTATCTACCTGCAGACAGGCGAGGAAACTTCCCTACTGATCTGAAGAGATTTGGTCTAATTCACACCTATCCAAACAAGCCCTTGAATAAGAGTGCTAGAGCATAATCACGCAGGAAGAAAGAACAATAGTTAGTCTATGAAAGGTTGATCACACTTGTTTTGACATGGAAGAGAGTAAAAGAAAAATTACAAAAGGAAAAAAAACGAAATAGAGAACCACCATAAGGGTGGTAATTAACAACTTAGTGAAAAGCAATCTGTTTTGTCCACGATCCTCTCCACTCTTCCAAGCCAAACAAAATGATAGTCAAGCAGCAACAAGAACATAAATTATTTGTGCACCATCTAAACACGAAGAGAAAAATCTGGCTGGCAACGGCTCACCATCTTTGTCCTCCCGACGACCTGAAATACAGGTGGATACAGAGTTTATACTTCATATGTAGAAACAATTAAAATTTCAATATTTCATGCCTAACCTTAAGAACAATTTGTAGTAATAGAACTCAAAAGGGATCTAAACAATAACTGATGGGAAATGACCAGTAACCTCATAGATTTCCAGATCCTAAAAAAGCATAATGTGGGGAAGAAGAATAGCAACGCGTATTCTCTTAAAAAACGAAAGTGTGCTATGGTTAATGTGATCATTGAGTATACCACTAATTTATGTGCATGTGTAATGTGAAGAATATCGGTAAGTAGAATTATTACTGGAATGAACCAACTCATAACAACATCAGGCACAAGTCAAGAAATGAACATACCTGTCTGAACTTCTGTTGCCACCAAAAGAGCCTCTATCTCTGCTCCCCTGAAACCCCCATCTTTCTTCAGTTGGTTTTGGATATTGATCCATGCCACTGCGGGAACCTGGCCTTTCCATGGACTCTTTTATTTGGGATTCATCTGCAAGATTTGTTGGCGGAGATGCTGTAACCCTCCCTGCTCCAGAGCCAGGTCTTTGCGAAAATCTGATCTTGTCATCCATTGAAATTGTAAGAAGCTCCAGCTGTTTTTCCATTTGAGTTATCTTCTCGGCCAAACTTTTTGCATCATCATCACTCATCTTGGCTTCATTTTCATTTAGTTCCAACTTAAGTAGATTGATCTCTTCTTTTAATACCCTCTCATCATTTGTTTCCGGTCTGAAAAATGTGTCCGATCAAATCAAATGGGAAATTATTCTCAACAGTATAGGGGGAAAATGAAACTGTGTATGTGAGTGTGATGTGTCCAGTCAAATCAAATGGAAAATTATTCTCAACGGTATAGGGGAAAAAATGAATCGCTGTGTGAATGAGTGTGATACTTGTCTATGTATTTAAACAAGACAAGCTAGCGAACACCATTTACTTCAGCAATGCATGGTGCAAGAATAAACCAAACGGATCAACTGAAAATAGGCAACTAATTAGGTTTAGTTTTTGAAAGACTGGACTAATTTGGTTTAAGGAAATTCCAATTTTCTAGACCACTTAGTCACATGCTGAAATCTATTCACCCTTGCAACTGGCAGTTCCACAGATTAACTTATTAGTTATTAATTCTTCCCAACATCAAAGTAATACAGCAGTTAGCTACCATTTGATGGACTATTGAAACCACAGATGTGTAAAGGGCACAACAAACAAAAGAAAGGTAATGAACTGTGATATCTCAACTAAAGGAAGTATTATCTTCATTAAGCCTCTCAAGACTAGTTACTGAGGACTGCAGTCCGCACAGTTCATTCTGAAGGGCAATGCGCTCTACAAACGAAAAGAAAAGTTTCAACCAGAACTCGTATGAATAAATCTTGATAAAATTATTGTGTTTGGACATGAATCATGCATCAGACGATCTTAAAACACAAACTTTGTGATTCAGTGCTCGTTCTAACCAAGTACATGGAAATGCTAACCACCTTTCAGTGACTGAGTAGTGTCAACTATGGCATTACATTTTTTTTTTGAAACAAAACTATGGCATTACATTAAGAGAACAGAACCTTGTCATGAAACACTTGTAGATCGTCAGAGAACATGCTATTCATGAAGAATAAAAATGCTTATCATATCATGTTACAATTTTTTTCTTCAAATGAAACACTATTGCAGGCACTAACAGGATAAAGGATAAACATAAGTGGCAGGACTCAGGAGTGCTGATACATCATGATGACTATTAAGAGGATCAGCAGGGAGTACACAAATATGTAATTCCAAATTGTTAAGATTCATAGTTTCTAAAATATGTTGGGACAAAAGACACCATATTACCATATTGTTCTATGGCTGAGAGAGAATAAACATTAATAATTTAATACTCACTCAAGTAACAAATAACTGATGTTTTGGACATCAACATGGTCTTCAAAACACAACTTTGATTAGTATACTTTCTGTTACAAATAAGACCACTCATATCATTTTCAAATATCCAAATTTAACAAATAAAAAGCAATATGCAACTGAAGTACTCAACCAAAGAACATAATCATGCTTTCCAAATAAGATTTTACATATATGTGGCACTACACTTTAAAACATATGAGATGAGAAATAACATATTTTAATCTGCACTAAGCAGAAGAAACGGAAGATTTTATATGAGAAACACAAACCCGTTGCAATGGAGGAATGGAACATGGACTTTTACTGAATTTCTTATCATTCCAACAAAACTCCAGTGACTACTAAAACTAAAAATAGAAAGATGATATCCATACTGCTGAGTTAACAAATGATAGTTAAAGTATTGTTGAAGGCAAAGCAAAACAGTAAATACAGTAAATTATCAGTATCAGTTGAGCAGAATGGTGCCAACCAAGCCCTTCCAACACGAAATATTAGGAGAAAAATTAGGATGATACAGTGTTGAGTATATATGTGCATGTTCATTCAAATAAACCGGTCAAGGGAACCAAAACGGCAGTACAATTAATAACAAAGCTTTAACAAACCAAAACCAGCTAGCAATGATATTTAAAATGTAATGTATGCTTACAACCTTGGTAAAAAAATGAGTGAAAATAAGAATGCACTGTTAGATCTAAACCAATACTGAATTCATTACTAAAGTTTATTTAACTGACTTTAGGGAGCTCAGGGCAAACTGAACTAATAATAGCAAAAGCCAGTGTCACTATTTTCAGAATAAGAATGTACAACTACTATTATATCCATTATTGTGGGTACAAATACCCTCATCAGGTTATTGTTATATGATTCATAATGCTGCTGAATTTTCAACCACCAGAAACAAATTGGTTACACCTTCCAACTCATCTACTAGCACACTGCAGGCCTCTTTTGACAGGATAAAGATAAACACACACACCACCTTTGAAAGACAAAATGAATGAAATAGTAAACTAACTTGTGGTTTGGTGATTTGTTGAACCTGTTATAAGATGCTGCTTTGGAAAAGATGTACATGCTAACTAGCATGACGAAAAATTGCAAAGATCCCAGCTAAAATGAGACCAAAGTCTATCAAAGGGAGCTGCACTATTAACCTTAACCAGTATTGCATTCACAAGCAAATGCTAAGGGTGAATGGTATGTGAATGTGAGGCCAGTTAGGTGCATACCTATCAATACGGCGATGCTCCAGCTCAAGGTCAATCTTCCTCCAATCCTTCCCTTTCTCCTGCAGAATCACCTCCCTTGGCTTTGCATCCCCAAAAGGATTCACCTTTGGCCGCACCCTCGGCACGCCTTCACTACCCGCAGCTGGTACCTGTGACCCTGGGCTCCCAGGTTGTGACGAGTGAGGACTCTCTGGCCTGCTCGACTGTGAGCTGGTAGGGCGGCTAGTCTTCTTCTGATCGATCTCAGTCTCCATCTTCTTCCAGTCCAGCCCTTTGTCGGCCAGCACGTCTTCCCGTGGCCTCGCGGCTCCAAATGGGCTCGGCCGGCTGCGTCCCGCCTCAGCAGGTGGCGTAGGGGTGGCCGAGGCGTCGCGCTTGGGCGGATCGAGCACTAGGCGGGGCCGCTCCCGCTCGCCATTGGTGGGCGCGGGCGCGGCACGGGACCAGCGGTCGGAGGAGTCGGTCGAGACGGGCGAGTCGCGGAAGCCGCCGCCGCCGCCGGTGCCGAGGCTCGGGTAGCGCGACGGGCCCGACGGCATCGGCTTCTTCCCGCGCGACCAGTCGCCATCGTCGTCGGCGCGGCCGACGGACGCGGGCGCGCCGCCGCCCCCGAGTCCGCCGTACCGGCTCCGCGGGGCGGAGTCGGCGGGCGCGAGCGACTTCTTGCTCATGGACCAGTCGCGATCCTCGTCGGCGCGTGAGGGCATGTCGAGATCCGCGCCTCTGCCGGGCGGCCCGCGGCGACCGTCGTCGTCACCGTAGGAGCGGAAGCCGCCGCCGATGCCGCGGGGCCTGTCGAGCTCGTCCGCGGTCCGCTCCCTGGGCCCCGTGGGCAGCATCATCATCTCCGCCGGGGTGAGCCCCTTGGGCTCCGGCGCCGGCGCCGGCGCCGGCGCCTGGCGCCTGCCCGGGCCGTACCCGGCGAACTCCGAGAGCGAGAGCGTGGTGCCCTTGTTCTTCTTCTTGGACTTGCCAGCGGCGCCCGCGGCGGCCTCGCGGAGGCTCGGGAAGCCCGCGGCCGGGGCGGGCGCCGGCGCCGGCGCCGGGGCCGGGTTCGCGGCGGCCTCGCGCTCCTCCTCCTCGGCGCGCTCGGCGTCCAGCGCCCACGCGCCGGCGCCGCCGAGGCCGCCCCAGGGCTTGGACATGGCGGGGGTCCGGGATCTAGCCCGCCTGCCTCAGCAGGGTTCGCGGGATCGCGGGGGGAGAGGGTGCGCGGCGAGGACGGAGGGAGGGGGGCGGAGGAGGCTGGAGGATGCCGATGCGATGCGATGATGATGCGGAGGCGTGCCGGGCACTATATACTCCGAACTACTGTACGTTACGAGCCCGTGAAGGACTCAGGCCAGGTTCGGCTAGAACATTAGTCGTGGACGTGTACAATGCTACAGTAACATGGAGGGTTCGACCCCTATACAATGCATCTTTTCTTCTTCGAAAAAAATAGTGTATTTCTACATGGGCGATCGAGCCGAGCGGGCTGGGAAAAGGCGGGCGGGTGCGGGTGCCGGTGCCGGTGGGCCAAAAAGGCGTTGGGGCGCAGCCGCGCAGCGCAGTGGCGGGCGCGGGGCGGCGACGGGCGGGGCGGAGCCGTGCGTCCATGGCGTCGCGCTGGGCCGCTGGCGCGGGGTGTCCACCTGACCAGCTCTGACCTCGACTCGCCCGTCTCCTTCGGCTGTTCTCGGGACGGCGCGGCGAGACCGGTCGCCCCGGCACGTTGGATCGGAACTGGATCCGCGTCGTCTCGGCGGCGCCGACGGCCTGGACGCGGGCGAGCAAGCACGGCCTGCCGATTTACGAAACTGCCACGAGCCACCGCTCCAGCGTGGTCTTCGCAGGCTCGATTGAACGACCGGAACTGTAACTCATGGCACTGGAAAGAATGCCACGCGCGCAGCTGCGGTCGGGTCTTTTCGGCGACGGCCACGGCCCGCGGCGGACGATGGGGATACGTGGAGACGTCGGGGGCGGCCACCTCGCCTCCCGGAGCTCGCGCCCGTTTGTCCATGGAAATTGCTCGCCTTTCCGCGCGCGGAATAAAGGCAAGGCGGCTCAGGCAGCGCTGCCGAATAATCTTTCCCCTGCAGCACCGGATTCCTGAGGGATAATAGTACGGTCTTTGGTTCGTACCAAACCCCTATACTCTTGTGACCGCGGACATAATCCGCATTTGTATCTCTGAGATCAGCTATCTGTCTCGTAAATTATGTTTTTTTTGTAGCTTTTGAAACAGATAGGTTTGATTGCATAGGCATCTAATTGCCTCATTTCCCCCCTTTTTAAGATGCGTCTGCATTTAGTTGCTTGATTCTTTCCCTTTCAAAGGTACGAGTGTATTTAATTGTCTAATTTTTTTCCTTCCCAAGATTTGGTTCATTAAGGTGCATGCGACATGTTTCTATAATTTACTACAGCTTTAATCGGCACCTGGGATATTCCTGACAATTATTAGTCGTTTGAAAAATCCTAAAAAATCATTTATTTTGTGACAGGGGTAGTAGCATTCAACGTGATGGTGATGGATTCTGAGTCGTCGGCTCCTGGTTTTGAATTTAGAAAGAATTCAGTTTACACTTTCGAACTATCACAAAAATCCGATTTTCAACCAATCGGATAACACATGCCTTCCAACTATCGAAACTGGGCAAATTTAGCTCTTAAAGTAGTTCCGAAGGTAGTTTTATACTTTTTTTAAAAAAGTAAAAAAATCTAATTAGATCTAAGAAATCAAAACTAATTTATTTTAAATCAGAAAATATGAAACTAGTACCAATTTTTTTCTAAAAATGTAACCTATCTAATATAGCTCTATTTGAATCCTATTTATTCAAAAATAATAGGCATAACTACAAGCAACCAAATACTATGAATATGAAAAAATTGGATCCGAATAACTGACAAGTATAGTGCCAATAGATAGGTTATATTTTAGAAAACTTTTGATATTTTGTATTTTTTGATTTAAACGAATTACTTATAATTTTTTAGTTTAAATTTGAATATTTTTAATTTTGATAAAATGGAAAACGATCTTCGAAACCACCTAAAGGGCCAAATTTGTCTATTTTAACAGTTGAATGGCCTATATTATCCGATTTTGTAGTTGAAGGTTGAAAATCAAACTTTTGTGATAGTTCGAGAGTGTAAATTGAATTTTACCCTAAATTTTACAGCTATGTGTAACATATCACTCATTGTTCTTAGCGAGTATAACTGAGTATTTCAGCGCCATCTCTATATAGGATCCACGCATCAAAAGGTGGTCAGGGAGCGTGGCTACATCACGGGCAATTTCTGGCCGTCAGAGCGGCCGGGCCGACGGCCAAGATCTTACGAATCCCGGTCATTTCGAGAAAAACCCTCGGACTTTAGAGAAAGCAACCATAGTCCGGCCTTCTCTCTCAAATAATTTTGCGAAAAAATTCATAACTTTTTTCTCAAAATCAACCCGCAGTCCAACCTTTCTGGTTAAGAGAAATTTGCGAAGAAAATCTTAAGTTTTCATAAAATCAACCCGCTGTTCTGGTCCTCTCTTAAGAATTTTTCTAGAAAAACTCTCGAATTTTAATTAAATCAAACACGACCCGTTACTTCTACATGAGCAACATTATACATACAATTTGAACATCAGAACACGTTGAAATCAAAAATTATTCAATATAGAATTTTATAAAAAAATTAAAAACTACAACTTCATTATAGAGCAGATTTTAAATTCAAAACGCTTTCACAATGCATTTGCACAAATACTTGCATGTGATCCGTCATACCTACAATATGGACAACAAAACATCTTCAAATTAAAAAGTGTTCAATACAGAAGTTGCTCATAATTTCAAAATCTATAGCTTTATTATATAGTACAATTTCAAATTCTAAGCAATTTTACAATTCATCTGCATAAATTTTTACGTAGAATCAATTCTACATACGATTCGGACACCGAAACGTCTTTACGTAAAAAAAATTTTGAATACAAAAATTGCTCAAAATTTTAAGACCTAAAGTTTTGATATACAACAAACTTTTAAAATAAATGATAACCAAAATACTAAATATTAAAAAAATATAGTTCACCTCCATAAAAAAATAATATCCTACTTAAATAGTAGCGTCACGACAGTAGAAAGTTCAAAACATATACCAATTATAATAACAGACTGTAGACCATGACACCTACATATACAATAATTACTACTCTATGTATGAACTAAAGTGCGTATCAACTACAATCCGACGATATAAAATACGGACCCTTTCTTGTTGGTTAGAAAATTGCCTGGAGCTGCCTATTCTATTGATAAAGAATTTTGTTGTCGTTTCCGTTCTACTCGTTTCATTTTTCTAAGATGGCCGATTGATTTGTGGGTCAAAAAGAAGAGGGTTTAGTGACAAACTGACAACTCAAGATAGCTAAGATAATCCCCGCACGCCACACACGCCATCTTGACAGGAACACAAGAAAAGGTAGTCATAAAAATTTGCAGCAAAATATACAGGATAACAGGATGATCAGCCGAGTCCTGAATACCAGAACGGAGAGGTTTTATCGACTCTGGCATTTTGTTTTTCAGTTTGCTGGCACAGTACTTCAGACGGCCACAGAAGAGCCCCCCAACAGTAGTGCTCAGCCACCATGACGAGCGGCAGAGCAGGTAAGTGGAAATCAAAGCTCAAGAAGTGCTTCCCAAAGCTGTTGATGACAGTCGTGCAGATAACAAAACATAAACACCTCATGAAAACCAGTATCTTTATAGTTGCAGAGATGCAACGATTCAGTGTCCTGACCAAAGTTTTCCATTGATAACAAACGATGACAGGGGAACCCACGGGCATCTCCCAGTTATACAAGAATGTCAATTGCAAACCATGCTCATACCAGTCACAATGCGAATGAAAAAAGGGTACATGAAGTAGCATCAATCAAACATAGCAAACCAGTGGGGCGGAAATGGCTTGAGCTTACAATGGAACAGGGAGACAACATGAGTAACCCTCTAATATGATTTATGATGACAACAGAAGCAAAGCATCTATGTATGGAAACATAATAGAACACAACTAAAAGCTTCAACTAACAGCTTCAAAAAGCACCATATCTGCTTGCTAGGACACGCGAACATAGATACATAATGGATCAGTGCAGTTGGCATGCATAGTTAGATTGAGATAACAACCAACCAGGGAAAATATTAGGTGCAAACCACCTTCTCGGTGGAAACGTGAAAACTGATTGACTTCTAAAGTTAAAAAGCACTAACTTTGAAGCAAGCTTAACGGAAAACATTCCGTGAAAACAATTAAGTGCCCAAGTCGAAGAGATGGAAGAATAAGCAGTGGCCTGATGGCCACATGTATAGTCATTAATTTTGCAGAAATTTGATTTAAACCGCGAAGCAGTACAAATGAACCAAGATAGGTTTCTCAAGAAATTCTAGCAGCAGATACAGCTGTTAGAATGAAGAAGTAAACATGCCAAGAATCTGGTCTGGTCTGTAACTCTGTATGATTAAACAATAACTGAAGACTAGCATGCAGTTTTGATTATGCATGTTCAGTTTTCAGTTTCCGGTGCATTACTTCAGACACAGCAGCAGAAGAGACTGCATTCAAGCCCCTTAATTTCCCTTAATAATATCAAAAGATAAGAAGCGACTCCACGGGCATCTACCATCCCAGTTATACAAGAATGTCAATTCCTGTCCATTCTCGTACTGGTTTGCTGCTAAAAGGATCATTCTTAAAGAAATACACAGCTACTGTCTGCTGAACCAATGGTCATGTCCATATTGTTACCCCAGCTTCAGAGCCACAAACCTTGTAATAAACACTGGATGAGGCAAACAGTGTTCATGCTCATGATTTGAATGACAAAAGATGTGACGTATAGCATTATCAAACATGAGTAACCCTCTAGGCTCTAGTTTCTTATGAAAAATGAAGCAAAGCGTCTATACGTGGAACACCCAACAGGACACAACTAACAGCTTCAGAAAGCAGCATATCTGCTAGGATACAAGAACAAAATGGACTAATGTGGTTGTCATACATAGACTGAGATAACCACCTTAAACCACTAATAAAATCGCTACTCCAGCATAAATTGAAGCAAGTTCAGTAACAAACATTTCATGGAAACAATCAAGTGACAAATAATGATGAATATGCAAAGACATGATGGCTGCATGCAGAGTAATTAATTTGTAGAAACTTGATCCAAATTATGAATTATGAAGTACTATAAACGAATTGAGATAGGTTTGCCAAGAGAGTCTAGCAAGCAAGATCACATTCAGTTTAGTGCTGCTATACTGTAAAGGAGCAAATAAGCTACAACCATGTGCCTGTGGCACCATCAGGATTCATCTTAAGCATATCAAATTATCAACACAACAATAGGGCAATCAGCAAATAACTGAACATGTAACAATAGATGGCACCTCTTAGCCAAATCAATTGCAAAAAGATCGATGTATCATTGTCGTGAATGTCACAAAGTATGCAAATTCACTGGACAAAAAAAGTGCCATACTACAATTTCACATGAACAACCCCTAAAACTCAACACATAATAACAACTACAGAGCATTTCGCTGAGAGTAAACAGGGAAAATTTCATGGTGGATATGACATATCCGGTTTACTCAATGATTTTGTTGATGACACCGGCACCAACGGTCTTACCACCCTCACGGATAGCAAACCTCATTCCCTGCTCACAAGCAACGGGCTGGATGAGCTGCACAATCATCTTGATACGGTCACCAGGCATGCACATCTTTGCCTCCTCATCCTTGTCATTCATAATTGTTGTCACATTCCCTGTCACGTCAGTTGTCCGCATGTAGAACTGCGGGCGGTAACCAGGGAAGAAAGGAGAGTGCCGGCCACCCTCCTCCTTCTTAAGCACATACACAACAGCCTCAAACTTGGTGTGCGGTGTGATAGAACCGGGCTTAGCCAGCACCATGCCTCTCTCAATGTCATCCTTCTGCATACCACGGAGCAGAAGCCCAACATTGTCCCCAGCCATGGCATCATCCATGGTCTTCTGGAACATCTCAACACCAGTCACCGTGCAGTTCCGGGTCTCCCGGATTCCGACAATATCAACTGTGTCACCAATCTTGACGGTGCCACGCTCGATACGGCCAGTGGCGACTGTACCACGGCCAGTGATGGAGAACACGTCCTCAACAGCGAGCAAGAAGGGGAGGTCGGTCTGCCTCTGGGGGACTGGGATGTAGGAATCGACGGAATCAACCAAGGAGAAGATACCGTCCACCCACTCGTCGTCGCCGCGCTTGAGGGCCGGGTTGCCCATGAGGGCCTCGAGCGCCTTGAGGGCGGAGCCGGAGACGATTGGTACGTCGTCGCCGTCGTACTCGTAGTTGCTGAGCAGCTCACGGACCTCGAGCTCGACGAGCTCGAGCAGCTCCTCGTCGTCGACCATGTCCTTCTTGTTGAGGAAGACAACAATCTTGGGGACACCGACCTGCTTGGCGAGGAGGATGTGCTCCTTGGTCTGCGGCATGGGCCCGTCGGCGCCGGAGACGACGAGGATGGCGCCGTCCATCTGGGCTGCGCCGGTGATCATGTTCTTGACGTAGTCGGCGTGGCCCGGGCAGTCGACGTGGGCGTAGTGGCGGGTCTCGGTCTCGTACTCGACGGTGGCGGTGTTGATGGTGATTCCACGGGCGCGCTCCTCGGGGGCGGCGTCGATCTCGTCGTACTTCTTGGGCGTGCTGCCGCCGACGGAGGCGAGCACCATGGTGAGCGCGGCGGTGAGGGTGGTCTTGCCGTGGTCGACGTGGCCGATGGTGCCGATGTTGACGTGCGGCTTGGTGCGCTCGAACTTGCCCCTCGCCGCGCGCACCACCAGCAGGCGCCCGCGCCTCTGCCCGCCCGCCGCCGCCGCCGCCGCCCGGCCCCGGAGCCGCGCCGGCTGCGCGGAGAAGCCCAGGGACGTGGAGAGCCGGGCGCGGCTCCTGGAGGAGGAGGCCTGCGGGAAGAGGAGGGAGGTGGAGGCCGAGGCGAGGGAGGCCATGGCGGGCGGCGGAGGCGGGGGAGCAGCGGGAGGTGGGGATTATTTGGGGGCGGGATGGATAGGGAGAGGCGAGGGAGGGTAGGGGTTTGCGCTGCTTATCTAGAAGAGGGGAAGCGGGCGGGGGGGATAAGGGGATGGCCACGGATTAGGCGAGGCCGCGGAGGCAATCGCCAGCCGCTCGATTGGGTGGGCGCCCCGGGCCCGTGTCGGGGAGGTGAAAAAAAAAGCTGGGGCGTTTGGGCCAGAAAAATGGGGGTGAGGCCCAGGACGCGCCTCGTCGGCGCCCGTCGCCGCGGTGAAATGGCAGCCTCGCCTTTTGTTTGCTCTGCGCCGGTGGCGCCGCCACCTACCGTGTCACATGGAGCCACGTAGATCGGTGGGTACGCCGTGGCACTTCAGGCTCGTGAGCCACTAGAACACGAGCACGGCGCAAGTGGAGTTCTCAGAGGGGGCTGTAGAGTTGTATGGACGGGAAGTCGCCCGCCATGAATATACCGTGAAAAATACAAGGAAACGATTCGTAGTGACAAGTGACAATCTGAAAGTGATGACGACCACGCGTAGAATGCGTCAACCTGCTGAAGGTTCTTAAGAATTAATGCTGTTCTTAAGCGAATGGAATTTGGGGCTCGTACGATTTTTCTTTGTATAGTTCAACTTGAGTATACTTGTAGCCATAGTGCCTTATGTACTCGATATTGCTCATCTTTGGTGCGCTTGGTATTCTTTCATGAATTTGTTTGGACAAATATTTTATTAAGAAAAAAAGAAGTTTTACAACGGACCCGACCTCAAACCGGAGAAAGGAAAAGATTAACATTAAGTGCGCTTAGTGTTCCGAGGAATTGTAGGTGCCAAAACGTAAGAGTTTTTACACACAAAAATCCTTGGCGAGAAGGAAAAGACGATTGGTGGAGAAGGAAAAGAAAAGATGTAACTGCTATAAAAGATTGGTACAAATATTCAGCATAGCTAAAACTCTCGATGAACTTCATAGGTTATTTCTATCTCTATTATCATCAAAAGCGATGACTGGAGCAATGTTAAAAGAACATATAACAATGATTAAATGTCAAATATAAGATTTTAATGAAGTTTCTTCCTACACCCTGTTAAACAACTAGCAAGCAAACTAACCAGTAACCACGCCTCCTGGATGTTACAGACTCAGAGTAACCATGGTATAACCGATAGTTCAACCATTATTTAACTAACCTTCTAGTGATGCTCAACTCATTTTCCATTCTAACGAAGAGCATTGTTGTTTAAAATAACATAGAGCTTACTATACATTAAAAAAAATATGACAACTTGTTCCGATCGTTGCTCTCTCCTCCAATTTCAGCAACAAGGCAACCATTTACCTAGCAACTCCTAGCGTTTATTAGCTTAGCATCGGCACCCATGGCTGTGGTTACTTCCTCTTTATATTGAAATACTGACACCGTAAATTGCTTTCACACAAAAAGGAGAGGGTGAGGTAGGTACGTGATGGTGAGATATATCGATCGTGCTCCTTGAAGTTGAAGCAACCACAGTCCAAACCCGGATAAATGACAGAATGTGCAACCCGATTCGCATGTCTGATCCCCTCCAATCATGGCATGCTTTAATTATTGCTTTGGAATCAGATATAATGTATGTGCTTATTATCGAGGGAGATGGATTGATTCAATATAACACCGTGGATAGCGTAGTAATAGATAGATCATGAGAGCTTGATTTGTGTGTAAAGATTCGTGCAGAGAGTCCTACACGAATTAGTCAAGCACGTCAAATCAACTCGACGAACGGACGTGAGCAAAGATTATATGATTCTATTAACTTTATTAATGAATATAAAGGCTCTCTTATTCTCTTTATCGAAGGAAACTTGCTCCTGCAATTTGTTCCTAAAAAAAAAAGAAAACTAACATGTGAGTGACTTTATGTAATGCTGCATCATCCATGGACCGTAGTTTGCTTTGTACAGATCGGAACAGCCCAAAGGCAAAGGCCCTTCGAGTCCTCTCCCTGACATCCTCGCGGCCGACCTTCCTCCATCCCCGATCGCATCCACACCGAAACCCTAGCTCCGGCCATGGCGCGGCGATCGACCCCTCTCCTACGCCGCCTCCTCGCCCCATCCCCATCCCCATCCCCTTCCCCCACCCCGTCCACTCCCCTCGCCGGCGCCGTGTCCCGCCGCACCGTCACCTACATGCCCCGCCCGGGGGACGGCGCCCCGCGCGGCGTCACGCTCATCCCGGGTGACGGCATCGGGCCCCTCGTCACGGGCGCCGTGCGGCAGGTGATGGAGGCGATGCACGCGCCCGTCTACTTCGAGACCTACGAGGTCCGCGGCGACATGCCCACGGTGCCCCCCGAGGTCATCGAGTCCATCCGCCGCAACAAGGTCTGCCTCAAGGGCGGCCTCGCCACCCCCGTCGGCGGAGGTGTTTCCTCCCTCAACGTGCAGCTCCGCAAGGAGCTCGACCTCTACGCCGCGCTCGTCAACTGCTTCAACCTCCCCGGACTGCCCACCAGGCACGACAACGTCGACATCGTCGTCATCAGGGAGAACACCGAGGGCGAGTACTCGGGGCTCGAGCATGAGGTCGTGCCCGGCGTCGTCGAGAGTCTCAAGGTATGGAGAATTCCGCATACCACTCTCTTGGGATTAGTAATTTGCTTGCTGATGCAGCGTGCGACAGCTAATGTGTACTATACATGGCTAAGTGTGTTAAGCTTCTACGAATTGTGACACTATGATAGGATCTACTGCTCTAATTGTTGGTATAGATATACACACCCACTCTCCAGATTTACTACTGAAACCATTCATGATGAGAAAATTCAGTTGGGAAGTTGAATTTGTAATCTTGTATATTTTCATTTGGGAAATTAATTTGAAATCTTATTGGGTAGCCATACAATGTTAGATCAACATGCTTATCGGTTATTAGAATTATGCAGTGTTTCTGATTGGTATGTTGATGGTTGAATCTTGAAATACAGTAACTGGTGCATTGGGATATTTGGTTGAGAAATTGTACAGTTAATGCATGTGTGTATTTTGTATTGAAAAACAAATGCACTTTGGCACTGTACTTTATATATGTTTCTGCAAGCATCTGCTTCCAATGAATGTGAGGTTGGGATGCTGGTGCAAGGGATAGTTCATACAGACTTTAGGGGTGACTTGCTTCAATATATCTTCGAGTTAAGTGAGATGCACTTAATTTGTTAGGTCATGTAGAGTTCCTATCAAAGCTTTTGGACGATCCTCAAGATATATGCTTATTCCTGTCATTCTTGATAGTACAGAATCACTGAAGGTGATATATTTTCTTAAATGGAACATTAATCTTTACTGTTCTGTTAATTAAACCGTGTATATCAAGGTTTCTGTATTTAAGATTATGTAAGTCATCAAAACAATTTTATTGGTCATTTGTGCTGTCCATTTAACAATAGCTATCAAATTTAATGCTCATTACTACTTATTAACGTCATCTTGACATTTGAGCACTTAAAGTGCATGTTAGAGTTTACAATGAACCATATTGTCCTATTCTTTACTTTTTGGTATGCTACATTAATAGAAGAATAGAATTTTTACCTTGCTATGTCCATGTGTGGAGGTGAATGTAATCATTCACTAAAGTAAGTTCCAAAAGGTGCCATTCACCCATCCACTTAGTAGTGATTAACTGATTATAGGGCTTAATTGGTCTGGTTATATGGCCCACTCATCTAACTGACAAGAATGGAGTAACAAATAGGGATGCCAGTTGCTGTATATAGCCCAAAATGTGGCTTAGTTGATGTATCCTTAGACAATTTCTTAAAAAATGGTACTGTGTGCAACCAATTTTCATTTACTTGATTTTTGGTCTGCTCAGTGACATCTCTTTGATGTCACGTATAGTGAGCCAAAACTCCAGCTATTTCTTTCATTTGTTAGATTTTTATAAGTCTGGTATTGTGACTTTGGTGGGTGCTGCCATTTGACTTGGCTGTAGCATTTTTTATTAGGGTGATTGGCGCTCAAAATATGCCTGCTTAGATGTCTTAAAAACCTAGTATTTTTACAAGTTGCTATGTATCACTGAAACAGCATCTGTTGTTGGCACATATTGCGAGTCCTTTACCACGCATATTCTTACGGCATTCCTAGTTTCTCCAACATGCTGTGTTATTGTAAAATGCATATAAGATTGCCGCTCATTTTTTTGTTTTGCCACCTAAATGTATCTTTCTCCCTAATACTCTCACTTCATGGATTTGCTAGGTGATAACGAAGTTTTGCTCAGAAAGAATTGCCAAGTATGCTTTTGAGTATGCATACCTTAACAATCGAAAGAAAGTGACAGCAGTGCATAAAGCAAACATTATGAAGCTTGCTGACGGTTTGTTCTTGGAGTCTTGCCGTGAGGTTGCAAAGAAGTACCCTGGGATTCAATATAATGAAATCATTGTGGACAACTGTTGTATGCAGCTTGTTGCGAAGCCTGAACAATTTGATGTTATGGTATGTATACACCCTCTTATCACTCAAATTTTACTCTGTTTCTCACCAAGCTGATATTTAATGTGTATTCTCATGTTATAGTGTAAGTACAAATGCATTATTATTGATCTTGCATCTGCTTCTTGCTGTATACCTAGAATCTCATTAATCTTGTGTGGACTATTGGGATACCAAAATGAACTGATGTTCTGCAAATTTGATATACTAGCATGTTAGATCCTATTGTTGTCAAGCTCATTTTTCCTTTGTTTTTTTATTGATTTGGTGGACCGCTTTTCTGGTCAACCCAGAGTTTTGAAATGATTTTTGTTAGATTAATTATGAATTTGACACTCACTTCTATTTGGTTCCTTCCATAGGTCACCCCAAATCTTTACGGCAATCTGGTGGCTAATGTAGCTGCAGGTATTGCTGGAGGCACTGGTGTCATGCCTGGAGGTACGCGTTTATAAACTATTATTATGGAATCCTACCTCTACCTGTGAGAATAGCTACATAGTTGTATGTAATGTAGCATTTGTATCTATGCATAATTTGACCTTTTTTTTGCTAGTTTACTGCATCATCTATTCTTTTGATATAAATGTTTTTAAAAATCTTTCCATGATTGTTCTATGCTGAGCTCGAGCATGTTTCATACTTTAGGAGATGCCGTTTATGAATTTAGAAGGTCTATAATTCTTTATGTGCTGCATCACTTCAGGTAATGTGGGTCAGGACCATGCTGTCTTCGAGCAAGGTGCTTCTGCAGGAAACGTCGGAAATGAGAAGATTGTGGAGAAGAAGAGAGCTAACCCTGTTGCACTGCTGCTCTCATCCGCTATGATGTTGAGGCATTTGCAGTTCCCATCGTTTGCCGACCGGCTGGAGACGGCAGTGAAGCGTGTCATTGCAGAAGGCAAGTACAGAACCAAAGATTTGGGTGGCACCAGCACAACCCAGGAAGTCACAGATGCGGTCATTGCCAAACTGGATTAATGACCAGCCGTGTGTTTCTGAAGCTTTTTTTTCCTCTATTGGACTAGGTGACTAGTCCTGACTAAATATTCGTTCCTTGTAGCTTTAGATCACCATTTTGTTCGGCAACACCCTTGTACAATCTTCAGGTGTCTCCGTTTCTACCATTCTGGTTCGGGTCTGGAGTAACTGAGCAAACTCAGTGTTAACTTTTACGCATATTTTTGTGACCTTAATTCTTAACTGGAAATAAGAGAAAGTATGAAACATTTCCTCTGCCCTTGCTGCTCACTAACATATGAATACATTGTGTACTACTCTTTGTGTTGCGGGATAACTAGCGTGGAAGAGTTAGTTATTCCCTTTTCTCTGTTTAATAGTGCATGCTGGATAGTGTCGACTGCTGTCTTGCCGGCAGCTCTTTTTGTTTTTAATAGAGTTACTATTTTTTAATATATCGGTTGTATTTACTGCTAAAACTACCAAAAGTAGATTATTTGCATAATTGCATATACGGAGGAAACGGCTCATTTTGTATAAATATACAGGACAATGGTTTTCTCAACTTGCCATCAACATTTGCATAATCCGTTTTAACAACTACTCCCCCCTTTCCAAATTTGCATAATCCGTTTTAACAACTACTCTCCGAATTGTAGGTAGTTTTGGTTTTCCTAGGATCTATCAATTTTGCTATGCACCTAAATATATATTATATCTAGATATATAGTAAGATTGATGAACTTAGAAAAGCTAAAAGGACCTACATTTTGGAACGGAGGGAGTATACTATTCATGCGTAATCTGATACAAAATATAAATGTTTTGCGCTCTGATTTTTCTACAGGTACAGATTATATTTTACAGCTCCAGATATTATTTCTCTCGTGAAAATCCCGGCCTCGCCTCAAGAAAAAAAAAATGGCCCACAAAATTGGTGGGCTGCCAAGTTGTATTCGTCATAGCTCGGCCCATTTAATCAGCCGCCATCCGCTGCTGCTACTCCCAAACCCTAATAAACCCGCCGCCGCCTCCGCCTTCGTCCTCCCTCTCGCTCCCCACCAAAGCCCGCGCCCCCATTGATCCCACCATGGCCTCCCACCTCGATTTCCGCTACCTGGATGAGGGCCTCGGTGGCGAGCGCGGCAAGCGCAAGCGCCGCGAGGAGGCGGAGGAGGCCGAGGCGGCGGCCGCGGACTCCATGGACCTCGACGCCGACGCTCCCCGGCCGTCCAAGCTCCGTGCCATGCCTTCCCTGTCCGACCCCTCGAAGCCGGCCTCCTTCGGCCAGCCCACTTACGACGGCGTCATCGCCGGGCGCGTGTCGGGGCGCCGGTGGAAGGAGCCCCGCACCCGGCGCGCGTCGGCCGTGGTGGTGTCGCGGAAGCCGACTCCGCTGGAGCAGCGCGTCCGCGAGAAGTCGCTGAAGCGCGCGTACCAGGCCCGCAAGGCGGAGCTCAAGGAGGAGATCCGGCAGAACAAGGTGGCGAAGCGGAAGGCGCGCGAGGAGCGGGAGAAGCGCAAGCAGGAGAACGTGCTGCGCACGGGCACCAAGCTGCAGCGGGTCACCAACCCCAAGACCATCCAGAAGATCGCCAAGTCCAAGAAGCGCAAGCAGCTCAAGGTCGTCCCCGACGAGTTCCTCGGCGGCAAGAAGTCGGAGGCCAGCCGGCGCATGCAGGTGCCCGGACTCGAAAACTGAATCTGACGGGCATCGATCGTCTTTGTATCTGTGGTGAGGTTTAGTTCACAGTGTTTAAAATCCAACGACGATTTTGTGCTGCTTTTGGTAATGTAGTTTGAAGTATTAAGCGATTATAATGGTATGCAATATCAAATTATCAAGTTCCGATGTGAAATTTTACTGTCACATGGTCAAATTTGGTGATCATGAAATTGTTACCAAGTTGATGCACACTGACCGGCTCTGATTTTTTGAGTGCTTGTGTGCGTTGCCATCAGTACCTTGGCACTGACTACGTGTGTTTTCTTGCACTTAATCGGTGTTAGATTACAGGTTGCAGATGTGTATAGCAAAGGCTGGAGAATTATATTCTATATACACAGTATAAATCAAGTCAGTTCTTCTGAACTCGGAAGGCTTTGATCTAAAGTGTTCGTTTTGAACTTAGTGAACTCATTTTTTTTGTTCGAATTGAGTTCACAAAAGGACACATTCCTCAGTGAATATTGTCTGTGTTTTGTGTAAAATCTAATGAAAACTCTTCATCGATAGCTTCTAAGTTCTAACTTTGCCATGGGCTTCAAAGCATCTGAAGTTTGTGAGGACTGTTAAGATGTGCGTGCATGCAATTCAAATTGAGAACCAACTGGAGAAATTAGGAAAATAAGCCGCAAGTCAAGTCATGTTCGAGGGTTTCCTGGTTTAATTGGTGGATGAGAACCACGACAGGCATGCAGCAGATGGTGATCCTGTCTGGCCAGAGGAATCACAGTTTGTGGATACAACATTTGGCCCCTCTGGAGCATACTGCATAAGTGAAATGTAATGTCTGATCTGTAACGTCTTTCGAAAAATGTCTGATCTGTAACGAAGAGTCTAATTTCAGAAGTCTGATTCTACTTCTAAGTTCTAAGCATAATTCTGTACAAAAAAGATGAATTACGGGAAGGGTTATGTATTACAATTGAAATCTGCAATCATGAGTAAATTGTAGCTTACTCATTCAGAACTGGAAGTAGATATCTTAGCAGACCTTAGTGGTTGTCATTCCATGTTCTGCAGTTCCTCAGGAACATTGTCATAATTCATCTGTGAAATTATAAAATCCATAGAATGTATAATCCATTTCTCACTGAAATGCAAAATAGTACCAATAGTGTTCAGGCACTAAAGAT
This sequence comes from Panicum miliaceum, assembly GCA_032594955.1. NCBI lineage: Eukaryota > Viridiplantae > Streptophyta > Magnoliopsida > Poales > Poaceae > Panicum > Panicum miliaceum. Next base: position 31,653,007 of record CM064067.1, on the reverse strand, counting down.
GGAAGAAAGGCAAAATACACATATGAGAGAGAGACGTCGTTTCTTACCATTCATAACATGTGAACAGAGTTTCCCCTTCATTTGAGAACTTGAGGCATTTATATGTGATGGAGTTCACAATAGATGATGATTGGAAAACAGGAAGGTATCTATCGAATAACATGTAAGCAATTTTCTTTTATTCATGTTGGAGAGTCGAGATTTATGGTTTCAAAAAATAAAGCCATTATCATAAATTTGCTTGCTTTGTTACAGTAACCGCAAAAGAAGACATTCTTGGTAGGAATTGCTTTTCTATAAGGAAGAAGAGAAAAAAATCGCAGTTTACAATGAAAATGACCTGATCATTACTATGTAAGTATGTATAGAATCTAAGCATCACCATGTTTCATATGGGCAACATGTGTTTTTGAAATTCTGAAACAAAACAGGATCCATATAGACTATTTTGTATTGTTGTTCTTTTCAGTTGTGGTTAAGTCATGTTCATGCTTACCTCGAGTTATAAATCCCAGGCACTATTGTCGTATTGGAAAATTCACGTTGCAATATCTTGAGCTACACATACCAAGTGAGAATAAGAAAATAAAACTCATTTGCAGTCTAATGCAAATGCTTGCTATTGTTGTCTACTTAGCATTACTTTGACTCATTGGCAACTTTTAAACAAATGGTCTATATAAAGTATAAAGTTGTTCCAAGTTGGCTCTGCTCTAGACTAAATTAGGTAGCAAATAACAAAATAAGATCTGTAGCTGCTTGCAAGGCAATGAAAAGATGAGGTGAAAAAACTTATGTTTACTTCACCATGTGTGATGAGAAGGAAAAAGATGCACCTACTTCACCATTTTCAAGTTGGTTAGTTATATACCTGTATTTTATATCGAAGGAAAATCTGCTGTGAACCTGTACCAAAGTGGAAAATAATGAGTCTAAATTCTGAAACTACTTTGGATAAGCAAACACCAGTGCCACTAATTAATAAAGGGTAAGCAGAGGTTATCATGTATATTGTAATGCCTCACACACTGATCAATTCAACACATCAAATGCACTACTTGACAAATCTTTCCCTATGTTTGAGCTTGAATATCACATAAACAATGTTGGCACTTTACAGGATCTTAAGAGCATCAATCAATATTTCAAACAGACCAAGTGAGCAGCAGGACAAAACTCAAGATTTCAAGACCTGGGCAACCAAAGTTGAGTTTCTCCACCACACAGATGGATCCTTGAATCGCGTGATGCAGTGAACTCAAGATGCAGTTAACTTATTTAGGCATGGGAACAGACTTTCCTGGGTGCACAAACCTCGTGCCTAACTACAATGCCTTTCAGGTTGAACTTTGCTTAAACAGCTGAAGACGCATTCAGGCACCTGGAGTAAGCAAACAACATGGCTTAGTGCAGCGAACATGCCACTGCAAGAATGCAAAGATTCAAAGTTAGCAAATGAGTTAGAGAAAAATACCACAGAAGGAAGAGAGGCTAGTGTGTAAATCGAACCTTACCTGCATCAAGAAATTCCGGCAGCACCAGAGCAATAGGGAAAAAGGAAAAAAGAAAACACCAAATCTCACCCACCAGACCAGAATGGTAGGAGAACAAAATCGATCACAAGGAAAAAAGATCACTGATCACTTCCAATTTCTAACATTTTAGACAGGAAGAAAAAAAATGCTAACTTGACTTCACATTTTCAGGCAGACCGACCTTGGGTCGTTTACTCGTTTAGACTGGCTCCTACCAACCTAGCATTTTTTTTCCCAGAAAAGATCTATGAAAACGAAAATTGCAAACATCCACATAGCAACGTGATATCCATAGTTTCAATTCCAAGTTTAAATAGTCAATTGTTCAAAAGAACTGCTATCATGTGGCTATTTGACAACAAATAGCAACTGTATGAACTCAAGTACATCAAGCAGTTTATCAATGGGCCAACTACAATATCCGGCACATCTACCTGGAACTAGCTATTTGGTCATATACTCATACAGTCATAAAAAAACCACAGTTTTTTCAACGGACTGGTTACAATAGTTGCTTCCTCATTTACACATGATACAACGAACACCTTGCAAAATGTCAAGGTAACTTATCCTGATGTAGTGTCAGCTGTGGGATCTTCTATTTCCCATTTTTCTACAAGCTGTTTCAGTCCCATGCTACTTGACTCACCCTTGTCAGAGCTAATTGCTGTAGGATTCCACTTATCCACCATTTTGGAAAGGGTCCCCACACAAGTATGTATGCCTGGCCTCTGCTCTGGTTCTTCTGCCGTGCAATGATAAGCAAGCTGAGCTACTTCCAGGAGTGAGTTCCAGTCTTCACCATTCAGCTCTAGTGTGGGGTCTACAATATTCCTAAATTTCTCTTTGTCAAGGAAATTGGTTCTGAAGATTGGTACAAGTAATATGTCTTTCTGAGGCAAAGAATTATCAATGACCTTTCTTCCCGTAACGATCCCCATAAGAACAACACCATAAGAATACACATCAACCTTGGTGCTGAGTTCTCCCGTATCTGTAAGCATATAAATGGCTTTACATCACTTCAAGTGCATGAAAAATATCAAAATTGTAGAATGAAAAAACATAAGAAATCAATCTAACTTCTACATGAAGTTTGTTCTGTTCAAGGTAAGTATTGATTAGTTCTAACTGCAAAAGAAGAGGCGCTAAACTAATCCAGAAGCTTGGAGAATTCAGGTATGCACAATGTTGTAAAAATTTCTTTACTGTTCTAGATTCGTGTGATGATGATTTTCTTGATGATATAGCCGTTAATTGTGACATTAAGTTAGGAAATGGTAGGGAGGAATGCTTATCAACCCATATGCAATGAAACTAGAGTAGAAATTTAGAGCTGTTGTGGCTGAAGGGAACTACATGTCACATTTGTAG